>CM028130.1:135105000-135850000 GCA_016271365.2 Neoceratodus forsteri | reverse complement strand
AGCTGGTCCAAAGGATTGCAGCGTTGTGACCACTGGCTGGCTAGTCCCCACTGAAGGGGGCGCATGTGCCAGCGGGCCCAATGGACCAAGATGGTACAGGCCGCCATGAGACCCAGAAGGCGCAGGAAGTCCTGGGCAGGGTGCGCGATTGCCCAAGCAGAAATGATTGGGCAAAGGAGGCAAGAACCTCGGCCCTGTCTGCCGGGAGCCGTGCTCTGGCTCGAAGAGAGTCGAGCTCTGCCCCGATGAACAGGATCACCTGCTTCGGCTCGAGTTCCGACTTGGCCTCGTTGATGAGAAGGCCAACTCGAGAGCAAACCTGGAGGGCCAGATCTCTGGACCGCTCCACCTCCCGTCTGGAGGAGGCTGCTATCAGCCAATCGTCCAGGTAAGGGCACACCCGACCCTCGCGCTCATGAGAATGCTGTCACCACTGCCATGCATTTGGTGAAGACCCTGGGAGCTGGAGATATCAAGGGCATGGCTCGGAACTCGAGAGGATCCCTCTGCTCGAGCGGAGGAATCTCCGATGTGCCGGACGGATAGGGGACGTGAAAGAGCGGCCTGTGGGTCCAGAGAGCAGAACCACGCCGCGGTTCCAGAGATGGTACTATCTGCGCCTAGAGTTACCATCCTGAAGGTTCGAGACCTTAGGAACTTGTTCAGGTCGTGCAGGTCGAGAATGGGCGCCAGCCCCCATCCGTTCGGAACCAGGAAATACCTGGACATGAATCCGGGTCTGAAGAGGGTCCTCCACCTCCGTGATCACCTCCTTTTGGAGAAGGAGAGGCGATGTCGGCTCGGCGAGCCACCAGTAGGCTCTGCGGACCCCGGGCCCCAGGTACGACAGCTCTGAAGGCGGGGCCTGCTCGAATTCAGAGGTAGGCCTTTCCACCACCTCCAGTACCCACCTGTCCGTGGTAACAGCGGACCAGACGGAAAGGAAGTGTCTGAGCCGCCCCACGGGGAACCAGGGGTGAGGTGGACGGATGGGGCGACACCCCTCAGCCCGTCACTGGGCAGGCTTGGAGGAGGGACCTCCTGGGCCTTTACCTCCCTGCTTCCTGTTGGAGGAAGCCGACGGCTTGGGCTTGGGATACCAAGGTCGAGCCTGCTGGCCCTGACGTTGCTGGGCCGGGCGCGCCGCGGGCGCAGAAGGACGAAAGGGCTTAGGCTGTGGCTTGCGGCCTTTGTCCTTCTGAGTGGAAGAGACAGAGTCCAAGGTAGCATTGGACTTCTTGATCCTCTGCAGGTGACCTTCCACCCGAGGGCCGAAGAGGTCAGTCCCCAAAAAGGGAACATCCGCCAACTTGTGCTGGGTATCCGAGGTAAAGGTGGATATCCTCAAAAGCTCGACGACGCATGGCCACCGCGGCCGCCACAGACCTGGCACACGCAGTCCCCGGCGTCTAACGCAGTCTGAGCTGCTGTTTAGCCACTGCCTGCCCCTGGTCCCGCACCCGCCTGACCGTAGTCTGCAGATTCGCGGGAAGATGAGGAACAACCTCATCCAGGAGCCCAACAGGGCGGAGAAAATGTGCCATGAGGACGGCCGAACTGGCCTGACGGAAGGCAAGAGAGGACGAGCATAGACTTTCGCCCGGCATAATCCCATTTCTTGATTCCTTGTCGGAGGTTTGTCCACATCCCTAGCGTTCCTGGCACGCCGGAAAATGCTGTCGGTAACCAACCCCTCGGCCGAGGGGTGTTCCGAAAAACCAGACAGGGAACCGGTAGGGACCGCATACTTCCTGGCCAACCTGGCTGAAGGCGCAGGGCAGGAAGCAGGATGCTGCCAAAGTTCCAAGGCCGGACCCACTATGGCTTCCGCCACCGGAAAGGCCTCCGTAGGAGAATCCCCTCGGTCCAGAATCTCCGTGAGGGGATACCTGGCCCATTTAGAACGGGTTCGAAGCTTCATCCCGTGGACTCCGAGATGAGTCAAGCAACCTAAGAAGGACGGACGGGCTATCGTCCATTGACTGCCCTCCCGAGGACTCCAAGTCCATGCACTGGAGAAGAGGGAGGAACCATCATCTGACCTCGAAGAGTCCTCAAAAGAACTGCCTCGGCCTGAGCCACCTCCACCTGCCGAGGTTTTATCGGGTGAGGGTGACAGACAGCCTATGGGGCAAAACCCAAAGCCGACCGAGAATTTTTGATCGAGCCCCAACTAATGGCTGTGGAGGCGGAGGTTCCACCAGAATCGGTGGGGCAGCTGGAATTAGCGAACCACCGGCCTGAGAACAGGCTCCTCGACTAGCGAGGGTTGTTTCGGCTGTTCGGTGACAACAACATTAATGGCCGGGAAGACGACTGGGTGCGGCTTATTCCCGTCAAAAGGAGTTGTTGCCACATAAGTTCCTCGTACTCTCCGGACGCAACTTGGCGCCAAAGCCTCCTCATCTGAGGAAGAGCGGCGGGCGCGCTGCCGCGGTGCCAAGACAGACCGCCTATGATCGGCGGATCGGTTAGACAGCGAGGATGTCCGAGACCGAGAGTCTCGATCTAGGCTAAGGAAGGCAGGAGAAGTGTCAAAATCGCACTGCCTCGGACGATCCCACCGAAGGTTCCGGAACCGGAGGCACAGACGAGCTGAAGGGATCCTCAACTTCCCACCGGGGAACGGGAGGGGATTCTCAGCTTCTCCAGCCACCAACCGTCTAACGGGTGAGAAAAATCTCGACGCGTGGACAGGAGTCTCGTCAACTGGCCTGACGGGACACCGTGAAGCCAGTGGCCGGTTGAGGGTCGACCAGCCATTGTCGCAAGGAGGGGATCTTTCCGCTCCCAAGAGCGACGGAGAGACTTACTGCTCTTTTGGACCTGGAAAGGTCCAGAGAAGTTGGACCTCACCTTGGTCGAGAGGGTCAGACAAAGCTCCTAAAAGAAGCCGGTACGAGGCACCGAGAGAGAGAGGACAAATGCCATAGCCGAGGTAGAAGCGCCCAGCCAGCCGCTTCCTCGAGGGGCGATCATCTGCTCTAGCTGATCCGCCGAGCCCGCCGCGGACACCGCCAATTGGGCCCTTTAGATTTCACCGGTGGAATTCTTTTCTCGGGGTGCCCCAGTTGTAATCGGGCAGCACGGTCTTCAAGGACGTAGGCCGAAAAGGAAGAGCACAAGTCGCAGGCCTGCGGGTCATGCTCAAGGCTCAGGCAGTAGACGCACGTGAAGTGCAGATCCGTCCTAGACATCTTCTGCCCGCAAGGGCACCTCTGAAAACCGGGAGTCGATTTGTCCATCACAGCTGCGAGGAGAAGAAGACTGAAGTCTTTTAGCAAAAAACTTTTTAATTTCGAACTTTTGAAGAATTAGGAACCAGTCTTAATCGGAACGCGTTAAGGAAGGAACCTGAGCTTCCAAGCGGTAAGGAAGATCTGGCGTCATGGGCGGGCGTCGAGTTTTACCACCCGGTGGTGGGAGGAGCCAGCTGAAGACCTTCCGGCAAGATTTAAGCGGCAAAGAACCTGCCAATAAGTGTGGATGAACAACATATCCATGTCCCTAGAAAAGCTTTTATGCGCCTGGGGGGGGGGGGCCCATAATCAGCTACATGGCAAGAACCACAAGGGACCAAAAAAAGAAACAGCAGGAATTAGAAGAGAGGGTAAAGGAATCAGAAAAGCTGGCAGCTTAGACAGGAGACAACCTATAAGAAAGAGTTGCATACTGTAAGAGAAGCCCTAAATTAAAAAAAAAAAGTGACAGAGGAAGCTAGGGGAAATTGTTCTTGCACAAATACAGAATATATGAGTTGGGGGAGACAAACCCAGTCCCTTGTTGGTGAAATTAATGAAGGGAGGCAGAACCATAAAACAAATGGTAGCCATTAGGGATAGAACAGGAACCCTGATACACATGGAGAGGCGCATAAAGCTATGCTTTAAACAATTTTATGAAGCATTATATAAAGCCGAATACAAAGGCACGAAAGAAGCTATGGATAGTTTTATGGAGGGACTGCCTTTACCTCAGCTGAATGAACAGCAGAGAGCTAGACTGGGGAGTAAAGTTACGATCGAGGAGGTGATGCAGGCAATCCGGATGCTTAAGAGGGGCAACACAGCAGGACCAGATGGGTTTGGGAGCAAATATTATAAAGAGCTCCGAAAGGAGGTGGCTGCTCCTTTTAGAGACATGCTGGAGGAAGGGGGGGGGCACGCTGGGAAGACAGGGCTACCTAGAACCTGCTGTGAAGCAAACATCTGTGTTATCCCCAAACCAAATAAAGACAACAGAGTGCGCCCCATACCGACCTATTTCTTTATTAAATTATGACTGTAAGATCATGACTAAAGTACTAGTGCTTCGACTAGAGGAAATCTTACCCTCCATCACACACACACACACACACACACACACACACACACACACACACACACCCAAAACGGCTTCATACAGGGCAGAATGTCCTATCAACATCAGGACTGCTGAATATCATTCACTGGGGATCTAAAGCGAAAGATCAAACATGTGTTATGTCAATGGATGCCGAAGAGCCTTTGACAGGATTGAATGGAATACTTTATGACTATATTAGCTAAATTTTTTGGAATTCATCCAACTAGTAAGGGCCTTTATAAAAACACCCACTGCCAGAATCCTTATTAATGGGGTCTGTGTCTGAGGTGGTAACCTGGAAAGGGGGACGTGACAGGGCTGCCCTCTCTCCCCCCTGCTCTTGGCAATGGCCATAGAACCCTTGGCTATCAAACTTAGGGAGGACCCCAAGATTAGGGGAATACCAGGAGGAGCAGGCAGGAGGCATGTTATTACTTTATATGCCGATGACATGCTCCAGTCGGTGACACTTCCTAATCGACAGATTCCCCCTATACTGGAAACTACAGAGGTGTTTGCCAAATTCTGGTTATAAGCTTAATATCAATAAATCAGAAATAATTTAAAGACAAACACAGGAGAAGAGGAGAATTCATGGGGTTTAAGAACTGTGAAGGATGCCTTCACTTATCTGGGAATAAAAGTGGGCAGAGATTTACAAGGGATGTATAAACTGGATCCTTAAGGAGCATTTGGATGGGATTGGGTCAGACATGGACGCTGATAGTAGGTGGGAAATCATCAGGAGAGGGGTGCAGGATGCTACCAGCACCTGTGCAAGAGTAAGACGAAAATGTGTAGGGCCCAAAACCCTGTTGGTGGACCAGGAGTCCAGGAGGTGGTGGGGAAAGAAGCAGCCTATAAGAAATTCAAGTGCTCAAGGATGAAAGGATCAGGGAGTATGAGCTGTTGGTTAGAAGGGCCACTAGAGTGGTGAGGGCAGCTAAGGCAAGGAAGGAGCAGAACCTGGCCAGGGAAATTAGGAGAGGGAAAAAGGGGTTCTTTAGATACACTGGGGAAAGACGAAGGGTGAAGGGGCAGATTAGCAGGATTAAATCAGGGGAGAGATGGGCACAAGACCCAGAGGAGCAGGCTGAGGTACTAAATGAGTACTTCACCTCGGAAAATGGGGATGCTGCATCATACATGGGAGGAGACAGAGATAATGAGGAGGGGACCCTACCAATCGGCAGGTCTGGGGAGAGGGGGCATCACTGGCAGGTGGGGGAGGGCTAAGCAGGAAGAAGAGGTACTGGAAGTGAAATCACAGCAGAGAGTGAGGAAGCCCTCAGCTCCTTAAGACGGAGAAAGCACCGGGGCGGATAAATTACATCCTAGAGTGCTGAAGGAACTTGCAGATGTCTGTTGAAACCCCTGGCAGAGCTTTCACCATCTCTCTGAGGACAGGGTGGGTGCCCCAAGACTGGAAGGTGGCATGTAGTGCCTATCCACAAGGGGGATCAAGGGAGGTGGCAGGAACTTCAGGCCTGTCAGCCTGACATCAGTGGTGGGCAAGGTGATGGAGGGCATTGTCAAGGAGTGGCGAGGGGGCCCTGGATAGGTCAGGGTGCCTGGACGATAGACAGCATGGATTCATCCCGGGAAATCGTGTCAGACAAACCTGGTGGAGTTCTGACGTTGACAAGTGCCTTGGACCTGGGTAGACCAGTGGATGTCCTCTTTCTGGACTTCAGCAAGGCATTTGACTCTGTTCCTCACGGGGGCCTGTTGGATAAACTAGGAGAAATGGGGGTGGAAACCAGATGATCCGATGGATAGGCAATTGGCTCAGGACGGACCAGAGGGTCGTAGTTGATGGGGATAATCTCTTCCCCAAGGAGGGTCGTTAGTGGGGTCCCTGAGGATCAGTCCTTGGGCCCCTTCTGTTCAACGCCTCGTGATCTGACATAAGGACAGGAATCAGGGTGAGATGAGTCTCTTTGCAGATGACTCGAAACTGGGGGCAGTGGTGGATGGGGAGGAGGGGAGGGTGGCCCTGCAGGGGGACCTGGAGGCTCTGGAAAGATGGTCTAGAAAGTGGAAGCTGAGGTTTAATGCAGGGAAATGCAAGGTACTCCATCTGGGGCCAGAAACCCAGGCCAAGTGTACACCCTGGGGGAATACTACAAGTCTCAATGGCTGAGAGGGACCTGGGGGTGGTGGTGGATGTCAAGATGAACAACTCTGAGACTTGTAGGAGGGCAGCAGCAAGGCCAACAGGATGCTGGGATGCATCGCTGAGGGGATCACCTCAGAAGGAGGAAGTGATACTCCCCTGTATAACTGCTTGGTGAGGCCGCACCTGGAGTACTGCGTGCAGTTTTGGAGGCCACATAAAGAGGGACATTAACCTCCTGGAGAGGTCCAGAGAGGCAACCAAAATGATTTGGGGCTTGGGGACAGGACCTATGAGGAGAGGCTCAAGAGCTAAATATGTACTTTGGAAGAGAGAAGGGACCGGGGGACATGATAGAGGTCTTCAGGTACATGAAGAGGGTAAATAGGGAGGAACAGTCAGAGGTGCTTCAAGGAAGGAGGAAGGGGCCACTAGAGGGCATGGGTGGAAGCTGGAGGGGAAGATTCAGGGAGAAAGGAGGAGGTGCTACTTCACTGAGAGGGTGGTAGAGCCATGGAATGCACTACCTAGGGGGCTGGTGGAGGCAGAGACAGTGGAGGGGTTCAAGAGGGGGTGGGACAGGTACAGGGGAAGGGTTCAGGAAGCAAAATCCAATGCAGCAAGAATATCCGGAACTGGGAAGGGAGAAGCCAGAGAAGGCGAGGGGGACAGCAAGGTCAGCACCCAGGGTGGGGGCTGACCAAACGAGCAGACACGAAAGACCATTAGGCCTATTCTGCTGGCATTTTAGTATGTTAACTGTGTCCCATTATAGAAACAATCCCTCATTGTACCCAATAGCTCCGTATTGATTCTCCTGATACAAAATGGCCACCCAGGGTATAATGAGTTAAAGACCTTCACAGGTGGAGAGCCCTGCCCATCTCATGGATGGGCAGGATTAATTAAAAATGAACGTGCTACCAAGAATTTTATATGCAACACAAATGTTACCCTGGGGATTAAATAAGAAAGGCAAAGCAATTAGAGCTGGGATTTACAGACTTTATATGGCAGGACAAGAGGCCAAGGACTGGTCTAGCAAGATTAAAGTCTGACAACATGAAAAGGGAGGGGTTAAATTTCCCGGACATTAAAGAATACTATCTGGCCACACAATTCTGATATATCCACAACTGGATTATTTTTTTTGGAGGAGGCAAACTGGCTAGACTTGGAAGAAAAAGATAGCCCAGGGAGAAAATGGGCTAAGAGCTCATAAAGCTCTTGCAAACCCCAACCTATTTGTAGCGGCCAGCTTGGAAGGAGGGAGAGAGAGAGAGAGAGAGACAGAGAGACAGAGAGACAGAGAGATGAAAAAACACAACAAAACATAAGTCATGTCAATAGTCTCCTAGTGCCAATATCCAACAACCCAGCCTTTTTGCCCGCTTTAGAAGATGAGGGGTTTAAGGAGTGGTAGAAGAAAGGGATTCAGTGTATAGGTGACAGAGAGAGGGGAGCTATGCAACTTTCAAACCATCCAGAATGCCTTAGATGTCCCTTCACACCACATGTTCAGATACTTTCAAATAAGGAATTACTGGAAAAAGCTAGGTAGAACAATAGATCAGGAACCCTCTATGTGGGAAACAGAGAATAATCCTGGGAGCAAAGGACAATGAAAAAGGACTTATTGGGTGGATAGCAAAATTTGATAGGTCCTACTTTCAAGGAGAAACACAAAAGGTCAGACAAAAGTTGGAACAAGACCTGCAGCTTAAGATCTCGAAAGAGAACTGGGAGATGATCTTTGGCACTCATATGGGCTTACCCATATGCAACAAATTTAAAGAGCTACAATATAAGTGCTTAGACTGTATTGCCCCCCGTATCGTGCATGGTTTTTGTCCAGGGATCTCCCCCCTTTGTGGGATATGTGGAGGAGCCAGAGGCACGATTATCCACTATTACTGGGACTGCCCAGGAATCCAACAGTATTGGAAAGACATCTGGGGAGAACTTCTTAAAATGGGGAGGGGGGGGGAGAGAATGGTGAAATTCTCCCTACTGTTAAGGGTCTCTGATCAGGAGAAGGAAGAATGGAGTCTATATCAGAGATGATCAGAATCCTCTTGGTCATTGCTAGACAGGGAATATAAAACCTGTAGATAACTAAGCATACCCAAACGTTGTCCCAATGGAAAAACTTAACCATTAAGACCTTCTCCACTGACAGGCTGACATATACCCTGAGAGGAAAGGAAGAGACTTTCTTGGATACATTGGAGATTTCTGTGTACCCTATCCTGAGAGATCGCTGTTCTACAGGAAGGAAGTTTAATTTGAGAATACTAACCACACAGGAGTCAATAATCAGAAAGCAAAAAGTCCTTTATTACACCTCCTCTTCAAGGACACTGTATAATTATTGAACTCAGTTGCCTTTAGATAAAAATGAAATAGGCTATGCTCAATGTTAATTTAATCTGACTTAATATAGTTATATAATTCAACTTGTACTTAAACTCTTCCATTTCTCTCTTTTTGGCTTTCATTTTTCTCGCTAGTTAATCAAGGAGAGAAATCTTTACATTGCCATAGTACAAATACTAAATTGTCCAAATGGTAGTTCTTTTGTTTTACTAAATGGGTGACTATGAAATACAACAAACATTTCAGGTATGACAAATTGTTGTGTGAACTGAAAGGAGAGAAACTGGACTTTGATAAATTGATATAAATATTCATCTTCTGGGTAGCTAACTTATCAGGAAATGAACTGTAACATTATTGGAAATGTAATGTGTAGCAAATGTGTTTTTATATCACACATGAATACTTAATAAAATTATACAAAAAGATAAAGGAAAATGAAAAAATGTTTACATTGCCAGATCAGCTTTTTAAAGTTTGGTTCTTTTGCTACTTGCATATGTATAAAAACAAAAACATAAATATTGATATAACTAAGAATAATGATGGTGCAATGAGCACTGTATGTGGATAACATGTATGGAAATCTTCTGTATTTTCGTTTATTGTAAGTTTTCCACTTATGAAAATTTGCACTCTGCACGTTCCCCTCCCCCACCATGAATAGTCACGTACCTGCACTATGTATATGTATATGTATATATATTAATAAAACACAAGTCTCCACACCCACTGATGAAGCCCTGAATGCAGGGCTATACACCTAGGGGAGACCATCTTTATTCCATATGGCTTTCTGCAGTTAAAATCTTTAGTACGTGGTTTGGTGTGTGTGCAGTTTTGGTTTTTTTGTTTCGATTTTTGCTGACTTTCCTGCCTTCTGGTTACCAGCAGTTCCAATCTGGTGAGGAGTGCCCAGGTTTCTACTTTTCTTAGATTAGCTAGTTATCTGGCTTAAAGGAGAGCTGCACTGAACCTGCAAGCCACTTTACCTGTAGAAGCTGATTTTTGAAATACTGGTTCCAATTCTGTTACTGTTCCCCATCTTTTTTTTTTTTTTTTTGCCTGGCCCCCCCAATTCCGGGAGGAAGTCAGCCCCTGCCCCATACACCATCCCACCATGTCCAGGCTTACCCCTCTGGGAGGGCCAGTCACCCCCCCCAACAGACACTAGTAGAGGCAAGCATTGGCTCCCCAGGGTGGGGCCATGGGAGAGGATCCCCCCAGAGGACGGCAGCAGGAATGACGGCAGAGCAGGGTGTCATACCTGGGGACCGACTTTTCTCAATGATGTGTTCCCTAGAGGTGGGATGCACAACGACATCCACAGGACAAGCCCAACGTCTGTGCCACCTCCCACATAGCAAGGCACTGGCCTTTTTTCATGGATCTCCCAGCCTCCATCAGGGATCGCTAAGAGGCCGGACACTCCCCCCTGGGAAGGAGAGCTGCCCCACAGACGTTCAATCCTTCTGTGCCCTCCTGGCCATTTGATTCCCAGGTCCATTCCCGAACCCAGGATGTCAGTGTCACAAAGGGACACCTTGCCGTTGCGCCAGCAGGACGGTTACTGTTCCCCATCTCGATGGACTTTTTTTTTTTTTTTTTTTTTTTTTTTTTAATTATTCTTGTGGGCATTTTGATTTACAAAACAGAGCAAGTACTATTTTAGAACCCTGTGATGTAGTTTATGTCCCTTGCTCAGCTCTTTCATTGTTGGTACAATGCACCCATGTTCTGCTATAGAGCTCCGAAATTGAGAGGGACATATATAAACTACATCATACAGTTAGAAAATGACACTTCACACAGACTGTAAAAATCAGAAACAGCCAGAGGGGCTGGACCGCCGGCACTGTGGTAGCGATACTGCTTGTGACACCGACAACCCAGGTTCAGACGCGGGCCCAGCAGTCGGAGAGACGGCCAGGGGAAGGAGGACTGAGCATCATGTGGACCACTCTTCTCTGGGGTGGCGAGGAAGCACCCAGTGCTCGACTGACCCCCAGCGGAGGCCAAGGTCTGCCCCCCCCCCCAAAACAGCCAAAGCACACCAACTTGAGAGGCATGGCACACGTTCAACTGTGTGCCTCAGTCACTGTACGGTATGCCTCCCCGGGAAACCCAGCATACACAAAACACACCAAGCAGACCACAGAGAATGTCTGTCCCAACGATCCCCACTCAGCAAGACTGAGGCACCCAGCTTCTCCCAGATAATATTCGGTCTCCTCACTCTTACCCTTGGGGGTAGCCAGGTGCGCAGGGAGAAACAGAACAGATTGAATCAACCAGCAGCACAAAAATACACACACACACACACACACACACACACACCAACTGGGAAAAATAAGTTCAGCACAGTTCTCCCTTAAGTGGTTCGGTATTTCAGTTTGATGGTAGAGAAAGAAAATTCTTTCCCATGTCAGTGGAGACTTGTAGCTGTTTGAGTAGTCATTCGTTACATAGATGTATGAGAGATGCCAGCACTAGAAGGCCCATCGTGTCTGCCCAGGCCCATCGTTCTACTGCGGAATGTGAGTGCCCTAGCTTCTCTTCGCTCCTCCTCTCCCCGCTCCCTTTTTGATGAGGTCTTTGCCGCACCCACGTATTTTTCCCACCCATGTTTGAAGTTCACCACTGATTTCACAACCTCTTTCTGTACCTTATTTCACAAGTCTATCACCTTTTCTGTAAAATAAACACTTTCTAGCATCCCTCCTACACCCCCCACCCCCGTACAACACTGCCAGCTTCATGGATCTACCTCTGCTGCTTGTATTCATACTCCATTTCAACAATTCTACACTATCGACCTGGTTCACTTCTGCAGGTATTTGTGTGCCTCAGACATGTCCTCATCCTTGACTCCAGCATATACATATTTAGATCCTTCAACCTCTCCTCTGGCAAGCCCTTTCCTGTCATCTCTGGATCATCTCGTTTATCCTCTCTGCACAGCCTGCACTCAATACCTCTCCTTCAAAATATAGTCTCCTCAAACTGCACACTACCCCAGGTGAAGATGAACCCGTGACTCCATACACTGGCAGAATCACCTCTTCTCTGGCTGCTAAAACCCCTTCCTATGCAACCCAGCATCCTAGTTGCCTTTCTCACGGTGTTGCTGCGTTGCACTGTTGTCTTCAGGCTGAATTTAATTTTAACAGAAACATTCACAACTCTGCTGCTTCCCTTAAAAAAAACTCCCCTCCCACCTTACTATTTCCTTAACTGTTCCCAGATCCCCCATTTTCTTCAGCAGTCTTCTGTGTCGCACAAAGTCAAACACCTTGCTGAAACTGAAGTAGTCTGTGTGCCCTTTGTCAACCTCCCCCGATTACCTAGTCAAAGAATACTTTTCAACTAGCCAAGGCGGGGAGGCATAAACAAAGCTTTGGATCTTGTAAACCACTCAATGCTTGAAAATTATCTGCCCATGGCATTTTCCCCCACAGCAATCAGATGGTTCTCCAGTTATCTAGGTAACGGACAATGTTAAAGTCAATCAGGCTACATCTGCACGAAGTCCAAACAACCTCCTGATGAAGGCTTGAATGCCGAAGCGATGGAGTTGCTAGTTTCAGCTCCAGCCAAATAAGTTACTATTGAGCATTACTTGAGACTGTCTTCTGTTCTTGTGCGAGTACTCACTTGTTTGGACTTGAGCTTTTTTGGGCTAGCCGCCCACTGTGAGCACCCGCCTCATTGTGTTTGCATGGCTCCATTTTGGATTTCATACATCTGCACTAACCACAATCAACATAGGTGTACCCCAAGACTCCATTCTCGGCCCGTTGCATTTCTCCATCTTCAGTAACAATCCATTACACCCAAAGTCCCCTCAAACTGTAGCACCCTCCTATACCCTAACGATACGGTACTCTATACCAGCTCCAACAGTCCGAGATTAACTTTCAGCTGAATACCGACTTTGGGAAATAACAGATCTGACTAACTCACAATTGGTTATTTTAAATGGTAGCCAGACCCAGTCCATGCACACTGTACACTTAACTAGGCTGGCTATCCCCTCCCTCTCATAGCCCATCTGCACTTGGTTGCATAATCAATAACGTCATCAGGTCCTCCAAACCAGTTGCTCTTGACTCCCCAGAATCAGTCCTACCCTTTGTATTCCTGCAGCCAATCACTCCTAGCTGTACCTAGATGCTCCACCAAAATAGGTGAGCAAGCCTTTGCCACCTTCGCCCCTGAAGTTTGGAATGCCCTTGCACCTCACTTCTGAGTCGCTCAGTCCCGCTATTTAGAGAAAAAGGCACTTTACAAAATTCTTAAGCAACTCTAACATCTGCTCTTGCAACCGACTCCCATTGCTGTTGGACCAGTTTGTTCATACTGGCTTTGAACTCCTTTAATATTCTCACTGGAATGTGTCCCCTACCGTCGAACTTCCTGGCTGAACAATTATATTCACTAGTTATTTAGTTTTTGTTGACCGGGTAAGTGCACTAGACACATCCTGCCAATTTTCAGGCACGACCCGGGGGAGGGGGATACAGATGAATGCCAACTGACCTTGAACCAGATTAAGCTGTCGGTGATATTTTTAGCGATATTTTAGTTTTTAGCTCTCGACTGTTCCGTAATTTGTACTCTCTGAATCAATCACTGAATCAGACAAAGCTCGATATGTTATGCTTTGTACCCCCATCCTTCTTGTAACTGTATTGTTTTCTGCTTACTTGTTCTAATGTTGTCCTACAGTTCTGTAACCTCCCGGGTCATGCCTGAAAATAGGCAATGTCTTTGTCAAGTGCACTTTACCGGTCAACAAAAAGTAAATAAAATAAACTGACACACACACACCCCCCCCCAGGCCCCGAGGCAGAAGCTCCTTGGGACACAGGCCGAAGAGACCTAGGCATGGTACGGGAAATGAAAAGAAGATGTGGAAAAAAAGGTGCCAAGGCACAGAGAGTGTAGTGAGGGAAGTTTCACGTGGCAGTAAAAAGAAATTAAGAAGGGAAAGGAGGGCCTGCAGGCAGGGCAGGGGCATGCTGTAGAGAGCCATGTGTTGCAACATAAGGAGTCTTGGAAATAAAATTCCAGACATGGAGGCCATAATGGTGGAGTCAGACCTGGATCTAATGTAGGAGATAACGGAGCTGTGGTGCACAGAGAACCACGACTGGGACACGGCCATATCGGCCTATGCTCAGTTTAGAAGGGACAGATATGGCGGAGAGGAAAGGTGAAAGGATGTGTTGTATGTGAGGGAGGACAGAGGAGTGACGGAAAAGCAAAGGAGCCTAGGGGTAAAGAATGGGTTGGAGGTGCTGTGGGTCACCCTGGAGAGAGGAGCCAAAACCACTATTTGCACTGGAGTGACATACAGACCTCCAACACAGGGGAAACAATTGGAAAAGGCACTAGGGGAAGCCAAATTTAGCACAATGGCAAAAAGAGGGAGATGCCTCTGGTTGGGAACTTCAAATCTACCGGGTGCAGAATGGACCCTCCCAGCCACAGAAGCAGGGCCATCCTAGACTCCCTGCAGGGGGAATTTCTCAGGTAACTGTCAAGAGTCTACTGGAGACAGTGGGCACCAGGTCCAGTACTGCCCAAACACGTACAGTACCACAGACGTCACAGTGAGATGCGACTTGAGGACCAGTGTGATGACCTTACAGTGTGGTTTAACATAAAGACAGTGGCCGAGGCAAACCACACAAGGATGAGGGTCCTGGACTTCGGAAGGGCAGCTTAAATATACATGCAGGGGTGAATTCCTCAAAGAGGACCCAGCGGGGGGGGAAGAGAGAGAGAGAGAATGTCAGGGTTGGGTGGCAGAACACTGGGACAAATACAGGGATGGCACAGTACAGGCAAACTTCTGCACAAAGGAAGTGAGCAAGAACAGGAAGGGAAGGGGGAAAAAGAAAAAAACACTATGGTTTTTCAAGGAAGTGGCTGCAAAGGTTAAGCATTCAGGAGGTACAGTACAAAGATGATGATAGGGAGGTGTACCAGATTAAGCAGAGGGAAGCAATGAAAACAAACAATGAGGGGCACAAAGAGGAGAAAGGACAGCCAGAGGGGTAGCCAACAGAGAAGAGACCTTCTTCAGATACACAAATGAAAAGAGGAAGACAAGAGGAGGGATTGTGAGAAGTAGTGCAGTGGGAGATCGTGCAGGAGAATGATCAGGAAAAAGCAGATATCCAGAACAGATAGTTCTGCACGATCTTCAAAATGGAGGGAGAGGGGACAGACCACATAGAAACAGCAGAAACACTGTGTGTGCGTGTGTGTGGGGGAGGTGGGCACAAATCCATTCAGAGGAAAGAATCCTGAAAGGACTTGCAAATCTAAAAGTGGATAAGGCTCTGGGGCCAGATGGGGTACATCCACAGGTGCTGAGGGAGCTCAGGGAGGTACTGGCTGCCCCTCTGATAGCCCTATTCAACAACTCACTGGAAACAGAACTGGAGGTGGGCAAATGTAATCCTGCACAGTAACAGCGGCAGCAGGGAGAAGGCTGGCAACTACAGATCGGTCAGTCTGACATCAGTGATGGGAAGTGAATGGAAATGCTATTAAAGAAAGGATAGTGGAGTACCTTGAATCCAGCAGGTTACAAGACCCAAGGCAGCATGGATTCACAGGGATGGGGTATCATGTCATACAAACCTCAATAAATTACTTTGTCTGGGTTACCAGGGAACTAGATCACTGTGGGGCACCGGACGTGGCCTACTTTGACTTCAGCAAGGCCTTCGACACTGTACCACAGGAGGCTGATAAGGAAACTGGGAAGTTTAGAGCTGCAACCCAAAGTGGTAAACGGAATAAGAAACTGGTTGATGGGATAGGAGGCAGAGGGTGGTGGTGGTAGTGAACGGTACTCTAATGAGGGAAGAGTGACCACTGGGATACCTCAGGCTAGCTGCTGGGAGAAGTCCTCTTCGATGTCTTCATAAGCAACACTTCAGAAGAGCTGGAAAGGAAGTTATGCCTCTTCGCAGATGACACCAAAACCTGCAATACAGTAGATAACCTGAAGGGGGTGGAGAGAATGAGTAGAGACCCGAGAAAATTTAAGGAATGGTCAAGGGTATGGCAACTGGGGTTTAATGCAAAAACATGCACCTAGGGTGCAGAAACTCAGGGGTGTAGTATACAATGGATGGCGGTATTGACAGTCACAAAGCAGGAAAGAGACCTTGAGGTTATATCTGATAACCTCAAGGTGCTGGAGCAGTGCGACAAGGCAGCAGGCAGAAGGAGTGAGGTAGTGTTGCCACTCTATCAATCGCTGATGAGACCCCACCTGCAGTACTGTGTCCAGTTCCAGTGACCACATCTCAGGAAGGACAGACTGGAAGCTGTCCAGAGGAGGGCAACTAAAATGGTGTAGGGGTTGCATCAAAAGCCCTATAAGGAGAAATTGAGGAATCTCAGTATGTACACTCTGGAATAAATGGGGGGGCATGACAGAGTTCTATAAGTACCTAACGGGAGTGAACAAGGTACAGGAGGGGAGTATTTTTCAGAAAAGAAAGTGCACCAGGACAAGAGGGGGAAGCAATGAAGACTGGGGGGAGAAGAACAGGGGAGGGGTTAAAGGTTTAAAGGCTGGCCGTGGTGGCGCGAGGGTTGAGGCGCTGGACCCACACTCATGCCACGCGGCGACCCGGATTCGGGAACAAGCATGGGCCACCGGGGGTCGACTGGGGAGGAGAAGACTAGAGCACCCAACGGCTGCTCTCCTTCTCTGGGGGTGGGTTAACTGCAGGCTCCCACTGCAATACTGCCATCTGGGGGATCCCAGGTGGAAGATGTGGTAGGTGGAGAAGCAGTAAGGACACTGGGTAAGATGTCGGCAGAGAGGCGAAGTAGGAGGCACGTCTCAGCGTGCCCCCTAGCTCATAGGCTCTCACTGCACGCAGACGTCTGGGAGAACACGGAAAAACACCTCGGCTTTTCCTAGGCGACGACATCTCACTGAAAGGTCTCCAGGCTCATCGGGACAGACTCCGCTGCACTAATTCCACAATCCGAGTATGTTGGTTTGAGGAGATAAGCATGGGGGGCGTCCCCCCTCACCCCTACCTGGGGGGGGGTATACCGGGCTAAGATGGTGCGTAATCATATGCTCTAGGGGCAGATTTCGTTGGAAACAGAGGGTCTACAGTAGGTGATGTCCAAGAGTGGAGAAGGGAGGCAAGTAGGGAGCATAACTACAGTCCCCCCCCAAAAAAAAAAAAAAGGTGGATGCCTAAACAGTCCATCAAGGAAAGTGGTGGGAGCAAAGACAGTGGTGGGCTTCAAGCATGCATGAGATAGGCATACAGGAATCTTAGCAAGAAAGCTGTGTCGCCAGAGATCAAGTAGGTTCTGCGGTGACACAGGCAGGGGCAAACTGAGCAGACTAGGTGGGCCAAGAGGTCCTTATCTGCAGACAAATTCTACCTTTTCTGTGTATCATTTTGAGCCAACACCCCACAAATTCATGCTGCTTACTAGCCTGAAACACAGAATTTGACAGCAGATAAGGACCGCTAGGCCACCCAGTCTGCCCATTTCCCCTACCTAATTGAGAAGCTGCAAATCCTAGTTAGTTAAACAGCCTATTTCCTCCTATCCCCACCCCCTAGAATTGCCTGATGTCTGTCCCATGCATTCTTGAATTCCACCACCGTTTTTGACTCCACAACCTCCTCAGGAAGGCCGTTATATGCATCTACAACCCTCTCCGTGAAAATATACTTCCTCATATTACCTCTGAGCGGTCCCCTCTCAATCTTCAAATTGTGCCCCCCTGTTCTTGCACACCTCTTTTTCTGAAAGATTCTACCCTCTTAGGCTTAGATTCCCTTGAGGTATT
Organism: Neoceratodus forsteri; assembly: GCA_016271365.2. Lineage (NCBI taxonomy): Eukaryota > Metazoa > Chordata > Ceratodontiformes > Ceratodontidae > Neoceratodus > Neoceratodus forsteri. The sequence goes on along the minus strand of CM028130.1, from coordinate 135,832,313 downwards.
TGAAATTTTCTATCATGTCTCTCCCCCCTCCCTCATCTTTCCTCGATGGTATACGTATTTAGCTCCTTAAGTCTCTCTTCATGTGTCTTCCGGTGCAGACCCTGCACCATTTTAGTTTATTTATCTTTTGATGACCAGGTAGGTGCACTAGACAAAAAAGTGACCATTTTCAGGCACTACCCAGGAGGTCAACAAAACAGAGATAAACAGGTACATAGAATACAGTATCAAGAAATGTACAATACATCACAAATCAGATGTGAAAACAAAATTAAGACACTAATGGTAATTAAGGCACATAAGGAGTAAAGTATACAAAGAAAGGCAAGTACCCATATATAAACAATAACTGTAAAATCACTTTGAAGGTACAAAAGTGCCATAGATTATCTTTATGTCCAGCTAAAAACTGAGAGAAACTGCTGAGGGAGAAGGCAGAGCTGAGAGAAAACCTAACAAGGAGAGAGAGAAGGAAAGACGGGGTGGGGTGGGGTAGGGAGGAGAGAATAACTTGAGGGTATGCTGAGGGTAAGGTGCCCGCCATACTACAGAGGGTGGGAGGTAGCTTTTGCAGCTGAGGCAGAAGGAGCCATGATCTCACGGTGGGTTGAAACAAGTGCAACAAGCACATGCTGTAAGAAGGAGTGGTGCTCCTCCTAAAGGTAGCATGATTAGGGCAAGGCGACATCTAGGGGCAGAGAATTCCAGTACGAGGGACCAACGTCCGAGAAGCTAGATTTCCCTTTGGTAGTTCTGCATCTAAGAATGGTAAGCAAGGAAAGGTCCGAAGATCGGAGACTGTAAGAGATGGGCTGAGGGGTCAGCAAGGAGGCGAGGTGGGAAGGCATCATGGTCCGCAGTATACTGTCCAGAAGGTTGCCAAGAGAGGAGCCTGTAAGCAGTGGGGGGGGAAGGGCCAATTTAGATTCTAGTATTAGTAGGCAATGATGTCAGTCTGGAGGACGCGGAGGCATATCGGCATATACTATAAGTTGTATCCCACCTGTGGAGAACAGTCATATGTAACCCCCCTGTTGTTATCAGGGGTTACTACAATCCCAGTAAGACCTAGTGGTAGGCAGGGAAGGCAGCTTGTGAAACTCCAGTTAAATGGATTTGTGAAACTCCAGTTAAATGGATTTCACACTGTCTCACTCTGTTCTCAGTCTCAGCCGAGACCGAGGGATGACATCATTCTAGAACTGTCGCAGCTGCATAAGCCACACTGGAATGTTGCAGATGGAGGTTAGAGTAGAACATTGGGGAATTTGAAGTTAGTTCAGTAGAGACTGGGCAGTCTGTAGAAGAGGTACTCTGCTGTAAGCAGGCCCTCAGAGCTCTAAGCTCTGTCAAAGAGCCACTTTTGTTTTATAGGTGTGTGTGTTCTCACCTGAAGAGGAACACAAGAAGAACACACTTAAGTGGTAGAGACAGCTTTCAGTGGTTCAAGGCCCCATCCCTGCGGGGATGGGAGGGGGAAGAAATCAGCCTGCTTCCAGGGGCAACCCACCTGGTCCAGCTAGGAAAAAAGAAGCTGCCTGACTTAAGTTCGTGCTGAGGCACCAGAAGTTCTGGATGATATTTCTTTCGAGGAGAAAACCCCCGTGGGGCACCTGCAACCAAGGGGTGAGTTCACTCTGCTAAAGGGCCAAGTGTTTTCAACTGAATTAAGATGAAACTAAAAAGAGACAGTTACTGTGGGGTCAGGAAAAGACAGCCAAGTACTGTTGGGAAGATGTGGGGATTGGACTGCTTAACTCTGTGGGGGGGTCTAGAGTAATGGGACACAGCCATTATTTAATTATGTTCAAGATTAGCACAAATGGGATGTAAAGACAGTAGACTGAATGTGAATACATTTAAAAAAAATCTACACAGCAAAGTGTTTTAAAGGATGAGGTGTTACAGTCCAGAGAAATGGCTGGGTATGGATTATGGGAGCGAGAGGAAGACCCCCCAATCAGTAGTAACCAAATTCACCTCTTCGGGGCTACCTGTAGCTTTCTCCTCAGGTACTTGGCCGGTGCCTGAGGAAAGTACCCAGACGTGGGATTGATGAGGAAGATTCCCTCATGGAGCAGAAGTGCTCATAGGTGGTTTAGAAAGACACCAGTAAATGTTTCCATGCTACATGGGAAGTGTCCAAGTGGCTGACAAGGGAGCCGAGACAGGGAAAACCCAGAGCAGCGTACAAGTTCGGGCTGTGTGCCCAGTGTGTTTTAGAGCCCGAGGGCTAAAGTGAATGAGGATGTGTTCTGATCTCCATAAATCTGCATTACCAGGAGTGTAGCCCCGTGGGGGTCCATCTATGCTTTGTTTGGTCCGCTGGATGTGAATAAAAGCCACACTTTAGAATCCCACTTCTGGTATTGGACATTACAGTTATGGCTTCCTTTTCCAGAGTTACTTGGGTGCCCCCTGTGCAGAGTAGCCAAACCTACCCAATGTGCAGAGTGACATCAACTTCCAGCCCACCAGGTAGTGCTGTCAAGATGCAAACAGCATACCTGGGTGGGTTACGCATGATGCTAGTATAGATTACTTGGATCCATACCAGTGATGGAAGCAGGATTCCTCTAGCAATGGCTGTCCTAGCAGAAGGCAAGGAATGGCTAGTTTTGTAGGCTAAGCCCAATTTAGCATTGACCACCTTACATGTAGAGAGGTTATGTGGGTGTCGAAAGTAAGGGATTCATCAAGCAGGACACCCAGATATTTAAAGGAAGTTTCCATCTCCAGTGGGGAGCCATCAGCCCAGGAGATCCGGAAAGCTTCACGGCACTGCTTTAGTTTGATAGAGAATCCAAAGAGCATAGCCTGGGTCTTACCAACATTGAAAACAAGCTTGTTACTTGAGATCTAGGACTAAATATCATGTAGGTCCACAGAGAGCTTGCGATCAATAGAGTGGACATTATTCGAGCTAGTGTAAAGAACAAGGTCATCGGCGCACAGCAGCGATGAACAAGAGGATATATTTTGAGCTATGTTAATAAAGAGCGAGAGGAGGAGGGGTCCAAGGATAGATCCCTATGGTACACCAACATTGATGACAGCTTTTTCAGAAATAGCCGAGTTGAATTTAACAGCTTGGGTTCTGTTTGCCAGGTAGCTGTGGAACCAGGTTACTACTAAAGAAAAAAAAAAAAGAGAAACCCAAGGCTTGGACATTTGCAAGCAGAAGAGGGTGGTTTGAGAGATCGAAAGCCTTGGTCAGATCAATAAACACTGCACCTGTTTGATGACCCTGATCCACGGCGTGAAGACCATCATTTGTCAGCTGTAAAAGCTCAGTTTGAGTACTATGGCCTTTTCTGAAGCCACGTTGGTTAGTGTGTTGAAGGTTATACTTAGCAAAGTGTTCCGAGATCTGTGCTGAGACAAGCTTCTCAAGCACTTTATTTCGTACTGATAGTATGCCTATTGGTCTATAGTTGGTTATATTTTTCTTGTCGCCTATTTTGAACACTGGTGTGACTCTAGCCAGTTTCCATACATCTGGCACCACGCCCACACTCAGGGACAAGTTGAGTATTCTGGTCAGCAGGTCCTGCAATGAACGGTGCCACAAGCTTTAAGAGTTTGGGTTCACTGCAGTCAGATCCAACAGTGGTGCTGTCTGATATGGAATTTAGATGTTTAAGGACAGCCTTCTTCGAGATAGCTTTGAAATAGAAAAGAGGAGTCTTTGTGGCATCCTTCAGGGTGGGGGATCCAAACAGTAGGTTAACAGAAAAGAAAGCAGTTGTGTAATTTGAGAGGTCAGAGAAATGAGAATTGAATGCATTGGCAATTGTGCCCAGGTCATTACAATGAACCCCATTTGGTATTTTTTTTTTTTTTTTTTTTAATAAAAGGAGAGTGCTTTGATCCGAGGAACGTTTTCATATGGGACCAACATTTTTTAGAGTCTCCAGCTGCATCCATCAGAAGGCCCTTACAGTAGTGTCTTTTGGCATGCCTTATTTGTGTTTTGCGCTTTGATCGCTGTTCTCTATATATGTTAAAGTCCGCTACGAGACCAGAGATTTTAAACTGTCTCCAGCATTTGTCCGTTTTTGAGAGCTGTAAGGAGGTCTTTATGCAGCCATCTGGTTTGTTTACCCCAAACGCACCAAGTGACGACTGGAATGAGTTTATTTTGTAGGATCATGAACCTGCTCAGGAAAACACTGAGGGTGGCCTCCGTGCTCGTTGATTTGTAGACAGGGGAACAATCCATATGAGACACGTTATATGGTAAATGAGCCTGGTTTAAGTTAGCATAGTTTCTGAAGGATATACATTGTTGGGGGTATGTGGAAGTTGAAGACGGGCTCCATATGCAGAAAACAGGGGAATGATCACCGATATCGTCCGGTAGTGTTCCTGTTGCTGCAATTCTGTCAACATGATTTGTGAGAACCCAATCAATAAGGGTGCTGGAGTCAGTGGTGACAGACACTCTTGTAGGGTCAGTGATAATTTGGTGCAAGTTGTAGCTCTGTTCCAGGGATTGTAGGGTATCTCGAGATTTACTAAGCCAGTTTAAATCTCCAAGAATAACGAGTTCACTTTTCACTGCATATGCAGCCATATGATCCAACAAGTCTACTAAGCCATTAATGCCACAGTTTGGGGGATTATAGGCACAGACAATAGGGAGTTTCTTTGCACCTAGTCAGAGTATGGCATTGATGTATTCACACAGGGAGTTTGTCAGTTAGCACAGTTAGGTTTAGATTGCTTTTGTAGTATATTGCAACACCCCCACCATGCTTTGGAGGTGGCCTATCACACCTAAGAAGGTTGTAGTTTGGGAGTGGGCAATAGGTATCTGGGATGGAGGGCCTTAGCCAAGTCTCAGATAGACAGAGCACATCGGGACTGTGGTTTGCCACCCAGGCTTCAAGCTCTGTAGGACTGTGAAGAAGACTCCTAACATTTAGACGGACCAGGTGAAGACCTTTCGTATCATAGCCAGTGTAATGTAGAGGTAATTTATCTGGCTTTGGTCCAGGGTTTAACAAAATGTCCCCAGAGAGCAAGAGAGCCAACAATATGATGTACCCTAGCTTAAGCAGGACAAACTGCGAGCTGTTACAACTATAGGTCAGACACCATTTAGCGACAAATGCAGTAGCGTAGTACATAAGTAGCTTAGGAAAGAGGACAGGAGTTACGCCGACGCCACTTGCTGGTAGGGTTAGCAAATTAGAGTAAGTGAAATCATTTATTCAGGTCACAGTCTTTGTGGCGATTTTTGGAATCTGGCAGTGTAAGGATACTATGTGAGACCAAAGACAGAATAACAGCGGGCACAAGCAGAGACAACCAAGCCATTCTGTAGAATTTAATAATACGCATGTAGGGACAGCCTGGACAGAGGGTTGGGGAGGCAGCAGAGGCCAAAATGTAATTGCCGCCTATGGAGCTATAGTCAGCCTAGCTTCGGGAGAGCCTGTGATCTGCCTAGTTTATTTGGACCCCTATAGTTGTAAGAAAGGACTGTATATTGTCGGAAGAGTATGTGAGTAACAATCTGAAAGAGGACAGCTGATAAGTACAGCATAAAAATGGGACTGCAAGAAGTGAAAATAGAAAGCTACGCAGAGGTGAATTAGTTGAACCACAAAAAGCAGACAGTGTAATGACAGAAAATGAGGATAAAAAATGTCTGTCTAAAGAAGGCTGAGGAGAAAAGATCAGAGCAGTCTTGAGATAAAAGATTCCAACTGCACATTAGGATAGTGAGTTAAAGAGGAGAAAAGGGGAAATATTAGCTAGGGGTGGCCCCCAGTGGCTAGTTAATATAACGAGCCAATGGAAAAATTAGGAGATGGTCTTTTATTCTCATTGGTCACAGTACACTATAAGTTTAAAAGCCCAGATAGGGCAGGGGAGGAGACGCCAAAGGTGTCGGGGCTAACAGCTGGCAGCAGATAAGGAGGCAGAGTGTGCCTGGTCTCATGGGCGATTCCCACGGAGGACAGCCCCCCAGCTAACTAGAAGCGCACCGGAATCCCGAGGTAGGGAGAGACCTCCTGCTTATCACCTAGCAATCCCTGCTTATAGTAAGATCACTACAGTTTATTCAGCACTTTGACCTTCCCCGAGTTCAAGCAAAAGAAATGCTAGTGGCTTGAGCAACAGCAGAAAACCAGAAAAAGGCACCAAGTTCAAAATGGAGAGAAATTCAAAGCTGGGCAGGGAGCCATGGGTAGTCAATCATACCTTGTCAGTGTTCAGGACGGCATCTGGGGAGCAGCTCCCATTGGGCAGGAGCCTGGGGTGAGGGTGGGCAGCTTGTCAGTGTTCAGGACGGTGTCTGGGGAGCAGCTCCTCTGGACTGCCTCCATCCTGTCTATGTCTTTGCGGAGACTGGGTCTCCAGAAATGCATGCAGTACTCCAGATGGGGTCTCACCAGCTGTCTGTACAGAGGGATAACTTCCTGTTTTCTACTAGTGATGCCTCTCCTCATGTATCCCAGTATCCCCCCAGCCCTTCTTACTGCCCTCACATTGCTTGGTCACCTTTAGGTCATCTGATATGACTACCCCCAGGTCCCCTTCCAGTTTTTTTGTTGTTATATCTCCCCCCCACTGTGTACTCTTCCCCTGGGTTTTTGTTTTCCGGGTGCATTACTCTGCACTTCTTAGCACTGAATCCAGCCGCCATACATTTGACCATTCCGCCAACCTTGCCAAGTCCCTTCTCATCCTCTCCACCCCACCCTGTGCATCAACCATGTTGCAGATCTTTGTATTGTCTGCAAAGAGACACACTTCTCCTTCCAGTCCCCCTGCAATGTCACTTAAAAAAAAAAACAAAAAAAAAAAAAACAAACACACTGAAGAGGACCGGTCCTAGTACTGAACCCTGTGGTACCCCACTAGTAAACCCCCCCCCTTCTTCAGAGTGGACTCCGTTTACTATTGCCCTATGTCATGTTTGCCAGCCATTTTTTTTACCCAGGCTACCATCTTGGGACCCACTCAAAGGCTGGCTAACTTGTACATTAATCTTTGTGTGTGTTGTTGTTGTGGGGAGACTGACCAGGCCCAATAGAGGTGGAACATCTGGGGACTGTATAACCCAAAGGGTGCACACCAAAATTGGCCCTCAGTGCAGGTGCTGAAAAATCAAGCAGACTCAAGAGACCATTAGGCCTATTCTGCTGGCATTTTAGTATGTTAGTATAACTGTCAAATGTCTTGCTAAAGTCTAGGTAGGCCATGTTCACAGCCCCACCCAGATCTCCTACTTTGGTCACCCAGTCAAAGAAATCTATTCGATTAATCAGACATGTTCTTCCCCACTGTGAATCCATGCTGCCTTAGGTCCCGTGCCCCTCTGGCCTCTAGGTACTCAACAATTCTTTGCTTCAGAAGCGATTCCATTATTTTCTGGATCACTGAGGTCAGACCAACAGGTCTGTAGTTTTCTGCTTCTGCCCTGTTCCCACTTTTGTGAAGTGGAACAACATCTGCCTTCCTCCAGTCCTCAGGAACCACCCCATCCTCCCATGATTTGTTAAAGAGAGTAGTCAGTGATGTTACTAGTTCTACCCTTAGTTCTTTTAGGATCCTGGGATGAATCCCATCAGGCCCCACTGCTTTGTCCACCTTCAGTTTTAATAGTTCTTTCAGGACCCTCCTCTGTGAATGGGCTGGTATCAAACCCATTTTTCTCCAGGTATTCCTCTAGATCCTCTCCAACTAGTGTCTATCAGTTTTTGTACTATGGAGGTAAGGCTGATGGGTCAAGTTTCCCAGCTGCTCCTAGTCCCCTCCCTTATACAGTGAAACTACACCTGCCATTCAGTCCTTGGGAACCAACTTGCACTAGCAAATGGGCAGGAAGGAGGGGTAAAAGAACAATGGGGAATAATAAAAACTGCCATCACAGAGGTATCAAGCCTTTATGTAAAGCAAATAAACAAAACGAGGTAAGAAACCACTATGGTTCTCAAAGGAAGTGGCAGTGAAGGTTCAAGAGAAAAAGAAAGCATTCAGGAAGTACAAGGAATCACAGAAGGAACAGGACAGAGACTGTATCAGTTAAAGCAAAAGGAAGCTGGAAGGCAGTCAGAACAGCAAAGGCCCAAACCGAGGAAAAGATAGCCAACTCAGTTAAGAAGGGGGATAAAACTTTATAGGTACATCAGGGAGCGAAGGAAGACCAAGGGAGGGATAGTGAGGCTTAATAAAGGGGAGGGAGGGTGGGCAGAGGGTGACTGTGAAAAGGCAGAGATACTAAACAAATATTTTGCTCAGTATTTACAAAGGAAGAGGGAGGTACCTAAAACAAACAGTAGAAACACTCTGGATATAGAAGTTGATACCAGCCCATTTACAGAAAAAAGGGTTCTGAAAGAACTCTTAAAACTGAAGGTGGACAAAGCAATGGGGCCTGATGGGATTCAGGCCCAGAATTCTAAAAGAACTAAGGGTAGAACTAGTGACACCACTGACTACCCTCTTTAACAAATCATGGGAGGATGGGGTGGTACCCGAGGACTGGAGGAGGGAGATGCGATTCCCCTTCACAAAAGTGGGAGCAAGGCAGAAGCAGGAAACTACAGACCTGTTAGTTTAACCTCAGTGGTAGGGAAAATGATGGAATCACTTCAGAAGGAAAGAATTGTTAAATATCTAGAGGCCAGAGTTGCACAGGACCCAAGAAGCATGGATTCACAGCGGGAAGGTCATGCCAGACAGATCTGATAGATTTCTTTGACTGGGTGACCAAAGTAGTTGATCAGGGAGGGGCTGTGGACATGGCCTACCTAGACTTTAGCAAGGCATTTGACACCGTCCCACAGAAAAGATTAATATACAAGTTAGCCAGCCTGGGATTGGGTCCCAAGATGACAGCCTGGGTAAAGAATTGGCTGGAGAATAGGACACAGAGAGTAATAGTAAATGGAGTCCACTCTGGAGAAAAAAAAAAAAAGGGGTTAGTAGTGGGGTACCTCAGGGTTCAGTATTAGGACCAGTCCTCTTCAATGTCTTTATAAGTGACATTGCAGAGGGTCTGGAAGGAAAAGTATGTGTCTCTGCAGATAACACAAAGATCTGCAACAGAGTTGATGCACAAGGTGGAGTGGAAAGGATGAGAAGGGACTTGGCAAGGTTAGAGGAATGGTCAAATGTATGGCAGCTTAGATTCAATGCTCAGAAGTGCAAAGGTAATGCACCTGAAACAAAACCCAGGGAAGCGTACACAATGGGGAGTGAGATACTAACAACAACAAAATGGAAAAGGACCTGGGGTAGTCATATCAGATGACCTAAAGGTGGGCAAGCAATGTGAGAGGGCAGCAAGGAGGGTTGGGGGATACTGGATGCAGGAGAGGCATCACCAGTAGAAAACAGGAAGTTATTATCCCTCTGTACAGACAGCTAGTGAGACCCCATCTGAGTACTGTGTGCAGTTCTGGAGACCCAATTGCAAAGACATAGACAGAATGGAAGCTGTCCAGAGGAGGGCAACTAAAATGGTGCAGGGTCTGCACCAGAAGACATATGAAGAGAGACTTAAGGAGCTTAATATGTATAGCCTCGAGGAAATGAGGAGGGGGGACATGATAGAAACTTCAAGTACCTCAAGGAATCAACAAAGTCCAAGAGGGTAGCATCTTTCAAAAAAAAAAAAAAAAAAAAAAAAAAAAAAAAAAAAAAAAGGTGTGCAAGAACAAAGGGGCACAATTTGAAGATAGAAGGGGGCAGCTCAGAGGTAATTTAAGGAAGTATTTTTTCACAGAGAGGGTGGTGATGTATGGAACGGCCTTCCGGAGGAGGTTGTGGAATCACAAACAGTGGTGGAATTCAAGCATGCATGGGATAGTCATAAGGCAATTCTAGGGGGTGGGGGTAGGAAGAAGTAGGCCGCTGGTTAACTAGGATCTGCAGCTTATCCATCAGGTAGGGAAATGGGCAGACTGGGTGGGCCAAGCGGTCCTTATCTGCCGTCAAATTCTATGTTTAACCACCCTTGCTGCAAAGAGCAACTGAATAGCCCATCACTGATGTCAGCTCCCTTAGGGCCCTTGGATTCATCCCATCCGGCCCAAAGGCTTTTTTTTTTTTTTTTTCTCACTAGTATCATTTCTGCAGCCTCATTTCCAGGATCCTATCATTTGTCTTTATCCTACGCTCTGGCAGAGGCCCCACTGTGCTCCCTAGTGAGCACCGAGCACAAGTAACTGTTCGGCACGGCTGCTTTCTGACTATCTTCCTCAATTACCCTGTCCCCTTCCTTCAGCAGGACAAATCCCCCTCCAGTCCTTTTTGTCCCCTTATATATCTAAACCACTGTTTGTTTTTCCTCCCTTGATCACCTCCACAGTACGCAGTTCTGTGTCTGCCTTTGCAATCTTGACTGCCCTCTTGGTCTCTGGCTTTTTTCCTGATCTCATCCCATTCTTTGTCCCCATTTTCCTTTGCTAACAGGGCCTTCTTTTTTGGCCCTCACTGCCTTCCTGACTTTCAGAAAACAAATGGTTGCTTACACTTTTGATAAATGCTCTCATGCATGTTTCTGTTCCCTTGAGGAACAGCCCGTTTTATAGCCCCACATCTTTCTTCCACGCTCCTGATTCTGTCCACCTCAGATAACCTGCCCAGGACTAATTCACTCGAAATTCACCATTCTGAAGTCTAGCACCCAAGTCTCAGACAGAGTACTGCGGTCAATAGACCCCAGCGCTTCCCCAACCCACACTCCACCTGTTTCCAAGGTGGCGAGTACCACATAGAAAATGGCAGATTGTCTAGTGGGATCTATGGCCTGCTGCATCAGCATGCAATGCAATCCTGCAAAGTATCAAGCAGGGATTGGCTTCTGGTGGGCCTCCTGGCATGTCCAAGTCAATGTCTGGCAGGATGAGAGCCCCCATTACATTTCTGCTCCTAGTTCATAGTCTCTCTCCTCTCCCTAGCCCTGGTGGCCTATAAACCACCCCCAGGTGAAGCTTCCTACTTGATGACTGGGACCTCTACCCACAGTGATTCCACCTCCTCTCCCCCCCCCCAATGGATGCATCTTCTACTGCCTCTACTCCTTTTCTAATGTAAATAGCGACACCACGCCCACTCCTTCTGTAATGTAAATAGCATCCCCTCCACCCAATCTGTCCCTCTAATTCACCTGTATAAAATGTATCTATGGACCACTAGGTCCCAGCTGTTTCTCCTAGTGGTCCAAGATTCTATAACCACCATTAGATCCAGCTCAGAGTCCACCATCAATGCCTCGAACTCACTAATGTTATCACCCAGACTCCTGGCATCAAGGTAAACCACCCCCCGAACTTATTCCCCCATACCTACTGGTTCTTGGCACACTTCCCGTATCACTACTCCCATCTTGTTCTTTTAGTTATTGCTGATCTAATTGGTCTACACTCCCCAATCCCCTGAACTCGTTCGACTCTACTACATAAAAAAGTCTGTCAGCAGAAAAGGACCACCCAGCCCACGCAGCCTACCCAGAAGATCCTTGCCTCGTCTGTCTCCCCAAACCCTAGCTGGTCTCCAGTGACCATCCCTCCTCCATGTTCATTTTCTAATATTCCTGTATGTCTATCCCATGCATGCCTGAAGCCCCTTACTGTTTTCACCTCCTCCACTTCCTCTGGCAGTCAGACATCCACCGCTCTTTCAGTGAAGCATTTCCTTACATACCTTCTAAACATCCCCCCCCCCCCCCAGCTTCACTTCATGGCCCTGGTCTGGTGCAGTTTCTCTTTTGAAAGAGAAAACCTTTCCACACCCTGCTCACCCCTGTGAGGTACTTGCAGATCTATCATGTTCCCCCTTACGCTCCCACCCAGTGACAGCACTAGGGGTTTTAAAACATGGGTCAAATTAGACCCATAGGTGTAAAAAATGTGGGTCAAAATGAGAAACAACTGGGTCCAAACCTAATCGTAAGTAGAAATTTCACTAGTACAGAAGCTTAAATTTGTTGAGTGAAAATACTTTTCTATTGTTTAATTTTTCATCTTTCAGCTATTGTTAGAGACAAGTGCACCACTTTGGACCCACTGTCCTGTGGAAAGTGGGTCATTTCTGGGCAAACTGCAACTTTTTCCCTTTTGGCCCTATCTAGCGCTGTCTCTGCTCCCACCTTCCAGTGTACATGTCGAGATCCCCCACTCTCTCTTCCCAGGGCTTTTGGTGCAACCCCTGCACCATTTTAGTTTCCCTCCATAGGACTGCTTCCACCCTACTTCAAGTACTACTACCACCACCACCACCACCACCACCACCACCACCACCACCACCACCTCATCCCCAGGAAGTTCTGTCTAGGTTCCCCCACTTTATCTACCTCAACTGTGGAATCCTTAGCCCCTGCCTCCCTAGCAGTTCATTTTAGTTCAATGCATTTACCATCCTCAGTTCCCTCTCTGTTGTGCTTTCCACTACTATCTCCCACATTCTGTATTCAGTTTTCATATTTATTTTTAAACCCATACGCATCACCTTACACTTCTTGGCATCACATTATAAGTGCTGTACCTCTGACCACTTTTCTGTTCTTCCCAGGACCTCCCTCCATGATATTGACTCCCATCTTCACTATCCACCTGGACAGATCTTGGTATCATATGCGAAGAGGCATAATTTCCCTGTAAGCCTATCCCAATATCGCAAAGGAAGATGCTGAAGAGGACCAGTCCCAAGACCGATCCTCACAGCACACCACTGGTACCACACCAACTCCCTGGTATTCCCCAATTAAGCATCATCCTCTGGCTTCTGCAATTCAGCCAATTCCCCCACTCATCTTTGTAACTTTATCCTCCCGACACCCAGGTAGTGAATTAAGGAATAATCCACAACAGAGTGTGGGTTACCCTTGCCTGGTGTGGTTCAGTCACAAGGTCACGAGGGCGAGACAGTGAACCATACCATAACCCACATCCTGGAGTGGATTACTGCAATTATACAATGTCACACTAACATACTAAAATGCCAGCAGAATAGGCCTAACGGTCTTTCGTGTCTGCTCGTTTGGTCAGCCCCCACCCTGGGTGCTGACCTTGCTGTCCCCCTCGCCTTCTCTGGCTTCTCCCTTCCCAGTTCCGGATATTCTTGCTGCATTGGATTTTGCTTCCTGAACCCTTCCCCTGTACCTGTCCCACCCCCTCTTGAACCCCTCCACTGTCTCTGCCTCCACCAGCCCCCTAGGTAGTGCATTCCATGGCTCCACCACCCTCTCAGTGAAGTAGCACCTCCTCCTTTCTCCCCTGAATCTTCCCCCCTCCACCTTCCACCCATGCCCTCTAGTGGCCCTTCCTTCGAAGCACCTGACTGTTCTCCCTATTTACCCTCTTCGTGTACCTGAAGACCTCCTATCATGTCCCCGGTCCCTTCTCTCTTCCAATGTGTACATATTTAGCTCTTGAGCCTCTCCTCATAGGTCCTGTCCCCAAGCCCCAAATCATTTTTGTTGCCTCCTCTGGACCCTCTCCAGGAGGTTAATGTCCCTCTTTAAGTGTGGCCTCCAAAACTGCACGCAGTACTCCAGGTGCGGCTCACCAAGCAAGTTATACAGAGGAGTATCACTTCCTCCTTCTGAGGTGATCCCCTAGCGATGCATCCCAGCATCCTGTTGGCTTTGGCTGCTGCCCTCCTACAAGTCTCAGAGTTGTTCATCTTGACATCCACCACCACCCCCAGGTCCCTCTCAGCCATTGAGACTTGTAGTATTCCCCCCCCAGGGTGTACATTTGGCCTGGGTTTCTGGCCCCAGGTGGAGTACCTTGCATTTTCCTGCATTGAACCTCAGCTTCCACTTTCTAGACCATCTTTCCAGAGCCTCCAGATCCCCTGCAGGGCCACCCTCCCTCCTCCCCATCCACCACCGCCCCAGTTGAGTCATCTGCAAAGAGACTCATCTCACTCCTGATTCCTGTCCTTATGTCCAGATCGTGGCGTTGAACAGAAGGGCCCAGGACTGATCCCTGTGGGACCCACTAATGACCCTCCTTGGGGATGAGACTATCCCACCAACTCGACCCTCTGGGTCGGTCCTGGAGCCAATTGCCTATCCATCTGATCATCTGGTTTCCCACCCCATTTCTCTAGCTTATCCAACAGGCCCACATGAGGAACAGAGTCAAATGCCTTGCTGAAGTCTAGAAAGAGGACATCCACTGGTCTACCCAGGTCCAAGGCACTTGTCACCCAGTCATAGAACTCACCAGGTTTGTCTGACACGATTTCCCGGGATGAATCCATGCTGTCTATCGTCCAGGCACCCTGACTTATCCAGGTCCCTCCTAGCCTCTCCTTGACAATGCCCTCCATCACCTTGCCCACCACCGATGTCAGGCTGACAGGCCTGTAGTTCCCTGCCAGCTCCCTTGATCCCCCCTTGTGGATAGGCACTACATGCGCCACCTTCCAGTCTTGGGGCACCCACCCTGTTCTCAGAGAGATGGTGAAAAGCTCTGCCAGGGGTTTCGCTAGGACATCTGCAAGTTCCTTCAGCACTCTAGGATGTAATTTATCTGGCCCCGGTGCTTTCTCCGTCTTAAGGGAGCTGAGGGCTTCCCTCACTCTCTCTGCTGTGATTTCCACTTCTGGTACCTCTTCTCCCTGCTTAGCCTTCCCCCCACCTGCCAGTGATGCCCCCCCCCTCCCCAGACCTGCCGATCGGTAAGGGTACCCCCCTCCTCATTATCTGTCTCCTCCCATGTCCCCCTTTACTTTTTGTGCCAAGAACAAAACAAAAACAAAAAAATAAAAAACAATTAAGAGTTTGGGGGGGAATTTTAAATAATTTTTGTCAACGTTATTGTTGCTAGACAGAAATGGAGATGCCTCGAGAACTCTGTGATATAGTTAGACTAAGTCCAGTAGCGTGGGAGCTATATGCAGCAGGGTTAACTGAACTGTAGCCGGAGGCTGGAGCAGCTTGTTGTCCAGAGAGCACAACCGAGGTTAGGGATGGGCAGAATTGGTAAAAGAAGAGTGTAGGGGGAGCAATGGTATTTGGCCAAGAGCTGGCATGCAGTGCTGAGCACCAGATATTGTGGCACACAAACAGAGTTTAAAGTTTTTTTTGTGGTTGCTACTTACAAGGGAGCAGTGGGATGAACAGTGAAAAACAATAATAACCAGCATTTATAAAGCGCTTTTTCATACATCCCAAAGCACTTTACAAGCAATGCTAGACTGGTAGTGAAGTGACTGAATGTGTGGTGGCAGCCATATCATACATCACCCACACACAGCCTGGATAATTGCATGAACCGGTTTATGGGAAGGGGAATGCTGGCCAGGACACTGGGAATGTTCCCTACTCTTTGCGAAGAGTGCCCTGGGTTCTTTTACTTCCACCTGGACACCCACCAGGACAACACCAGGATGGGCAAAAGGGACCTCGGTTTAACGTCTCATCCTAAGGATGGCACACCCCAACAGTACAGCACCCCCCAATACTGCACTCGAATGCCAGTGGTTTTTTTTTTTTTTTTTTAGGTGCAAGCCCAATCCCAGTGTGGGACGAGAACCTACGACCTTCTGGCCCAGAGGCAGATGTGCTACCAACTGAACCACGCTGACACCTAAAAGCATGACTGATGTCCTTTACAAAGAAACAGACTCTGACGGCAGATAAGGACCGCTTGGACAACCTAGTCTGCCCATTTCCCCTACCTACAGGATAGGCAGCAGATCCTATTTAACCAAACAGCCTATTTCTTCCTACCCCCCACAAAAATTGCCTTATGTCTGTCCCATGCATTCTTGAATTCTCCCACAGTTTTAGACCCCACAACCTCCTCAGGAAGGCTGTTCCATGCGTTCACCACCCTCTCTGAAAAAATACTTCCTCACATTACCCCTGAGCCGTCCCCCCTTTATCTTCAAATTGTGTCCCCTTGTTCATGCACAACTCTTTCTGAAAGAAGCTACCCTCTTGGACTTTGATTCCACTGAGGTACTTAAAAGTTTCTATCATGTCCCCCCCCCCCCTTTTCCTCAAGGGTATACATATCAAGTTCTTTTAGTCTCTCCTCATACGGCTTCTCTTGCAGACCCTGCACCATTTTAGTTGCCCTCCTCTGGACTGCCTCCATCCTATGTCCTTGCGGAGATGGAGTCTCCAGAACTGGACGCAGTACTCCAGATGGGGTCTCACCAACTGTCTGTACAGAGGGATAACAACTTCTTGTTTTCTACTGGTGATGCCTCTCCCTATACATCCCGGTATCCCCCCAGCCCTGCCTACTGCCTTCTCACACTGCTTGTTTACCTTAATGTCATTTGCTACGATTACCCCTGGTCCCTTTCTATTTTTTATTGTTGTTACTACCCCCCAAATTGCGTAACCTTCCCCTGGGTTTTTGTTTACCAGGTGCATTATTTTGCACTTCTTTGCACTGAATCCAAGCTGCCATACTTCTGACCATTCCTCCAACCTTGCCAAGTCCCTTCTCATCCTTTCCACGCCTCCTTGTGTATCAACCCTATTGCAGATCTGTGTGTCATCTGCAAAGAGGCATACTTTTCCTTCCAGTCCCTCTGCAATGTCACTTATAAAGACATTAAAAAGGACTGGACCTAGTATTGAACCTTGCGGTACCCCACTAGTAACCCCTCTTCAGAGTGGACTCTATTTACAATCACCTTCTGTGTCCTGTTGTTTTACCCAGGCTACCACCACGCCCCTGGGATCCACTCCCAGGCTGGTTAATTTGACTATTAATCTTCTGTGTGGGACTGTGTCAGATGCCTTGCTAAAGTCTAGGTAGGCCATGTCCACAGCCCCTCCCTGGTCTACTACAGTGGTCATCCAGTCAAAGAAATCAATTAGATTTGTCTGACATGACCTTCCTGCTGTGAACCCATGCTGCCTTGGGTCCTGTGCCCCACTGGCCTCTAGGTACTAAACAATTCTTTCCTTCAGAAGCAACTCCATCACTTTCCCTACCACAGAGGTCAAACTGACTGGTCTGTAGTTTCCTGCCTCTGTCTTGCTCCCACTTTTGTTAAGGGGAAATCACATCCACCTTCCTCCAGTCCTCAGGTACCACACCATCCTCCCACGATTTGTTAACAAGGATAGTCAGTGGTGTCACTAGTTCTCTCCTTAATTCATTCAGAACTCTGGGGTGAATTCCATCAGGCCCTATTGCTTTGTCCACCTTCAGTTTTAGGAGTTCTTTCAGAACCCTTTCTTTTGTGAAAGGACTGGGATCAAACCCCCTATCCAGAGTGCTTCCGTTACTTGGATTAGGCACCTCCCCCTCCTCCTCTTTTGTGAATACTGAGCAGAAGTATTCGTTCAGTATCCCTGCTTTTCACTGTCCCTCTCTGCCCACCCACCGTCCATTCTATTCAGCCTCACTATCCCTCCCTTTGTCTTTCTAAGCTCCCTGATACACCTATAAAAGGTTTTATCCCCCTTCTTAACCGAGTTGGCTATCTTTTCCTCAGTTTGGGCCTTTGCTATTGTGACTACCAGTAAAGGCAAAAGGAAGCAGGGAGGGTACAGTTCTCTGTTCTGCACCTTCTGTGTTTCTTTATATTTACTAAATGCTATCTTTTTTCCCTAACTTTCACCGCCACCTCTTTTGAGAGCCATAGTGGCTTTTTCTTTCATTTTGATTTGCTTTGCACAAGGGCTTGTTGCCTCTGTGATGGCAGTTTTGATGTTTCCCCATTGTTGCTCCATCCCTCCTTCTAGCCTATTTGCTAGTGCTTTTCTAAGGTACTCTCCCATCTTGCTGAAGTCAGCCCTCCTGAAGTCCAGAACCCTCACTTTCTTATGGCTTGACTCTGCTGCTGAGTCTATCGTGAACCACACTGTTTGGCGTCACCTGTTCCCAGATGGCTATCCATTTTTAGATCAGAGATCCTCTCACCATCCCCATTTGAGAGTACGAGGTCCAAGGTTGCTCCCTTGAGTGGGTTCCAAAACTAGCTGTCTGAGGCATGCCACCTGAAGGGCATCAAGAATGGCCCTGCTTTTGGGTATGGCTGCAGCCAAGGTGCTCCAGTTAACATCTGGCATATTCAGGTCCCCCCATCAACAGTATCTCCCCTTTCTCCACCATCCTAAGGATGCCTTTTATCATATCCTTGTCCATTCCTTCCCCCTGACATGGGGGTCTGTATGCAACCCCTGTGCAGACCATGGTACCATTTTCAGTTTCTAAGGTGACCCACAGTGCCTCCTCTCCTCCTCGTTTACTCTTTTGTCCAGTTGCTTTTATCCCTTCCCTTACACAGAGAGCTACTCCTCCCCATCTCTCCTGAAGGTTGTGTGATCTGGTATGTTAACATCTCAGTCATGGTTCTCTGCGTACCATGTTTCTGTGACTGCTATGATATCCAGGCATCCCTCTTCCGTCAAGGCCACCAGTTCAGGGAGCTTTCTGCCCAGACTACGGGCACTGGTACTCATTACCCTCCATTTCTTGATGGCCTCACCCCTTTTTGCCCCATCCCTGTCCCTACTGTGTTTATCATTTTCTCCATTTATCCTTGCCCTTCTCCCTATCAACATCTCCATCTTGGTGTTTACCTCACTTACTACCCTGATTTTTTTTTTTGGGGGGGGGGCACTAGGTTTTCCCTGCTCCTGTCCAGTGCCTCCCCTAGGCTAGTTTAAATGCTTGCCAATGAAACATTTAAACCTATCACCTAGGATCCTGGTTCCCCTCCTAGACAGATGCAGACCATCACGCCAGTATATGCCTGCATCCATCCAGGTGGACCCCCAGTCCCCAATGATGCCAAATCCCTGAGCTCTGCACCAGTTTTTCAACCACTGATTGAACTCCATGGTGTGGAGTACCCTACCCTCACCCATGCCATAGACAGGCAGCACCTCCGAGAAGGTTAACGTGCATGCTACTTGTCTAAGGGCCCTCCCCAACTCCACAAACTTTTCTTGGTCAGTGTTAGTGAGGGAAAAACTGGGAAGGGGGGGGAGAAGAGAGAGAGAGAGAGAGAGTACTGATTTAATTTGTTGTGCTGCTTCCACCCTGGCTGGTACTTTTTGCGTGGGTTGTTGTGAGATTTACTCCCGGCTAAGAGTTCCAGTCAGCCAATCAAAATGACTGGATTCCGAATGCCCACTGTATAATCTTCTTTACCAACCATCTATGTGGGATGGAGCAGAAGGCTTAACTGAAATCAAGCCACAGTATATCACTTGCCCTTTATCCACTATCTTCATCTCTCAGCTGAAGAAACTGAAGGTTTGTCCAACAGTGCCCCCATGAAGTCTCCTGTCCTGAAGTTAGTTCCTCTCCAAGAAACTGTACCCGGGTTCTTTCTGGCACCAACATACCAAGTAAAAGGATTTTTTTTTTTTTATAAATTGTAAGTCTAGGATTACAAATACCTTTGAGCCAAGGCTCTTTTACAAAGGTTCCACGTTGGCTGAATGACAGTAGGACACATGACAATTTGAAAACCAAAAAAACAATTTGAAAGAACAATGCAAATTGAAATGGGGGAAGAACAAAACAGGTTACAGTCATTTGCAAGCAGATACATACATTTACTGTGGTATTAAGAGCCATAGAAAGAGTCATGTATACGGAGTTATGTAGGTAGGTAAGGACAACAAAAATCAGGTGCAGCCGGCGGTATCTGTCAGGTAATTAAAGTGCTTGAAGGGATTGGGGAGAAGGGTGGAAGGAAGGGTAAGAGGAGTGTTAGAGGAGGAAAGTAGGGGGGTAGTAAGTGCTCGATTGAGAAGAGCAGCTTAAGGTCAACAATCACAGGAGCTGGAGGCAGAGAGGAGGCAGAGGTTGGATTTGAAGAGGCCTAGCTTAGGCAGTGAGGAGTTTGTCGGAGTTTGTCAATGAAACAGTCCTGGAATTAAATGTTATGTACGATATGCAAGCACACGCAGACACGCTGTCCATCTTTAACTGTTCCATGTTAGCAGGGCAGTTCCTTATTTTAACCCTCAGAACCCCTCTGTCCATATCACACACTGTCCCACATTTGAGGGAAGTCTCATTTCACCACTCAGAAGCTGCAAATCACAATGTGCAATGACATTTTAAAAAACACACAATGACATTTTAAAGCACAAGTTTATAATATTTGTATCCTCAAAAGCAAGCAATGAGTTCTGCACTACATCCATAATTTGTGGATTTGTCCCTTACTTAGTTTCTTTCAAGAGAGCTGTGTACAAGTTCCCCAATCCAACTTTCCCCCACCCCAACTTCTCACATAATTACAAATGAAATAGCCTCCCTTCCCCATGGAAAAACATTTCTCAACAAGTTTCACTGTCTACTTAAAATTAGTGCACTCTAGTCTGCCATCTCTGTATCCACCATAATAAATGCTGTATACTACACGTTCCCTTAAGTTAACCTTTCTACAAGCAGACTCTCTCCGTCATCCCACCCCAAAAATAAATAAAATACAGTACATAGGTTCACAGAAGTTATAACAAGTCCATCAACAGCTAGTGCCATTTAAGGACTTGCTACTACTTAGTAGACACATTCCTATTTCTTGTTACCCATATGCTGATCCAGTAAACGTTTAAAAGATAAATTATTTGCAATAACTGCTGGTATAGGAAGCGAGTTCCATAGATTGACCACTCTTACATATAGAGTGAAGGCCCTTGCCTGAGCAAAGTTACCTTTCTACAAACTGAATCATTTGCTTTCTCCTCTATCAATTAGTGCGTAGCATACAAACAAGGAGGCAGGCAGGCAAGTGCCACTCCCACACCCATTACCTATGGAGAGCTTACACCTTTTCATAGCCTGACTCACTTTAAATTTCCCAGAAATGACAACATATTTCCACTGACCACCACAGTGGAAGGGAGGAACTGTATGGATCACCCCCCCCCCCCAATGACAAAAGAAAAATAAAAGTATGCAGGTATGTCTGTGATTGCACAGATTTATGGACAAACAAGGTTTTTAGTTTACGTGAGCAGTGTTACCCTCTCGGATGGGCAGCAATTTACAGTGACTGAAAATGGAATTTGACAAATTCAAGGCATGCAAGTCCAGGAACTGCACTGGTCATTGCTTATACCAATTTCCAGATTATATTGGGATTCTGTTTGGTATAAAAATGTCAAATTCCATGAAATTTTTACTGGCTTGAAAGCAGTTAATTCTACAATGTTTCCGATTTTCCCCAGTAAAAACTGGGAAAGCATGGCCTATGTAATAGACAAACAAGGTGGGAGGTGCCAGGGCCCTTACCTGTAGAACATGGATACCTTAGCGATCACCACCCCACACCATTACATACAGAGAGCGAGGCTGAGGGAAATTATTAATATACAGGGCCCATACCCATGGAAAGTTTACTCCTTTCCACAGTCTCATACTATCTATTCAGTAGTCAATATCCACCAACTATATTACATACAGGGCCCTCACTGGAGAATATTTATAGCTTTTGGGTGTCTCTTATCCTAATTTTTCCCGCAATAAATGAATGCATTTTACATGTTAATACATATAGGACCCTTATCAGAGGAATTTTTTTACTTCTCGACCGTCACATTTAAAAAGGTAACCAGATATACATTTTTAGAAAAACACACATAAAACATACAGGGCCCTTACCTGATGGAAGTTTATACGTTTCCACATGCTCACTTTCTTTAAATAAACGATTTAGACGATTTACCTTCACTTAAAATATGTATGGTAAAGACATGTATTTACAGTTAAATGAAATATATATTTAAAGGTAAACAAATGTAGGGCACTTCCATGCTCGGAAAGTTTCGTTTGCCCCGGTTCTCCTCAGAGGCTGTACTTTAATTCCTGCCTGTATTTAAAACTGCGGGCCCTTCCCCAGGTAAAGTTCCTCGCTTGCCCTATCTCTCCCTCCCTGCCGGTTCCCCGAGAACACACCCCTCCATCCCGGCTTCCTCCCCATACCCCACGGGGCCCCTACCTGAAGCAGCAGCTGCAGGGCAGCGGGACACTCCGGCTCGGCAGGCGGGGTTCAGGTGAGACAAATACACGCTCCGGGCTGGCTGGGCTCGGCTCTCTCACTGCTCCGGGACTGGGCGAAGCGCTCGGTACCGACACTACGGGGCTGCTACTGTTCACTACTACTGCTGCTGTCTGTCTGTAGCGGCCGGTCCTACTCCGGTCTCTCCGTCCGTCTCCGCTTTTGTTCCCAAAAACTTCCAACTCGGGCCGGAAGTGGGAGCAGCGAGAGGCTGCGGCTGTGCCGACAATGGCGCTCCTCCCTCGTAGGGCGCAAACAAATGCCTCGAACCCCCGGCCCAGCTATCGCTGAGCGACAAGGAACCGGCACAGACAAGCAAGGATACCTACCGCCACAAGAATCACTGCAGAGGCAAGTCAGTGAAGAACTCCGGCTCCGCTACAATATGGGAAGTTTGAGCCCTTCGACGGAGGGGGAGGCGCCCATTCCAGTAACAGCCGAGCCTGGAACTCCAAAGCAGTGACTCATAGCTGACAGCAGGCCCCACCCTAGAGAGGGCATAGGGTCAAAGCCGGTCAGTTCTGGGTAGTGGGGGATCCTCAAGGCAGCCAAACCATAGAGCAGAGGGGGTGAGTGAGGGTATTTGGGTTCAAAGCTAACCCAAACCTAGAGGGCAGCAATAAGAGACACGGAGGGAGGGGTGTCAGAGTAGTCCCATCCCAGTGTGGGCAGGGACATGAGGGTTCAGAGCAGGTCCCACCCTAGAGGTCATGAAGAGAGGGGCACGTGTGGAGTCAGAGCTGGTTCAACCCTAGTGGGCAGAGAGGGGGAGTCACACCGGTCAGAGCAGTCCCATCCTAGAGATCAGGGACAGAGGGGGGACATAGATCAGAGCAGGTCCTACCCAAGAGTGCGGCAGGGGGCATGGAGGTCAGAACTGGGCCTTCCTAGAGGCCAGAAAGACTTTTGACCACTGCCCTCCACAATACACTGTCACTAATATGGCCCCTCTCTCCCAACTTTCAGCCACTACCCCGCCCCTCTTATTATTATATTGTTGCTCACTGCTTATTGTTCCTCTTCTGCAATTTCATTGCATTGCATTGCATAATTCCTTCTTAGTTGCATTGCCTGTAAGTGCTTATTTTTATACTTATTTCCATATTTATATCCAGCCAGTGTAAGTGGCTCATCAGGTTGCACTCTCGCCTCTGCATGAGGTCGGAAGAGCAGTAGGTTGTGGGTTGTAGCCTCAAAGCAGGAACTTGGTTTAAAATCCCAATACTGACACTGTACTGTGGCTTGAGGTTGAGTGCGGCACTCTTCAGGGCTCTCTTTTGGATGAGGTGTTAAACCGAGGTCCTGTCTGCCTGTTCTGGTGATTACATGTGGATGTTAAAAGATCCCATGGCACTTCTTGAAAAAAGAAGAGTTTTTTTATTGAGATAAATAACTATACAATTAATACAATACACAACTGTATATATCATTTTGCACCATGTCCTCTCTTTTCTTGTACATTACTCCAGTGTTGCACTTTCTCTGTATACTGTATAACCATTGTTGAATTTCTGTCTTGACTCCTGTACAGCCTCCTCTGGGTCGCATCTGGAAATGAGTTTTGGTTCATTGATGCCTTTCCCGATTATCAACTTTTAAATAAATAAATACATTTATTCAAATACTCTCAACCTGAGCTCAAGAAAAGTACAATGTGAAATAAGTTTTCAGAATACATTGGAGAATCACCTTCCTTCTAACCAGAAAACACCCTTGTCCTAAACAGAGAGAAAAAGAACACATGTAAATAACAAACCCAAAAGATAAAAAAAGCAATAAATAAAGAGGAGAAAAATCATAATACAATATTTAAAGTTTCATTAAGTCATGTCACAGGCTTCTCAGAATGTGTGATCCAGGGCATAGAATGCCACCATTCTTCCAAGGTTTTATAATTCACAAATACAGTTTCCATTTTATGTATTATATTAAGTGCAGAAGTTATAGCCAGAAGTTCACATATGCAGACCCATTTCTGTCACAATAAAAATAATTTTCTGGTGCCAGATATTCAAAATTTTGTTGCCTGGGGGTTGTGTCCCCGTGAGCAGTATTCAAAGAGGGCTGAGGTGTGCATTAAAAGGGCTAGTGCACGCAAAATAAAAATGTACACAATGGGCAAAGGGAGGGGTGGGGACTTGAATATAGGCGCAGCGTACTATTCAGCACATTTGTGTGACGTAAAGGGTTAGTGCAGGCCACATTACACAGAGTAAATACTACCAAGAAGAAGCCTGACTCCGGGCAACTCTAGCAGCTGGCGGAGCCACTGTAGCCAACAACCACGTTGGCGTTGGTGGAGCACACCTGCTCCCTAGTGGCTAGTGGCACCCCCACCCTCCAATCGCCATACCGTACATTTGTAAAACTCTCCTTGATGTCTATGGTCCCCACCACCCCCCAGTTGCCAGCCCCCATATAAAATAATACCTCTCTGGTGTCCAGTGGTCTCCCCACCCTCTGATCGCCAGCCCTGGTAGTAAATCATAACTCCTTGGTGTCCAGTGGTCCCCCCCCACACTCCAATCGCCAGCCACTGTAGTAAATCATAACTCCTTGGTACCTAGTGGTCCCCCCCACCTTCTGATCACCAGCCCTGGTATAGATCATACATTTCCTGGTGCCTAGTGGTCCCCCCCCCACCCAATCACCAGCCCTTGTATAGAACATACATTCCCTGGTGTCTAGTGGTCCCCCCCCCGCCCTCCAATCACCAGCACTCGTATAGAACATACACTACCGGCCCATCAGGGCAACTGTAGCGCTACCACTTGTGACGGCAGCGACTCGAGTTTAGGAACAAGCCCGAGTTGCTGGAGGGCTGGCTGGGGGAGGACAGTTGAACGTTCCATGGACTCTTGCCTCCTCGGGGGAGAGATTCTGGTCTCATAGCTCTACTGCTACCAGGTGATCACAGTTGGCAGTGCTACAAACCAGAGGTCTGGAAGGGTAGCATCGTCGCTCTGATGTATTACATCAGATGTACCATCTTGCGACGCTAGAGGGCTAGGGAAAAAAAGGGAAGAAAATACCTGACCATGTAGAGTGCCACCTGTCACTCTGCCACAGGTCCCACGCCACCGACTATGGTGCTCACTCCTTAGTAACCGACACTTCAACTCTGCTTCAGGGGTAAGAGTGGGGCTCCCGGGCAGCCCTTCCTATTGGGGGTCATCCACAGAGGAACAAGGGAACAGAGCTAAGTTGCAGAGAAAGAGGGTAACGGGGCCGGGAAGAGCAGAGGGGCTAAAGGGGGGCAGTGGGAGTCAGGGGGATAAAGTGTACTAAAAAAGAACATACATTCCCTGGCATCTAGTGGCCCACCTGCTCTGATCGCTAGCCCTGGTACAGAACATACATTCCCTGGTACCTAGTGGCCCCTCCCACTCTCTGATTGCCAGTCCCAGTATAGAAAATACATTCCCTGGTGCTTAGTGGTCCCCCCCACTCTCTGATTGCCAGTCCCAGTATAGACAATATTTTCCCTGGTACCTAGTGGCCCCTCCCACTCTCTGATCGCCAGTCCCAGTGTAGACAATATATTCCCTGGTGCTTAGTGGTCCCCCCCCACTCTCTGATTGCCAGTCCCAGTATAGAAAATACATTCCCTGGTGCTTAGTGGTTCCCCCCCCACTCTCTGATTACCAGTCCCAGTATAGACAATATATTCCCTGGTGCTTAGTGGTTCCCCCCACTCTCTGATCGCTAGTCCCAGTGTAGACAATATATTCCCTGGTGCTTAGTGGTTCCCCCCTACTCTCTGATTGCCAGTCCCAGTATAGAAAATACATTCCCTGATGCCTAGTTGTCCCCCCAGCCCTCCGATCGCCAGCCCTGCTATAAAATAATAACTCCCTGGTGTCTAGTTGCACCCCCCCACTCACCAGTCCATGTCCCAGTACACTATCACATATTCTCTGCATCTAGTGGCCTCCCGGCACTGCAGACATTGACCACCCACCCTGCCATCCCCCCTTACCTGAAGGGTGGGTGCCACAGGAGCCCATATAGTGACCAGCACAGCCCTCCTCTCACCACCTTGGCCGTCCGCCGTATGTGATAACGGAGAGCACGCATCCTCTTTACTGTAAAGGGAGTGCACATATACGCACGCTTCCTTTACAGTACAGGGACGGTTCTCCTGTCATTGCATACAGCGGCCGACCGAGGTGATGAGACGAGGGCTGTGCTGGTTGCTGTATGGGCCCCTACAGCACTGGCCTCTTCAAGGGGGCTGGCAGGGTGGTTGATCGGTGCCCACAGTGCGGGGGGGGGCATTAGATGCTAGGGAATATGTGATACTGTACAGGAACGAGGACTGGTGGGTGAGGGGTGATACTAGAGGCCAGGGAGTTGTTTTATACCATGGCTGGCAATAGGAGGGTGGGGGGGACAACTAGGCACAAGGGGAAAATTTTTGGATGATATGGGATGGCGATCAGAGGGTGGGGATGCCACTAGACAGCATGGAATACTTGTTTTATACAGGATGGGGCAATTGGGGTGGGACAGAGCTGGTTACAGGGACACAAAGCAGCCACCACTTCCCAAGCAAATGTGACCATAATGGGCATGCAGAAGGCCCCTCAGAGCCTTGCGTGCCCAGTGGACTAATTTGCATGGTGCTGTCTGACTACTGAGCCAGGAGCTACCAGCACTACTGGGTCTGGTGGTGCTGTTCCCTGCACTGCCGGGATCCATGTCAAGGCAGTGCTACTCAACTTAGCGCTGCACCGACATGCTCCTATATTCAGTTGGATAGCACCGGGTGTGCAGTCTAACTGAATATAACATCCTCAAGGTTGTGGGCAAGTGCAGCGCAAGCCTCTCTGCTCCACTTTGCCCATTTTTGAATATCTGGCCCCTGTTCTTCCAAATATGCCATTTTTTTTGTATACTGTCTTTATTAAAAGATTTTCAGATTACAAGACAGTAACATCGATACCAGATATTTTACATTAGCTATTCCATCCCCATACATTACTTCTGTTTGCTTTATATTTCCTTTAGAATAGATCAAGGACAGAACCAGGCATGCCTTCAACAAGCGTTGTACTAACAATAATAATCAACTATTGTGTTAAAACATGAGTATAACACATTGAACAGAGAAAAAAAAAGAGAAAAATCAAAATAAAAAAATAAAATATGCTTTGTCTCAGATCCAAGTTCATTGTTATAGCACAAGAGAACAGGCAGAAGTCCTAAATGAGTACTCTGCCTCAGTTTTTACCAAGGGGGATGGAGGGGCTATGTCTTGCAGGGGGAGCAGGGGCAAACTGGAGGAAGGGGTTGGACCAGTAGAGACCAGGGGCCCTGACGGGTCTGGGGAAAGGGAGTGGCCACCACAGACAGGTGGGGGGCCAGCAGTACAGGGTGAAAAGGGGGAGGACGTGGAGGTTGAAATCCCGGTATAGAGAGTAAGGGAAGCCCTCAGATCCCTTAGGATGGAGAAAGCAACTGGGCCAGATGACATACATCCCAGGGTGCTGAGGGAACTGGCGGACGTCCTGGCAGTCCTCCTAGCGGAGCTTTTCAACATCTCTCCGAGGACTGGGTGGGTGCCCCAAGACTGGAGGGTGGCCCATGTCGTGCTGATCTACAAGAGGATCAAGAGAAGAGGCAGGAAATTACCGGCCCATTAGATTGACATCAGTCAGCAAGGTGATGGAGGGTATTGTCAAGGAAAGGCTAGGGGGATTACTGGAGCAAACTGGGTACTTGGACGATAGGCAGCATGGCTTTGTCCTGGGAAGATCGTGCCAGACAAACCTTATTGAGTTCTATGACTGGGTGACGAGGGCCCTGGACCAGGGTAGGCCAGTAGACGTCCTCTTTCTGGACTTCAGCAAGGCATTTGATTCGGTACCCCACAGTGGCCTGCTGGCTAAGCTGAAGGAAATGGGGTAGGGAGACAATTGTTAAGATGAATAGGAAATTGGCTCTCTGAGTGTACTCAGAAGGTGGTGGTTGCAGGTTTAGCCTCATCCCAAGGTGGGTTACTAGTGGGGTTCCCCAGGGGTCAGTGCTGGGGCCACTCCCGTTCAATGCTTGTGTCTCAGACATCAGGAGTGAGATGAGTCTCTTTGCAGACAACTCAAAGCTGGGTGCAGTGGTGGATGAGGAGGAGGGGAGGGTGGCCTTGCAGGAGGACCTGGAGGCTCTGGAAAGGTGGTCAGGAAAATTGAAACTAAAATTCAATGCGGGGAAGTGCACGGTTCTACACCTGGGAGTCAGAAATCCAGGCCAGGGGTATACCCTGGTAGGAGACACGATTCAAGTCACGGAGGGTGAGAGGGACCTGGGGGTAGTGGTAGATGTCAAAATAAACAACTCAGAGACCTGTAGGAGGGCAGCAGCAAGGACATATAGGATGCTGGGATGCATCACCAGGGGGATTACTTCCAGAAAGGTGGAAGTGATCCTTCCACTGTACAACTGCTTAGTTAGGCCACACCTCGAGTATTGTGTGCAGTTTTGGAGACCACATTTAAAGACGAACATTACACTCCTAGAGATGGTGCAAAGGAGGGCAACCAAAGTGATCTGGGGCCTGGGGCAGAGGACCTATGAGGAGAGGCTCAAGGAGCTAGACATGTACACCCTGGAGGAGAGGAGGGACAGGGGGGACATGATAGAGGTCTTTAAGTACATGAAAGGGATCAATAATGGAGGCCCAGTCAGGGTGCTCCAAAGGAAGGAGAGTGGGGCAACGAGAGGTCACGGGTGTAAGCTGGAAGGGGGCAGGCTCAGAGGGGAAAGGAGGAGATGTTATTTCACTGAAAGGGTGGTGGAGCTATGGAATGCACTGCCCAGGGAGCTGGTAGAGGTGGAGACTGTGGACAGGTTGAAGAAGGGATGGGACAGGTACAAGGGGAGGGTAAATCTGACCAGGTCCAATACAGGTGGAACATCTGGGTCTGGGGACAGTATAACCCAAGGGGGGGGCACTAAAATTGGCCCTCAGTACATCTAGCACAGGCCTCTCAGGTCACTTGACACAGATGCTCTCTTTAAGTGATCTGGTCTCTGCTGACTGGTCTCCTGTATACTCTGCCCAAAACATTGACACAGCCCTCTCACACTTCACCACCATCCTCACTTGCTCCTGGAACACCCATGCCTCCCTCAAAAGATCCAGAGTGAAACACTCCCACTACTCCCTGATTACCTCCGACCTCACTGAGCTATGAAAATCTAGGGACCTTGCATGAGCATGCGTCAAAGCCTCCCCCTCTGGCTCTGACCACTGGCACTACAGGTCCCTTGGAAACTCCTGCATCAAGGCAATCTGAGCAGTCAAGGCCCACCACTTCAAATCCAATTTACAATCTGACCTTAATTCTAACTCCAATTTTGGGAAGGTTATCCACTCCCTTTTCGACCCCCCACCCAAACCCAGCCACCCCCCTTCAAGCAGATGGTTCCCTGGTCTCCGATCACCTTGCTGTTGCTTGCCTTTTTAACAAATTCTTCACATCTTGTCCAGTTCCCTGCCAGTCCTCAAATGCCCCCCCACCCCAATCCACCTCTTCCACAGGTTTTCACTTCCCTTCTGTCTCCCCACATGAAGTTTTCCTTGTCCTTAAGTCTCTCATCCCCTCAGAATACAGCCCTTATGACTTGGACCCCAAACTCCTCCATATCGCTGCCCCTTCTATCCTTCACCCACCCACCTCTTGAACCTTTCCTTTTCCCTCTGTGCCATTCCACTCACCTGGAAAACTGCCAAGGTACCCCCCCTCCACAAAGGGGGTTCTCCATCTTCTCCATGTAACTATAGACCTATCTCTCTCCTTCCTTCCCTTGCTAAACTACGAGAGTCACTAGTCCACTCCAGACTAATCAACTTCCTAGACTCCTCGTCCTTCCTCTTCCCTTTCTGGTCTGGTTTCAGAAAAAAACACGTCACAATCACATCCCTTCTCGGAGTTACTGGGAATAGACCTGGGTCGTGTCACAGCAGCCATTTTTATTGAGCTTAGTAAGGCATTCAGTTAGGTATCCCACCCTCTCCTCCTGAACAAGCTGGCCTCGGCTGGTCTCTCAGCTCCTGCAGTTAAGTGGTTTCACTCATACCTTACTAACCGCCAGCAGTCTGTTCAGGTGGGAGGTAAACTATCTTCCCCCCCCTTTTCTGGCAGAAGTCTCCCAGGGCTCCATCCTGGCCCCATACTATTTTCCATTTTTTGTCAACAACCTCCCATCCTTCTGTGTCTCCTCACATATTCACATGTATGCTGAGGA
Source organism: Neoceratodus forsteri (assembly GCA_016271365.2). Taxonomy (NCBI): domain Eukaryota; kingdom Metazoa; phylum Chordata; order Ceratodontiformes; family Ceratodontidae; genus Neoceratodus; species Neoceratodus forsteri. Next base: position 135,802,100 of record CM028130.1, on the reverse strand, counting down.
CACAGTCCTCTACACGTCTGGTCCTTCCACATTTGCTGTTGTAGCCTCACTCCAGCATGATTTTCACAATGTGCCACACTGGTTTCATACCAACCAGCTCAAAGTAAACACCAAGAAGACTGTGTCCATGATCTTTGGCACTAGCCAAAAGCTAGCCCAGCTCTCACCTTCTCTGGTCTTCTCCACCCTCGATGGCATCCTACTGGAGCTTGTCCACACTTACAAATACCAACCTTGGTGTGTGGCTTGATAGCAGCCTGGACTTCTCAGCCCACATTGATGTTATACACTCTATGCTTCACCCCAAGTTAGGTATCTTTCACCGAAACAAGGACTGTCTCCCCGCTGAAGTCCATAAGGACCTGCTTATCAAAATTTTCCTCCCTATTTTTGACTATGCAGACATGGTTTGCAGCCAGGGCCGGATTAACCATAGGGCAGAAGGGGCAGCTGCCCTGGGCCCCATACTTTGAGGGGTCACTGATTTCTTTTTTTTTTCTTCTTCCCTGCCCCTGTACTTTCCCACTGAGTGACCAAACCTTGGGGGGGTTGGGTCAATCATCTGTGGCTCCCACCGTCGGTTTGCCCCGCTGCCTCGATGGTTCAAACGGCTCACCTTTTGCAGCATTTTTGTTTCCCCGTGGACATTCTCTCTGAAGGTGAAGCACAACATGCTAGCCAATGAAATAGTTCCAATGTGGTCTGTCGATTATTTGACCCCAACCACCTTCCCAGACCATAACTTTTCTGTCCCACCAGCCCTCAGATCCATGCATCATGCACTGTGCATGGTGGTCCTATCATGCTCACGTGAAGTAAGTCCCACCCGGATAACAGGAGATGCGCCATGCATCACCAAATTCATTTCTTCTCAGAAAGCTTCCTGTCATCACCGTCAATGGAGAGAGAGAGAGAAAGACCAACCATCCACACTCTGCATCACTTGTGCCTCAGCACTAGGCCCACTGTTTGGCCTGGCCGCCAACTCAGTCTAGTCGGGTCTCATGGTCCAGAAAATCTTTAAACAAAAAAAAGATAAACACAAACAGTCAGCAGCAGTGCTACTGCCAGCAGAAGCTGAATTATCAGCCAAAGCAGTGCAGAACGCGCCTGCCACCACCTTGTGTCAGAGAGACAGAGGTCATCGAGTAGTAGGAGCCATCGGTGAGGAGCATGATCAGTCAGCAGAGCAGACCCACATCAAATCCAGCCTGCCCAGACCACCACCAGTGCCTGCCCTATTTACCTTCTTCTTGACTTTATCAGATAAAAAAATAATTAATAATGCACCTGATGAACAACTGCAACTGAATGTTTGTTTGTTTGTTATTTAAAAAGATTCTAAATAAAATGATGTGAGAAGAGGGTCATACTATAGGAAGAGGGAGTGGGAGAAATTTGGCCTCTCATTGCACCAGCTAGCATCTCTCGCTCCCCCCCCACCCACAGTGCTTGCTTTGGCATCATGCCACCAGTCAGTGAAATTTTGTAAGGCAGCCACAGTTACTCAGGTCTTTTGCTGACTGTGGTCAGTACTGTGATCCCAGCAAACATTCACAGTAGCTGCAGCAGGTTTGTATCTGGGTTACCTTCCTTGTCCCTCACAGCAGCACCCACCACTACCTGCTGTCCAACACAACACCAGGTACACCAGCCCACTGATCTAAGGATGACTGACACATTTAAATGGCAGGCTGTCCAGGGTGGACAAGAGGGAAAGCAGTAGGGGCTTATTCAGCAACATTTCAACATCAAAATGCAGTCATTGATAGACAGATAGGAGTAGTGAAAAGCTGGTGGAAGCTGAATCAGATGTATTGGAGCATCAAACTGGTGTACCGGGTGAGAGTTAGTCGGGTAGAATGGTTAGGAGCTGAATCAGCCACATTGGCAGCATGTAACTGCTTTCCTTGGAAAGATGGAAGGAGAGTCCAGGCAAGCTGAATAAGATCCAATAGTGCCTTTAATCTTGTTCTCAGTCATCTAAGTAATGTGCTGTTTAGGGATTGTAGCAGGCTGCACTGCAGCAGACCGAGATGGTTTCAAATGCAGTCCTAGAGAGTTGGACCAAATGAATTCTAAACACGTGCTAGGCTCCTGCCTGGCTGGCTCCATGGCCAGACACACTGTTAAGGCTCTAGTCTCGCCCTCTAAAATTACATATTTCCCTTCTTTACTAACGAATGGAAATAGATAATTTTTTGAGGGTGAGACTACAGCCTTAACTGTGGTCTGACTCTGACCATGGAACCTATCACATGAAGGAGCAGTAATAGTAAAACCCATATTGCAAGGGGTTGCTATGTGATCATGTGGGAGTCACCTTCCACCCCAATAATGGCATTCAGTGTAGCTGGAAGCCCCTCCAAATGCATTTTAAGGTATCAAAAATCATTTGGCTTTCGGCGGGCGCCTAGGCCCTTGAACCTCTGGTCTATTGGTTAAGTCACAGGGGGCCCCACAATTCTAAATTGCCCTGGGTACCACAAATTGTTAATCCATCCCTGTGTACAGCGCAGCCCCTCTCTCCATTCTGACCAGACTGGATGCCCATGGTAATGTCTTCTGTCACTTTGCCTCAAACTCTCCTCCCCACACTTATCACTGCTCCCTCTTTTCCTCTCTTTCCATCGCCCCTCTGCCTTTGCGTCACCATTCCCACTGCTCAGCCCTTATTGGTAAATACCAGTTTGGCTCCCTCCCCTCCTGTATATCTTCTCTCCTCTCCCCCTCCGCTCCCTCTTCTTCCCCCTTCACATTAGAGACTTCCACTCCATCTCTATCCCTCACCCCCGCTCTCACACTGGTCAGGCTGCTTTCTCATACCAGCACCCCTCTCTTCTTCACCAAGCCCCATCTCTGCTATCCCTAAAGCATCTACTAAAGCTCACCTCCCCCCTACTTGTTCCTGTCACACTCCCATCTAACTCTCCCTCATCTGACCCCCCTCTCCTTCTCTGCCACACCCTGCCTTTCATATGCCCCTCTCAATCCCCACTCCTTCTCTCTTGCTGTCTTGAGGGAGGGTAAACCTCATCCTAACTCAGTCTGTCTAGATCCCCCGCTGCCTACCCTTGTGAAGTTTTTAAGACACCTGTGTACAGTCATTTTGTTTTATACCTCAAGTATTTTTACCTCTATTTTGTTATCCATTGTACTGATTTCTTCATGATAACTGAATCCTGGCTCCTCACACCCTCGACCCCGGACAAATCTATCAACGTACCCAGATATATCCTCTACCGCTGTGATAGACCGACTAGAGGGGGAGGGGTTGCAATATATGTCAAAAGCAAATTCACAGTCACAGTCTTTGACTGTACCTCAAAGGCTAAGGAATTTGAATGCCTGGCCCTAAAATTATCACTTTCCAGTGAGAAATCACTCCTTATGGCAGCATGCTACCGACCACCGTCTGGTGGTTGGGCACTTCTGCCACACCTTCAAAACCTTCTTGACTCTTCTAATACTGAGTGTATCATAATGGGGGATTTCAATCTAAATTGGAATGATGACAGCTCTAAGAAATTGAAGGATCTATGCGATGTTAATGGTCTGTTACAAATGGTGACTGCTATAACCAGACCTAACAGAAAACACCCTGAGCGCGGCACCCTCCTGGACCTTATGCTAGTAAACAAACCTCACAATATCTCGCATACTGGAGTATTCTTCAATGATATAAGTGTCCATTGCACTACTACCTGCATCAGACATCCTTCCCAAATAAAAACAGCCTCCAAATTCAAACTGAAAAGATGCCTGAAAAAGTTTTGCCAGTACACTTTCCTGAAAGATCTAAGCAACATTCGTTGGCAGGATTTCTATCTAGCCTCCACCTTTAATGAGGCATTTAACATCTTTCACAGCCTCTTACTGGGGCTAATAGACAAACACACCCCACTAAGACTGATCAAATCAAAAAATAAAACTCCTGGCTGACCCATCGGCACAGCGGTTTGGTTACAACTTGTGATGCCAGCGACCCAGGTTCGGGAACGGACTTGGGTAGCTGGAGGGTCGGCCGGGGGGAGGAGAATTGAGCACCCAGAGGCTGCTCTCCTCCTCCAGGGTGGGGTGGGATACATGTCCCGCCACTCTACCACCACCTGGGTGACCACGGGTGGAGGTGCAGCGGGACTGCAGGAAAGAAGGGAGGGGGATGTGGGCCGGGAGCTGGAGCACCCGCACGTCTCAATGTGCACCGCCCCTTGGCTCCCCTAGCATGCCTACGTCCTGTGGGAGGGGAAGGAAAAAAGCGGAAAAACCCCATAGTGCTCCCTGTAGACAGAGCTCCAAGGCCCCGATCCCAGTGCCCCAGGCCGGCACCTGATGACAGCATCCCCCCGACGAAATACAGACAAGTCGGGACGGTAAGGGCCCTCATCCTGTACCCGCCTGGGAGGTACAACCAAGGCTCCATGGGGGGGATAGACTGCACTGATGCCTGGCATGAGGAGCAGGGATGTACAAGGTCAATACAGGAGTCTCCTGAAGAAAGAAGTATTGCGGTGAAGGGGGCATAAAGAGAAAATAAAAAAATAAATAAATAAAACTCCTGGCTGGTTCTGTTTCATCCTGAAGAAAGCACTTCGGGATAGGGACTACGGGTGGAAAAAAGTGAGGAAATCCCACCTGGAGGCCGATTGGTTAGCATTCCGTATCACTAGAAATGCTTGTACCAAGCTAATTAGGTCAGAAAAAGCTAGGTACTTCCAAAAAGAACTAGAAGACAATAAAAACAACTCTGCCAAATATTGGAACATCCTCAAAGAAGTCGAAGGTCAGTCCACTGTAACACCCCTTCCAAACAAAATTGTGTCTGATGGTACTACCTATATGGACAAAGCTGATATACTAGAGAAGTTTAATTATCACTTTGCCACTGCAGGGCTTGCCTTTGACACCTCACCTATCAGCAAACTTAGCCCGGCAAAAGACTACACTGTTGGCTTCATTGATAACCATAACCAACTGCATCCCACTCCCTTCAGCTTCCTCACAATTATGTTCAAGCAAGTGGAGGACCTCCTCCTTTTTCTGGATACAAAAAAGAGTGCGGGTGCAGATAATATTGAACCTTACTTCCTAAAACTCTATCTGACCGCCCCCATTACACACTTGTTCAACACCTCTCTGATTCAAGGTGAGCTACATGTTTCATGGAAAACTGCCCACATCCTACCATTATTCAAAACTGGGGATCTGAGTGATATGAACAATTACTGGCCTATTGCTATACTATCCGTCCTTTCTAAATTACTTGAAAAAATTGTCAACATCTGGATTCACAAAAGTTGCTAAACCCAGCTCAGTCCAGCTTCAGAGCCAAACACAGTTTAGTATTGGCTCTTGCCAAAGTAACTACAGACTGGCAAATGGCCTTGGACTCTAAAAAGCATGTATTTGCCCTCTTCCTTGATCTAAGTAAGGCCTTCGATACTGTGGATCATACCATCATGCTTACTGCACTGAGTAACATCGGACTTGATAGTTCTGCCATTAAATGGTTCACCAGCTACCTAACCAATAGATTACAACAAGTCAAAGCCATGGAGATCTGTCCCCACAAAATCCTTGTTACGAGGAGTCCCAATAGGCTCCATCCTGGGCCCTATCCTCTTTGCAATATACAACAATAATCTGGACTCGCAGCTGGGCACAGCCAATGTGCACTTATTCACAGATCATACTGTACTCTATACCACAAATTCATCCTTAGATTTGGCCCATGAGTACTTACAGAAAGACTTCATCACCCTCCAGTACAACCTTATCACTCTGAGGAATCGCCCCCCACCCCGCGGACTGCCGTAGGTACACATCACCTTAAGGGGATTGCATTTAAGGCTCAGGAGCAGTGCCAGGCTTTATCACAAAGCGTGTTGTTTGGCCCCACCGGCACTGCGCGCCAGCTCCCCACCAACCCCACCACCACCCTTGGTCGGCTCTCAGTTTTATACTGTTATTCATGTGTGGTGCAGAACCAGTCAGCCCACTTTTCCACCTGCAGGTTATATTCCCTCAAACTAGGGGGATCCTGCATACAAACTCTGTCTCTGTTCCTATATCCCATGCACAACCATGCCTCTAATAGTACTCTGGATAATTGCTTCACTTCTCATGATACTATCCCCACCCACTGCAGAGAATTTCTCCAGCACCTCTATAAATGGACACCTGCCAGAATCCCAGCCTCATCAGGCACATCACCCCATTACTCATAGCTCGACCATCTTATTACCACTCCCCACTAACATACCTCGCACGCTGGACCACTCCACTGCCCCCCCACCCACCACCAGCGTTCACCCCCCTATCCCCTGCACACTGTGGTAGGTGGTCCCTCTCTACCCTAGTCATACCTGCCCTCAACTCACTTCCCATCCCCTGCACTGCTCCCCTGAGATCCTTGCATCTGCACAAGCGGCATTTCCACAACTGCTGCAGTCTTTCTCTACGTCTTACTGCCCTACTCCTCATGTTCTCTGGGAATGTCCACCCTAACCCTGGGCCGGGACCCGCTATGTCACCACCACCCCCTACTGGACATGGCCTCCGCATTGCCTCTATGAATATCTGCAGTCTCCCAAGGAAAACTGCAGCGCTCCAGTGCTGGGTATCACAGCACACACGCAACATTCTTGTGACAGTGGAGACTTGGCTCTCCCAATCTACTCCAGTCTCTGTTGTCTCCCTCCCCGGTGTCACTCTATTCAGAGAAGATCGGGTGGGTAAGCGTGGCTGCGGGTGTGCCATCTACCTGCGTGACTCCCTCCTGGGTCACGCACTACCTACCCCTGAGCTCGGCCACGGGGCCCAATCCATCACCCTTAAAATCACTCCGCACCCTGGTCGTGGCCCGCTTTACCTCACAACCACCTACATACCCCCACAGGCACAAAATCTAACTATCCACTCTCTCACAGATTATCTCTCCACCCTGCCACACAAAGCTGAACAGCTCGTTCTAGGAGAACTCAATATCAACTGGCTTAGCCTCACTTCAGCACACATTAAGGACAACTTCACAGCCCTTGATCTATCCCAACTGGTCACTCGTCCCACCAGATTTAACCAATCTAGAGGGACCAACTCCCTCCTGGACAAACTACTCTCTAACCGACCACACAAAATCAAGTCTGTTAACGTCCTAGCAGACTCCCTTAGTGACCACTCACCAATTCTCTGTTTCTGGTCCTCCCCCACACTCAGTCCTGCATACAATGCCAACCCCCATCGCCGCTTCTGCTCGGGGGGCCTTAATAAGCTAAACATAGAAACATAGAATTTGATGGCAGATAAGGACTGCTTGGCCCACCCGGTCTGCCCATTTCCCTACCTACTGGATAAGCTGCAGATCCTAGTTAACCAGCAGCCTACTTCTTCCTACCCCCACCCCCTAGAATGGCCTTATGACTGTCCCATGCATGCTTGAATTCCACCACTGTTTTTGACTCCACAACCTCCTCCGGAAGGCCGTTCCATGCATCCACAACCCTCTCTGTGAAAAAATATTTCCTTAAATTAGCTCTGAGCCGCCCCCCCCATCTTCAAATTGTGCCCTCTTGTTCTTGCACACCTCTTTTTTTGAAAGATGCTACCCTCTTGGACTTTGTTGATTCCCTTGAGGCACCTTGTCCAGCGCAACTGGTCCCCAATCTCCCTCGCAACGGATATAGATACTGCCCTAGCCTTCCTCACCAGTGCCTTCTGTAAGGCCTGTGACATCTTTGCCCCCATCACCAAAACTCGACCCAAGAGGCAAAATGTTGCCTGGATTTCCCCCTCTCTGGTCCAGCAGCTGAAGCAACGGGATAACCTATGGCACATTGCGGTTGAGTCCGGCAGGTCAGCGGACAGGCAAGCCTATAAAGCTGCTCGCAACCAATGCACCTGGGCCATTAGACAAGCCAAGGCCAGCTTCTACCAAACTGCCTTGACCTCATCCCGGGGCTCTGCCCGAGCTTTCTGGGATAACATAAAAGAGCTTAATGGTAATACCCACTCCCCCCAATGGTTATTAACGGCACAATTAATACTGACCAACCACGTATTGCGGACTGCCTCAACACAACATTTTCTGACCTAAGTGCGGTTCTTCCTGCCCACTTCTTTGACCCTATACTTACATCCAACCACCCTGCTACCTTCCGGCCCCCATTCCTCTTCAGGACAATCTCCCCCCATGACACCAAACCTCTCTTCCTAAAAGCCCTCTCCTCCAACAACCCGAGCGGAGACCCCTTGACTCCAGGATACTCCGCCTAACACTGGATGTCATGTTAGCCCATCTCACGGATCTCCTCAACCGATCCCTATGCCTTGGCCAATTCCCAAGTGCATGGAAACTGAGAAATTACCCCTATCCATAAAAATGGAGACCAAACATTACCAAACAATTACAGACCCATCTCCATCCTCCCCCCCTCTCTTAAGCCCTGGAGAAGATTGTATCCACCCAACACATGGATTACCTATCTAAATATAGCATACCATGCCCAGAGCAACATGGCTTCCACCCTGGTCACAGCACCTTCACAGCCCTTTTGGAGTTCTACCACCAAATACACTCTGCACTTGATACTGGGGAGATCGCTGGGACAGTGTTCATCGACCTATCTAAAGCCTTTGACACTGTGTGTCACCCACTAATGCTTGACTCCCTTCATCTGCTGGGATTCTCATCGGGCCCCCTGGACTGGTTCTCCAGCTACCTCCAGAATAGATCCCAACGGGTCAAATTAAATGGTATCCTATCGACAAACCTAGCAGTTTGCTCCGGGTTCCCTCAAGGCTCCATCCTGGGCCCCACCTTGTTTAGTCTCTTTCTAAACACCCTCCCTAGCTCCTGCACAGGTGAAATGCTTCTATATGCCGATGACGCAGTCTTCGTCACCTCACACCCTGACCCACTCACACTCTAGAGCTCCCTGCAACTCACCTTTAGCCAAGCTGAAAAATGGTCCTTTGATCACCGTCTGGTTCTGAACCTTAAGAAAACGAAATCTATGATTTTTGCACACCGCCAAAGTAACTCCAGAAATGCTCCCCTTCACATCACCCCCAGCACACTCCACCCCCTTGAACAGGTATCAACATACAAATACCTGGGCATCATCTTCGACTCGCCATTCACCTTCCACACCCATCTTAACGCTTTGTCATCGGCCATGAATGCCCGGATTGGCCTCCTCTACTGCTACAAAGTCTGCCTTCCTGAGTTTGCCCTGAGACTTGCTATCACTTCGTCCATTCTGTCATTGGTGGATTATGGACTCCCTACCTATGCAGCTGCCGACCCCACTGCCCCCACCAAAGTCCAGACCTCTGTCAACAATGCCTGTAGGCTCCTGACCGGTGCCCACAGCAGAACTCACACATGCCTACTCTACTCTGCCTCTAACATACTCACCTTTGATGAACGGCTGCAATACCACACCTGTATATTGGCAAAAAAGGCTCTACTTGGGCTTTGCCCCCCAGGTGTCACTACACCCCTTCAACGGGCCTCCCACCCAGTGGTCACCCACAATGCAACCAAAGCCACCTTCCAGGTGCCTATAGCTAGGACCTCACTCAGCCAAAGGTCCTTTCACCACAGAGCACCCGCTTAGTATAACTCCCTTCCCCACACACATCACAAACATCCCCAAAATCGGCCCCTTCAAAATAGCACTACGCAAATACCTCACTGACAATCGGAGCTGTACTTGTCCATAATAGTGCTTTCCTACAGCACCCTCTGAACCCATCTGCCCTGCTAGTACTACATACGTCCTAGTCTACTTAGAATTGGTTGCTGTAGTCTGCATGCCACGCACAGTACCCTGCGTGTGCCACAGGGTTACTAATCAGTCTTGTATATTTTTTTCTTCTTGTTTTGTATTATTTTATTTTTGTTGTTCCGCTCTGCTGTAACGGCTCTGCTGAGGTCAGTTGGCATTCATCTGTATCCCCCTCCCCCGGGTCGTGCCTGAAAATAGGCAGAATTTGTCTAGTGCACTTACCCGGTCAACAGAAACTAAATAAATAAATAAAATTGTTAACCAATGTCTTGCCACACAAATATGTTTGTCCCCCCTCCCTGCGACGAGGTACCTTTGTAAATGAGTCTCTGACTCAAAGGTTTGTAAATGCAATCTATGAAATAAATAAATAAATAAACTCCTCCTCAACGCCAAAAAGACTAAAGCAATGATTCTCTCACCAAAGTCTACTTCTGGATGCCCACATATCACACAGATCCGAACACTCTTAGATGAACCCCTTGAAGTGGTTGATACCTTTAAATACCTAGGGTTCTGGCTGGATAACAAGCTCAACTTTCTGTACCACTTAAATGAAACCTTGAAGAAACTAAGACAGCGATTAGGTTTATTCTATTGCATTAAACACCTACTCATGTTAGAAGCCAGAATGAGACTAGTACAAATTACATTCCTACCTATACTGGACTACACTGACTTTCTTTACAGTCATTGCCCATCAGCGATGCTAAACAAACTGGACACCCTTTATCACCGGGCTTTAAGATTTAGCCTTAATCTACTCCATGGTACATATCACTGTCATCTATACCAGGTTTTGGAATGGACCTTACTCTCAACTAGAAGAAAAAGGAATGCTCTCCTCTGTTTTTTTAGAGCATTATCTGATAACCTCCCTGCATACATCTCGAACCTTTTCAAATGGGCCAAAGGTTCCTATGGCCTGAGATGCTTCTCCACAATTTGCTTCCAGATTCCTAGAGTGAAAACTACCCTTGGCTCGGCAGCAATCAACTTCTCACTTCCATCACTTTGGAACACTATGCAAGACTCATTAACATTATCCTCACTTCCAAGCATTTTCACATTCAAAGCTCTATTAACGGATTATCTGAAGGAATCGTGCAACTGTTTCAGACACCTATGACCCCTAAGCCCCAAGTGCCACTCTCAAATCCTACGCCTAAGTATCTCATCCACCCCACATTCCTAACAACAGAAACCTAGGACCTACAAGCCTAGTTCCCTTAATCTGAGATGGCCCTGCCTATTCTCTACCTTTTACCTATTCTGGCCTCCCTCTTGGCTGCCTACTCCTTCATCCCAGTTTCTACCCTATTTCTTAATACCTCCTTATTTTTTATCATTTAGGTATGAGCTCTTACTTAGCAGAGACTATATGGGATTGCTGTCTCTTCTCATTCCAGTAAAGCTTATCATTATGTACCTTTGCATGTTAATTATGTTGACCGGTACGTATAGGTCCATATTGACCAGCACCATCACAATGTTTTTCCTTTTTTTTTTTGCACCGTTGTCCACCGTAATTGTAATCTTATGAAGTGTACTGTATTGTATTAATACCCAGGACCACCTTGAAAATGAGCTTGCTCAATGGTGTTTATACCTGGTTAAATAAAGTGATTGATTGATTGATTGCACTTGTAACTGCTGACGTTGCATTTCACTGTTGAAACTGCCTGCCTGGATTTTTCCCCTTTCTCCCCGGGTTGCACTTGGAAATGAGCCTCAACTCACTGTGCCTTTCCTGGTCACCAAACTTTTAAATAAATAAATAAATAAAAACTTCACATGTCATACTCCGAAATGCAGGTTCTGCTCACGCCTTAGCCACTAGTTGCCAAAAACCTAAAATGTAGGAAGAGATAAAAACAGATGCTCCATAGTTTCTATTTGATTTAAGCAGCTTGTTCTTGTACAGGTTGTTTGTGTTTTTGGTTAGTTTTAACATTTAACATTTTATGGCAACTAAGCCACCGTATGTCCCATATTTATGCTGGTCAAATACAATATTCACATTAAATGAGTTTCCAATATCCAAGAGCACATCAGGTTCACAGGTGTTGAAGCAGAAGCTGGGGGATTTCATCAATAAGAGGTATAATTTAAACTAAGTGGGGGAGGCATTGAAGCTGGAAATCACCAGGGAAGGGGGTCCCATGGACCTCCCCCCACCACAGGGATAGCTACGACCTTAGGCGAAATAGGGGTTGGAGTGAAGGGTAAGGAAGCAGGAAGGATAGGTGCAGCATGAAGAATGGTTTCACTAAATGCAAGGAGCCTGGGGAGTAAGTTGGCAGAGTTGCAGGTATTGATGACTGGGACCTAACCATCCCAGGGTACACACTTTTCTGGAGGGATAGCGATAAAGGGAAGGCTGGGGGAGTTGCCATTTATGTAAGGGAAGGGATCAGATGTAATAAGGAGGAAGGGGAGGAGGTCAGGTTGGAAGTAATCTGGCTGCAACTACACAGCCAGAAAGGGACCAAGATCTGTCTGGAGGTTGTTTATAGACCTCCGGCCCAGAAGGAGGACATTGACAGGGAACTGGGGGAGCAGATAAGGAGGCATAGTGGCAAAGTGAGCACAGTGGTGGTGGGGGACTTTAATCTACCAGGGGTGGATTGGAGCATCCCAGCAACCAATTGTGCCAGGGAACAGATCCTCCTGGAAGCATTCCAGGATGGCTTCCTTACTCAGAGGGTAATGAAGCCAATGAGGGAGGGGAATATACTAGACCTGGTACTGGAAGATGGGGAACAGGTCAGAGATGTAAGGGTGGAGGAACCTCTGGCAAGCAGTGACCACCGCACAGTGTGGTTTTCAATCAACCTGGGTAGGGGAGTAGCCACTACAAGAACTAGGATCCTGGACTTCAAAAGGGCGGACTGTGGCGGGATGGGAAACATACTGGAAAGTCATATGGCAAGCATCCACCCAGAAATAGACACGGAACAAAAATGGGCAGTCATCAAGACAGGACTGGCTGAAGCCACTAAAACCTGTGTCAAGAACCAGAGCAAGAAAGCCAGGACCAAGAAACCTAGTTGGATGAGTAGAGAGCTAGTGGAGAAGGTGAGGGAAAAGAGGAATGCATTTTGGACCTACAAGCGATCCAACAGGGCAGAAGACAAAGAAGAATATATGAAGAAATCCAGAGAAGTGAGCAGAGTGGTAAGGGCAGCAAAGGCGGCTACGGAACAAAGGTTAGCACAGGGGATCAAAGGAGGAGAAAATAATTTCTTCAGATATATCAGAGAGAAGAGGAAGAGCAAAGATCAAATTGCTAGGATCAGGAGGGGAAGTGGGTGGGTAGAAAAGGGGGCTGAGCAGGCAGAAGTACTTAATGAATACTTCTATTCAGTCTTCACCAAGGAGAGGTATGTGCCCATACCTGAGAGGAAGGGTGAGGTGGGGGAGAAGCAACCACAGATGGGGAAATCACAATGGAAAGGGTGAGGGAGGGCTTTAAGTCCCTGAAGGTAGACAAGGCACCTGGCCTAGATGGAGTCCACCCTAGTGTTCTGAGAGAGTTGGCAGAGGTACTGGCAGGGCAATTGTCGGACCTGTTCAGTACCTCTCTGAACTCGGGGTACATGCCCAGGGACTGGAGGGAAGCATATGTGGTACCTCTCCATAAGAGTGGGCCCAAGGACAAACCGTGGAATTACAGACCAGTAAGCCTTACTGCAATTGTGGGAAAACTGATGGAGACAATCCTCAAGGAAAGGCTGGTGCAAGTTCTTGAGGATAACAACCTCCAGGACAGCAGGCAGCACGGGTTTGTCTCAGGCAGATCCTGCCAGATGAACTTGGTTGATTTTTATGTCTGAGTTACTAGGGCAGTGGACTGGAGACATGCGGTGGATGTCCTCTACCTGGATTTCAGCAAGGTCTTTGACTCAGTGCCACATGGTAGGCTGACCTGCAAGTTGAAGAGTCTGGGAGCAGGGAATAAACTGGTCAGATGGGTCCAGAACTGGCTGCAGGGTAGAGAGCAGAAGGTAGTAGTGGGGGGGGGGGGCATCTGAACCCAGGACAGTAACAAGTGGTGTACCACAGGGCTTGGTGCTGAGACCGGTTCTGTTTAACATTTTCATAGCCGACATTGCAGTAGGGATTAACAGCAAGATCAGTCTCTTTGCAGATGACACAAAGATTTGTGCCAAGGTAGACTGGGGGCAAGGAACAAAAGTACTTCAGGAGGATTTGGCAAAACTGGAGGAATGGTCTCACACTTGGCAGCTTGGTTTCAATGCCAAGAAGTGCAAAGTGATGCATTTAGGAGGCAAGAACCAAGGACATAATTATTGGCCGGAAGGTGTCCCGTTAATAAAATCCAAGGCGGAGAAGGATCTGGGAGTGCTGGTAACCAGGGAGATGAACCACTCTGCTCAGTGCAGGAAGGCAGCAGCGAAGGCAAACAGCATGCTAGGGTACATAGCATGGGGGATTACTTCTAGGAGTGGGGAGGTTATCTTGCCCCTGTACAGGTCCCTGGTGAGAATGCACCTAGAGTACTGCATGTAATTCTGGTGCCCCTACTTGAAAAGGGACATCAAACTACTGGAGGGGGTACAGCGCAGGGCAACAGAAATGATCCTGAGGTTGGGGGATAGACCATATGAGGAGAGACTGAGAGAGCTCAATATGTATACCCTGGAGGAAAGAAGGGAGAGAGGGGATATGACTGAGACCTTCAAGTACCTGAAGGGTTTGAACAGAGCAGACACCAGGTGTATGTTCAATCCGAAGGGTGGAAGGGAAATTAGGGGACACTCTATGAAGTTGGAAGGGGTCAGGTTCAAGAGGGAATGGAACAGGCACTATTTCACAGAAAGGGTGGTGGCAGGGTGGAACACTCTGCCAGGGGAAGTCGTATCACTGTAGAGTGTTGGGGGCTTCAAGAGGGGATGGGACAGATTCAAGAGGAGCGTACAAACCGGGAGGGGGCACAAGATTGAGAGGAGGGCATATGAGAGAGGGGGGCAGCTGCAGTCTAATGGACTGAAGTGCTGCACTGTCAAGCAGACTAGATAGACCGAATGGCCTGTATCTGCCAGCAGTTTCATATGTTCGTATGTTCATATCTGTTTCCTGAAAGCAGTTATTATATGGGCACCAGAAATGTTCCACTGTTTTAATTTACAAAATATCTCTTTTAGATAACCTGGAGCTATGGCCAATGCCTTAACTATCTTAAGAGAGTCTTTCTCCCACATCCTAAACCAAGATTTACTGTATATTCATATAGTAACCATGGTATCCAACTCTTCCCTGAAATCACTAATAAAGGCCTAACATTACAATAACAAGCATTTGTCAATGACGAATGTTGTCTTGCTGGTATTCAGCCCCGATTCTTCATATCTTCAACCTGTCTGACACTTCTGCTTTAGTTCCGACCTGTTGGAAATCTGCCCATGTCCTTCCCCTTTTTAAATCAGGAGACCCATGCGACCTTAACAACTACAGCCCCATTTCCATCTTACCCATCCTCTCTAAAATCTTCAAAAAATTGGTCTATAATCAATTAAAACTTCACATCGAAACCTTTTCACTCCTTAATCCAGCCCAATCTGGTTTTCAGGCAAACCACAGCACTATCACAGCTTTGACAAAAGTAACAAACGATTGGATCTCCACCGTCAATGCTAAGATGGTTACTGGTGCTGTTTTTTTGGACCTTAGCAAAGCATTTGATACTGTTGATCACAACCTTCTAGTCTCTTGCCTGTCCAACCTAAGTGCTACTCCATCCACCACTGAGTGGTTCACTAGTTACCTATCAGGGAGAACACAGAAAGTCAAAGCAGATGGCCTATTCTCTGCCTCCCTGCTGGTTGTCAGAGGAGTCCCCCAAGGCTCCATTCTAGGCCCGATCTGGTTCTCTCTGTACATAAACAATCTTGACTCCCAGATAACAAGCTCCAACCTGCACTTCTTTGCGGATGATACTGTTCTGTACACTTCTGGATGTACAGTATCGCAGTTCAGGGATGCATTACAAACTGACTTTGCTCAGCTTGAAAATAATCTGATAAAAGCCAAGCTGCTCCCTAATGCTAAGAAAATGAAAGCAATGATTTTCTCTTGTTGTACTTCCCCTGCCCCCCCGTCCAACCAAATGATTTCATAGTTACTGCACTAGGTGAATCATTGGAAGTCGTTCCCAAATTCAGATACTTGGATATCTTGTTAGATAATAAGCTCTCATTTACTGACCACATTGATGAACTATCCAGGACGCTCAAAGCAAGATTAGGATTATTTTTTAGAAATAGGTCTGTATTCCCCCTCGAGACGTGTACAAGGATCGTACAGGTCACATTCCTTCTCCTACTCCATTACGGTGACTTAATTTACACTACAGCTTCAACTTCAAGCCTAAGCAAGCTGGACATCCTTTTTCACCATGTGCTACGTTTCGTTATCAACTGCCCCAACTGTACTCACCACTGTGATTTGTATGCAGCTGTTGGTTGGACATCTCTCACCACTAGACGCTTGCTCCATGCTGGTCTTTGGACCCTTAAATTGCTCTTGCAGAAATTACCATGCTACCTAACATCGTTAATCCACATTTCATGCAGTGCATATTCCCTTAGGAAAACTAACTTTGTCATGCTCAATGTACCTAGGACTCGTACCTCCTTTGGCAAACATGCTGTTTCGTATGCCCTCCCCTCTATGTGGAACCAAGTCCAATCTATACTAAAACTAACTCGCATTGTCTCAGTCAATTTCTTCAGAGTGCTAATTGCATCTAAAATAAAAGATATTTGTAACTGCCACTAAGCCCTCTCTTGTCCCTATGTGTGCTTCTTGTCTATTGTCTCTATTGGCCCTTGCCGTACTGAGGCCTTTAACCATAAACCTTTACCCTTTGCTAACCTACCCCTCCCTCCCTACCCTGCTCACCCCTATTATTGTTTCCTTCTTCTAGTTCTTCACCACTTGTTGATTATCTGTTGCATTATACAGCGACAAAGTGTTCAACCTCACCTGATACTGACTGTCCCATATTTGTACATATACAGTATCTGTAACCTTTTATCTCGCTATGTATTACCTGATGAGAGCCTTGTGTGCACTTTGTATATTTGGTTATCAAGGTGCTGTACTGTATAATGTGCCATTGTATGTATATTACCCTCAGGACCTCCTTGTGAATGGACTTGCTCCATGGAGTCTTCCTGCATTAAACTTGAACTTGATCTAGTGCAGGAGTTAGAGAGATGCATAATAGGAATGGCAGTGAAGTATGGAACTGATGCCAACCCCATCCCACCCTGCAGAGACTGACAAGCGTTGAGGTGTGCCTTTGGGTCATTGGCCATAATGCTCATGCCATTTCACCTCACCCTGCCCTGCAGATTCTGACAAGTATCGCATTGTGCCTTTGGGTTGTCGGGCCTTACACTCACCCCATTCCATAAGGAAATACGTTGAGATGGGTGCAGTATAAGAGAATGGGGTGAACCTTGGGGCAGAAGAGTCCAAGGCACACCTTGATGCCTGTCACTGGCTGCAGGGTGGGGGTGGAATGGCGTGAGCATTACAGCCGACAATCCAAAGTCACATCCCTGACGCCTGTCAGTCTCTACAGGTTGGGACATTACAGTTAGAAACCCTAATGCCCCAGGCGTTTGTTGATATTTACACTCCAAATTTTCAACATGGACTTTTTGTGACCCCATCTGATGAAAGCATTTGGGACCTCCGCTCATGAGCAGTGGCACTGTGATTTTCTTAATCTGTCCTGAACGTTGATTTCCCACAGCGACCATGCCATTGTGAGCCAGATGTGTGAAAACACATTTCGAGCAGGATGTGAAAAATGACAGCTGTACTGTTCATAAGGAAGTGTGAAAAAATGGCAATGTTGAAAATCTGGAGGGAAAATATCAAAAATTCTCGAACTTACGAGCGTGCGTGGAAACTGCACAATGCATGCTCATAACACAGTCATTTTTCTGAATTTTTTTCACCAAATTTGCAACATAGGCTTTTTGGGAGCCCACAGTGACACTGTCGTTTCGTTATTTGGTCACAAAAGATGATTCCGTGCAGTGACCGCGAAATCACCTTTCGGGACTGAATAACTAAATGACTGTGACTGTGTTCATGAGGTGGGGTCCCAAGAACCCCATGTTGAAAATTTAGAGTCAAAACTCACAAAAATAGCTGAGATATCCATCTAAGTTGATACCCCCCATTGATGCCATTATACAGCTTACCGTGATTTTCTTCAGTTTGTGGTCGGCTTTTGAAGAGTTCAGATGTCTCCCGCTCCACTGAAGATCGTTGTGCCAGGCTCTGGAGGTAAGTATGGGGTGAGGGGGTGCAGGGAGGTGTGGTGTGCTTAGGGTGGGTGCAGGTTGGGGGAGAGGGGTGACGTGACCACGAGGGACTGTTTTCTGTGTTACAGGACAAAAAAAGGACATCGTGGGAAGTTTTTTTTTTTACAGGTTTGCTTTGGGCACACTAGGGTGGGCTCCCAGTGTGCCACCTGTGTTTTTGGGGACAGGGACTGAAGCCAATGGAGATTGGGCCCCCCGTTGGCAAAGAAAGCGTGTCTGTGTGGGGAGGGGGCTTGATGCTGAGGGAGATTGGGCACCATCCTTAGCAGACAGATAAAACAAGGGGGAACATTGATGCCGACAGGGATTGGACTTCCCTGTCAGCAAATGAACTGGGGAGCAGGCATGCCAACAGAGGGATTGGGCATCCCTGACATTGGCTGTCTAGGAACTGTGAGAGGTGGACGGCGGCAGCCACCGCCATGTTTATTGAAATGTTTCAGCAGGCAAGGCATGCCCTGCAATGACGGGACACTCCCGCTTTGCGGCAGTGAAATTCTTTGAAGTTGGTGGCACGCTTCACAACTGAAGTCATAGACAGCATGCTCATTCATTGGTGCCACAGAGACCAGCCCAAAAAACAGTGACGCCATTGGCCACAACACTGCCACACCTCCACAACCTACTACTCCAGCAAGCTGCCACAAAATGTTGCTTGCGCTGTGCGCACAAGACAACATAAAAATGGACCCAATAACAAAACAAAAAAAAACCACTGTTGGATGAATCATATTAAGGTTGTCCTGTTTAAATGAGAGAGAAGTAATATTTATTTTCAAGGGATTTAATCTACTACCCCATACTGCTTGAAAAACACTAAACAATGAGGCTTCCAAAGCCTTTGGAGGTGAAAAATATTACTTATGTAAAGAAATGATGGCATCAGAACGTCTTGGTCATATAATCTTTTTCTTTTCCACCATTTGTCATTCATTCTATTGTGCTACTTTTGACCACCCTTGTTTAGTTCTAGGTCCCCAGTTTAACAGAGCCGAATCTCCATCCCCATACGTTATCGCTAAAATAGAGACAAGTTATTTTTGTAATCTAGTGCCTGCCACTGATAGTGGTCAAGGACAATCTTGTTTCAGCTTTCTGTCCACACATTTATCCATATATACGGATGCTTTGGAAAATAAGCCATATTTCTTGCATGTTGCCAAGGCACAATAGATGGATGAATCATCTTGTACAAGCAAACACACATCATCTGCGTAAGCAGTTGCTCTATATGATATAGTTCCTTCCTCATTACATAATGGCCTTATTACAGGGTCCATCTTAAGTGCACTCATGGATCTAAACTAAAAGCATAGAGAACAGAACTCAAAGGACAGCCTTGTCTAACACCTTTACATATCTTACTGACCTTTCTACACCATCCATTTATGAATGGAGTTACAGAGGCTAGGTCATATAAGCATTTATTTATTTATTTATGAGTTTTTGGTAACCAGATAAAATACACTTGGCATATGTATGCCTATTTTCAGGCACGACCTGGGAGAGTTACAATCAAGCATGGAAACTTACAGGGAGAAGACATACAGTAAAGCGGTTAACAAATTTTGATATAAGGCATCTGTCACCTAAGAAAAATACCAGCAGTAGTGTACATAATTGAAGAGCAGGCCACACGAGTTGATTACAGATTCTGTTTTTGGTTAACAAAAGGAGAAGACATTCTAATGAGTAGGAATGGTACAATCGATACAGCAACAACAGGATAACAATAAAGTAAGGGTCCCGTACAACAGACTAAGGATCATAGTACAGTAGCTTGAGTACAGATATCCTGTACGTAATACACAAACACAGGAGTTGGGGCAGTGCTTGGTGTTCAGCAGAATGTCCTAGAGCTATGAGCAAGAGCAGGGGCCAGGGAGACACAGGGAGTCCTTCAGGGCCTTGCAGAAACTGGAGTGGCTAGGAGATGGACGTAAGTTTGGGGAAAGGAAGTTCCAAAAGTTGTGGGCAAAGACAGCAAATGCTAACTTACCCAGAGTGGTGGAGTGTCTACACCCAGTGAAAGGCTGGGAGTCCACAGACTATAGGGTGTATGCTGGGGATGGGTGCCGTAGATAGCATGCTAGGGATGTTGGGGAGCCTGTTCTCAGTAGCTTGTCTACAAAATGTACTAGGGCAAGGGTTCACTGGCCAGAAGGGGAGGGCCAGTCTAGACCAGCGAAGAGGAGGCAGTGGTGCATAAGCTTCAGGGCGGCCAGTGCAGAACGACACGAGTTATTGTAAAAAAGGAGGCCATAGGTGAGGCTGTGTAGGAGGATACCTTGTGGTATGGATTGCTTGGCAGCAGGTGAGAGGCAGTGTTTGACCCTGTAGGCCAGGCCCAGTTTGGAGTTTACAGATCTACAGGTGGAGGTGATGTGGAGGGAGAAATCAAGGGTGGGGTCTAGCCATACTCCTAGGTATCAGAAGTTGCTGACATCCTCAAGTAGTGAACCATCACTGCAGATGATAGAAAGCCTTGAGAAGGAGATGTGCGGTTTGGGTTTAGAGCCAAAGAGCATGGACATGGTTTCCCTACTGTTTAAGAGGAGTCTGTTTGCTGTCAGCCAAGACTGGGTGGCTGCGAAGGCATGGGAGAGGGTTACTTGGATGTCTGGAATAGACTGGTCATTGCAGTACAGGATAAGGTCATCTGTGTAAAGGGAATAGACTGGTCATTGCAGTACAGGATAAGGTCATCTGTGTAAAGTTTGTTTGTTTGTTTATTCGCTTAGCGGGTAAGCACTCTGGAAACTAGTTCCTTTTACAGGTGTGACCCACATATATTACATAAAAAACCATACATAGTCAAACATACACATACAATACAGCAAATTGCAGATATAAAATGTCTTTGTTACAAAAGAATTAAGTCATAAAAAACATTTACAATTGAATTGGGATTCAAAATACATCCTTAATATAACTGCAAACTTTTTAGCAGAACATAACCACCTAATATCATAAGAAATTTCATTCCAGATAGATGGAGCAATATAAGAAAAGGACCTTTGCCCACTTTTAGTTTTCATGAATGGAATCTCGAAAAACCTGCTATCTGACCTATATCTAGAATAATAACCATCATTATACGGCCTCAAAAATTTAGAAATATGTGGAATCCCAGAGTCTACAACTCTGTATATAAACTTAACCACACAATATTGAAAATTTAATGAGACAGGTAACCAACCCAATTCTTTCAGAATCAAACAATGATGAAATGATTTAGGACAATTTAAGGCAAATTTGGCTATCAAATAAAGTAAAGTGGATTTCTTTGAGATCACAGTCGCAGAAGCAGTATCAGTAATTATGACTGCATAGTTCACAATAGGAGCTAAACAGTGTTTGGAAATAGCTAACCTAGACTCAGGAATAAGAAATGAACGAATTCTATACAAAGGAGCCAATCTACAATGAATTCTTGAAATAACCCTCAGTAAATGAGGTTCGTAACTTAAACGTGAGTCTAACAATACTCCAAGATATTGAAATGTATCTACATGATCAAACAATACTCCATCAAAAGATTTAACTTCCAATTTGTTAACCTCAGATCTCAATCTAGGAGGAGTTCCAAAAACCATCACCTTTGTCTTAGATCTATTTAAGAGTAACTTACAGGCCATAAGAGAAGACTGGAATTTACACATTTCCTCTGTTAAGGAAATACCTAAGTCTCCCACAGATGAACCCTGCATGTAAATTACTGCATCGTCAGCATAAAGAGTTAAAGAAGCCTTGTTAGTCACACTCACTACTTGATCAAAACACAATGAAAACAAGAGTGGCCCCAAAATAGAGCCTTGTGGAACCCCACACTCAACCAATACAGAATCTGATACAGCACCCCTGAACTTAACCCTCTGGAACCTATTTGTTAAATAATTCCTTGTCCAGTCCAGAAAAGAATCACCAGCTCTCAGAAACTCAAGTCTAGAAACCAACAGCTGATGATTAACTGAATCGAATGCCTTGGTCAAGTCCATGAACACAGCACCCGTCAGGCACCCTTTATCCATGCCATTAAGTCACGGTTAAGTGAACTCTCAAGCAGTCTCAGTACTCCTTCCTTTTCAGAAGCCATGTTGGTTCTGAGACAGTAGTCCAAAGCAATCCATATACTCAATCAATTGGTTATAAACTATTCTTTCCTGAACCTTAGCTAAAGCAGACAGAATAGAAATGGGTCTGTAATTACAAACTCCTGTTGTGAACCAGATTTAAGAATAGGAGTAACCAAAGAGTGTTTCCATAAATTAGGTATAGTACCTGTCACAAATGACAAATTGAAAATAACACTAATTGGAAGTGCTAAAACTGAAGCAGTATCTGCCAATAAACTAAGACATAAACCATCAGAGCCAGCTGAAATATCCCTTCTAATACACTGTAATAGCCTCTCAACCTCTTTTGGGGTAGTGATCCTTAAATAAAACTTACGATTACCTGTAAGATCTTCACACATTCCTAGGTGGTTCACCTCAGACTGGTCACCACAAGAATTAAACAATGCAGTAAATTTTGAATTAAACTCATTAGCTATCTTCAGTGGACGTCAACAAGTCACCATTCAGCCTCATTTAGCCTAGTTGACAAACATTAGGCCTTATCAAAGCATTAATAGTTTTCCAAAAAGTAGTAGTATTAGACAGTCCTTCATATTGAGTTGCAGCCATGGGTGGTAGCAGGGAGATCATTTATATAGATAGAAAAGTGGAGTGGACCTAGAATAGAGCTCTGGGAAACTCCAATAGTTATGGGGGACAAACTGGAGTGCAGCTGAACTTGTTGTCTTCTGTTTGTTAAATAGTTGGAGAACCAGGAGTTCGCGGGGGGAGACGCCTAGTGAGGACAGCTTGGATTTTAGGAGCGAGTGGTTCACAAGGTCAAATGCCTTTGTAAGGTCAACGAACACTGTCCCAGTTAAGAGGCAAGCATCCATTGATAGACTGATGTCGTTCGTCAGTTTGGCCAGGGCTATAGTGGTGGCTTGTTTTTTCCTAAACCCAAGTTGAGCTGGGGAGAGGAGACTGTGTTTGGCAATATAATCATTTTTGTTTTTTTTGTTTGTTTACATCATGCATTCATTTGCGCTGGCCACTTATCCTTAGTAAATAATTGTATAATAATTGTTGCTTATCATGATGTACTGATTGTTTTTTCAGCTTCTCATTAATTTTACTTTCCTATGTCACTTTCTTTGTTCACCAGTGATGTCTGTATATCCACATGGCTTGTACTCATTG
Source organism: Neoceratodus forsteri (assembly GCA_016271365.2). Taxonomy (NCBI): domain Eukaryota; kingdom Metazoa; phylum Chordata; order Ceratodontiformes; family Ceratodontidae; genus Neoceratodus; species Neoceratodus forsteri. Next base: position 135,778,688 of record CM028130.1, on the reverse strand, counting down.
TATAACTTGTTACTATCTCTGTAACTGTCGCCTGTGTTGCCCGGGTCATGCCTGAAAACGATCTCCTGGATCAGTGCACTTACCCGGTTAAAAAAGACTTAAATAAAATAAATAAATAAAGTTGAGTGGCAACGATCTTTTCAAGGACTCTGGAAAGCACTGATAGTATGGTGATGGGGCGGTAATTATCCATGAGTCTGGGATCACCTGATTTAAAAAATGGGTGATTTTGGCAATTTTCCAGATATCAGGGACACTGTAGAGAGGGAGAGATTTACGATTCTTGAGATAGGGAGCGCTGTGTATGGGACAGCATTCTAGATGTCAGGGACATCTGTAGAGAGGGAGAGATTTACGATTTTTGAGATAGGGAGCGCTATGTAGGGGACAGCGATCCTTAGTAGTTTCTGCTCTAAGCCCTGTGATCTAGAGTTGCTATCAGAGGTGATAGTGAAAAGTAGCTTTTTTACTTCCGCTGTTTTCACAGCTCAGAAGTGTGTGTGTGGGGGGGTGGTTGGTATGTCATTGGGTGGGGGTATCTTGGCAGATGCCAAGTTGCTTGGTTTGGCATCAAAGGGTGGTGAGATCTTGGTGGTTGTCAGGGCGCTTGGGTTGGCATCGAAGGTAGAGAGGGAAGACAGGTCGGAGAATCTGGTGTTTAAGGCATTCACAATAGAAGTGAGGTTGTTGCAGTTTATGCCATTTATCAGTATGTCAGCTTGGGGAGGTTTGGATTTAGTGCCCAGGAGGCTTTTTATGCCATCCCAGAATTTGTGAGGGTTGACTGCTGAGAATGCAAAATTGTTTTTGCAGTATGAGCTCTTCCTGGACCTGACACCTGATTTGCAGATGTTTCTCCACTTCTTATATTCAGGCCAGTCAGAGGCTAGGCCAGATTGTTTATATTTGTGCCAGAGGTTGTCCCTGTGTTTCTTTTGAGCCAAGCGAGCATTTGAGAGCCATCTTGTCACAGAGCCCCACAGCCTGCGCTTAGTGAGGAGAGCGTGTTTCTGCTGGAACACAGAGAAAGAGTCAATGAAATTTGCTAGGGCTTCAGTGACACAAGTTAAGGGGGTAAGGTGAGACCAGTTGATGTTGGCCATGTCATTTAGGAAATTCTGGGAGGTTAATTTGGAGAGATAGTGGGACTGGAGCAGACAAGGTGGGGGCTTTGGGGGGGCAAGACCGCTAATTCTCGCTAAATTGCATAGATGGGTGAGTGGTCTCAGATAGCATCGGGCAGGGTGCCAGATCTGGCTATCCTCTTACACCTGTTTGTGAGGAACCAGTCCAGTAGGGAGTGCTTAGTGTTTTGTGGGGAGGACCTGATAGGGGCAGTAATAATCTGGGTAAAGTTTAATTTTTGAATACACATCTCGAAGGACTTAGTTTTGGGACCTAGCCAGTCGAGGTTTAGATCACCAAAGTTATGGATTTCTTTGGTTCTAGCCAGGGGTATGAGGTAGTCCATTAAGGTGTTGAGACCGGGCAAGCTCTGCCGAGGGGGGTCGTATATGCATACAAGGTGAAGGTTTTTAGCACTGCCAAGTGTGAGCACCACGTGAAGACTTTCTGGAGGTGTGGGGAGATGGGGCATGCTAGGGTGGCAGGAAATGTTTAGATTGTCCTTGTAATAGATCAGTAGTCCACTTCCCCCTTTTTTTGGGGGGGGGGCTCCTGTCAGCACATATAAGGTTGTAACCAGGAATGGTACATGCAGTGTCAGGTATGGCACGTTTCCGCCATGTCTCTGTGAGACCTAGGATGTCAGGGTTGTTTGTGCTGATCCAGGCTTCTAGTTCGGCTCTGTTTGTTAGAAGGCTTCGAATATTCATATGTCAATTTAAAACCATTGGTTGAACACCATGATTGGGGGGACCAGGTTTTTTTTTTACCTTTGTTTTACCAGGAGAGACACAATAAGCTGAAAGCTTGTTTACAGGTGTAGCCTTGGAGCACAAGGAAGTTAAGTGACTTGCTCAGGGTTACACAGCATGCAAGTGGGGCTGTGGGATTCAAACCTAGGTCTCAAGGTTTGCAGCTCAGAGCCTTAAACCACTGCGTTATACTGCCTCTTGGGTTCATCTCAACATCACCTGATAACAACAAGTTAAGTGTGATAAGAGAGAGGAGAGACTGGAACAGATCACGGGGGTGGGGGGTCCCGGCAAGACAACGGCAGGAGGCAGTGACCAAGTAGAAGAGGTTTTTGTTTGAAAGCAGCAGACCAGTGCTGGCAGGTGAGTTGGTTGAGGCAACTAATGTGCTTGCGAGGGAGTAGTCTGTATGAGTAAAGTGAACATTGTTGTTCCTAAGTGGTATAGCCAGATGGAGCATCAACCCCATGGTTGCAAGCAGGAGGGTATTGGCCATAATTATGTGTCTGGGCCTTTGAGGTGCAGCTATGAGATGAGTGAGAGTTGAGCCTCATATAACCACGGGCTGCGGTCGGCAATATTACCAGACCCTATATAGGGAGTTTAGTTGGGAGCAGAGTTATATGCTTAACAGGAGCAGTAGATGGGACTCTGAAGGTAGAAAGAGTGACCTACCCTAGATAGGGTGCTGGTCACATTAAGCATTAAGGGCAGTATATATAGGCAGTTTCTTATACTCTAGGTAGCTAATATTATAAACATCAGTGTAAACTGGAGCAAGGCAGTAACTTAGGTGTAGCTGCTGAAATACCAGTGTGCTAATTAATAAGCTGTCCTACCCTAGACAGGGTGTTGGTCACATTCAGTAGTAAAGTTATATTAATAGGCAGTACAGTACACAGTACCCTTCTGCATGTTCCATGAAGTATTACCTTCCCAGTCTTCAATAGTTTGCAGTATTGAAGAGCAGAGCAGGGTGGCCAGCAGACCGGCCGCCTGCCAGCTGACTCTGGCAGACTCAAGGCAGACAGATTGTGCTAATCCTTAGTGCAGGGGCCGCAGTGTGGGGGCAGCTAGTGGGAAAAGCCCTTCAATAGTTCAGGAAGCCCCAGAATGTCTGCTCCCATTTGGATCACACTGAAGGAGAGAGGCTCGGGGAGTGGTGAGTTGCAGGGGGAACCACTTGTTGCAAGGGCTGCCAACCCCTGTTGCTGATCAGTGAGGTCTCCTGGCTGCTTAGCAGCTTCTGTGGCTCCAGCTGAGCCACAAATAGAAAATTCCCCAGCAAAAATGGACAAATTGCCCTGCCCCTGCACAGTCACTGGGGCTTGTGATTGCAGAATCTGGCAAGAGTCAGAAATGGCAGTTCCTGCTGCTAGGCCATCTGGCAAGTGGCGAGTTGCAGGGGGACCCTCGTTGAGAGGGGTGCTGACTCCTTTTGCTGCTTAGTAAGGTCTCCTGACCACTTCTGTGGCTCCGATTGAGCTGCAAACAGAAAATTCCCCAGAAAAAATGGACAAATGGTCCGGCCCCTGTACAGTCAGTCAGTAGGGCTTGCGATTGGAGAAGCTGGCAAGAGTCAGAAATAGCAGCTCCTGCTGCTAAGCCATCTGGGCGAGTGGCGAGTTGCAGGGGGAGCCCCTTGTTGTGAGGGCTGTCGACCGCTGTTGCTGCTCAGTGAGGTCTCCTGGCCCCATGGCTGCTTCTGTGGCTCTGACTGAGACTAAGATGCAAATTTTAAGCCATGTAATAAATTATTTTGAGATATCATATTTATCCAGTACATACCATAGGTAGTAATGATTTACATAATCAAAAGCTTTTCGTTAGTCAAGAGACAGTATATATCCCTACATTCTGCCAGTGTTACCTCATTTTATCAATTCACTAGGTAAAATAAGATGGTCTGCAATTTATCTATCAGGTACAGAACAAGCCTGAGCTGGAGTTATTAAGTACCTGGCTGCTTGTAATAATCTATTATTTAAAATTTTTGCCAGGATTTTAAAGTCCGTATTGAACAGACTTATGGGTGTCTAGTTTGATAACTTGCCATTATCTCCTTTCTCATACATATTAAAAATCCATTTCTTATACTGGGTAGTAATTGTTTAGATGTCAATGTAAAATTAAGAGCAGTTACCTACTCCTCTTTCAAATCTAGACCTATTATTTTGTATAGTTCACTGGTAAGCTCATCCTTCCCTGGAGCTGTACCAGTGTGTATAGAAAAGATAGCTGTCTCTACCTCTGCTCCAGTTATTTCTGTAATAAGAGTATCGCTAGTATCTGTGGGAAGAGAGGGTATTTGTATTCTGGAAAAAATCTTCTCTGCCACTAATGGTGGTAAAAGAAGGAACAGACAATTTTGAAGTATAATCTGAAGCTATATGTCGAATCTTGATATTGTCAGTATAATGTGCACTATTTATATCCAAAAGCCCAAATATAATTTTATTCTGTATTATTGACTAATAACTCTCATAAGGACATACAATGCCTGTCCTACTTTCCCCTGAGTTACAGATTTTTATCCATGTTGTAGACTATTTGCTCTTTGTAAGTGAAATTGTAATATTTCTTTCTTTAATGTACAAATTTGTTTACTGTAGTCATTACCCAGGGGCGTCATTTAGGGGTAGCCAGGGGTTGCTGTTAAGACCCCTGTGATTTCTTTGCAACCCCTATAATGTTTACTGCAACCCCTGGGAACCTGTAAAACTGGATTTCCCTAGCGTTTATTTATACAAAACATGCTGAGTGGGGAGCATTACGACCCCTGATTCTGGTGAAATTACACTACTGTCATTACCTGTTCCGAATGTTAATAATAGTTTTTGTAACTGTTGACATTGTGTTAAATATGTAAAATATTAGGATTTACACTGTAATTTACTCTGTTTTTGTAAGAACCGCCTTAACTCAATTTTGGCAGAGCCCTTGAAAGGGTGGGGGAGCAGGGGATAATTCCCAGGACCCAGCGCCAAAAGGGGCCCAGGCCTCACAGAATACTATATGCAGGGAAGGGGCTGCAAGCTGGTAGGGGTCCCAGAGTCTGAACTTTCTCTAGGGCCCAGAATTCCTCTCAAGAGGCCTGGATTTTGGTGTCTTCCCACCATATCTTGGGGTCATTATAAAAAATCAAAACATATTTCCTGGCACCTATAAAGCTTTTTAACAAATCTTGTACCATTTGGTTATTTAGTTGTGATGGGTTTAATTTCCATATTCCAGGACCATGACATCCCTCACCTCTGTCCTTCCTACCCTACCCTCCACCCATACCCCCTAACCTTTAAAAGACCTCCCCTGACCCTCTGTCCTTCCTTACCCCTCCCTCTTTTTCCCTAAAACCCCTCTAGCCTAATCTTCCTCCCCTCTCAACCTCCTCTTTTGTTTTCCAGAAAGTTACTATGAAAGTGTTCACTTGTCTGAATTTGCACAGTGTATTGTTACTTCACCCGTTTAGAACCTGAATCTTTGCAATTGTACAATGTATTGTCTGTAACTTGATCATCTGTTTTATCGCTTGTCTTTCATTTCTATATTCCTGTGTCTCAGTAGAATCAAGCTATCCACAGTATATTTTTTTTCCATGCCACCACATGTAGAGTGTGCGTCTACTGTAACTTGTATGCACTATTTGTAACTGTGTTGTTTCGCCACCTTGTGGCCCGGGTCGTGACTGAAAACGGTCCTCTGGATCAGTGCACCTACCCGGTTACCAAAGACATAAATAAACAAATAAATAAATAAATGTAATCCTATAGAAAGTCTCACCATATTATTATCTGAGAATTCTAGGCAGCAGGTAAAGCAAAACAGGATGCTGGGATGCATAGGCAGATACATCACCAGCAGGAAAAGGGAGGTCATATTTCCACTGTACAAGACACTAGTGAGGCCCCACCTGGAGTACAGTGTCCAGTTCTGGAGACCTTACCTATGTAAGGACATAGACAGGGTGGAGAAGGTTCAGAGGAGGGCAGCAAAGATGGTACAGGGATTGCATCACAAGTCCTATGAGGACAGGCTGAAGGACTTCAATATGTACTCCCTGAAGGAAAGAAGGGAGAGAGGGGATATGATAGAGACATACAAGTACCTTATGGGGAGGAACAGGTTGCATGGGATGAATTTGGAGGGAGGGTGATTCAGAGGAAACATGAGGAAGAATTTATTCACAAGAAAGAGTGGTGGACAAGTGAAACACCATGCCTGAGGAAGTGGTGGGGGCTGAAACAATCACAGGACTTAAGAATGCATGGGATAGACATAAGGGAATCCTGGAGGTCAGGAGTAAGGGGCAGCGGACTTCTAGAAAAACTTAAAGTGATCTTGCAAGCTCAAATGGGCAGACTGGGTAGGCCATAGGCCCTTGTAACCCCAGTGATACTCGGGTATTCCTAACTTCTGCAGTGTCCCTTTAAGATAGGGCTGCCCAGAGAGATGGAACATATGCAAATGATGGAATCTTTTACGCCTGCCACTTTTTCAAATGCTGCCTTCTACTAACTGCCTTAGCTCTAAACCCTTCAGATTTTTCTCTCTGCCTGTCAAGACTAGATGCTCGGAGATCCTCTCCTCGTCATCTTGTTCTGATGTAAGAAAACTTTAAAATATATATACAGTAAGTATTCTTTACATTTCATTTACTGCCTTTTGCTTTTTGTAATTCTAAGTTAAACCGTAGTTTTAGTGTTTAAATTGTAAGTTTTCTCGGTTTCTACTGGTTCAGTATAACGGGATAAACTGAGGTTTATTTTATATTTATCGGAGTTTTCTGACTAAAAAACTCTGTTAGTTATGTTTGATTTTATTAATCTAACTTGTTTTTAGAACCGCTAATACTGGTTCCTGAACCAATAGCCTCAGTTTACTTTTACCTCAGTTCCCGGTTTCCAATCTGTTCTTCATTGGCTCCGGAACCAACCGCAACCGTTAAATAAACTTTAAATTTAAAACATTTTTTGGCAGTTGCAACTTTTATCGGTTTTACATTGAGAATATCAGAAAGACCGAGAAGAAAAACTGGTGATCCCAGTTTCAAACCATGTATTGAGTGTGGTGAAATTTTGCTGAGACATGAACATCAAAAGCAGAGTGAAATCTGCATACATGTCCTGGGAAAACTATTGAAAAATGCCTGGATAAGGCTAAAGAGAAAAGTCACCACCTAAGGGTCCCTCGAGCTCTGACCAGCCGACACCCTAGATTACTGTGGGTGAAACCACAACAACAACTACTGTAACTGCTACCCCTGAGACGGGTATACAAGCAGTTTCTAAGAGGTTTGCTGAACCAGCTGACTCCCCGGTTCCCTCAGAGAAATCAAGGAAAACTAAGCACACAGAACCCCCTGCTGGACAGCATTTGGGGACTTCTGCCTGCTATAAAGCCTGCCAACTCCTGAAGAAATTGCACAGGCTTTTAAGGTCATTGAGGCTTACAAGGGCTGTCTGCCTCTCAGCAGCAGACCCCTGCAAAACAATTTGTCTCATCTGCTCAGTCTTCCTATTATTTAAGAAGAAGAATATGGTGATTATGATGAAATGGAGGAAGGGGAACCTATTGAACCTGAGGTGTTCCCTGAACAGGAGTTTGGCTCTCCTCGCAGAGCATCTGAGGTTTATTCCTCACACTTCACTTTTCTGAGAAGAATGGTGGATGCTTTAGACATCACCATGAGTGAAGTGATTGAGGATGAGGAGGAAGCTAAATACTTGGAAATGATGGGGCTGACACCCGCTAAAAAACTTCTCCTTCCTGTAAATAAATTCTTCACGAAAGATACTTTAAAGATTTTAAAAGCTCTGTTCCTCCTCTTGTTAAGAGGCTGGATACGAAATATCAGCTGGACAGGGAGGGAGCTGAATTTTTATTCTCCCACCCTGTCCACCAAGGAATGGTACAAGTGGCAGCCTGTGACGAGGCAAAGGCTTCCCCTGGCATCCTATCCTCCTGACAAGGATTCCAGGAAAATTGACAGCATGGCCAAAAAAAAAAAGGATATTTATCAGCTTCCTTGGCCATCAGGCAGGCACACATTCAAGCCTATGCTGCTCAATTCCAAAAGTCACTATGGCAGTCTGTCCTTACTATGGCAGTCTGTCCTTACTATGGCAGTCAAAGCCCACACTTCCCTGTCAGATAATCTAGCTGAAAAAAGCTACATTTGGTTTGGAAGCAGTCAAATACCAGTTTCAAATGGCTGCTGACTCTAATGACACTGCTGCCAGATGAATGGCAAGTACAGAGGTTCAGAGGAGGTTTGCTTGGCTGCGAGCCACAAACCTCGTTCAGGATACCCGAACCAAGGTGAAAAAGGTGGAGGAATACAAAAAACACCTGCAGAAGTAATTCTGCAAAAAGAAAGGGCTTCCCCATCCACTGAAACCTATGGAAGGGGAGGCAGAGGCAGATCATTTCACAGCAAGCCTTTTTTATCAGGCCATGGCTGTGCCTCAGTATCAGCAGTACCCACAGCAGGGGTACTTCAGGTACAGGGGCATAAGGGGTTCAAGGCGTGGTTCCCAGTCCCTGGCCCAGCCTCAAACAAAGCAGACACCCTGACGTGTCTCCCCAGCTCCCCAGGCCACCTCCCCACTGCCTGTAGGAGGCAGGCTGACTCACCTTTTCCAATCTTAGCAAAAAATCACCACAGACAAGTGGGTCCTGGATATAGTGAGTCAGGGGATGGTCTCTGAGTTTCAAATTCCTTCCAGCAACAAAAGTTTTCAAACCATCTACAAATGTAGAGGGAAAACTCCCGGAAAAATATACTTCCTTACCACAAAGAAAAATGGGGAGTGGCGGCCTGTCTTAGACTTAAGGGTACTAAACAGGCATATGACAAAACCAAAGTTCAAAATAATGACTTTGGCATTGATTCTGCCAATGCTCCAAAAAGGGGACTGGTTGGCATCACTGGACCTAAAAGACGCCTATTTCCACATCCCCATAGGGGAGTCTCACAGAAAATACCTCAGGTTCAGACTCCCATCAGTTCACTAGCAGTTTTTAACCCTGGTCTCACTTCAGCTCCAAGAGTGTTCACAAAGTGCTTGGCAGTGGTTGTGGCACACCTTTGAACACAAGGTGTCACAGTTTTCCCATACCTAGCCTACTGGTTGGTGGTTGTAAAATCACCCCAGTAAGTGAGAGAGCATCTGCAACTCACCTAGGGACTCCTGGAGTCTCTAGGGTCCCTGATAAATATAAAAAAGTCTGTCTTTCAGCCTGCACAGGCACTGCAGTTCATGGGAACAGAGCTAAATACCCTGCAAGACAGGGGCTACCTACCTTTGGACAGGGCAAGAAGTATTCCACTGATAGCAGGCTCATTCAGCCTGAATAAACCAGGAACTGTAGGACAGTTTCTTCAGCTACTGGGCCACATGGCAGCTGCCACTGGCACAGTCCTGGAATCCAGGTTCCAGATGAGGGACATTCAATTTCAACTCAGGACACACTGGCGTCAGAGAAAGGATCCTCTCTATCAAAACTAATTCCAGTAACAAAAAACATTGTTACAGGCCCTCCAATAGTGGAAAGAGGAAACCAACCTAAAGGAAGGAGTTCCTTTTCAACAAGAGTCCCCATCAGTTGTTCTGACAACAGATGCATCTCTGCTATGGTGCGGCACTCATTTGTGGGTTCACACCACCCAATGCACATGGTCAAGTGCAGAGTAGCTCCTGCACATAAACCTGCTGGAGCTAAAGAGCAGTGTTACTGGCACTAAAGACTTTCACACACCTAATGCAGGGAAAGGTGGTACAGGTCAGAACAGACAATACCACCACAATATACTACATAAACAAGCAGAGAGGGACAAGGTCAAACCCTCCCTGCATGGAAGTTATGAAAATATGGAGTCTAGTGTACTCCATGGAGGTTTCCTTGCAGGCAATTCATCTGCCATGCAAGGACAATACCTGGGCAGATACCCTGAGTCAAATCAACCAGGCCCACCACAAATGGGCCTTGAACAGTCAGGTGGTGCAAGTGATCTTCAGGAGATGGGGCACCCCAGAGGTAGACTTGTTCACATCCCACCTGCCACTGTATTATTTATTTATTTATTTGCTTTTGGTAACTGGGTAAGTGCACTAGACAGTTTGCAGACCACCAGATCAGGGAACAATCCCCTTGGGATGCTCTGGTTCTAAATTGATCAGGGAAGCACCTGTATGCTTTTCCTTCCTTCCTTCCTTCCCTCTGGTGTACAGAGCATTGCTCAAGCTCTGGTCCCAGTCAGCATCAATGATCTTGATAGCACCAGACTGGGCCAGGCAGCCATGGTATTCTCTGCTATTCTCCATATCTGTGGCTGAGCCAATACACCTTTCCCGGAGGCACAATCTACTAACCTCCAACCGGGGAGGCTCCTGTACCCAAACCTCATCACTCAGGGCCAAAGCAGGACTCTTCAGAACCTAGAATATGCAGGCTTGCATCTTTTGAAAGTGTTTTGGACATTTTAAGAGGGGTTACAGGAAGTCCTCTATGTTATATGTAGTACAGCTTTAAGAAATGTTAGAGACAGTACAGCTTTAAGAGAATGTGCACTTCCTGTAAGTGTGCCTGTGTTTGAAGCCAGTCTCCTCTTGTATGTGCTGCTGAATGGAAATAAAAAGAAAAGGCCCAGATTTCAGTGTGGTGCGTGTTTCTTACTACCAAGACCCTTATGTGTTTAAGGTACTTATTTCGTCCACCAAACACAACAAACTGGCGATGACGGATGGTGAACATTTTAATAGCTCCAGCTTACTGAATTATGCCATTTTGTGACTTTCTGCATTGGAGGCACGCAAGCAATTTTGAACTGCACAATATCATAGCAACTTCAGCCATCTTTGAAATTTTTTACAGGAACAGACTGGGTTACATGGTCCCAACGGTTTGATCAGTGGTTATTACTTAATCCTGCCATACAAGCTGCTAATGATGAGCAACAGGATAAGCTTATTCAAGCTGCTTTTTGTACTTTCTTGGGGAGTGAAACCTCCAAACATTTATGCAGTCTGTGTGCACCGGACCGGCTGGAGGATTTGTCATATCAAGAGCTAAAGGCTAAATTGAATGCACAATATGGTTTAACAACTTTCCCAAGGACTGAACGTTTTAAATTCTACAGTTACCACCAGAAACCAGATCAGTCACTACAATCATATTTGGCTGAGATCAAACGCTTAGCTCTCACGTGTGAGTGGAGCAGGGAGCATCTTGAATCTAATCTAGCTCATAAGTTTGTTATGGGGTTGAATAATGAATATCGTATTCAGCAATTACTTTCTGTAAGTGTCAAGAAGTTTACTGAGGAACTTTTACATTTGGCACAAATGTATGAGGCTGCAGAAAATGAGGCGCATGATAAGATGTACACTAAAAATGAGGTACAAGTAGCTGCAGTAAACCCCAAATCGAAACAGCTCAAACCTAAGTCTAAGCCACTGTTTTCAAAGAAAAATTCAATCACTCCACCCAAATTGCATGGCCAGTACAAATGTGCATCATGTGGGTCGTCTCAGCATAGCAGGGACCAGTGCAAATACAGAGAAGTTCAGTGGCATGCATGTAAATGTCAAGGGCATATTGCTAAGGTTTGCAGGAGCAGGAGAACCGTGGTGGTTGGTTCGGAGAGCCCAGACCGTGCAGTAGTTTCTTTTTTTTTTCTACTTGCTATTTATGCTCCTTCCCTGCCCCTAGACTCCGCCACTGAGTCACTAATTGTGTCTGCTCTAGTTTTGTCCCATCTGCACCGCGGTATTCCTCCTAGCCTTGGATTGCCCCCCAGGCGGGGACAGGGATGGGATGCCTACACCCCCAAACTATATTTATTTAGTCAGGGCACCAGAACGGGATATGCAGGAGGGCTGTGGGGTCTGCACTAGAGTGCTCCCTCTTCCAGGAGCCTAGAGGGTGATTTACTGATGTTCCTGTGTTGGCGTGCATCTCTGATGTCAAGGCCCTCCCCTGCCGACGTCCGACGTACACTTTACCCCACATTGTGAGACAGGGAACTTGCTGTGCCCCTGTCCTCCGCCAGAGGGCAGTCAAGCTCTGACCCTTGGGGTCCCCTCCCTCCCAGGAGAGGACAGCTGTCCTCCGGATGCTCGATCCTCTCCTTCCCCTGCCGACCCCTGGCGGTCCGGGCTTGTTCCCGAACCCGGATCGCCGGCGTAGCGCGAGGTATGGTGTCCAGTGCCTCAACCCTCAGTACCACCGGGCCAGCCAGTGCGGTGGTTTCTATTGCACCACAAATGCAGACTAAAGATGTTCCTCCTTTCTATGTGTTACTTCAGTTGCCACAATTGAGGCATCAGTTGTGTTTAATGGTAGACTCTGCTTCCCCATTTACTTTTATTAACCATCAAACATGGTCTGATCTGGATAAGCCACCATTGTCTCCTTGTAATAAGTTGCTGCATGCGTTTGAAGGGAAACCAATTCAGCCACTGGGCTCGTTTACCATGTTGATACGCAGGACTGATTCTCCTGGTACACCTTTAACTTTTCTGTTTTCCAAAAAGGGTGTCAACATTTTGGGCAGAGTTGCCCAGGTTCTTCTAAACATTCTTGTTGATCCAGCAGATGTCGGCCTACTTGCTGCTGTCCTGGTACCACAAAGCAGTAATCCACCCAAGCTTGGGGAGATTTTAAACATGTATCCAGAGTTGTGGAAAGACCTGGGATGTTGCACAACAGCTAAAGCCAAGCTAGTTACAAAGCCTAATGCAGTCCCAAAGTTTTGTAAACCACGGAAACTCCCTTTTGCCTTTAAACTGGTCACTTGGGGCAGAATTGGATAGACTAGAAAAAGCGGGTGTGCTGAAAAAGGTTTCAAGTTCAGACTGGGCCACTCCGATTGTGGTGGTATCTAAACCAGCTGGTAAGGTTCGGATATATGGAGATTTTAAGGTGACACTTAACCCAGTACTAAGCATAGATGTATCTCCTTTACCCTTACCAGAGGAACTTTTTCATAGACTGAATGGTGGTGTGGGGTTCTCTAAACTGAACCTCACTGACACGTACCTTCAAGTGGAGTTGGATATAGACTCTCAGAAATTGGTAGTGATTAATACACACCAAGGACTGTACAAGTACAAACGGTAATGTTTTGGCCTTAGTTCCGCACCTGCTATTTTTCAAAAAGTGATTGAGCAAATGGTGGGTGATATACCAGGTGTTGCGTGTTATTTGGATGACATCATTGTCATGGGCAAGACAGAAGCAGAACATTCACTTAACTTACAAAAGACTTTAGAGAGATTGCAACAGAGTGGATTCAGACTTAGGAGAGAAATGCCAATTTTGTCAACCAAGTGTCACGTACTTAGGCCACACTATTGACAAAGATGGAATTCGTCCGAATGTTGAAAAGGTGGAAGTCATTGTGCACATGCCTGAACCACAGAATATTTCAGAGTTGCGCTCATTCTTGGGTATGGTGCGCTACTATGACTGTTTCATACCTGGCTTAGCCACTAAATATGCTATCCTAAATGAACTGTTACATAAGGGTACTCCGTGGAAGTGGACCAAGGGCCACAGTAAGGCAGTTCAAGCCATCAAGCTCTCTCTAACTGATGTAAATTATTTAACTCATTATGACCCTAACTTACCTATCACATTGGCCTGTGATGCTAGTCCTGTGGATATAGGTGCTGTCCTTTTCCATACAGATCCAGAAGGAGTGGAGAAGCCGATAGCCCATGCTTCATGCAAACTCACTGCAGCCGAAATGAATTATGCCCAGATTCAGAGAGTGGCATTAGCAATTGTGTTCGGAGTCCAGAAATTTCACCAATACTTGCTAGGTCGCAAGTTTCACCTGAAGACGGATCACAAGCCACTAGTGGCAATTTTCAGTCCAGGAAAATGAATTCCAGAGACAGCCACTAGAAGACTTCAATGATGGGCATTAATTTTGTCTGCCTATAATTTCAAGGTTACATACCAACCAGTGGACCAGCATGGAAATGAGGATGCCTTGTCGAGGTTACCAATATCCAGAGAAATGGAGTGTGATGTGGGACTTAAAAAGGAGCCATTAGTATGCCAGGTGGGGCCAAATACTTTTCCAGTGCAATTCAAGGATATGGAGGACTCTACTATTGTGTGTGCAGTGGAGCTACAACAGTTAGATCAGCTTCCAGTACTAGCCAAGCACATTGCAAAAGCAACTAGTCAAGATGTAATTTTGAAACAAGTGTATCAGTATATGCTTGAGGGTTGGCCACAGGGCACTACTTATTTGGCTGCACTACAACCCTACTATACAAAGAGACAGCAGTTGTCCATTGCTGAGGGGTGTCTTCTATGGGGATTGCATGTCATAGTAACCCAATGCTATCACTCAGATGTGTTGACTCTTTTGCATGCGAGCCATCAAGACATTGCTAAAATGAAATCCCTGGCCAGACTTCACGTATGGTGGCCTTCCATTGACAGAAACATATACCAGGTTGTGTGCTGTATCGATGGGAAATTCAGCAAGAGCTCCAGTTCACCATTGGGAACAACCTGAAAAACCCTGGCAAAGATTGCATATTGATTTCATGGAACCCTATTTAAATTCCATGTGGTTACTCTTAACTGATGCTTATAGTAAATGGCCAGAAATTCATCAGATGTCTTCGACAACTACTGAGAGTACCATCAAAGTGTTAAAATCTATCTTTGCTACCCATGGTTTCCTGCTAGTGATTGTCTCGGATAACGGACCATAGTTCACGTCTGTTAAATTCCAAGCATTTTGCCAGCAACGTGGTATCTGCCATATTTTCTCACCTCCCTACCACTCAAGTTCAAATGGTGAAGTGGAACGCCTGGTTCAGACTTTTAAAAAGAGTATGGACAAAGCTAATCCTACTACACTGACGGCAATGCAGATAGCCCTTTTGGACTTTCTTGCGATGTATCGAACAACACTACATTGTGTCACGGGAATATCCTCTGCAGGATTGTTGTTTGGACATCTGATTCTAACTCAATTGGATCTTCCTCACCCTCTAGGCTATAAGTCAGTAACTGAGATGCTTCCTAAGACCAGATCCTTCAAACCCAATGATCTTGTGTGGGTCAGGATGTATGCAGGCCCGAAGAGATGGATAGAAGGCGTGGTGGGAAAAAAGTTCAGAAATATTGTCTATAGTGTTCAACTGACTAACCAGAGGAGAGTGAAAAAACATGTGGACCAATTACATACTAGAATTGAGACAGAACAAAAAAGGGATACCCAAAGTCAGGGCAGTTATCCAGCATTATTTTTTCCACAACAAGAATAGGAAGACATAGTGGAACCACAGTGTTTGAGACAAGATGTGGCTGATGCTAATCAGATTCCAGTGCAACAGCCTCGAGTCTTGCTATGTCGGTCAGGACGTATAAGACATCCATCAAAGAGAATGGACTTGTAGAAATATAGCCTAATAACATAGACTAACTAAAAGGGACATTGCAGTAATAACTATAATAGTTTCATATTAGTTCTGAATTATTGATTTAAGTACTTCCTAGCTAAGTCAGGGGGGATTGTTATGTATAGTACAGCTTTAAGAAATGTTAGAGACAGTACAGCTTTAAGAGAATGTGCACTTCCTGTAAGCATGCCTGTGTTTGAAGCCAGTCTCCTCTTGTATGTGCTACTGAATGAAAGTTAAAAGAGAAGGCCTAGATTTCAGTGTGGCGTGTTTTTCTTACTACCAAGACCCTTGTGTGTTTAAAGTACTTATTTCAGCCACCAAACACAACACTCCACTAAGAAAACCTATGCTGCAAAATGGAAAAGGTTTTCTATTTGGTGTTCAACCAGAGGAGTGATACCAGAACAGGCTGGTGTCCCAGCTGTGCTGGACTATCTTACCTATTTGCATTCACTGGGCTTGCAGTCCAGTACTTTAAAAGTCCACCTGGCTGCAGCATCTGCTTACATTTCAGTTGGACAGAATGTTTCTCTGGCCTCAGACCCTATCTTCAAAAGGTTATTTAAAGGCCTGGCCCATTTGCACCCCCCCCCCCAAAGGGAACCAATGCCAGCATGGGACATTTCTAAATGTGTATATAGCTAGGCTCGTGGGTCCACCTTTTTAAGCCTATGTCTTCAGTTCATTTGAAATATGTCACATGAAAAACTGCTTTCCTTGTGGTAATGATTTCTGCCAGAAGAATAAGTGAGCTCCAGTCTCTGCATTGAACAGGACTACATTTCATTCCACAGAGACAAAGTGGTCCTTGGAAACAAACAGGAAGTTTCTTCCTAAAGTGGTTTTTGATCCTCATTTTAACCAAACCATTACTTTACTTGTCTTTTTCACTGAACACTCTAGTTCTGGTGAAAGGAGACTCCATAGTCTGGACGTCAAAAGAGCTCTTAGTTACTACCTGACAGCCACTAAAGTCCATAGGCAGGAAAGCAAACAGCTGTTCCTGACCTATGAAGATGTGGGAAAGGGTTACCCAGCACCAGAAAGATCAATTTCTCACTGGATAGTAAAGTGTATCCAGTTTTGTTACTCTAAGGCTAGAAAGGAGCCCCCAACAGGGTTGAGGGGCCAGTCCACAAGGGGCACAGCTGCTACCATAGCGGCTGCCTGGAATGTTCCCTTGGTGGACATCTGTAAAGCAGCTACCTGGAAAACAGTACACACCTTTTCAAAGCATTACAGTCTGGATATTCAGTCCAGAGGTGATGCCAGGTTTGGCACAGCAGTCCTGTAGAGTCTGTTTCCAAAGTAGGATCTGTGCCCACCTCCAAAGTTACTGCTTCGTAGTCTGCAGAAGTTAGGGATACCTGAGTATTACTGGGGTTAGAAGAAAAAATTACTTACCATAGTACTCTTGTTTCTTCCCAGTGATGCTCAGGTATTCATAACTCCCCACCCTGCCTCCCCTTCCAGAACCAGTAGCCTCTGCAATCCTAAAAACACTGTGTTCTCAGGAGTATCTGTGCCACACTCTGGCACATATGTTGTGGTAGTGTTCACTATTGTTGTTCACCCTTTTCAGGTGATTCTGACATTCAGGGGTATTCTTTCATATGTTATGCCCTCCAGTTGGAGGCCTTTTTGGGTGTTAAGGGAGTTCCAATAATTATTATTATTATGATTAATATTGTTATTATTACACTTAGTTCTTGTGGGCCTGTCTTTCCAGGCTTCCAGGAAATCTGAGAGGTTTAGAACTAAGGCAGTTAGTAGAAGGCATCATTTGAAAAAGTGGCATGTGCAAAAGATTCCATCATTTGCATATGTTCCAT
This sequence comes from Neoceratodus forsteri, assembly GCA_016271365.2. NCBI lineage: Eukaryota > Metazoa > Chordata > Ceratodontiformes > Ceratodontidae > Neoceratodus > Neoceratodus forsteri. The sequence continues at coordinate 135,761,546 of CM028130.1, read as the reverse complement.
CTCTCCGGGCAGCTCCATCTTAAAGGGATAGAAGTCATGAATACCTGAGTATCACTGGGAAGAAACAAGATTACTATGGTAAGTAATTTTTTCTTATCTGCCGACAGTATCTATGTATTATAGTGGCTGTAAGCAGAGGTAGCCTAGATGATGTAAAACATCAATTTTGGTAGATAAGGGTCCTTTATAAAATGGGATTATTTTTCCCAATTACTTTATGATAGGTATCAGATAACCCTGCCATTCGTACTAAATCCTTTAAAGAGGCCACATCACAAAAGAGTTTTTGTCTTGGTGATTACCCCTCCATCTAGTGCTGATAACTCACATTTGAACTCTATCTCTAGAATGACTGGCTTAGAGGAAAATAAATAAGGCTGTAGCTACTACTCTGCCTTAGTTTCTGGGGTTTATACATTAATAAAACACATTACCTGGCCTTGCAACTTAACGTCTAGCAATAAAGCTGTACCTAGTGATAAATCTATTAATTTTATAATATTCAATCTCCATTTCCCTAAAAAGTGTACCCACAGCTGAACGTCGATCATTACCTATAGACCAAAAGGAAGGCCCTGCATACCAAGCTTTTTTAAAACAGCTATTTCAGACAAAGTATGTAGCCTGGTATCCTGCAGGAATATTATGCCAGGGCTGTATAACTGAAAATGAAAAAAGGCAGTAACCCCTTTTTATGCCATTTACATTGGCTGTGGTAATGAGAATCTCAGAGATATGCAAAAAGAGATAAAATGAAAACAGAAGGGGACTCATGAGTTAACATTTTTCATTCTTTTCTCCCCCTGCCTTTTCTCTTAGTTTTTGTTTTAGTTTTTCATTTCTTTGTACTGGATGCATCCGATTTAATCTCTGAAGAGGGGTCTGGCTGTGAAGGAAAGGAAAGGGGAAGTTGTTTAACCAGGAGAGGCACACTGAGCCGAAGCTTGTTTCCAGGTGTGACCTGGGAGCACAGGGAAGTTAAGTGACTTGCTATGGGTTACAAAGTATGCAAGTGGGGGCTGTGGGATTCAAACCCAGGTCTCCAGATTTGCAGCTCAGAGCCTTAAACCACTATGCTATACTGCCTCCTGAAGGGAGGGTAGATGAACCATCAGTTCTTCTTAGATTGTTTCTGCCCTTGGAGTGTTTCGTATCTATCAGATAAGAGTCACTAGGTATGTTCTCAAAACCTTAGATTTGGGCTGGCTCCAATTTTGTCTTCTAGTGACCACTTTTAACTTGTAAGTCTCTGGCGTGGAATGGGGGCATTACTTCCATGGCTGTTGTACCCATGGAGTTCTCTGCATGTAATTTAATGGTTTAAAGAACTTGAGCTGTGGCAGGCCTAGTCATCTTGTCGTTTTCAGCTGTCTGGGGTTGCACTACATGCTTGGGTGAGGGGGAAAGTGTTAACTTCTAATACTCACTGTGCTGTTGAAACCTCAGTATTAGATACTGGTTTTGGAACCTCAGAAGACACAACCTTTTTCCCAGAATTAGGACTCTTAGATTTTTGTGCTAAGGTAATATACAGGTTTTGTTCTTGTTGGTCTCCCTGTTCAGGCTGGTTATGGGTATGTAACCCCCCTACAAATTGGGGTTTACTATAATGTCTTCCTGGGCTCCCTAATGCCCACTGTTAGGCTGGTGTCCTGTCTTCAGTAGTTCTATTTGTGTGTGTGAGAGTGCCTAGTGAGCCTCCGCGCCTGTCTCTTTGAGAAAATGGCTATTCTGTGTTTAGCAATTAGTCTGGGCTGGGTCCAAGTGATTTAAGGCTTGTGACCAGCCAGACAGTCTGTCATTTTGCTCCAATCTGCAGTCGCTATTTGTGCAGAGGGAGCTCTCTTAGAAAATGTGATTGCTAAATTGCTTTTACAGTAAAGATAGAGAAGTTTGTCTAACTTGCTTTTATTGCAGCTCGAACATTTGGATGGGAACCACCATGTTAGGTTCTGGTCTGGACTTCCACTATTTGGACCTAAAATGGAGACTGTCCCCAGGGGGTTTGTGGGAAGGAATTCTGTAGTTTTTGTAAGTGTTGGCGCCCAAATGGACCTGGAGGGGTAGCCCTTGCTGTGACTGACAGTTTCCTCAGCCAACCAAACCTTTTGGATTACAGGGAAATCCCCAGAACTGCCTGAAGCAGTGTATCAGTTAGAGTTGGAGGTTGAACAGTGAACAGCTCGAGCTTTTGAGCAGCTGCTCCCAGAAGGAGCTTAGGGGAATCGGCGCGAAGAGGCTGCTGGCCTACCTGCCACGTTTCTCCTGCATCTGAACTGCCTATTGCAGAAGTCGGATCTGTTCCGATTTCCAGCTTGGTTCTGCGGCAGAAGAAAGAAGAAGTTTGCTAGTGTGACTGATGATTTGGACCTAAGACTTGCGCTAGACACGATCGGCCCGTCTGGTGATAGAATTTGTAGTGGATCGAAAGGTTTGCACAGTGAAGCTGTAATTTGCAACTGGACTGTATCTGAACTGTTGTTTAGAAAAAATAGTGATTTAAGTGTGCTAAATGTGTTTCGAGGGTCGCAGTTGGTTCCCTGTGGAAAAATCTGTTACGCCAGCTGGGGGCTTCACCAGCAGAAGATCTCAAACTTTTTCAGGATTGTTCATCCTGCTTGAACCCTGTCATCTTGGCCTAGGCTGCTGCTTCTGCTCCAGAGACCACCTCAGTAAAAGACTGGCTTGGGGGTTCTGTCCCCTGCTTGACAACATCGCACAGGTAGCAACCACCTGCGGGTGAGTAGTGTCGGCCCTACTTCTCCTGGCCTCCTGATCATTACCACGAGGTCTACACCTCGCCTGTCCTGCATCCAGGTCCTGGTAGCATGAGTACAAACCAGGGTAGCTCCCTGCAACAAAAGCAGAAATGTTTGTAGCACCATCTAATTGTTTCTTTCACTGGGTTATTGCAACAGACTGAGCCACCTGGCTTGGATTACAAATAATTGGGTTATGTGCACGTCTAACTGTCTTTTTCTTTTCCTAAGGGCCTCAACAACAGCTGCAACACTGGCCACCCCAGGCAACACTTCAGGCTAGCCTGCATGACATACTGGGTACCCAGGGTTGTTGAACTATCTAATTGGAACTTGCAGTGCATGCTAAATCATCCTGATTTAAATCAGAATGCTAATCATTCTGCTAGATTCACGCCTCTACCATGTTCACTGCCCCTAAATTAATCTGTCTCTGGGTCTCCCAAGACAGTGCACTTTTGTTTAACTGAACACAAAATGTCTGTAAAGCTGACACAGTAATTTCTAAATAGTGTAGCCAGTTTTTTGGGCAGGTTTCATTGGAGGAATTGCCACAAAAGTGGGCCAAAGTGGGGTATTTTTTTAAAGCATAAAATGTCATCCAAAATCTTTCAAGAGGTCCTGGGGCCCAATATTCAAAACTTTGCCCAGGCGCAAAACTGAATTTGCCCACGCAAACTGGGTTTTCTGTAGATAGGCAATATGTAAAAGCCCAGTTAGTGCAGGCAAACTCGGTTTGCACCCACACAATAGTCAGAAGAGGGTACAATGTAAATGAAGGGGTGGGGACCTGAATATTGATGCAGTCCAACATTCAGTGTATGTGTGCTGCACAAGGCTGTTTTGTTCGGTCCCCTTGCACAGTGCACATACCATTGATCGAAACCGCAACTTACTCCTGCACAACCCTAGCAGATGGCAGAGGATGTGTGGCAGTGCACCCCCCCCAGCTCCAACACAGTAGTCCCTGGCATCTAGCGGTTCCCTCTCACCGATCGCCGGCCCGATGTAAAGTAGTAAGATTCCCTGGGGTCTAGTTGTCTCCCCACCCCCGCCGATTGCCAGCTTGATATATAGAAAATGTTTCTCTGGGGGTCTAGTGGTTCCCTCCCCGCTGATCGCCGACCGCTGTTGACACAACTCAGTCCCTGATGGCTAGTGATCCCTGCCTCCCCTGCCAATTGCCATCCTGATGTAATATATCATCAGTACCTGGTGGCTAGTAGTCCCCCCACCTCCACCCATGCCTGCAGAGTCCAAAAGTATTCCCTGGTGGCTAGCGGTCCTACCCCCCACCCACAACCATGTCTGGAGTGTGCAAAAGTATTCCATGGTAGTTAGCAGTCCCTCCCACCACCCGAACATATGCCCGTAATGTTAAAAAGTATTCTCTTGTATGTAGCAGACCCCCCACCCCAGCAGGTAGTGCCCCACCACCCTGCTGCCCCATCCCGATCCCGAGTTGGTGACTGAAATAGCCCTCCACTTACCACCATGGCCAGCCGCAGACTGAGCTCTCACTGAGCGCATTCTGTATACAGTGCGCTCAGTGACAGCTCAGTCTGTGGCCAGCCGTGGTGGTGAGTGGAGGGCGCCAGTTGCCAACTCAGGATCGGGATGGGGTTAATGAGGTGGTGGGGTACCACTGCCTGGGTGGGCGGGGGGTCTGCTAGACACCAGAGAATGCATTTTACCACTATGGGCATGTGTTCAGGTGGGGGGAGGGACTACTAGCCACCAGGGAATACTTTTGCACTCTACACACATGGGTGTGGTTGGGGGGAGGGAACGCTAGCCACCAGGGAACACCTTTGTACTCTACAGGCATGGATGCAGGTGGAAGGAGGGACCTCTAGCCACCAGGGAAACATTTTGTATATATATATATTGGACTGGCAATTGATGGGGGATGAGACCACTAGACCCAAGGGAAAACATTTTCTATAAATTGGGCCAGCAATAGGTGGGGGAAGGGACCACTAGAGCCCAGGGAATCATTATCTTTAAATCGGGCCTGCGATCTAAGGCATTTGACACAGTCCCACACAAAAGATTAATATACAAGTTAGCCAGCCTGGGAGTGGGTCCCAAGATGACAGCCTGGGTAAAGAATTGGCTGGAGAAGAGGACACAGAGAGTAATAGTAAATGGAGTCCACTCTGAAAAAAGGGGGGTTAGTAGTGGGGTACCGCAGGGTTCAGTATTAGGACCAGTCCTCTTCAATGTCTTTATAAGTGACATTGCAGAGGGACTGGAAGGAAAAGTATGTCTCTTTGCAGATGACACAAAGATCTGCAACAGAGTTGATGCACAAGATGGGGTGGAAAGAATGAGAAGGGACTTGGCAAGGTTAGAGGAATGGTCAAATGTATGGCAGCTTAGATTCAATACTAAGAAGTGCAAGATAATGCACCTGGGAAACAAAAACCCAGGGGAAGAGTACACAATGGGGGGTGAGATACTAACAACAACAAAAATGGAAAGGGACCTGGGGGTAGTCATATCAGATGACCTAAAGGTGGGCAAGCAATGTGAGAGGGCAGCAAGGAGGGCTGGGGGATACTGGGATGCATAGGGAGGCATCACCAGTAGAAAACAGAAGTTATTATCCCTCTGTACAGACAGCTAGTGAGACCCCATCTGGAGTACTGTGTGCAGTTCTGGAGACCCAATCTCATAAGACATAGACAGGATGGAAGCTGTCCAGAGGAGGGCAACTAAAATGGTGCAGGGTCTGCACCGAGAAGACATATGAAGAGAGACTTAAGGAGCTTAATATGTAGCCTCGAGGAAAGGAGGGAGAGGGGACACGATAGAAACTTTCAAGTACCTCAAGGGAATCAATAAAGTCAAGAGGGTAGCATCTTTCAAAAAGAGGTGTGCAAGAACAAGGGGCACAATTTGAAGATAGAAGAGGCGGCTCAGAGGTAATTTAAGAGTATTTTTCACAGAGAGGGTGGTGGATGTATGGAGCGGCCTTCCAGAGGAGGTTGTGGAGTCACAAACAGTGGTGGAATTCAAGCATGCATGGGACAGCCATAAGGCAATTCTAGGGGTGGGGGTAGGAAGAAGTAGGCTGCTGGTTAACTAGGATCTGCAGCTTATCCATCAGGTAGGAAAATGGGCAGACTGGGTGGGCCAAGCGGTCCTTATCTGCCATCAAATTCTATGTTTCTATGTTTCACTGGCATTATGGATAGCTCTCGGGGAATAAGCAATGGAGGGGCAGTGGTGCCGTGCCATACAGCAGGCAACTAAGCCCATAATGGGCATGCTAATGGCCCCTTAGAGCCTTGCATGCTTAATGGGCTCCATTGCATAGGTCCATTTGAATATATGGTATTTAGCGCAGGGGTGAACAATTGTGCTGCCCTATTTCTGGGGCCATGTTTGCCTGGCACTAGGTGGCTTAGTGCTGGGTCTCAATGGTCCTATATTCAGTCGAATAGTGCCGATGCGCTATTCGACTGAATATGAACATACGAATGTGCCAGCAGAAACAGACCATCTGGTCTATCTAAGTCTGCTCGAGTGTGCAACTAGCACACCTAATCTGCAACTGCCCCACCCACCTCCACTCTATCATCCCACTGCCACCCCCCCACCTTCCCCACCCTCACTCTCCCTTGTTCTCTGTCCAATGCCCTTTTGAAGCTGTTCACAGATTTACATGATACAACCCATTCTGGTAGTGCGTTCCATTTTGCTACCACCCTCTCTGTGAAATAGTGTCTCCTCATTTCCCTCCTAAATCTTTCCCCCTCTATTCTTAGCCCACGCCCCCTGGTGTCCCTTCCCCTCCTTAGCTTAAAGACCCCGTTTGCCCCATCCTTATTGATTCCCTTAGATACCTGAATGTCTCTATCATGTCCCCCCTGTCCCTTCTGTCCTCCAGGGTGTACATATTCAGGTCTCCCAGCCTGCTGTTATAGTCTTTCCCCCCTCCATTCCAGATATCATCTTTGTTGCCCTACTCTGCACTCCCTCCAGTAGCCTGATATCACGCTTTAGGTATGGCCTCCAAAACTGCACACAATACTCTAAGTGCGGCCTTACCAGCGACCTGTAGAGGGGCAAGATCACCTCTCTTCACCTGGATGAAACCTCCCTCGCTATGCACCCCAGCATTTTGTTCGCTTTTGCAGCCACTCCTCTGCACTGGGCAATGTTGTTCATGGTCTCTGTTATCATTACCCCAGGTCCTTCTCCTCCTGAGTGATCCCCAGCTTAACCCCCCCAGACAGTATTCTGTTCTTGGGTTCTTCGCCCCAAAGTGCATAACTTTACACTTCTTTGCATAGAACCCCAGCTGCCACCTCTCTGACCACTCCTCTAGCTTGCTTAGGTCTCCCTGCAGCTGCTTCCATCCCTCCTCTCCGACCACCAGTGCTCCAATTTTGGTGTCATCAGTGAACAGACTTACCTTGCTCACCACCCCATGTGCAATGTTTGATATGAAGAGCCCAAATAATACTGGCCCCAGCACAGAGCCCTGTGACACCCCACTCATCACTGGCCTCATCACTGGCCTTGGAGTTGAGAGCTCCCCTCTCACCACCACCCGTTGCAGCCTCCCACTCAGCCAGCTTGTAATCCAGTTCATTTTTTCCCCTACTCCTACACCAGTTAGCTTCCCCCCAAGCCACCCATGAGGCACCGAATCGAAGGCCTAGCTGAAGTCCAAGTAAAGAACATCCACCGCATGACCCTTATCCAGCTCACTTGTCACCCAGTCATAATACTGTATCAAGTTGGTCTGACAAGACTTCCCTGAAACAAACCCATGCTGCCTCACATCCTGGAGGCCATTGTCTTCCAGGTATGACACCAGTCTTTCTTTTAGTATCATTTCCATGAGTTTGCACACTATGGAGGTGAAACTTACAGATGATAATTACCTGGTTCCTCCTTGGCCTGCTCTTGTGTAATGGTACTACATGTGCCATCCTCCAGTCCAGTGGCACATCCTGACTCCAGTGAGGTGCTGTACAGATCGCCAGTGGCTCCGCCATCTCCCTCAGCACCTTGGGGTGGATACCATCCAGCCCTGGTGCCTTGTCTACCTTCAGTGCCCTCAGTCCCTCTAGGACTCTGCTTGCCTGAATTCTTCCATCTGTTGCCTCCTCTCCCCTTGTCCCCACCCTCCCAGCCCATGCTGGTAGCAGTCCCCTTTTCTTCTGTGAACACTAAGAAAAAGTATTCATTCAATGCTTCTGCCTGCTCCTCACCCTTTTCTATCCACTCCCCATCCCTTTTTATCCTCACTATTGTCTCCTTGCACTTCCTTTTCTCCCTGATGTATCTGAAAAAGTCCCCCCCGTTAATTCCCTGCGCTAATCTCAGCTCCCTCTGGGCCTTGGCTTCTCTCACTTTTCTGGTCACCTCCCTGGACCATCTTGCATATTCCTCCCTGTCCACTTCCTTTCCTGTCCTCCTGTACCTCTGGTGCACCACTCATTTTGCCCTCACAACCTCCACAACCTCGCTGTTCAACCAGCATGGTTTTCTTGCTCTGCTCCCTTTACTCTGTGCCTTGGTGCAGGCTTCTGTTGCCTCTGTAATCCCCCATTTAATAATATCCTATTTCTGCTCCACGTCCATCTCCTGCCTTATGCCCTCCAGTTTCCCTTTCAGTACTTCCTGCATCCTCCCAAAGTCTGCCCCCCGAAGTTTACCACCCGAGTAACCGATTTCTCTGGCTCCCCACACATCGTGATATTAAACCACACCATCTGGTGATCGTTGTCGGCTAGTGGGTCCTCTACTTTTATTTCCCTCACTGCCTCCCCATTCGACAATACCAGATCTAAAGTGTTCTTTAGCATAGTAGGTACAGTAACCAACTGTGTCAGGAGACCCTCCTGAATCGCGTCCAGGAGCACTTGCTCCCTAGCACTGGAGGTGACCGGAATGCTCCAGTCAACCCCCGGCAAGTTGAAATCCCCCACGATGACCACCTTCCCTTTTCTACATACCTTTTTGATTTGTCCCACTAATTCCCTGTCAGGCTCCTCAGACTTGGATGGTGGCCTGTATACCACCCCAAACCTCAGTTTCCTTCCCCTTGAGTCTAGGAGCTGCAGCCAGATTGCCTCTGTTCTCCTTTCTTCCCCCTCGTCCCTTGTACATTTGATCCTGTCCCTCACATAGACTGCTACCCCACCTTCCCCCTCCCTACGGTCCTTCCCAAACAATTTTTATCCTGGGATTGCCAGATCCCAGTCCTGGTGCTCAGTTGCCCACGTTTCTGTGACAGCTGCAATATCCACCCTCCATGCTGCTAAGAGTGCCTGTAGCTCAGAGGATTTGTTTCCTAAGCTTCTTGCATTCAATGAGACTACCCTTCATCCTGCCCCTTCCCTTCACTGGCCTCCATCTCCTCCCTTTTACTCCCTCCTTTTTTGGTCACCCCAAGTCCTTCCCTGCTAGCCTGGCGGGTAAGCTGTGACTCCACTCTATCGGATCCCTGCCTACCTGCTGTCCACTTGCCACCCCCCCATCTAGTTTAAATCCACCCTTGTTGCAATATACCTCCCCAGTCTTTGCTTTAATACCTCCTTCCCTTCCCCACTCAGGTGTAGCCTATCCCTTGCAAACAGATTGTTATTATTCCAGGTACTGCCCCAGCCGTCAACAACCCCATACCCCTTAGTTTGACACTATTCTACCAACCATGTATTCAACTCCCTAATCCTCTCCTTTCTCACTGTGCTTGCGCAGGGTACTGGGAGCACTTCAGAGAAGGCCACAGACTCCCCAGTCTCCTCGCACAACCTTCCCACTTCCTCAGTCCTCCTCTTGTTACCTCCACCGTTTCCCACGCTAGGTCATTTGTCCCCACATGTACCACAATGTGTGGTTTCCTCCTACCCCTCCTTATGCACCTTAGTGTAACCCTTTGTTACCCGGGGTTACTAGAATCCTAGTAAGACCTAGTGGTAGGCAGGGAAGGCAGCTTGTGAAACTCCAGTTAAATGGGTTTCACACTGTCTCACTCTGTTCTCAGTCTCAGCTGAGACTGAGAGATGACATCACCAATAGAACTGTCGCAGCTGCATAAGCCACATTGGAATCTGCAGCAGAGGGAGTGAGATAGAACGTTGGGAGTTTTCAAAGTCAGTCTCCTGTGTGCCTTCAAGCAGGAAGGGAGTCTTTTGTTTACCTTCTGAGGAGAAGGAGTGAGTGTCCAGTGTTCAAGTGGTGGAGACCGCTGTCCAGGTCTCAGTCCCCCCTCCTCCGGGGGGGGGGGGAAGTAAAGTATCCCCATGTAGATTCCAGGGTAATCCCCTAAATTTCTGCAAAAGGAAGAAAGCTGCCTTTTTTACAGTTTCTGTTTTTGGTCGGATAAAAGTGAAAGAAGTTGTACTTCGCCTGTGGGGCACCTGCAACAAAAGGGTGAGTGTTTGCTTTAATATGAGAGGGCAAAAAATGTGTTTCTTCAGCCTGGGAAATGTGAAGAAATCTGGGATTTGAACTACTAATTGGGAGGCCTATAGTACTAGGACAAACAAATGGAGTAGTGTCAAAAGGTAAAGTGCTGAATAAATTCAAGTAATGTTGTAGAGGGGGTGCGACAGTTCATCCACTGTTTAATCTACATTTCGAAGTTTCAGTTTGTCCAGAGAAATGGCCGGGTATGGGCTGTGGGAGCTGGAGGTGGGAACACCCCCCATCTTTAGTAACCAGGTCCACCTCTACAGATTTCTGCTGTGATTGCTACTTGCCTCATGTGCTTGGCCAGTGATGAGGGAAGTACCCAGACGTGGGTCGCAAATGGGAAAATCTCTCTCTAGGAGTCGGACTCTAAGTGGTGTGGGGAGCCACAACAAGTGTGAAGAAAATTCTCTTTTTGAGATGGGATTTAGAAGAAGCAAATGGGAAATCTCCCTAGGAGTCGCTGACTCTAAGTGGTGTGGGGAGCCACAACAAGTAAAATGGGTTCATTCTTCAAATGGACCGTCAGTCAAGTGGCCGGTGGGGGAGCCGGGCCAGTCGGGCTGTGTACCCAAAACGCATGCAAGTCTGGGCTGTGTGCCTGGTGGGTCCAGAGCCTGAAAACAGTAGGAATGGTTCATTCTTCCAGTGGACCGAGTTGTAGTCTCTAATCTGCATTATCAGTAAACATAGCCCCATGGGGTTCCATCTATGCTTTGTTGTGTTCAGCTAGTTGTGAATAAAAGCCACACTGAAAAATCCCATTCCTGGTTCTGCACATTACAGTTATTGCTTCCTGTGTTCGGATTTACTTGGGTGCCCCTGTGCAGAGTAGCCAAACCTAGGTCCCCTTGTGCCGAGTAACCTCATCCTCCCCGAACCCAGGTCCCCACCAGGTATTGCTGCCAGCGTCAACAGCATGCCACCTGTTGTTTTGGCAAAAAGGCAGGGGTGGGGGTTACATTAGGATTGCCTGTCCTGCCTTGTCTACCTTTAATCCTGGTATGGACTCCACCCATATCCTACTGTGCCTCTCCCCCTTGCTGCCCCATCTGATCCCCTTGAGTATAGAGTCCCCCAACACCAGTACACCCCCTCCTCTTTCCTTGTGCCCGTCGCCAGCCCCCTACCCAGGTTCTCATTTTTGGGGCCACTCAAGACTGTGTTTTTACCATGTGTCCCAGTGTCTTCCCCCCTGCCTCTCTCAATTGAGACCCTTCCCCCTCCTCCTGTTTGACTGCCAACCTCCCACTCCCTCCTCACCTCTCAGAGTATTATCCCTCCCCTTGCCACAGCATGCTCAATTTCTCCACTAGTAATGCCTCTCACTCCCTCCTGTTTGTGAGTGCTATCCCTTGTGCAATCACCTTCTGCATCCTCTTTCCCATGTGTTTCTAGTAAAGCAACACATGGGATAGAGGAATATAGTAGTTTTGGACACCTGTGTAACTGCATGGGGCAGTGCAAAATGTTGCCCTTTGCTTTGCCCAGATTTGAATAACGTGGTCCTGCTGTCTTAAAACTGATATCAAAAGTAGATTCCATGTATGTACTTGTTTGGATTTTACGCCCATTAAGTTAGATGTGGGATTTAGGTGGTGGGAGAGGCGAAGATTAATTAATATAGGACAGTTTTTGGAGGGAGATTCAATTAAATCTTTCCCCCAACTATGCCAAGAGTTTGGTTTAGTGCAGCAAGATTTATTTAGATATCTACAACTAAAGCATTATTTAAATAATGGTTCTTAAAAATTAATGTTGTATATAGAAGAAAATCCTTAATGTCTCCTGCTAAAATCAGTGGTTACTGAAACTCAAGTTAAGAAAAAGATTTGAACTCTCTATAACACAATACACAGCTTAGAATCAGTTCATCCAGCAGACCTCAGACAAAACTGGGATGAGGAAATGGGTCAGTTCATCCCAGAACAAGACTGGAAGGTGGTTTGGGAGGTGATAAATAAAACCACAGTGTCCCCCACTTGCTGAGAATTATGTTGATTAACAGTAGTGTGATATTTTCATCCCTTGGAAACCACCAAAGACCTTGGTACTCATCCCTCAGATCTTTGCTGGAGAGGTAGTGATTTTAGGCACTCATACTCGTATACCTCCCCCTCCCACTTGAGCCTCCAGAATTCCCTGTGGAAGCACCTGAAACTGGCCTCTGTGTGTGTGTCCCAAGCCACCTTAACCAGGTCTCTCAATTGGTCTCACCCAACTCTGGGATACTCCTTGTGGGATCTATTATGCTGCCTACTGTCCTTTAACTGTGGGAGGCATGTGATTTGTTTGTTTATCTGCTCAGGAATTATTGTTTCTGTGGCTCTAAAAAAAGGTTCACTCACACACTGTAATTAATGCTATTGCTATTGAATGACTTAGCCTATTTTATTCTGTATATATATATATATATATATTTTACCCATTACTACCTACTGTAGACTATCTATGTTCACCTTGCTATTCTGATTCTCTGTACATAGCCTCTCTTGTTGTTATGTTCCCTGTTTGAACCTGTATTTTTCATTGTACTCTCCTGGGTCGTACCTGAAAATAGGCATATAACTTGTCTAGTGTACCTACCTGGTCAACAAAAGCTAAATAAATAAATATTTTTTGGAAATGCCCTGGGATTAAGGACTACTGGAAATTGATGGCCTCTACTAAATCAGGGAACATATTAGAGGTGGCTTTGGCAGATCACTTTCAGAACTGGATTCGGGGGAATCCCTCCCCAAGGTGTAGCAGACAAGTCAAAATGGTATCTGTATTATATTTTGATAGCTGCTGCCACAAGAGTGATCCCACTATTATGGTTAACCCCTACATTTCCTTTAGAGGACCTGTGGTGGAAAAATTGTCAAAGGATTCAGGAGATGAAAAAGATTACTGCACAGCTTAGATTACAACAGGAGAAAGTTCAGTGTCGTTGGCTTCCCTTCTTTCATGATCAGGCCTAGAAGGAAAGGAGAAATGTACTCGATATACTGGCTCAGTTATTTCAACTCTTAGTTATTTTAATTCATTGGTTAGATTTTATAGGTAGGAAATACAAATAGAGGTCTCGTAAATGGGTTGCTTGATTTGCCTTGGAGCACTTCATCCCTCCTTGCAAGGTTGGACTGGATTACATGACAAAGAAAGAGCCGCGCCAAGGTGACCTGGGGTGCTCTGTAACAACTCAGAAAGACATGAAAACAGCTAGTCATGGCACTTACCCAGGGCATATAGATCCACAGCAGTGAAGAATCCAATCCACTGAATTTTCCAACAAATATCTTCATTTATTTGTTTCACACAACAAAACAGCCCTTGGGGCTGGGGAAACCACACAAAGATTTGATGTTTCAACTACTCTGAGTCTTTATCACTGGACTGGATTAACTGACCATAGTTCAGGTCAGTTAACATAAAGATGTTAGATTAAACCCTCGGTTCTGTTTTACCTTCTCTATATTAGAACTGGTTCTAGTGTGTCCTGCCTGTCTTTATTTGGTGACCAACCTTGTGCTATGTGTTAATTGAATAGTGTAGCATTAATGTTTGTTCTCTGTATTGTTGTGTTCATTTGTTACCCACTGTTAAAACTTTTGAATAAAATTTAATGATACGAAAAATGTATAGAATCTTTTAGAAGAGTTCTAGCCACAGACACTCTATTGGAACCTCCTCTAGTCCTCCTTTATAGTGGAGGCATACAACATTGTGACGTTTGGCTGGATATATGGTACAGAGGGAAAAAAAGCACATAGGCATTGCTTTAGCCTAGGATGAGTTTCAGAATCCAGTGGGACCGATTTCTGGGTCCCCTCATGTAAGCCACTTGCAGAAGGAAAAATGGCTTGCCCTTTATTCTCAGGGTTCTTTGTATTTTTGTCTGCTGAATTATCTTTGTTTGCACTAAGTGCTGTAGGCTTTGTTTTTAAAGTTTTAGTTTTCCCATTTCAGACACTTGTATTGTGGCCTGCTTTGTACCAGTGTCTTTGTGTGTGTGTGTGTGTGTGTGTGTGTGGGGGGGGTTGCAGAATCAGGCACTGCAGTTTAAAAATTTAACTTAGGCTGTGTGTTAAGTTTAACTTGGATGGTATTTTTAAATCTAGAGCAATGTCTCCCTCCATACAGACAGTCTTACTTATTAGTGCACTGTCCCCTTTAGAAATACTTTTAGTTCCTGTCAAAAAAGATCCACAGCTTTTGGCATGCGGATGGGAGAACCCCCCAAAACCCATGATTTTTTTATCAGGGGAGCATTTGCAACTCACTGCCAACATTGCATTTTCTACCAACCACTGAATCGCTCTAGCAGTTGTGGAGTGCTTTTTTCCTTGAACATTCCTTACTTGAAGATGTCTCTGTCTGCCATTTTCTTGCAGAGTCGTCATTTGCACTGCAGCTCCACTGATGCTTGCGTGGCACTGTTCTCTCAGCTGGGCTTGTCAGCATCATAGCTGGGCATTTCTGCTAGCCTACTTGATGCTGTCAGTGATTTCAGACCAGACTGCATGTCAGCACCTCTCCGTGCTGATCCCTGCTCTCTTAAGTTATTCCCGACAGTCTCAAATTTTGTCTCCTCTTTGGCTATCATTGCCAACAAATACTGCTCTTTTTCTTTGAGTGGAGCTGCCATACTCAGTTCCTCTAATGTAAGCTCTGCAAAGTCTTAATTCTCCCTTCCTGGGAGCAACTTGCCATGTCTGGGCTTTCCCACAACTGGCATCTCACCATCGTCTTCACCATCATTATTGTTTCCCAGTTTCCAGATCAGCACAGACAGTAAGGGCTTCCTCATTACCCTGGGTGGGGAGGGAAGCAGTCTCCCCAACCCGGGAAGCCATGTCCACCTCCATCTTACCTGGACCCATCTCCCACAGGAAGCGTAGCACACCTCCCTGAGGAAGAGCAAGGGAGTTTTTTTTTTTTTTTTTTTTTTTTTGCGATTTACTATGCTTTTCTTTGCTGCATCTCCCAAGAGCTCAGCCCTGCCACACGTGCCCACTAACCGCCCTCAGAGCTCACCTGCAATGTCAATCCATTCCCAGGTTTACCCCTACTGGGGGGGGGTCATTTTTTTATTAGAACACAAAATCATACAGAGAACTGCAACACTCACAAAAATGGTGACTCACTCAACAAAATTTCCAAGAAGTTTCCACAGAGAACAACAAAAAGGAAACGAAATATAGCACAGTACTTACAGCGAAACTTCAGTCATACACATTAAAATAGAAAACTGCAGTTAAATTATGCAAGAATTGATGAATAACAAAAGTACACCACCTATCCTGAGAAAAAAAATCCATGACACTTTTTCCAGTATTCGGTTATGGTCAAATGCTTAGATGCTTTAAGATCTTTTTGACTTATTAAAGCCAAGCTATGTGTTACCATTTTTATTATTTCTTTTTGCAATATAAATTTTTGTTGTACAGTTAATGCACATCTGGCTTGCCATAGGTAGTATTTGCATATTGCCGAACAGACTTGCAAAATTCCTTTGTGAGGATGAGTAGGGGAAGTTTTATTGAAAACAAACCATAAACAGTTAATCATAACATCACTGTTTATTTATTTATTTCAGTTTTGATAACCGGGTAGACCCTCTGAGCCCTGAAGGTCCCGTTTTGAGGGGTGACCTGGAATTAGTTATATACAATAACATTCAGAAGAAACAGTGCATTGTAGTTACATGGTAGCAATTCTGTACAGGTACAATTCACTTCCAGGATGTAAGAACGCAGATTGACAAAACTTATTGCAAACGCAGTAAACGTTCACACTTGGTCTATTCTCCATTTCTGGGAGGAGTTAGTGTACAACGGAGGCAGACTGTGCAACTTGGCATGACAGAACAGTTAGGCTAGGGTGGCCCAAAGTATCTAGTCAAGTGCATGAACATTTGCTGTTATTCAACAAGTGCTCCCGGTGCCCTTTACAGAAGGACTCCAAGGATGTTGCATCTTGCAGGTGGGCGGGGAGCTTGTGCCAGAGTACTGGGTCTGCATGGGTGAAGAACTTGCCGCCTGCCATTGTCCTAGTTCTAGGTTCCTCCAGGAGATTTCTCCCTGTGGTGCGGAGCTGTCTACAAGAGCGCTTGGGGCCCAGGAGGCCAGCTAAACTGGTCAGTGGGATGCCATTCATAAGTTTGTAGGCATTGCGCAGTACAGTGTATTGCAATCTGCCAGTAAGGGATGGTCAGTTGATGGAGGACAGTACCTCACAGTGATGTCACCTTGGGGTTGAACTTGTGGCAAATCAAGCTATTTTACTGAACAATATGTGCAGCCTGTTATGCTCTTGTTTGGCGGGGGAGTGCAGTATCGGGGCAGCATAGGTTATGTTTGGGAGTTGTATGCTCTGAGCAATGGAAATCCTGGTTTCAGGTACCATTTGGCCGCTTAGGCGATATAAAAGGCCTAGTTTTTTTTTTTAAACCTTGTATTCATTCGTCTGACCAGCCTCTTCCTTTCACTCATTCGGACATCCTCAGTGGACCCCCAAACCCCCCGCTGTGGTCTGCCCTTAGAGTGCCTTGATCGCACACACACTCCCTTGAAGACCCCCAGTATACTCCCCAGGTAGGGGTGGAGAGGGGATGCCCTGTGCTTACCTCTCCAAACCAGCACTCTGTATGTGTGTGTAGATCTGACACAGTGGAGTCTGCCTTGACGAGTGGTCGGAGAAGTCCTGAGGAGGTGTCGTCACCTAAGAGGGTGAGGTGTTTTTCCGGTTTTCTTCCCCTGATGTCGGCATGCAATGAGGGGCTGTGAGCTGAGAGGCATGCTGAGACGTACCTCCTGCTTCGTCCTTCTGCCAACAGTCACCCAATCCACACTTGCTGCTGCTCCACCTACCGTCCTATCCACCCAGGCTCCCCTAGGTGGTAGCATTGCAGCGGGAGCCTGCAGTCACCCCCCCCCGGAGAAGGAGAGCTGCCATCGGGCACTCTATCCTTCTCCACCCCGACCGCCCCCCGGCGACCCGTGCTTGTTCCTGAACCTGGGTTGCCGGCGTGGTATGAGGTGTGGCGTCCAGCGCCTCAACCCTCAGCACCACTGGGCCAGCCCCAAAGTCCTAGTTTTTAATGGATCATTTTCATTACATGATCCACATGGGCTTTCAGCCTAAAGCTTTGGTCCAGGGCCAGGCCTAAATACTTAAAGGACCTCACGACTTCACTGTAAGTCGCTAAAGAAGAAGACAATTAACAAAAACATAAGATGAATAGTAATGTGTTATAAAAGGAAGGTAACTGAATTACAGCCACACTTCGGGTCGCTCTAGATAGATTTCTTGAAATCTTGAAGCCATGACACTTGAGGGGGTGGGGGGTGGCGGCAGGGTTGTGGCTGCAATGGGACAGTAAAGCAACAAATGGTATACTGTAGGCAAGGCAAGGCAAATTTTATTTTTCAGGCACCCAATCCCGGGGGCTCTGGGTGCCGTACAATAAAAACATACTAACTATACAAATAAATTGATATAAATAAAGCAATAAAAATGGCAACATAAATAAGTACAGTTGCTAAGTATCTATATTAAAACTGAACTCTGGATCGAAAAGACTGGGCATCAGGGAGGACTAATATATAAGGTCCAGGAAGGCCTGATTAAACAGGAAGGCCTTGAGGCGGGCCTTAAAGACCTCAACCGGAGGGGCCTCCCGAATAGGTAGAGGCAGCGAATTCCACAGGACGGGGCCGGCGTAGGTGCACTATGATCTCTTTACCTCTATGCTTGCATATTTGATTTATTATCCTAACTCTTTACAGCTTTTATACGTCACATCATAACTAAAGCTTAATTGCTATATCACTGTATTAGACATTTCATAACTATAAGATGTAATTCAAGAAAATAACAGGTTCTAAGACACACTGCACATGTACTCGAGTTAAACTAATAGATGTATTTATTTTTGGTCCCTATGGTACTACAAGTTTCAAGTCTGCTGTTTATGTATTTGTTCTTCAAAAATACATATGAGGTCTTTGATTAGTATCAATCTCAGTGGAAGCTGTAGACCATGAACAATCCTTTTTTTTAAACTTCATTTATAGTTTTTTGTAGCATTAAAAACATTTAGACAACAGTTACACATATAATACATATGTCTCTTAGTTCATATAATACAATTCAATTATGCTGAAAATTTCCAGAAGTGCTAACTGCTAAGGGGAAGCATTACACTGAATATAATATCTTTAACATTATGGACACGGTGGCATCTTTAAATGCGAAATAAAAGAGGTAATAACATAACATCAATACGCCAAAGGGAAAAGTAAAGTAAAACTCTCTACAATACAATTAAAAAAGCTGGCTGTCCAGTTAATTATATGCCAATGTCTCTCATTCAGCTTAATTTAAGTCTCAGCCAGACTCATAGGGTTTAATCTAGTAAAGATGCAAGCTGGGAGTCAAATCATGAGGTAGAGGTTAAATTCACAGGAAACACTCAGATAACTTTGGTTCCTTGAATTTCTCAGACCTAATCAGGGAACAAAGTCAGGTCTTTCCATAGTAATCACTTTTTGGGCTGCTAAGCAGGTTATTTTCAAAAAATTTACTTGTGAGGGGGTCCCTGTGTTCTCTTGGTAAGTCTAGAAAAAAATAAAGTGTAGGGGTCATAAGCAGGCCAGGACCTATTATAGAGTGGAGGGGTTTGTTGCAACTCCTGAAAGAAAGAGGCCAGCACCGGACAGTACCACATTATGTGAGCCAACTCTGCCAGAGAATGCCCACACTCTCTCCAGCAGACTGGAGGCCTGTTGCTTGAACTGCTGGTGTCCTAAAATATCTGATAAACATCTTCCAGGAGAACTCCCTCCAACTCACAGCAGACAAGCCCCCAGTGTATCCTCTTTTGAGTCCCAGTCCACATTTCATCTGTTATCTGAATTCCTAGGTCACGATCCCAGGCCCTTCTTATCGTTTCAGATGAGTCTCCTTTCCAGGAGATCAGAGCTTTGTATAGATGAGAGATGATACAGGCTGAAGGTGACCTGCCCTCCACCGCTGACCTCAACAAGAGAGCGATCTGTGGAGGGGGAGAGCTCTCCTTCAATTTAGATTGCAGGTTTCTAATATAGTCCCTAATCTGGAAATATTTAAACCTATCTTGCCAAGAAATCCGATATTTATCGACTAAAACCTGAAATGCCTGAATCTCATTTCCCTCTAAAAAGTGCCAAACCAGGTGTAACTTTTTCTCCTCCCATTTCCTGAACCCTGTATCCCACCTAGCAGGTGTAAATGCCTCTATCTAAGGCACAGAAAACAGGAGATGTCTCTATCTCCTAAATTCTTTATCCTTCAGAATCCCATACCAATTCTTCAGTGTAAGGTCCTTGTACGGGTTCCTATCCCCGAATGGGGGTGGATTATCTCTCTCACTGAGGAGAATTCTATTCAGGTTTGTGAGAGCCCACCCCTTAATTCCAGTGTCTTCCACTTAGCTATGTATCCCCCACTTAACCAATAAAGGGCTGTTCGTAGCTGGGCTGCTGATAATATAGCTTTAGATTAGGCAGTGATAACCCTCCCCCCGTTTGGGTATCTGGAGAACTGAGAGTCGGACCCTCGGCCTCTGAGAGCCTCAGAGGAAATGAGATATCCCCCTGTTCAAGGAGCTGAAATATGAATCTGGGAAATGTATGGGGATTGATTGCACTAAGTATAGGAATCTAGGGAGAAGTACCATTTTAACCACCTCCACGCTTTGTACCAAGGGGATAGGGAAAAGTGACCATCTTTCCAGGTCCATTTTAAGTTTTTCCAAAATCAGGGTAAAATTGAGGGAAAATAACTGTTTAGTGTGTAGGCGTAACTGGACCCCTAGATATTTCAGGTGACTTAATTTCCATTTAAAAGGGAAGGCTTTTTTAACATTTTCTGATGGTTTGTAATGGACTTGTAAGACTTATGTTTTAGCAGTGTTTACTTTCTATCCGGCCAAGTATCCAAATTCTTTAAAACATTCCCATAAAGGAGATAGGGGCTGCTCTGGGTTTTTGAGATATATCAGCAGATCATCTGTGTAGAGGGCTAATTTATGTGTCTCTCCTCCCAGCTCCTAGCCCAGCACTTTCTCCTCCTGTCCCAGTGCCTGGGCTAAGGGCTCAAGATACAAGGCAAAAAGTAGGGGGGGAAGGAGGAAACCCTGCCTAGTACTTCGTAAAAAAGGGATACTGGGGAAGAAACTCCATGGGGTTAGTGTAAATATTATTTATGACTTTAATAAAGTGTTCAGAGAATCCAAAACATCCTAATGATGAGCTCAGAAACACCATGCTACCCGGTCGAAGGCCTTCTCCGCATCCAAACTTAAAAGCAGGAAGGGAGATCCCGACCGGGCAGCATGGTGTAAAATATGCAGGGTTCTTTTAATGTTGTCCTGGGTTTGCCTGCCCGGGACGAAGCTTGTCTGGTCAAAATCAATTAGCCTGGGGAGAATGACCTCCAGGCGTTTCGCTAATATTGTGGTGTATAACTTACAATCAATGTTAGGAACTGAGATGGGCCGGTACGATTTACACTGTGTAACATTTCTACCTGGTTTCGGTATGCTTGAGATAACTGCATAATTCCACATGTCAGGGTATGTTTCCCCAAATTGTGCTGTCCTACATGCTGCCAACAAATGATTCTCCAATTCTTATTTAAAGAACTCCGATGTATACCCGTCCGGGCCAGGGAATTTGTTCGTTTTTACATTTTTAATTGCAGAATCTAGTTCTGAAGGGGTAATAGGTTTATCTAAATTGTTTCTGAGTTCCTGTGTAAGTCTTGGAAGTTTTAATCTGGCCAAATATGCTTCTATTTGTGGTCCTCTCAGTGATTGTTCCAGGGTATAGAGGTTCTGATAAAATTCCCTAAAGCTTGTTAGTATTTCCTCAGGGGGACTTCACCAATTGGCCATTCTTGGGATTTCTAATTTGAGTGACCATGGTCTGAGATGTCTGCTGTCTTAGATGGTGAGCTACAGGCGAGAGGCCCTTGGGCCACTCTCATAATACCTCTGACGGAGGTGTTGCAAGGCCTGCTCTGTTTTGATATCTAGTAATTTCTGGATCTGTTGTTTTGTGGCCTGTATATTTGGGAGCACCGTTCTATCCCCATTGGCATGCTGCAATTGCAAATCTTGCAATTGCTTTTGGAGATGCTCCATTTGTTTGTTTTGCTGCCGTTTGAGATGAGCAGCATATTTGATGCAGTCCCCCCTTAAGACTGTCTTCACCATGTCCCGCAAGGTGGTTCTGGAATTATCAGGGGCATCATTTTCCTGCAAGATCTGTGATATTCTTGATTTAGTCATGTCTGTGAATTCTTTCTTATTCAATAACAAATTATTACATTTCCAAAGTGTATGTCCCCTTTCTATTTTCCAGTTCAACCTCAGTAGGAGCTGTGAATGGTCTGAGAAGACCAAAAGGATATGGTCACACCCTGTCACTTGGCCTTGATGCTCACCAGAAACTAAAAAATAGTCGATCCGGGCATATGAGCCATGAGGAGGGGAAAAATGTGTGTACTCCCTCTGCCCTGGATGTTGATGCCTCCATGCATCCACCCAGAAGGCCCCTTTCAGGTATTTCCTGATTGCCCTACCAGCTGGTGTTTAACTTAATGGGCTAACCTTAGAGGTGTCCATTTGCTGCCATACCTGATTAAGGCCCCCCCCAACTATCAGTACCCCAAATTGGTATTCTGTTATTTTCTGCAACAGGGATCAAATAACCACTATTGTGGAGCCCGTTGGGATATAAAGGGATACCAGTGTGATTGCAGAACCCTCCAACATACCTGCTAATATGGCCAAGCTGCCCTCTGGGTCGGTATAACTGGTCGTTGGCTGAAATTGAGTACCTCGGGGAACCAGTATGGCAGTGCCCCTTCTCTTCCGTTTGCCATAGGAGGAAGCAACTACCAGATTGAAGCCAAATTTCCCTAATTTTAAGTTCTCAGCTTTGCTAAGATGGGTTTCCTGTAAAAGAACAAAAGAGGGTCCCTGCCTTTTAAGAGCTGAAAGAACCTTATACCTTTTAACAGGACTATTCAACCCATTAACATTGTGTGTTAAAATTTTTATATTTCTCTTATCCCCCATCTGGATACCTGTAGAGATTGCTACCTGAAATTGCTCCAGTTGTTTCTGTTCTCGTTGCCCCCCAAAGGCTTTACAAACAGCAGTCTTCCCCATTCGACCTTGCCTTGGGTACACACATGAACTCCGGACGTGAACCTTTAGGATCCAGTTCCTTCCCCTCATTTGCCAATGTCTATAGTGCCATTGATGTACTAAGATTAAAGTGACAGTATTAAGCAATACGCAAGCACGATACAACATAACAAACAATCAATCAAAATCTTTATTTTGCCAGGCGGACATAACACCAAACCCCGCTGGGGAGGCGCCAACTGGGTCGACCTCACCCTTAGGAAAAAACTATGTACATATCGACCCCCAAGGTAGGGGAACAAACTACAGTGTTCCCATTCAGCCCAAACAAAAAAAGCTCGGGAAGGAGGAGAAGGAGTCCGTATGCTGGCTCGTTCCTCCTGGACCCTAGAACTAGTGGGTCCTGGCCTGATGGAGTGGCCTAACAACGTCACTGGCCCTTCCTGCAAGGGCTGTGGAAGAGAGAGGCCCCCCCGGGGTTAACTGAAGAAAGTCTACCCCTCACCACATAGCACAGAAGACAAAGCGGGCCAGTTCGGCCCATGGCTGAGTCAATTGCTGTGGCGTAGTGTTAAGGGGAAAATGGTACCCCTCCCTTCAGCAACAAACTCTTAAACTCTATAAGTGCGGTCCCAAGATAGGCCTCTCAAACTACAAGGCCTTTTTCCCATGAATTATGCAACCATTTCCAGCCTGTTAAGTTAACGCCTCTTCTGTTGTGAGGAGAGGGGAAAACACAAACAGATTTGATATCTTGAAATGAAGCGAGCCCTGATGCTAAACTAACCTAAAATGTGATGGGAGGGTCATTAAAACAAGTTTATATTTTGGGCTCTCTGTAAATGTTCAAAGAGTACATATTAAACCTATAACAACCTAAATGAGGCCCAGTTAACTAAAGATCAAGTCCTTCCATTTAAAGTCTCTGAATTGAAGGTAAGGCTGAAGAAACGAATACTCCTATTTTCTCCCCGCCCACCTCAGTTTCGGCTGCTGAGCACAGAGCTGAGTGTTGCTTTAAAGAGGCTGGTTTCTCACAACTCCCCTTGCACCTGGGGCATGGAGATCCTCACCCGTGGTCACAGGAGATGCCAGACAACACCCCCAATAAAGGGAGAAAAAGGAATTACCATCAAAGTTCACTTAACTTGCCCTTTTGTTCAAGTGTCCTAGTCCCCTGCGGTCGCAGGCTCCTCGATGCTTTGAGTATGGGTGAGTTTGAACAACATGGCTTTAATGTCCTGTAAAGTTGTAGGTGCAGATCTCTTCCCTGCCTTCCTCATATTCTGTTGTGTTGCCCAGCGCCAGGAACTCTGCGGTTTGAAGGGTTGATCCGATTGGCAGATGATCCCCGCCACATCATGTCCCTTACTGTCAAAGGCCTTAAGCGCTTCTTCATATGAGTGGTAAAGTTCCGTGACTGATTCCTAGTGGACTCATAGTTGAGAGGGGTAGGGTGTTTGAAACTTAATCCCCAGGGCCTTCAGCTTACGTAGACGGGGAGCATATGCTAAGCGTTTTTGCTGTATCGAAGGAGGATAATCTTGATCAAAAAACAGCCTTGCGCCCAGCCCGGTGGTGCTGAGGGTTGAGGTGCTGGACGCCACACCGCGCCATGCCGGGCGACCATGTTCGAACCGGACAGGCCACTGGGGTCCGTAGGGCAGGGTAAGATGAAGCATCCGGAGGACTGCCTCCTACCCTGGGAGGGGATCACGGCACCGATATCTGAGTGCCCTCAGCGGAGGCTGGGGAGCAAGGTATATGGGCGTGCACATGGGAGGGTCAGGTGCAGACATCTCGGGGGGGAGCGACGCTGGCCACCTCAGCTGACGCCATTGCACGCACCTGGCTCCTGAGTGAGTACAGAAAAATCCCGCTTTATCCATGACGCCTTCTCCGCCGCCTTCGATGTGCTCCCAGGTTGGCTCTCAACCCGAACTGGATGTTCGCTACACAAGTAAGTCCCGTGACCCCACCCTGGGGAGTAAGCCAGGGGGCATGGGGGAGTGTGGCTCATGTGGGTGCAGGAGGCGGTGAGGGACGTGACCAGGGCTGAAGTTCGGCGCAAGGCTGGCCAAAAAGTATAGTGAAAAAAAAAAAGCCTTGTGCCATTGCACTCTATTGTTTGTTGTTTCCAAGCCGTGCGTGCGTAATATTACTTCCTTGTCCCTGTAGCTCGAGAATTTGGTCACAATAGATCTAGGCCTGGCACTTTCTGAGGTTGGCTTAGGTACTAAGACCCGATGTGCCTTTTCAGTTTTAAAAGTGAAAGTTTGTGGAAGGTCCAGCACATGGCGCAGCAAATCCTCCAGAAAATCTGACATATCCCCCACTTCGGCTGCTTCTGGGAGGCCATAGATCCTCAGGTTTTCTCATCTTGAGTGAGCTTCAAGGTCCAGACATTTTGCAGCCATTTTTTGCTTGCTGCTGAGCGAGGAACTTGACCGCCCGGGAGAGGTGCACCAGATCATCCTCAGCAGTCAAAATTCTTTCCTCCGTGGTATTCACCCTTGTCTCCAGGTTGGTGAGGTCAAAATGCAGTTTGTCAAACTCCTGTTTTCTTTCAGTTCTGAACTGTTTGATCTCTGACAATAATATCTTGAAACGTGAGCGGGATAAAGTCTCAAAATCGGACTCGAGGGGGATTCTCTGCCGCTAGTAACTGAACTTGCTGGGCTCAGTCCAAGCTGATCCTTCTTCGATTTGGAGTTTTTTGATCGGGAGCGTTTCGCTGATGTGCCTCCATTATTCGACCTGCTCATATTTAGAAAAATGATGTATTTACAGTATATGCTGTGCAGAGCAATTTCTTTGCCAGGGAGGAGGGAGAGCTCCGCGATTAGGCAGCCATGTAGCCGGTGACATCACCGGAAGTCCAGAACGATCCTTTTTTAATAGTCTTCTTCTAGATGATGAGGGTATGATTTATTCAAGGACTCCAAACATTTTCAGCTGGACTTTTCTTCCAGTAGAAGCTGTGCTCCTTTCTGAAAGATAACAACAGCTGTATTATTATATAGAAACAGTTATTGGTTTCTGTATCAAGTAATGTCTGTCATAACAGGTTTAATGTATTTTATGTTTATGCCTCAATAAAAAGTAAGGTCCAAAAAAAATAGAAAGGTAATTAGCAGTAAACAAAAGGAAATAAAACACAAAGGCGCAATCCACACATTGGGCCCTATGCACGAAGCCTGAGCAGCGTATGTGCATAATGCACCTGTGCGCATATGTGCCATGTGCATGCACGCAACCCAGCGTCAGCATGCATAACATGCACGTAGGACACCACGTAGGTCCATAGCCTGCAGCAACGCAGGCCGACAGCGCAACGTTCATGCGGGGGCGTGGCCGTGCAACAAGCATGGAGAGACATGTTCAGCGCATGCAGGAACGTGTGTGCAGTGCACATACATGAGCTGCAGGGTGCACACATGTACGCATGGCCAAGGGCTGCCGTAAACAGCCACGCAGGGCAAGGAAACCGGCAGCAGGCTAGACGGAGCCAATGGGGCAGAGCACCACCTGCATGTGGAGAGCCAGCAGTGCCCATGCACTGCCAGGGGCACTGTGGGCACAGCATGGCACAGTTGCAACACACTGCCACATGTAGGCATGCATGCCAGCACCACAGATGTGTGAGCATGTGGCCCACAGGGGGACACACTGTCAGACACACATGTGCATTGCACCAACAGTGGCGTTATGTCATGACTCTGATGTGGAAGTGGACAGCCACAATGCCACGACATGATGACTTGGCACCTCCAAGGGGAGGACGCAAACAACGCCCATCCCAAAGTGCTGGAAGACATGCCTAATGGCCATATGCCACACATGCAGCCACTGGTGAACAAGCATGCAAGCCGACCCCTCCCATGGCACGCCCCTGCCCACCTGAACAGCGGACAGGCCATGGCCGGGGCAACCCCACCCAAACCACAGGGTGTACGCCACATCAAGGCCCCCCACCGCCCCCCACACCCCTACACACACACACACACACACACACACACACACACACACACACACACACACACACACGACACAATGACCAGACAGTGGATAGCAAAAATAGACACTTTACTGTGTAGAGTGCAAAACAACAGGAAATGGCATAACTGAAATGTAATGCCAATGTGTAACACCCCAGGCCCCCCCCCACAGTCAACCCCCACCCACAGCAGCCACTGACTGCCCACCAGCAACAGGCCTCTCCAGTGCACAGCTGGCCCCCCAAGTAGCAGTCTCTTGAACAGATGCCACAGCCTGGTGCACAAAAACCTCCTCCTCCTCCTCCTCTGGCTGCCCCCAATGCCACTTCCTCCATGGCCAGGCCTCATCTATGCTGCTGTTCCCCAAATCAGGTTCCACAACACATGGCTGGTCCACCCTCCACAGCACCATCCATCTCACTGGACCCCTGTAACGCTGTGAAGAGAAAGCGAACCATTACTGTTTGCCCGGCAAAGTGCCCCCCCCCCCCAGGGTGGGCATGGCCACAGGCCGCCACACTCCACCATAGATACACACTCACCCTGGATGGTACAGTCACTCTCCACAGTGTCCTGGGCTCCATCGCAGCGTGCTGTGCCTCGTAGTGGGTGTCCCCATCCAACTCAACCTGCCAGAGGTAGCGGGTCATTGGCCACTGCCAGCGCCTATGGTACAGCCCCCTGGGATGCACAACATGGGCAGCAGCCCTGTCTGGCTGCACCTGCTTACGTAGTTCCATGACTTGCGGCATACCCGTGGTGTCCTGCATGGGGAAGGGGTGGGAGACACAAGGCAATACAGTCCATCAGCATACTGTGGTATGCATGGCCCTCCCCCACCAGTAACACACACATACTCTGCGGGTGCAACTTACCAGGTGCTGGGCCTCCACCGCCCACAGCATCCCGTACCCTCCACTGTCTGAGAACTCACCCTTGGACACACCCCACATCTGCTGGGGGAACCGCTCCATGATACCTGCACGAACAGCACGTTCGTGTCCGTGGTAATATATATAGCCACAGGACATGCCGCTGCGCCCGTGGCATGACACGTGACACACCTGCGTGGCATGTCATACCATGTGCTACACGGGCATGCTCCCACTGCTGTGTCATACAGCCAATAGCGGCCGCCGTGGCAGCGCATTACTACAAAGACAGCTGGCACATGTGCACATGTGTGTGAGAGCCTGCATGGCCGCAAACGGTGGCTGCACACACCACACTACGAGGGCACCGCAGGTGTGTGTGTCACTGTGTGGGGGTGATGTTGCGTTGCACACAGGGGCTGCCTTCCCGCTGTGTGCAGTCACCAATGTGCATAGTGTCGTGTCTGGAACACTGCTGTAACCCGTGTAATGTGCCATGCCATACCGGACACATTGTCCAGGTATGGGGCTGCAATGTGCTGAGATATTGGGACGTGCCAGGGGTGGCCCATGACACACTACACATGCAATGACAGTGCTATGGCACAGGGACCCCTGCATGCCAGTGGCCATGGACCAGGCGTGACATCACGTCGCAGCATGTGGACCCACACAGGCATGCTGCACGGTGCACCGCAGACATGGGCCAATGACCCTCACATACGCCATGGCCTGTGTGCGAACCACACTGTTCACAGTAGCATGGCCTGGTTGCATCCCTGTGGCATGCTGCACAGTGCCATGTGCCCCCCATGATGCATACGGCGAACCCACGTGGCACCACACATAAACACAGTAGGCCCCTGCGTCTCCTGGCCATGAGCGCATGGCGTGCTCGTGTTCCGGGGCCATGGTGGTGGTCCCCAGGCTGTCAGCACCTCGACTGTACATTCTTGTGAACTTGCTGTCTGTGCCAGGTCATGCCCCATGATGCAGACCACACCAGTGAGCTCCACTATGGCCTCAGTGTGGTGCTGCTATGCCTCCAGCCGTTTGAACTCCAGCTGCCTCAGATCACTGTACTGGGTGTCTGGGAAGACCGTGGGCCACGATGGCTGGCTGCGTCTGGTGGGCCTGCTGGATGTTCCCTCATCCCTGCTGTCCAGCTCTGCGGTGTGCACCACCCCGCCCTGATGCAGCTTTTGCTGCATGCGTGCATTTCCAGTGCAGCTGACCTCCTGGACATGCGCCCGTGCTGCTGGTTGCCCACTCCACATGTGAGGGCAAGAGTCCATGGCATCGTCATCTGGCGCATACTCCACCACTGTGTCCCCTTCATCACTGTCTGTGGCAAGGGTGGTGTCATGCCGCACATCCTCAGCTGCCTGTGCTGGACCTGTGGGGGCGAGAGTGGGATGTTAATTGTGAAGCAGCTTGTGTCATGGCTGTGTCCCCGCTGTATGCCTCCCCATACTCACCTGCGATATTGTCCTCCCTTGCCTTTCCATGCCATGTATTGGCAGCGGTGGGGGGCTTGCACCCTACCAGTGCACTCCCGGTGTGTCCACCATCCCTAATGTGCTCTGTTGGCACAACGCATACATCTTAGTGGTCACAGCTTTCAGATGCTGGTGTGTCTGGGCATGGTGTGCATATGGGTGCATTACTTACCGGCCAGTGTGTCAACACCCTCCACCACACCGTGAATGCTGATGGTGGTGAGGGTGTCCACCATCATCCTTTCTATGGGTGTCAGCTGACTGTTCGGGGTGGGGGAGCCACCTTCCCCGTGCCCCTTTCCGCCTGTGCATCCGCTGCCACCTTGTGCTTTCCGGATGTCCTGAGGTCCCGCCATTTGTGTCTAATGGCCATCAGGGTATGTGCATCTGACCCTGCGGCATTCACAGCAGCCTGTATGTTGAGCCAGAGGCATGCCTTCACTTTGGCAGGGGTGGATGGTGCCAGCACGCTGTATAATCGGGTTGGTGCTGGTGCTGGTGGTTGGTGCTGATTTCAGACACCATGGCCACCACCTGTGGCCCAGTAAAGTTTGAGGACTGTGCTCTTCCTGTGCTGCTGCCATGTGCGACTCCAGGTACCTGCCCTGCGACATGTCACTCGTTTTTGGGTGCTGCCTGGTCTGTATGCCCATCTCCGCGGTTGCCCCATACTCCTTCCACCTGCACTATGGACTGCATTCACATCTGCATCTGAGTGGTAGACGGCGTCTTTGTCCATATATGGCAGGGTCATGGGGTGGGGCTGCGATGCTGGGGGTGGGCTACTCTCCCTACGTGGCAAGCTCTGTGCCATCCTCGGATCACTCCAATGTCACTGCATGGTCCACGTTTCACATGGTACATGCCACGTTGTTGCCTGGCCTGTGCACTGCGTATACATCGCATTTATGTGCATTTCACGTACATTCGTGCATAGGGCCCAATACGACTTGTAACCTACAATGTAACCTACAATGCCATAAAATAACAAATAAAAACATTAAACCTGTCAATAAAGTGATGTCCGTCTACTTAGTGTACAAATACTCTCAAACAGCTGCACCCCAGGTGAGTAGTCTACAGCAGCACCTAGGAATATCAATACCTATTATGCATAGCCTCGAGGAAAAGAGGGAGAGGGGGGACATGATAGAAACTTTCAAGTACCTCAAGGGAATCAACAAAGTCCAAGAGGGTAGCATCTTTCAAAAAAAGAGGTGTGCAAGAACAAGGGGGCACAATTTGAAGATGGAGGGGGGGCAGCTCAGAGGTAATTTAAGGAAGTATTTTTTCAGAGGGTTGTGGATGCATGGAATGGTCGAGGAGGTCGGAGTCAAAAACAGTGGTGGAATTCAAGCATGCATGGGACAGTCATAAGGCAATTCTAGGGGTTGGGAGTAGGAAGAAGTAGGCTGCTGGTTAACTAGGATCTGCAGCTTATCCAGTAGGCAGGGAAATGGGCAGACTGGGTGGGCCAAGCGGTCCTTATCTGCCGTCAAATTCTATGTTTCTATGTTTCTATTATATAAGGTAGTGCCGTACAGTATGCTACCAACCCCTAAAAATTAAAATAAAAACAAACAAACAAAACAATAACTGTTTGGGCACCTGTTAGAATTAAACTATCTGATAGGAAGGGATTATCAAAGCAGTCACATAATTGTAAATTTAAACCAAAGTCTGGGGATGGATATCCCGTTGTTGGAATAAATATGCACACCAAGAGTGCCATAAAGGTGCCCTCCTCATACTTTCTGCTGGCTAGGGTAGTGCTTAAAATTACGTCTTCATATGAAAAAGATGACCAAGAATGGTCATTCCAGGTATGAACGAAACCGCATAAGGGCAATCCAAATATGAATGGGACATGGTTTCCCGAATCATGGCACAATCCTTCCTTGGACAGAATCTTTCTGCCAGACTCTTATGTTTAGCACTTGCTTTCACTTGCACGTGACCATGGAAACTAAGCCATAAGACATCCCACATTTTCAGGGGAATCTCCCATCCATAAGGGCTGTCTTAATAGCAACAATCTTTGATGCTGCAAGTCCTTTATAGAAAGGTACCACTTAGAAATTTCTCACCATTATACTAGAATGAATGAGCTTGGGTACCGGGCATAACAGAAGAGAATATTCCACTTTCCATCTTTTATTCTTTTTCAGAAAATGACTGGATATAATAAGTTAACCCTGGGTGAACTTGGACTGGCAGTGAATCTGAGCTCCACGGAGTCAAAAAGGAAGCACTATGTTTCGTCGACAGTAAATCTGCCGACATCCTGTACAGTGACAGCACAATGCTGACACTCAGTATTGTGACGTCAAGAAACAAAGTGTTTTTTGCAGGGGGCTGTGCCCCCCTCCACATTTAAATATAATCAACTCCAGGTCAGAGTTGTTTCAGGAAGGGGGCAAAACACTGGGAAAAGCCATGTCGGTGAACCACAGACCATTACAGCGACTTTTGCTGTAATTATATTTTTTCATCTGCTGTGGTTTTGGTGTTGCTGTACTGTGGGTCACCAAGTCAAAAAAGGCTCCAGCCAGGGGCATACCCATGTTCTCCAAACCAGAGGAAAGGGTCATGAGGTATAGCACCACATTCCATTTTAAAAATTTACTAAATGTAAATACCAAGGGGTTAATCATATTTAAACCACCCTGTCCATTAGAAAGGTATAATACATTCCTCTTGACTGGGTTCAGTCGGCTACCCAGATCAACTGGAAGAAAAGACCATACAACTTCCCTTCCAAAGACTTTGGAATGGGATAAACCATACTAATATATGTAAATATGGGTAAAATAAAGGTTTTAAGATAGTTACTCTTTTCCATTTTGTCTGATGCCAAGTTTTCCAGATCTAGATTTTGGTGGAGCATCCCAATTATAAAAAGCCATATCACCCAAACCATATGTGATCCCTAAAATTGTAACAGGGTCAGTAGTAAGAGCCACCCTCCTATTTGAAGGACTTTGGATGAGGAACCCAAGGCTAGACCCTTACATTTATCTAGGTTTAAATGAGCACCAGAGACCAGGGGAAATTAACTGAACACATCCAAAGCCAGGCACCCTGATATGGCATCCTTTACTAACAAAGTCACATCTTCTGTATTAGTGTTGCTCAGATGGATCCAGCCAAATCTGGATCCACAGGTATCTGCTCTTTTGTGGCAGGATAGTGGATCTGCCAGATAGTTCCACTATCTGCCTGTGGATCCGGCCATCATGTCCCTGGTCAGAGCCCGTGTTATCCGATGGCTGGATCCGGTGCCAGATCCAGGGATCCGACACCGGATCCCTGGATCTGGCACCTGAAAATGAGGGAATCCAACCTGGGATCTGA
This sequence comes from Neoceratodus forsteri, assembly GCA_016271365.2. NCBI lineage: Eukaryota > Metazoa > Chordata > Ceratodontiformes > Ceratodontidae > Neoceratodus > Neoceratodus forsteri. The sequence goes on along the minus strand of CM028130.1, from coordinate 135,729,449 downwards.
CCTCCATATTTGGCCGGATCCCTAGCCAGATCCAACTTGAATAGTGCCACCATCCAACGGATCACTGGCAGATCCACGGTGACACTATCCAAGCAACACCAATCTGTATAAGTCATCTGTATAAGTCATCACCCTGATACTTGACTGGATGTTTGTGAAAACTGACATTTTTGCTCGCATACCTTCCAGTATAAAAATAAAATTGAATTGAATTAGATATCCGGGGGACCCTCAGGGGAGGAAATACCAAATATCTGTGGATGGATCTGTATCTTGTGGAGAATAGGGTCACTATAGTATGCATATAAAAGTGGGCTTAGAGGGCAGCTCTGTCGTACTCCTGACTGTAAAGAAATTCTCTGTCCCAGATGCCCATTAATTAAAGGTATAAGGCTTGCTGAGCTATACAAAAGCTATAACCATGCACAGAAGACCTGCGGGAGAACGTAATGAGCAAGACCCGGTTGAAAGCCTTCTTCTGGTCCAATGTCAGGAGATAGCGATATTCAGATCGAGTGCCCAAGTTCACTACTTCCTGTAGGGTGATAAGATTGTCAGCAATGTGATGTTCAGGGATAGAACAAGACTGAGTCTCCGAAATCACTCCTGCAGAGAGAGATTTTGGATAATCTGACTGGCAGAATGTTCATTAAAATGTTAAAATCAGTGTTGAGGTGGCATAATGGTCTCCAGTTAAGTCCAGTCCCCCCCCCACCACCATTTTATAAAGGAGAATCTGCAGGGCTTCAGTAAATAATGAATTAATGAATTATACAATAGGGTATGAAAATCCTGTAACCTCATTGGTCAAAACACATCACATGACCGTGATATATCCTGCAATAACCCACACCCTGTTGTGCCTTATTGCTTAAGTAAATGACCTCTGTATCTATATCCAACTATAAAGATCGACCAAAATTACAACCAGTTCTGTTGTAAGACCCTTATAAAATTCAGATTTCAACCCATCAGATGCAGGACCTACATTATTATTTAAACCCACAATCGCCATAGCAACCATTTCAGATGTAATAGGCCGGTCAAGATCAAGTCTAGATTGAGGTGAAAGGGAAGGAACATTGATCTTGCTCAGAAAGGAGCTTGGTGAGGAAGCTACCTTTGGCATGCCAAATAAGTTCTTTAAGTGTGAATGAATCACAGACAATGTGCCCGACACATCCATATATCTTAAGCCATCCGGTGTTTCCACCCCCTTAAGAATTCTCTTCTGCACCCATGTCTTGCAACTATCAAATGGGTCTCCCTTCCCTTTTGTGCCCTGCATCCCACATTTATGTTCCAAAAGAAGGGAACAAGATCTGTCATATTGTATCTGTCTCATTTGAGATTTAATATTGTCAACTGAGAAAGAAAACAGTCACCATCATCATGTACTTCCGTCAAGGTAATATTCAGTTGGAATCATAGGATGAAGTATTGTATATACGTCCTTTGCATCCGTTTCTTGGAGGCATGAATAAAGAAACCCTTTAATGCCTTTTTAGTGTCATCCTACCAGCGTCCTAAATCATCATTCATGCAAACCAATCATTGTCTAGCTGAGTAGATCTGCCACTTTAGTAAAAGTAGCTGGGTCCTCTAAATAGGATTTATTTGGGTGCCAGTAGCCTTTTCCAGAAGGACATGTGTTGAAGACTCACTGAAACAAAAAGAAAATCTATATGGGTGGCTAAATTAGCCCGATAATACATAAAGCCACCCGTAGGGGGAAGGGATCGATATGTATCTACCAAAGATGCTGACTGTAACCTCTTATGAAGAAAATTTGTATCACTATACATTTTGGAGGTACAGGCTCCTCTGTCCTGCCGAGCAATACTACAATTGAAGTCAACCCCCAACACAGCATCATGGAAGGTGTGTAAATGAGGCTGGATCAGGCTGAATAAATCAACCCTAGCTCTTTTAGATTGTGGTGCATACACATTAATCAGATGGAATGGGGAATCCTGATAATTCACATCTAGCACCAATGCCCTACCAGGGTCTATAGCCACCAGCTCGGTAACCGTGAAGAAGGATCACCTAAGCAAAATCTCCAACCCATCACAAGTGTCTGAGACCCATGGACCAAAAAGAGGGTCCCCAACACCAGTGTTGTGGTGCCAGGGTCATATCCCTGGTGGTGGTACGTCTTGTTTCCTGCAGGAAGATCACATCATAGTCCAAATTCTTCAATACTGAAAAATGAAGGAGACGCCTGGAGACAGATTTAATACTGTTGATGTTGATGGTGGCAATACTAGGGGTGGGAGCCGTTAGGAAAGTGTGTCAAAAGGTGAGGGGCAAAATTCAAGGTATACCATCGTGTAGTCATGTACCATCTTGTCTCATACCCACTTTAATTTTTTTCTGCACTTTGGGTTTGGTGGGCACTTCGACAGTTTCATCCTCTGTGTCTGTAGAAACAACTGACTTTGACGACCTTTGGGAAGAGGTCGCCGAGGAATGACTTACATCCGAATTGAGTTGTTCTTCCTCCAGTACATCAAATCTATTATCCAAAAGGATCGGTGCACCCTTAGATGCAAACTGCAATGGTGGCAAATTCAGTTTATGCGATCTGAAAGAACATTTTTGACTAACATACATCATATCTGGAGGTGGCATATCCATTGCAGGGGAGGGGCAGATTCGGGGTTGGTAGGGGGTCCTGACTCTGACATGCATTCAGACAGGGTACAGACAGATCCGGTGGTGCCAATGGAAACCAGGAGGATCAGTTCAGGCACTTGAAAGGAGTCAGGCTTCGCCAAGGCAGTAGGATGAGTCTCCTGGGGGAAGAGGGGTCCAAGTCTACAGCATGCGCCAGGGTTGCTGCCATCTCTTTATGCAGTTGCTGTTGTTGAGTCTGTTGTACCTTGCTGGCTGTCCTGAGGATCAACCTTCCATGTATTATGTGTTACCCAGGGACATATCCTATAGGAGTGCCCCATGTCCTCACAGAGGTTACAACATAGCGCATTTGAACAGTGTGCACTAATATGCCCCAATGACAAGCAGAAGCTGCAGCAAACCTTGTCACAGGCATTGCTTAGGTGGTTCTGATGCGCATTTAAAGCAGGTCTTTGGTTGGTCCAGGTAAAAGTACTGGGCTCTATCCCTTCCCAAGAAAAAGACGCTTGGCAAATGTTGCAAGCCTGAATCAGAATGCCTCAAGGTAATCCCAAAATGCCAGTTACCAGTCCAGAACAATTCTGGGTCAAGAATAGGTTCCTTGATTCCCTTTCATTTCACACCTCTGTGCCATCCAATACTTGATGTCCTGAACACTTACACCCTCACTGCGAAGAAGCACAGTCATGGTTCAGAGTGCGGGTTTGTCAAAGGGATAGCTTTAAATGGTAGCTGGGGGGGGGGGGTTCCTGCAAGGCTTTGTACTGCACTCAAAACCAGTCCAGGTAAACAGCTGTCCGAAAGCCAAGATCAAAATAGGATTCATTGGGAGGGTGTATCAATACATACAGGTCATTTGGCGTACAATGGTGGTAATCTTTTAATAACACCCTACCCTCATAAGCCCTATCAGGGGGAGAGTCTAGACCCCCTAAGTGTACAGTAAGCGGACTACATTCTACTGTTGTGCCACTGAAGGAGAGTTTGTGAAAACATTAGATTTACGAAATCACTTCCATCTCTGTGCTGGGGTCGGAGGGGGTGGGGCAGCAGGTGAGGGGTCTGCCATAGTAAGTGAAGTTCTCTCTCTGCTTCCCTGACCTGATCAGCCCATGTTAAAACATGTTTAATCTGCAGGACAGATGGTGGTGCAGTCCCTTTTTGGTCACAAGAAGCATGCAGAACTACAGGGGAATCATGACACTGCGTGGGCATTTTGAGATCAGCTCTTTTCTTGTCCTGAAGGGGTCAGAGTGAGGGTAGATCAGACTCAAACATCTTGGATTGCAAGGGCAGTGAAACCAAACTGTCTGCAGCATGTGTGTTATTATATTCAGTAGCAGACATAAAGGAAGTCTCCGGGATTCCCTCATACTGTGGTGGGCCCTGTACTCTCAGAGGGGTACATTCAAACAGCTTTAATAATTCCTGTTCTGTCGGGAAGGGGGTCAGGAGGTACCCCAATGTCCTGAAGTAAAGCTGCAGAGGGATCTGCGGGGGGGGCAGGCATGCCACAGTCTTATGGCATCCTGGGACCACCCTGCGTCGGAAACTGCCCCCATTGGAGACCAATCCTTCAGTGGGTATGGCAGTGTGTCCCTTGCAGGGCTAGAAGATTGCAACAAAATTGTTTGGAGTAGCTCAGGCAAGGAGCGCTGCTCTCTCTATGGAACATTCCTCCGAATGAGGGGTTGACACCGTTGATTCGCAAAATGTTTTTCCTTCTCTTTAAAGTAATTCACATCCTCCATGGCAAGTAGAGAAAAAAGGTGCCTCTTTTTCTGCTGCAAAGCATCCTGCAATTGTTTGTCCGCCTTCTGAAAATGTGTTGTAACATCCATATTCATGTCCATTGCAAAAGGTTTCACATGTCGCTGTTCACCACAGTCCATGGGGATCATTTCCTTCCTAGGTTCAGTCAAGTCTTGAGCTCTGCAAGTTGCACTAGAAGGGAATTGGGCCGGCACTCCCCTACTGTGAGCATTGAGTGCTCCAATCTGGTCCTGGTCGGCCATCCTGGGAAACCATGCCACTAGCACCCCATACGGCGAAGAGTAGGGGAATTTCCCTGGTGTCCTGGCCAAATTTCACCCATTCACTAAAAATATCACCAACAGCTTAATCTGTTTCAATTTCAGTTGGTTTCCATTTGTATCTCTTCCCCCCAAACCCCTTGAGGACTAGGTTAAAAATAGACAGCACTACGAACATACGAAATTTGCCAGCAGATAAAGGCCTAGAGGTCTATCAAGTCTGCTTGAATGTGCAGTTAGCACCCCTTATTCTGCAGCTGCCCCTCCCTTCCACCCTTCCCCCACATTGACCCACCCCCTTGTCCTGTCCCATCTCCTTTTGAAGCAGTCCACTGTTCTACTGGATACCACTTCTGCAGGTAACGCATTCCACCCAGCTGCTACCCTCTCTGTAAAAAAGTGTCTCCTCATCTCCCTCCTGAACCTCCCTGCCTCCAGTCTCATATCATGGCCCCTGGTGTCCCTCCCCTCCCTTACTTTGAACAGCCTCTCTGTACCCGTCTTGTTTATTCCTTTCATGTACTTAAAGGTTTCAATCATGTCCCTCCGTCCCTCCTCTCCTCCAGCGAGTACATGTTCAATTCCCTCAGCCTCCTCTTGTATCGATAAGTCCCCAGCCCCTTGATCATCTTTGTCACCCCGCTACACCCTCCAGTAACTTAATGTCCCTCTTCAGATATGGGCGCCAGTACTGCATGCAGTACTCAGGTGCGATCTAACCAATGACCTATACAGTGGCAGAATCACCTCCTCCTCTTCGAGGATATACCTCTTGTAATGCAACCCAGCATTTTGTTGGCCTTTGCAGCTGCCTTCCTACATTGTGCCGAGTTGTTCATTGACCCTGTAATGAGCACACCCAGATCCTTCTCCTCCTCCTCCTCTGTCTGGGCTAGCTGCACTCCCCCCAGCTGGTAACTCCTCCTTGGGTTCTTCATCCCAAATGCAGCACTTTACACTTTTTGGCCTTACACCCCAGTTACCAGGTGTCTGACCAGGTTTCAAGCTTTTTCAGATCATCCTGCAACCCCTGCCACCCTCCCTAGGTCATCCACCACCACTCCTACCTTGGTATCATCAGCAAACAGACTGATCTTGCTCTTGATGTCCAATGATATGTCTGCAATGAATATCCCAAACAACACTGGTCCCAACACCGAGCCCTGTGGAACACCGCTCGTCACTACCCTTGGGTGTGAGCGCTCCCCACCCACCACCCTCTGTTGCTTACCCTGAAGCCAGTTCCCTACCCATCTCACTAGCTTTGCACCTGCCGCTTTGCCTTCTAACTTACTTCCCAGCCTTCCATACGGCACAGAGTCGAATGCCTTACTGAAGTCCAGATACAGGACATCCACTGCATGGCCCCTGTCCAGTTGTCTAGTTACCCAGTCAAAGAACTCCACCAGGTTGGTTTGGCAGGATCTGCCATGTATGAAGCCATGCTGTCTGCCGTCCTGTAGTCCTTTGGCCTCTAAGAGGGCCACCAGTATCTCCTTCAGGATAGTCTCCATTAGCTTACCCACGATGGATGTGAGGCTCACCGGTCTGTAGTTCCCCAGTTCATCCTTGGGCCCACTCTTGTGGAGGGGCACCACATGAGCCATCCTTCAGTCCTGAGGTACACACCCCAAGTGTAGTGAGGTAGTAAATAGGTCTGCCAAAGGTCCAGCAAGGACCTCTGCCAGCTCCTTCAGTACCCTGGGGTGGATTGCCATCTGGGCCTGGTGCCTTGTCCACCCTCAGTGCCTTCAAACCCTCCTGAACTCTGCCCTCCATGATTTCCCCATCTGTCACCCCTTCCCCCCTGTTTTTGTCTTTCCTCCCCCCTTGGGTGTCACCCCCCTCTTCTCCTTACTAAATACCGAGCAGAAGTAATCATTTAGTGCTTCTGCCTTATCGCACCCTGCTTCCACCCAACCCCCTTGCCTTCCTAATCCTTACTATGTGGTCCTTACAGCTCCTTTTTTCCCTGATGTACCTAAAGAAGTCCTTTTCCCCCTTCTTAATGGCTTGTGCCAGCCTGAGCTCCGTAGATGCCTTGGCTCCCCTTACTACCCGAGTCACCTCCTTCGATTCCATCAAGTACTCCTCCCTGTCCTCCCCCCTCCCTGTTTTCTTGTACCTTCTTTTCCTCCTTACCTTTTCCATGACCTCCTTGCTCAACCAGATCGGTTTCTTAGCCCTAGCCTTCTTGCTCTGGGCCTTGCAGCAGGTTTTTGTTGCCTCCACTATCCCCAGCTTTATGAGCTCCCACCTCTGGTTAGTGTCCATACTAGGTCGAATTCTGGCCAGGTACCCTTTTACCACTTCCCCCATCCCCTCAAAGTCAGCCCTCCTGAAGTCCAGATTCCACTCCTTCCTTGCCCATATCCAATGTGAGCCATACTGAGTGGTGGTCACTCCTTGACAGCGGTTCTTCCACTGTAACTTCTCTCACAAAGTCCCCATTTGCCAGCACAAGGTCAAGAGTATTCCCTAACCTGGTTGGTTCACTGACCATTTGCAGCAGGAAGCTGTCCTGGAAGGCATCCAGAAGTACCTGCTCCCTCTGTTCCTGGTTGTTGGGGTACTCCAGTCCACTCCTGGCATGTTGAAGTCCCCCACAATCACCACACTACCCTTCTCGCAGGTCCTCCTGATCTGTCCTGCTAGTTTCCTGTCTAACTCCTCTGTCTGAGATGGCAGCCTGTACACCACTCCCATTCTGAGAATCCTATTCTTGGAATCCTGGATTTGCATCCAAAGTGACTCCGTACTACCCTCCTCCCCTTCCTCCCTTACACACTTCAGTCCTTCCTTTACATATAGTGCCACCCCCCCTCTCCTTTTCCAATCACCATGTCCCTACGAAATAACCTGTACCCTGGTACAGACAGGTTCCAGTCATTGTATTGGGTGGCCCATGTTTCTGTGATGGCTGCAATGTCCACCTCTCCCTCTGCCATGAGCACCTGTAACTCTGCAGTTTTCCTCCCAAGGCTCCTAGCATTAAGGGTAACCACCTTCCACCCTTTCCCACCCCTCCCATCCTGCCCTCTTTTCCTAGCATCACCAATAGTACTTGCCATTTGTCCTTTGTCACTGTTATAGGGGGTAAGCTCATGGTTTCCCAACCTGTGGTCTCTGCATGTCTCTTGCCTACTTGCCACCCCCCCGCTCCTAGAACTGCCTAGTCCTCCTTTCCTGGTCAATAACAAGTAAATAAATAAGATATTGCATTTTTGAACATTGTACTTTGTATTTGCATTTGCGTTGTTGTCGCCTCTTCCCCCTCCCCCAGTACATATCTGGAAACAAGCTGATACCAGCTCAGTAGGTCTTTTCCGGTAAAACTTCTGAAATAAATAAATAAATAAATATGGAAGAGGGGGACATGGGTATTCAGAGCAGGTCCCATTTTAGAGGTCAGAGAGAAAAGGGGACATGTGGGTCTGAGCTGGTTCCACCCTAGAGGGCAGGGGGAGAGCTGGATATGGGGGTTCAGAGCTAGTCACACCCTAGAGGTTAGGGAATTAGGGGGGCATGGGGGTTCTAAGCAGGTCCCATCCTAGACAGTGGGGAGAGAGGAGGACATGAGAGGGGTAGAGCTGGTTTCACTCTAGAGGTCAGGATGAGAGGGGGGCATGGAGGGTTTCAAACAGGTCCCAACCTAGAGGGGAGGGAGAGAGGAAGACATGGGTGAGAGGTCACAGTTGGTTCCACTGAAAAGGGCAGAGAGAGAGAGAGGGGGTAGGGGGTCAGACCATTCCCATCTTAGAGGTCAGGGAGAGAGGGGAAAATGGGGGAGGGGTTGAGGTGGTCCTATCATAGAGGGCAGGGAGAGAGGGGGACATGGGGGCTCTGAGCAGGTCCCATCCTTGAAGTCAGGAAGAGGAGACATGGAGGTTCAGTGCAATACCACCCTAGAGGCCAGTGAGAGAGGAGGACATGGGGAGTTACAGCAGTACCATCCTGGAGGCCAGGGAGAGAAGGGGCATGGGAGGTCAGAGCAGGTCCTGTCCTACTGGGTGGGGGCATGGTGGTTAAGAACAGGTTCTATGCAGTAGGTCAGAGAGAGAAGGGGACATGGGGGTTCAGAGCAGGTCCTATCCTACAGGTCATGGAGAGAGGGGGGGACGGGACATGGGGCGGTCAGAGTAGACCATTCCCAGAAATTAGGGAGAAAGTGTGACATGGGAGGTCAGAGCAGGTCCTACCATAGTGGACAGAGAGAGAAGAGGGGGGGAACATGGTGATTTAGAACAGGCCTCTTCCATGGGTCAAGGAGCGAGGGAACATGGGAGTTCCTAACAGGTCCCATCCTAGAGGTCAGGAAGAGGGAAAATGGGGTTCAGAGCAGTCCAACCCTTGAGGCCATGTAGAGGGGGGCATGGGGGGTCAGAGCAGTTCCATTCTAGAAGTCAGAGAGAGAAAGAGCATGGGAGGTGATAGTAGGTCCCACACAAGTGGCAGAGAAAGAGAGAGAAAGGTGGGGACATGGCAGTTTACAGCAGGTACCATCCCATAAGTCAGAGAGATTGGGGGACATGGGGGTTCAGCACAAGTCCTGTTCTTGAGGTCAGGGAGAGAGGGGAACATGTGGGGCAAGGCTAGGCAATATTAGCTTTAGGACGCCCAATCCCAGAGGCTCTGAGTGCCTTAGAAACAAGGAAGACAGTATAAAATATGAAACGTTCAGCATTATAAGTTAAAATATTAATAGCATCACCACCATGTCCATAATCCCCTGTGACATGGGGGTCACTGCTGGTCCCACCCTAGATGGCAGGTAGAGGAGGGTTTAGGGGTCAGAGCTGGTCCAACCTTTGAGGGCAGAGACAGAGGGACATGGAAGTCAAAGCAGACCCCACCCTAGAGGAGAGGGAGGGCGAGAGAGGGCATGGGGGCAGAGCAGAACCCATCCTAGAGGGGAGGTAGAGAGGAAGGGAGGACATGGTGACAGAGCAGACCCCCCCTCCCGAGGGGAAGGAGAGAGACAGGATATGGGATGGAGCAGGAGCAGGATCCACCCTAGAGTAGAGGGAGAGATGGAGGAGATGGGGCAGAGCAAGCCCCACTGTAGAGGGGAGGAAGAGATGGAGGATATGGGGAAGAACTGGTCCCACCTTAGAGGGAAGAGATAGAGGAGGACATGGGGATCAGAACATATTCCATTCTAGAGGTCAGGAAGAGGGGGACATAGGGTCAGAGCTGTCCCACGCTAGAGGCCAGAGGGAAGAGAGGGAGATCATGGGGGGGCAGAGCAGAACACATAGAGGGTTTGGAGAGGTAGGACATGGCCCAGAGCAGATCCAACCCTAGAGAGGAGAGGAGAGAGAGAGAGAGAGAGAGAGAGAGAGAGAGAGGGAGAGAGAGGGAGGACATGGGGCAGAGCAAAACCTACCCTAGATGGGAGACAGGGAGAACATGGGGGTAGAGCAGAAACTTCCCTAGAGGACAGGGAGAGAGGAAGACCATGGTGCAGAGTAGACCCCACCACTAGAAGGGGTAGAGAGAGGGGGGGACATGATGGGGTCAGAACTGGCCCCACCCTAGAGGGGAACAAGAGTGAGGATGGAGGCAGAATAAACGCCTCCCTAGAGGGGAGGGAGAGAGGGAGGACAGGAGGGCAGAGCAGAAACTCACCCTAAAGGGGAGGAGAAAAAGGGAGGATATGAGGGGCAGAGCAGATCCCACTCTAGAGGAGCTAGGAAGAGGGGGTACGGGGGTTCAAAGCCAGTCTGATACCAGACAGAGGAAAGAGAAGAGGCACAGGAGGTCAGGGCAAGTCCCACTCCAGAAGGGAGGTAGAGAGGGAGGACATGGGGGGGGATCAGAGCCATCCCACCCTACAGGAGAGGGGAAGGGGGCATCAAAGCAGATCTAACCTTAGATAAAGGAGACAGGAGAGCCAGTACCACCCTAGAAGAAAGGAGAAATGTGGGGCAAGGGGGTCAAAGTAAGACCAGACTCTACAACGAGTGAGAAAAAGTTGACAGGGAGTCAGGGCAGACCTGACTCAATGGGGAAGAGAAAGGGGGGACCAGTAGGTCACAGCTGGTCCCAAGAGGGGAGGGAGTATTGGGCATGTAGTTAAAGCTGGGCCAACCCTAGCAGGGAGGGAGCAGGGGGGGCATATGGAGATCAGAGCCGATCCAGCCCTTGAAGTGAGGGAGAGATAGGCATGAGGGTCAGTGCTAGTCCCATCCTAAAAGGGAGAGAGGGTGAACATGGGGGTTAAAGCCTGTCCTTGGGGGGGGGAGAGAGAGAACATGGGGAGGGGGATTCAGAGCTGATCCAACCTTAGAAGGGAGGGAGAGAGGCTTGGAGGTCTAAGCTGGTCATATCCTACATAGGTACATAGAGATTGACATTTAAAAAAAGGCTCTTAGCCAGTCCTGTCTGCCCAATCTACCTAACAATTCCATCTGCCCTTGTGGCAATCCTATCCCTTTGCTACTCTCCCCTGTTTCTAACTAAACACACCAGCCATTTCCATCCCTACTTGAAGTCGCTGATCAGTTTGTCCTGTACCACTTCTTCAGGTAGCTTACTCAACTTATACACCACCCTGTCCATGAAGAAGTGCTTATGGACATGCTTGTTGAATCCCGCCCCCCCCTCCCAGCTTCAGTGAATTCCTTCTCATCCCTGTGTTTCAACTCAAAGAGAATAGCTCCGTGGTGTCTGCCCTATTTATCCCATGCAGATCTTTGAAGCCCCCTACTGTTTTTGCCTCCACCACTTCCGTTGAGAGTCTATTCTAGGCATCCACAACTCTTTCAGTGAAGTAGTACTTTGACAGATCCCTCCTAAACATCCCCCTCCAACTTCACTCCATGTTCTGGGGTTCTGGTGCTGTTCTTCATTTGAAAGAGACTTTCCTACTGCACTCTATTCACCCCGTGTGGTTCCTGTAGGTCTCTATCTTGTCCCCTTCCGCTCTCCTGTCTTCCAGAGTGTACATGTTGAAATCCCTCAGTCTGTCCTTGTAGGGCTATTGGTGCAAGCCCTGCACCATTTTAGTTGCCCTTTTCTGGACTGCCTCCACCCTGTCTTTGTCCTTTCTGAGTTACGGCATCCAGAACTGGACACAATACTCCAGGTGGTCTCTCCAGCGAGCAATATAGTGGCAACACCACTTCCCTCCTCCTGCTGGATTTCTTCTTATGCATCCCAGCATCCCACTGGCCCTACCCACTGCTTTGTCATACTGCCCTGCCACTTTGAGGTCATCAGATATAACCCCAATGTCCCCTTCCTGTTTAGTGACTGACAGTACCTCCCTCCCATCTTATACTCAGTTCCTGAGTTCCTATGCCCTAGGTACATGATTTTGCACTTTTTGGCATTGAACCCCAATTGCCATGTTCTTGATCACTCCTCGAGTTTCCCAAGATCTGCATGCATTCTTTCCACCCCGCACCTCTTCCTTATTTTCCACCTTATTACAAACTTTGGTATGAAATGCAAAAAAGCATACCTTCCCTTTCATTTTATCTCCAGTGTCACTTATGAAGACATTGAAGAGGACCGATCCAAGCACTGAACCCTGCGGCAACCCGCTGGTCACTCTCCTATCATTAGTGTGAGTACTGTTAACCACCACCCTCTGTCACCTATCTGTCAACCAGTTTCTAACCCAGTTCATCACTTTGAATCCCACACCTAGGCTGCTCAATTTTTTCATCAGTCTCCTATGCGGCACAGTGTCGAAGGCCTTGCTAAAGTCCATATGGGCGATCTCCACTGCCCTCTCCAGATGTAGTTCCCTTGTCACTTAGTCAAAGAACTTGGGCAGATATATCTGGCATGATGTCCCCCTCCATGAATACATACTGCCCATGTCTGCTGTCCTCCAGACCTCCATAACCAGGCCTGATTCCAGTGAACTGTTGAATAAGGCCATCAGCAGGAAAGCCAGCACCTCCCTGAGTTCTTTCAGTACCCCTAGGTGTACCCCATCTGCTTCCATAGCCTTGTCAACTTTCAGATCTGCAACTCCCTTCAGGACCCTTTCCTCTGAAAATGGACTTGAATCTGCCTCCTCTCACCCTTTGTTCCTGCTGATCACCGGTGGTCTGTCCCCTCCTCCCTCCACTGTGAATACTGAGCAGAAGTACCTGTTCAGGTTGTCTGCTTTTTGTGGTCCTCTTTTACAGTCTCCCTCTGCCGCCCTTCTTATCCTTACTAGCCCTCCCCTTACTTTCCTCTTCTCACTTATGTACCTGAAGAAAGTCTTATCCCCGTTTGCTACCCCTTTATCTATCCTTTCCTCTGTCTATACCTTTGCTCCCCGCTCTGTGCCTTACCTGCTTCCCTCTGTTTTACCTGGTACACCTCCCTGTCTTTCTCCCTTAGTGTTTCCTTATTTTATTTATTTTTTGATGACCGGGTAGGTGCACTAGACACAAGAGTGACTATTTTCAGGCACGACCCAGGAGGTCGACAACACATAGAGATACAGGCACGTGGAAATACAATGTCAAAAAAAATATACAATACATCACATATCATACATCACATATCAGAGTGAAGAAGATTAGAACAATGAAGGTACCAAGGCACAGATGGTGTATTTATACAGATAGAACATAGGTGCCCATGAGTAAACAGTTATAGTGATAACATTTAAAGTGCAAGAAATACCACAAGGTATCAATACAGTGCAGTGGTATCATACAATCAGCTAAAAACAGAAAAAATAACAGTTTTGGGAGGAGGTAGGGGGAAGGTAAAACAGAGATACAGCCTAGCGAGAGCGAGGAAGAGAGAGGGGAAGGGATGAGAAGAAGGGGGTAGGATAGAAAAAGAAACAATTTCCACAGAAGAAAGGAGGGACATTGCTGGGCTGCACAAATAGATAGAGCCAAGTTCTATGGAGGGTTGAAACAGGTGCATTGGGCACGCGAGGAAAAGAGGGAGCGGTGCTTCTTCTTAAATATAGCATGACTAGGTGCCATGCATACATCTAGGGGCAGTGAATTCCAGTAATTAGGAGCTATGTGCGAGAATCCTGATTTTGCTTTGGTAGTTCTACATCTGGGGATGCTAAGCAGGGAGAGGTCAGAAGATCGGAGACCGTAGGAGATGGGCTGAGGGGTCAGCATGGAGGAGAGGTAAGTAGGCATACTGGACCACAGTATACTGTCCAGAAGGTTCCCAAGAGAGAGGAGCCAGTGTGCAATGGGGGAGGGCCACTGTTGATCTGAATATAGTAGGCAGTGATGTCTTAAACTAAGGGATGCTGAGGCGTACCGGCATAAATTATTATAAGTTGTGTCCCACCTCTGAAGAGTAGCCTTTGGCGCGTTAGTATAGAGTACAGAGCCATATGAGAGTGCGGGGAGTAGGATTCCTCTAGCAAGGCCCGCCTTGCAGAAGGGGTTAGAATATGACTTGTTTTGTAGGCTAATCCCAGTTTGGCATTTACAGCCTTGCATGTGGAGGTTATATGGGTGTCATAGGTGAGGGATCCATCAAGCAAGACACCCAGATATTTAAAAGAAGTTACCATCTCCAGTGGGGAACCATTGGTACCTCCTGAATGCACCTTTTTTCCTTCACCACCATGGCCACTTCTCGAGAGTACCATAACAGTCTTTTTTTCCATTTGCTTTTACTCATTTCCTTCACGCAGAGGCTGGTTGTCTTAATTATGCCCTCCCTTATTTTCCCCCACTGTTTCTCTACCACTCCCTGGCATTCCCCTCTCACTAGGCAGTTTCTGAAGCAGTCTCCCATTTCCTCTCATTCCTTAAAATCCACTTTCAAAGTTCAGGACCCTCATCCTTGTGTGGTTTGCCTTTGCTCCCATCTTAATGTTAAACAGCACTGTACGGTGATCACTGGTACCTGGGGAAATTTATAATGCTGTCCCCATTTGTAAGCATCAGATTGGGCACTGCTCCATGATACACAGCACCTCCAGACCTTCCTTTTCCTCTGGGTGGTGCGGGGGATTGGGCCTGAAGCTGTCGGAGGATGAGCATACAGTGCACGGTCCTCGCTGGTCTTTCGGGGGGATAGACTGGTGAGCCTGTTTCACGCCGAGATACATTTGCACCCTGATCTCCTGGCAGTGTTCTTCTCAGGGAACGGTTTGGCTGCTCAAAGTGGAGTGAAGTCATCTGTGGAAGCCCAGAGGAGTTGAAGGAAAGCTACAGCTCATAGTGGAGTGAAACTTTTCTTGGAAGCCCAGAAGTATTATAGGAATTCACAACCCTGAAGACTGTTGCTGGACATATGGTCAGATTCTACCTCTTTTGGTTTTTTTTTTTACCTGGCAGGTAGTGAGAGTGCCCTGTTTTTGTTGTAAATAGTTTGTAAACTGATTTGATATATCCCCGACCTAAGTGAGAAATAGGTTTGGGAAGACATTATTTCCTATTTCTCTGGAGAGGTGACAGCTCCCAGAGGTTGTAAATTATTTGTTGGAGAGAGTTGTGGCAACTCTTTTTAATTAACTCACTATTTCATCACCTGCTGTGTTTATTTGATATATTTTATGTTCATTTGTTGTACTGTTTTTCATTTCCTCTATTAAGTGCTGAACGGTAACGCCATCTAAACCAGGTACTCTTATTGATTGGATTCTCACTAATTGACCTGAGCACGTGGCCAAGGCAGGTATCTTGGCAGATGCTATAACTGATCACTCTCCAGTTTTCTGTCAATGAACCTCAGGTGCCCCACCATCTCCTCCACTCCACCTTGTCACCTTTACTAACTTTGCAGGCATGGACGCAGACGCCTTCCTTCACGATGTCTCCACCGTAGACTGGTCTGAAGTCTACCATGCTCAAAAGGTTGAGGATGCCCTACGAGCTTTCCTTAACAAATTCAGTGATGTCCAGAATAGACATGCATCAGAGGTGAAAAGGAGAGTCAGAGGAAACCAAACCAGATGTATACACAAAGACCTGCTCTTACAGCTGCGGCACAGGGACAAACTATGGAAACACTACAAAAACACTGGCCTACCTACAGATTACACGATGTATAAACAACACAGAAATTCCTGCAAAAAGCAGATAAGGCAAGCCAAAAGTAGGTACTGCCCATGACCCTTGGAAATTCTGGGCCCATATAAAGACCTTCCTTGGCACATCTCAATCTATAACCCCCTCAGAGATGATCCTCAACGGTGCCCACTGTAATGACTCTTACACCATAGCGAATGCCTTCAACAGAATGTTCTCCAATCTCTCACCCTACACCGCCACCTTTCCACAGGCACCCACCGTATCTCAGCCCACCAACTCAAGCAAGTCGACAGGCCTCTCGTCTTCACCAACTGGGTCTCCGCTCTCCTGGTCTTTCTACTTTAAAGCCATAACCAGAGCACAGGTCCTAAAACTACTAAGAACTATCTCCAACAACACCAGCCCAGGATCTGACTCTCTTGAACCCCGCCTTTTGAAGATGACCGCCCATCTCATTGCCTCACCTTTGGCCAAAATCTTCACACTATCCCTTTCCAGTGGTGTTGTGCCTGACCTCTGGAAGACTGCCAGGATAACTCCGATATTCAAAAAAGTGGATAGAAATGAGATCTCAAATTGCAGGCCGATAGCTATTCTCTCGGTCCTGAGCAAAATACAGGAAAAGCTCATCGCCACCCAAACCCTGGACTACATGGAAACTTCAAACCTGTTCTGTGACGCGCAGCATGGCTTCAGGAAAAACCATAGCACTTCAACGGCCCTGGCCAAACTCACATCAGATACTCTCGCCAACATGGACGCTGGACAGCTAACAGGCACTGTCTTCATTGATCTTACCAAGGCCTTTGCTCTTATGGATCACTCCCTACTCCTGTTCATTCTTCAAACCATAGGCTTATCCACTCTTGTTGTAAACTGGTACAGGAGCTATTTAACCGACAGGACCCAAGCAGTGAAATTCAATTCCGCAACATCGGACAGCACCACAATCAACATTGGAGTTCCCCAAGGATCCATTCTGGGACCTCTTCTTTTTTCCCTCTTTATAAACAACATTCTGGACAATGTCTCAATTTGCTCCTCTCTTCTCTATGCTGATGACCTGGTCATCTATGCCAGCTCTACTAACATCGACTACCTAAGCTCATCTCTGACCATGGCCTACAACAGTATTCAAAACTGGCTGAGCAACCATCGACTGGTTCTAAATACACACAAAACTAAAGCAATGCTCCTGGGCTCCGCCCCCAAACTAAGATCCTGTCACTCCCCCTTGACGGTGCTCGACCTGGGTGGGAACAAACTAGAGGCTGTCACCTCATTTCGGTATCTTGGGGTTTTGCTCGACCAATCTCTAGACCTAAACCTCCACATTCAATCAACCTGTAAAATAGTAAACTGTAAACTGGGTGCCGCCTACAGAACAAGCTATATGCTAACGCCTTCTGCTAAGCTAGCCATTGCCAGGGGGATCCTACTCCCAACCCTGACTTACTGCACTCCTATCCTGGCAGCTGCCCACAAATCAGCACTACAAAAATGGGATGTCACCTATAATAATGTCTGTCATTATGCATCATAGTCCCTGTGGCTCAAGCATCAATGTCGGCTTTATAGCGACCTTGGCTGGCTCTCCCCCTCTGCATCCAGACAATACCATCTTGGTTGTCTGTCTGACTCCATAATCAGGCTAGAAACCCCGGCATCACTAGCAGAGCTATTACGTCCTGTCACCTCAAAGTGAGGATTAAGGTCAATATTTTATTTATTTATTTAGATTTTGTTTACCGGGTAAGCCCACTGAGACCAAAGGTCCCTTTTTCAGGGGCGACCCGGAGTTAGTTACAGACAGGACACTAAAACAATAATTACATTAGCTACATCTGTTACACCAATAGTACAATGATAACATTTATACAAGGGCAGCAGTAGGGTTCATATATAGGCTCATATTATAAACAGTATGTTTAGACCTCACACATACAGTATGTTTAGACCACACACATTATATACAGTATATACATCAGTTCCGCCAGTAATCAGAGTCCATATTAGCATTTCATGTCGAGATGTAGGGAGAGTTCAGAGCAGTGCAACGGCCAGGAGGACTGTTCTGGGGAGCTAGCGGTTACAGCCACAGAGACTAAGATTGAGAAGATATAGTTTGAGTCCATTTTTGAACTGGGTGAGGGTGGGTGAATTTGTCAAGGCAGGTGGTAGAGAGTTCCATAGGTAAGGGGCAGCAAATTTGAAGGAGCGTTTGCCATGGTTTGAGCGTGTTCTAGGGATGACTAAAGGGTGACTTGCAGTTGAGCGCAGTGTTCTGGTATGTTTTCTGGGGGAGAGAAATCCTCTGAGATGGGGAGGGGGACCTAGGTAAGTAAACTTGAAAGCAAGGCAGGCAACGGGATAGGCAAGCTTATGATGGAGAGTAGGCCAGTTTAGCTCCTTTAGGGCCTCACAATGGTGTCTCCTAGAAGAGGAGTTAGTGGTGAAACAGGCCACTTTCGGTTATAAAGTACGGAGAGTTTATTGTATTCCATCTCACGGAGGAACTGCAGAAGTGGAGCCCCATATAGGATGGATGGAAGGAGATTGCAGCAGGCGATTGCACGACGTGCAGTAGTGGATAAGGAGTTCCTCAGGCGGTAAAGGAGGCCAAGCTTTTGAGGTGGACCTGGTTATTGAGTCGATATGGGATTGATAGGACATTTCTTGGTCTAGATGGACCCCAAGATATTTGAAACTAGACATGACCTCAACTCTTTTTCCTTGGCTGGTACAGATCTGGAGGAACTGGCTTCTGTCAGAGCCCAGGTGTCTCGAGCCAAACAGTACGGCTTTAGTTTTTTCAGCATTGAGTTTAAGGGAGTTTGAGGAGAACCAGGTCTCAAGGGTGGAGAGACTATCCTGCAGCATAGTTGAGATGACACTAGGTTGGGGGTCACTGCAGTATATGACAGTGTCATCAGCATACAGAATGAGGTTGCTGCAGGGGCTGTCTCCCTCGATATTATTGAGGAAGAGTGAGAAGAGCAGAGGGCCCAGGATTGAGCCCTGAGGTACCCCAGCAGAGACCGATCTAGGTCCAGACAATAGACAAATCACTATGAAGGGTACCCAGGTGTCACACCACCAAAGGCATTGGGGCCTTCGGGCATGTTGCACCTCAGATGTGGAATATGCTGCCACTGGATCTAAGGCAATCTACATCCCACCATCACTCTAAAAGTGGGCTACAACGCTATCTAGCTACTGCTGAACAGTGTACCTGTTTCAACCCTACCTGACCATGCCAATGAATCCTGCACCACGCCTATCTCCACTGGACGATCCATAATCTCCGGCTTGATTGAAACCCCCTACCCCATACGTCACACTCCTCTCTCCTCTCCCCTTTTCTCTCTCATCTTCCTAAACACGCTTACTCGTTTAGATGCCTGTTTTATTCCTGCATGTTGTATTTTATGACTACCTGTAAGAACTGTACTCCTTCATGTTATAACCTGCACCTGAATTTGTAGTTACATTGCTGACTGTTATATTATTTCTGCTATTGTTGCATACGGTGCTGACCAATGCTCATTTACTGTTATCCGAGCCTACATAGCTAATTTTAGCCACTTATGCTTCATGCCAAGAACTTTGCTTTACTGTCTATTATTTATTGTCTTTCAAGCTGTATTGTCAAATGTCCTTTTTTCCCTGTAAACACCTTTTGTATGCATTGCCTTGTAGTCTCCTGGGTCGTGCCTGAAAATAGTCATCTACTGGCCAGTGCACTTACCCGGTAAACAAAAACTAAATAAATAAAATATTTTGGAGTGTGTATGGGATGTGGGTGTATGATTGGAAAGTTGAGAGGCTGGGTGTATAAGTGTGGTGTGGATTAAGAGGTGTTGGTGTGGTAGTTTATTTTGGGTGCTTGCTGAGTATGTGAAAATGTGTTGGGAAGGTACTGGGATGGTCAGGCATTATTCCCCCTTCAGGCTTAAGGACCTCCACCCTTTTAGGTGTCCCCCACTGTCCCCAGAGGTATATAGATGATGTCGGTCTCTGGGGATTGTTAGGAGGAGGAGGGCGGGGGCTGGGCCTAGCAGATGAGTGGAAAGGAGTGGGCGGATTGGGACAGTGGGGACAAGAAGACTCCTTGGGGTGAAATGGGTTCAGGAGAGGGGCCCTCACTGCCTGATTCCCATACCCAAGGGTTCTGCTTGCAGCAGGCAGGTAGCTCGGTCTTCACTGGTGACTCATCCTACTTGGACAGTGTTATGCAACGCCAGGTCCATTAAAAACAAGATTGCTATAATGGCGGCTCTTGTTGGGTCATCAGACCTGACGTGCATCACCCAGACCTGGCTGGATGAGAATGCTGGCCCAGTTTTGGCTTCAGCTATACCAGCCGGGTACTCGGTGATACGCTGTCTGAGGTTGGATTGTAGGGGCGGAGGAGTTGCCATCTGTTTTAGATCGGAACTGAACCTGGTGGAGGTTTGTTTGTTTGTTTTATTTTTAACCAGGAAGTGGACTGGGCACAGCCCTTTTTCAGCTATGCCTAACACTACTAATGGGGACCACCAACTCCTTGGAATGTATCATGGGTGAGGGTGTGGGGTGTAAGATTCTTCTTGTCTACAGTCCACCAGGAGATGGGAATATTTCCTGTGGGAAGTTGCAGACTTCTTTGTCACCTGACATTAGGATCCTCCAGATGGCTGCTCCTGTGCGATTTCGATGCCTGGGTCAATGATGAACTCTCACAGTTTGGTCAAGACTTCCTCCAGCTAGTGAATTTGCTGGGATTCACAAAGGTTATTTCCTCCTCAACCCATATAGGTGGTCATTCATTGGACTTAGTGTTTCTCCTGGGGATGGAGATATCCGACTTGGTGGTGGAACCAGTAGGGTGGTCTAACCATCATACCATTGGATTCAGTTTCATGGCCCCCCCAGTAAGTCAGCCCTTATGGAGATGGTCCGGTACTGCCCTCTGGGGGGTGTTTCCATGGATGGCATGATGGCGGTGCTGGACCTATCGGGTCAACTGAGTGAATACATGGATCCTGGGGACCTGGTACTTGCCTATAATAAGCCGTTGGTAGGAGCCCTGGATTCCATTGCTCCTGTTCATGTTTGTCCCCTCACTCTTCACCCCAGGTCTCCTTGGTTTGATGAGACCTTGAAGGAGTTGAGGAGAGTGGGACTAAGGCTAGAAAGTGTTGGCGGAAGTCAGGTCTGGAGTGTGACAGACTTAGTTTGATGGGCCATTATGGGGTCTATCAATCAGCAATTACCCATAAGAAGGCAGAATTCCTGTCCAGAGAAATTGCTGCCACACATAATCGACCAGCCCAGCTCTTCCAGACTGTGGACAGATTGTGCAATCCAATCTGTCTTCAGCCTGGAAGTGTTTTTTCACAAGAACGGTGTGAGGAGTTTGCTCGATTCTTTGCGGATAAGGTTGCCACAATCAGATCCAATGTCTGTTTGACCCTCTCTAATGGGAGTTGTGATGGTCGGCAGGAGATGTCAGACACCCAGTTTGTGTGGTGTGACTTCTGCCTGCCCACAATCAATGACATTATGATGGTCGTCCACTCACTGCGACCGACCAACTGTAGTTTGGACCTGGGCCCCATACACCTCTTAGTAGGCTGTGTGGATAAAATCGGCCTGGTCCTTGCCAAGATAGTCTGAATGTCTTTGGAGAGGGGGATCTTTCCTGATCTCCTGAAGGAAGCCATGGTTCAGCTCCTTTTATAAAGCCCTCCTTGGACCCGGACTATCTAGCCAACTACAGGCCTGTCTCTAACCTGCCCTTTGTAGGTAAGGTTATTGAGAAGGTGGCTGCGTCACAGCTGGATGATCATTTGACTAGTCACAATGTCTATGATTCTCTCCAGTCCGGATTTAGGAAGAGACATAGTACAGAGACAGCCCTTGTCTGGGTACTAAATTACCTCCTAATAGTGAGAGATCGAAAGACCCGTTCTGTCTTGGTCCTTCTAGTTCTTTCTGCAGCATTGGACACCGTGGACCATGGTGTGCTGTTGGAGCACCTGTGGCTCATCTCTGGACTGTCTGGTACGGTCCTCAGATGGTTTCGATCATTCCTCGAGGGTAGAACTCAGAGGGTGGAGTCTGGGACTTTTTTCTCGGCACCACTCCCCCTATCCTGTGGGATGCCACAGGGCTCTGTCTTGGCACCCATGTTGTTTGTGGTGTAAATGCTGCCATTGGGAGCGATTATTAGGTGGTACGGTTTGAGTTTTCATTGCTATGCAGATGATACTAAACTGTACATGTCCTTTGTCCCTGGCCAGGGTGATGCTGTCTCGGTCTTTAACAACTGTCTCACTGAGATCCAGGATTGGATGACAGTGATCTGGCTGCGATTAAACCCAGAAAAAACTGAGATGTTGGTTGTGGACCCAGGTCATTGGGAGGTGGGTTTGTTGGCAGGATTACCTTCGGGTCTTTGGCTTGGGAGTATTCAGCTAACTACCTCAGACTGGGTGCAGAACCTGGGCGTTATGTTTGATGACTGCCTGACCCTTAAATCACAGGTGTCAGCAGTTGTCAAAACCCCTTTTTACCATCTGAGGGATATCGCCCGGGTGAAGCAACTGGTTCCTTCCGATGATCTTCCAACTCTGGTCCATGCCTTCGTTACCTCCCCGCCTTGACTACTGCAACGCCCTTTACCTAGGGCTACTTGGGGTTGATATCCACTGCCTGCAGCTGGTGCAGAATGCGGCACCCGGGCTTTTGACTGGTACCTCTGAGACCAGTCATATAATGCTTGTCCTCTGCGGACTGCACTGGCTGCCAGTAGAGTGACGGATCACCTTTATGGTCAGTTTGCTGACCTATAAGGCTCTACATGACCAGGGACCTAATTACCAGCAAGATCTCCTTCACCCCTACCGTCCCTCCCGCCTTCTCCGATCCACTGATGAGGGATTGCTAGAGATTCCCAGGGTTCGTTTGAAGACATCTGGAGTCAGGTCACTTAGTTTCATGGCCCCAACCCTGTGGAATTTCTCTATCTCGTCAGGTGCAAGATTGCCTCACCATCCAAAGTTTTAAAGCTGCCCTGAAAACTCATTTGTTTAGCCTAGTGTACTCTGATTTTTAATGCCGCTATTGCTTATTGGTTTTAATCTGTTGTTTTATTTATTGCTGTATTTTAATTATTTATTGCTGTACAAGCGCCTTGGTTTTAGAAAGGCACTTTTTATAAATAAAGATTGAGTTGAGTTGAGTTGAGGGTGCCCCTGCATGTCTGTAGCCTTGATTCCCTCCCTCACATATAGTTCATCCCATCCTCCTGTCTCTCCTGAACAAAGAGTAGCCTAGTATGGTCACATCCCAGTCATGGCTGTCAATGTACTATAACTCCATTATGGCCACCAAATCCAGGCTAGCCTCCTCCATGATGGCCTTTAGGTCAAGAATTGTATTTCTCAGACTCCTTGCATTGGCGCACATGGCCTCCATATCTCACTCCCCTCTATCTGCCTCCCTGCTTTCTCCTCCCCCTTTACAGGAGAGAGGGAGCATGGCAGTTAAGGTTTGCCTCTAGTGGGGAGAAAGATGTGTATGGAGTTCAGAACTCGTCTCTTAGAGTGGGGAGAGAGTGACAGGTGGGGGGGTGCATGAAGGTCAAAACCATTTCCTACAAGGAGAGAGCATGTGGAGGGTTAGAGTGGGTCCCCATCAGGGAGCAAGGGAGGGACTCAGAGAATGTCCCTTGAGCGGAGGGAGAGGGGGCATGGGGGGAGCATGGCCCATCCCTATATTGAAGAAAGAAAGGAGGAACATGGAGTCAGAGCCAGCCCTAGAGAGGTGGAAGCTAGGGCAGCATAGGGGGGTCAGTGCTGGTACCTCAAGGGGAAGGAGAGAGAGGGCTCTGGTCAGAGCAGAATGTACCTTATAACAATTTGGAAGGAATCAGATATTTGAGGGAACTCAGCTCTTCACCCTCGTAACTTACTAACATACTAACATACTAAAATGCCAGCAGAATAGGCCTAACGGTCTTTCGTGTCTGCTCGTTTGGTCAGCCTCCACCCTGGGTGCTGACCTTGCTGTCCCCCTCACCTTCTCTGGCTTCTCCCTTCCCAGTTCCGGATATTCTTGCTGCATTGGATTTTGCTTCCAGAACCTTCCTGTACCTGTCCCATCCCTCTTGAACCCTCCACTGTCTCTGCCTCCACCAGCCCCTAGGCAGTGCATTTCATGGCTCTACCACCCTCTCAGTGAAGTAGCACCTCTCCTTTCTCCCTGAATCTTTCCCCTCCAGCTTCCACCCATGCCCTCTAGTGGCCCCTTCCTCCTTCCTTCAAGCACCCTGACTGTTCCTCCCTATTTACCCTCTTCATGTACCTGAAGACCTCTCATCGTGTCCCCGGTCCGTCTCTCTTCCAATGTGTACATATTTAGCTCTTGAGCCTCTCCTCATAGGTCCTGTCCCCAAGCCCCAAATCATTTTGGTTGCCCTCCTCTGGACCCTCTCCAGGAGGTTAATGTCCTCTTTAAGTGTGGCCTCCAAAACTGCACGCAGTACTCAAGGTGCGGCCTCACCAAGCAGTTATACAGAGGGAGTACTTCCTCCTTCTGGAGGTGATCCCCTAGCGATGCATCCCAGCATCCTGTTGGCCTTGGCTGCTGCCCTTCTACAAGTCTCAGAGTTGTTCATCTTGACATCCACCACCACCCCCAGGTCCCTCTCAGCCATCGAGACTTGTAGCATCCCCCAGGGTGTACACTTGGCCTGAGTTTCTGGCCCCCAGGTGGAGTACCTTGCATTTCCCTGCATTGAACCTCAGCTTCCACTTTCTAGACCATCTTTCCAGAGCCTCCAGGTCCCCTGTAGGGCCACCCTCCCTCCTCCCCATCCACCACCCCCCAGTTTGAGTCATCTGCAAAGAGACTCATCTCACTCCTGATTCCTGTCCTTATGTCAGATGACGTGAGGCGTTGAACAGAAGGGGCCCAAGGACTGATCCCTGTGGGACCCCACTAATGACCCTCCTTGGGGATGAGACTATCCACCAACCACGACCCTCTGGATTCAGTCCTGGAGCCAATTGCTATCCATCTGATCATCTGGTTCCCCACCCCATTTCTCCCAGCTTATCCAACAGGCCCACGTGAGAACAGAGTCAAATGCCTTGCTGAAGTCTAGAAAGAGGACATCCACTGGTCTACCCAGGTCCAAGGCACTTGTCACCCAGTCATAGAACTCACCAGGTTTGTCTGACATGATTTCCCCGGGATGAATCCATGCTGTCTATCGTCCAGGCACCCTGACTTATCCAGGTCCCCCCTAGCCTCTCCTTGACAATGCCCTCCATCACCTTGCCCACCACCGATGTCAGGCTGACAGGCCTGTAGTTCCCTGCCACCTCCCTTGATCCCCCCTTGTGGATAGGCACTATATGCGCCACCTTCCAGTCTTGGGACACCCACCCTGTCCTCAGAGAGATGGTGAAAAGCTCTGCCAGGGGTTTCGCCAGGACATCTGCAAGTTCCTTCAGCACTCTGGGATGTAATTTATCCGGCCCCGGTGCTTTCTCCGTCTTAAGGGAGCTGAGGGCTTCCCTCACTCTCTCTGCTGTGATTTCCACCTCCGTGCCTCTTCTCCCTGCTTAGCCCTCCCCACCTGCCAGTGATGCCTCCCTCTCCCAGACCTGCCAATCGGTAAGGGTCCCCCTCCTCAGTATCTCTGTCTCCTCCCATGTTGATGCAGCACCCCATTTTCCTGGTGAAAACTGGAGGTGAAGTACCATTTAGTACCTCAGCCTGCTCCCCCGGGTCTTGTGCCCATCTCTCCCCTGATTTAATCCTGCTAATCTGTCCCTTCACCCTTCGTCTTTCCCCAATGTATCTAAAGAACCCCTTGTTCCCTCTCCTAATTTCCCTGGCCAGGTTCTGCTCCTTCCTTGCCTTAGCCACCCTCACCACTCTAGTGGCCCTTCTAGCCATCAGCTCGTACTCCCCTCGATCCCTTTCATTCCTTGAGCACTTGAATTGCTTATAGGCTGCTTTCTTTCCCCGCACCACCTCCTGGACCTCCCTGGTCCACCAACAGGGTTTTTGGGCCCTACCGCATTTTCGTCTTACTCTTGCACAGGTGCTGGTAGCATCCTGCACCCTCTCCTGATGATTTCCCACCTACTATCAGTGTCCATGTCTGACCCAATCCCATCCAAGTGCTCCTTAGGAGCCTTCCCATTCCTTAAATCACGCCCCCTAAAGTCGGTTACTTCCGTCTTTGTGCAGCCTTCTACCCCTCCTAGGTCCAGGTAGAACCAGACCATGGCATGGTCACTCCCGACCAATGGGTCCCTTACCTCCAGGCCCCCAATCTGGTCACTGTCTGCCAGGACCACATCCAGTACCCGTGCCTCCCTGGTCGGTTCCCTCACCTGCTGAGTTAGGAACGCGTCTTGAAAGACATCCAACAACCTCTGTTCCCTGGTCACAGAGGATGTCATAGTCTCCCAGTCTGTTCCTGGCATGTTTAAGTCCCCCAACACCACCACCGTTCCTCTGCCCAGTCTGCAGTGTCTCCTAACATCTGCCACCAGACTGTCCTCCAGCTCCTCCGCCAGGGCAGGAGGTCTATACACCACTCCTATTTTTACTCTCTTGCCCCCCCTTGTTATCAAGGTGACCCAAATCGCCTCCACGGTTCCCTCCGCCTCCTCTACTCCCCCTATGCCAATGCAGTTTTTGACTATCATTGCTACCCCTCCTCCCCTTCCCTCCTCCCTGTCCTTCCTGAACATAGTGTAACCCTCCAGGTTCAGGTCCCAGTCATGTCTTGCAGTGGCCCAAGTCTCAGTGACCGTTGCCACATCCACTGCTCCCTCAGTTAGCATCGCCTGGAGCTCAGGCATTTTATTGCCCAAGCTCCTGGCATTTAGCAGGACTACCTTCCACCCTTTCCCTATAGTTCCATTTCCCCTGCTCGTGTTCCCATGGGGATTCTGTTTTCCCCTGGTCTGCACTTTGCCAGTTGACCTTTTCCTGCAATCCTCCTGGTCCCCAGGGGTGGAGACAGAGTCCCTCCTTTATCGGTACCCCCTTGACAGCCTTTTCTCCCATCCCACCCCCCTTCACAAGTTTAAACCCCACTTTTCACCAATGAACCCCTCTATTTTCAACTTAAGGATTCCCCTCCCCTCCAAATTGAGATGTAGTCTATCTCTAGCATACAGCTCCTTATCCTCCCAGGTCTCCCCCAATCCCCATCAACCCATACCTTCTGGCCTCACACCACCCTGAGCCACTGGTTTATCTCCCTAATTTTCCTTTTGTGTTCCCCACTAGCCCTTGGCACTGGCAGGATTTCTGAGAAGAAGCTGTGCATCCTATGTCATGACAGACCCTGGCGAGCTCCTGAATCTTGCCTGTATCTCTAGCTCGCTATTTCCCTCAATGTCATTTGTACCCAGGTGGATCAGTATGTCTGGGGAACCCCCACAATCCTTTGCCAGCTGATATACCTTGTGCTTAGCCCTGTGCACTGTTAGTCCAGGGAAACATCTTGTTCTAACTGGCCAGGCTTCTCCCTCCCTATCCCATTTGATACCCCTGATCATAAAATCCCCCAGCAGGAGCACTCTGACCACTCCTTTTCCTCCAATCCCCCCCTTCCATCTCCCTCATCCTTTCTACAGACCCCTCCACCCAGCTGGCTCCTTGTTCCTCCCCTATCTGGGTGCCACATGCCACCCCTCCTTATTTACCATGGCCACCCTCCCTCCAATCCTATGCTCTCCTCCTCCTGAGTATCCTTCTGTACCTTGCTAATTCCCCCTCACTGCTCAGAATCGGTCCTTCTCCCCATCTGCTAAACTAGCCTGGCTCATCCTCCCTCCTTCCTGTCTCCATTTAGTTCCTCCTTGCTCATCGTGCTCCCTGGCCTAAACCCTCAGCTCCCTTTACTGAATCCTCCTTGTATCTGGTCCTTCTCCTTACCTTTCCTCCCAACTGGTCCTTCTCCTGCACTTTCCTCCCTCTTCCCCTGCCCCTCCTGCTCTGATTCACTGCTCCCCATTCTCCTGCATTCCAGGTCCCCCTGCTCTTCCTGCTATCTGGCCCCTGCCTCCTGCCTCCCACTCCCTTTCCGCTCTAACCACCTTTGTCGTGGCTACATCACCCCCTCATCCTTGAGCAGAAGAAGAGAATTGAAGGTTACTGAGTGTAAGGTCTGATCCACCTCCCCGCCTTGCTTCCTTCTGTCCAGCCCTGGCCATCTGCCTACTTCCCTGAGAATGTTGTCCCTCCGTCCCCCCTTTGTGAGGGTCCCCAGTTACCTGCCTGCTTCCTTGGTAGTGTCCTTTTGGACCCCCTGTGCCAGGGTCCCTATGTGACCCCTGAGTATTCTCCTGCACTCCTTTCCCTATGCCCCCACCCCCAGTGCTTGGTGCAACCCTGTGGGAGATTCCCAGCCCCCTTCCCCAACCATACCACCCCCCTTCCCCAGCTTTCTCCTAATCCCCGCAACCTCCTCCCTAAGCTGTGCTAGCTGGTAGCACACTGGGCAACCACCGAACTTCCAAGCCCAGTCCAGTATCATGGCTGCTCCACACCCTGTGCACCCCACCACCCTCCCAAAGATGCCGGCCCTAATGATGTGTGGTTCCATCCCCTTCCAAATAGGTTTCCTTGGGTGAGCCACCAGGTTCCCCAGTCCAAGATACCCCTACTGCCTAATCAGGTCACCCAGTAATCTTAGAGACAGTCCCACTGTACACCAGTAACCCTGTTACTAGGTGCAGTACAACACATTAAACTTATAAGGAAATGAACAACTCCTAAGCTCCTCTCTCCTAGCCTTTAAATCCAACCCCAGTGGCTAGAACTACATGAGCTGCACTGCAGCCTTTTTCTCCAATTGCAGGGCAGGTGTTCCCCATAAAATTGCAGACTTCTGGGGGAGGGAGGGTCCTGGGCAGAAACCTGACTCGAGAGAGTGTATCAGCCCTGTGTCTCCCCTCCAAGCCCAGCAGCCAAAGAACCAGGCCCAAGCAAATCCCACCAAATAGGTTTTAAATCAGAAGAAATAGGCCTCTACCAGCGCAGCCTGTTACACAGTGAAACATCCATAAAATGAGCCCCACTTACAGCCACCAAATCAGTTTACAAACATCCAGCAGCCCCCAAAACAATACCCTGCTAGCCCCTTAGAAGTAAGAAAGAAAAGAACTAACCTACCAAGTAAAATCCACAAGAACCCTGTGAAAACAACAACAGCAGCAGCTACTGTCCTGGAACACAACTGATCCTGTCCCCTTCCAGTTCTTTCTGAATTCAGGGCTTGTTTTGTGCAGGGATGGTGAGCCTGAAACTTCAGCCCCTCAGCCTCCCAGGGCAGCCTTTTCTGAAGTGGAAAAACAGGTATGTGCCACCCCCATATCACCCTTTTTACCTATGCAAGTTTAAACAGGCTCTGAAACTGAAACTAGCAGATGGAGTCACACCAGAGCACCTTAGCTGTGAAAAACCTGTGTTTTGCTTTTTAGCAGTAGTTTCCATGCCACTGTTCGTCCTGTGTCGAGCACTGACTGCTTTGCAGAACTAAGACTAAAATCAGAGGTTCAGTGCTGTCTCATTTAGGAGGAACTGTTACAGGCATGGGCATCAGATACACTGATCTGTGGACCATCTCTGTGTGTGAAAAATAGATACTGTCTTCAGTGCTGCAAACCTAATTTAAAATGGTCCCTTTCACATTGCTTATTAAGTAATTAAATGCCCTTGGAAGCCGTTTGCAAATGCATGATATACCTTTCTCAAACACAAACATTAATTACAAATGGGGACTTATTAAATATTTAGAAGGAATTGAGACTTTGGCAAATTCCCCTATATTAGGTATTTATGATACCACAGCTAAGAGAGATCAGAGAACAACTGTAAGAAAATAAGGGTTCCAAACCTAGCACTGTCAGAGCAGTAACTAAAGTGGAGTTACTTAGTACTACCTGAGCAGTGATTAAAGGGGAGTTATCCAGCACTGTCAGAGCAGTAGCTGAAGGGGAGCTACCTGGCACTACCAAGGCAGTAACTAAAGGTGAGGTACCTGATGCTACCAGGACAATAATTAAGGTGAGGTACCTGGTGCTACCAGGGCAATAACTAAAGGTGAGGTACCTGGCACTACCAGGGCAATAACTAAAGGTGAAGTACCTGGTACTACCAGGGCAATAACTAGAGGTGAGGTACCCGGCACTATAAAGGCAGTAACTAAAGGTGAGGTACCCGGCACTACCAGGGCAGTGACTACAGGGGAGTTACAAATGGAGATGGAGAGAGGATTACAGATGTAGAAGTGGGTAGCCATCTGGGAACTAGCGATCATCAAACAGTATGGTTCACAATAAACACAGCAATAGAGTCAAGCCATACAAAGACAAAAGTACTGGACTTTAGGAGGGCTGACTTTGCCAAAATGGGTGAGTGCCTAAGGAATGCACTAGCAAATGGGCAGGAAGGAGGGGTGGAAGAACAATGGGAATAATAAAACTGCCATCACAGAGGTAACGAGCCTTGTGTGAAGCAAATAAACAAAACAAGACGATGTAAGAAACCACTATGGTTCTCAAAGGAAGTGGCAGTGAAGGTTCAAGAGAAAAGAAAGCATTCAGGAAGTACAAGGAATCAGAAGGAGCAGGACAGAGAACTGTATCAGTTAAAGGAAAAGGAAGCTGGGAAGGCAGTCAGAACAGCAAAGGCCCAAACCGAGGAAAGATAGCCAACCTCAGTTAAGAAGGGGATAAAACCTTTATAGGTACATCAGGAGCCGGAAGGAAGACCAAGGGAGGGATAGTGAGGCTTAATAAAGGGGTGGGAGGGGGCAGAGGGAGACTGTGAAAGGCAGAGATACTAAACAAATATTTTTGCTCAGTATTTACAAAGGAAGAGGAGGAGGTATAAAACAAACAGTAGTAACACGCTGGATACAGAAGTTGGTACCACCATTTACAGAAGAAAGGGTTCTGAAAGAACTCTTAAAACTGAAGGTGGACAAAGCAATGGGGCCTGATGATCTATCCCAGAATTCTAAAAGAACTAAGGGTAGAACTAGTGACACCACTGACTACCCTTTTAACAAATCATGGAGGATGGGTGATGCCCGAGGACTGGAGGAGGGCAGATGTGATTCCCTTCACAAAAGTGGGAGCAAGGCAGAAGCAGGAAACTATAGACCTGTTAGTTTAACCTCAGTGATAGGGAAAATGATGGAATCACTTCTAAAGGAAAGAACTGTCGAGTATCTAGAGGCCAGAGGGCACAGGACCCTAGGCAGCATGGATTCACAGCGGAAGGTCATGCCAGACGAATCTGATAGATTTCTTTGACTGGGTGACCAAAGTAGTAGATTAGGGAGGGCTGTGGACATGGCCTACCTAGACTTTAGCAAGGCATTTGAACAGTTCCACACAAAGATTAATATACAAGTTAGCCAGCCTGGGTGTGGGTCCCAAGATGACAGCCTGGGTAAAGAATTGGCTGGAGAATAGGACACAGAGGGTAATAGTAAATGGAGTCCACTCAGAAGAAAGGAGGGTTACTAGTGGGGTACCGTGAGGGTTCAGAGTTAGACTAGTCCTCTTCAATGTCTTTATAAGCGACATTGCAGAAGGACTGAAGGAAAGGTATGTCTCTTTGCAGATGACACTAAGATCTGCAACAGAGTTGATGCACAGGGTGGGGTGGAAAGGATGAGAAGGGACTTGGCAAGGTTAGAGGAATGGTCAAATGCATGGCAGCTTAGATTCACGCTAAGAAGTGCAAAGTAATGCACTTGGGAAACAAAACCCAGGGAAGAGTACATAATGGGGGTGAGATACTAACAACAACAAAATGGAGAGGTACCTGGGGTAGTCATATCAGATGACCTAAAGATAGGCAAGCAATGTGAGAGGGCAGCAAGGAGGGTTGGGGATACTGGGATGCATAGGAGAGGCATCACCAGTAGAAAACAGGAAGTTATTATCCTCTGTACAGACAGCTAGTGAGACCCCATCTGGAGTACTGTGCAGTTCTGGAGACCTAATCTCTGCAAAGACATAGACAGGATGGAAGCTGTCCAGAGGAGGGCATCTAAAATGGTGCAGGGTCTGCACCAGAAGACATATGAAGAGAGACTTAAGGAGCTTAATATGTATAGCCTCGAGGAAAGGAGGGAGAGGGGGACATGATAGAAACTTTCAAGTACCTCAAGGGAATCAACAAAGTCCAAGAGGGTAGCATCTTTCAAAACAAGAGGTGTGCAAGAACAAGAGGGCACAATTTGAAGATAGAGGGGCGGCTCAGAGGTAATTTAAGGAAGTATTTTTCACAGAGAGTGGTGGATGCATGGAACGGCCTCGGAGGAGGTTGTGGAGTCAAAATCAGTGGTGGAATTCAAGCATGCATGGGATAGTCATAAGGCAGTTCTGGGGGGTGGGGGTAGGAAGAAGTAGGCTGCTGGTTAACTAGGATCTGCAGCTTATCCAGTAGGTAGGGAAATGGGCAGACTGGGTGGGTCAAGCAGTCCTTATCTGCCGTCAAATTCTATGTTTCTTACCCAGCACTGTCAGAATGGTAACTAAAGTGAAGTTACTTAGCACTACCTGAGCAGTGACTAAAGGAGAGTTACCCAGCACTGTCAGAGTAGTAGCTAAAGGGGAGCTACCTGGCACTATCACGGTAGTAACTAAAGGTGAGGTACCTGGTGCTACTAGGGCAGTGACTAAAAGGGAGTTACCCAGCAGTGTCAGAACAGTAGCTAAAGGGGAGGTACCTGGCACTACCAGGACAGTAACTAAAGGAGAGGTACCTGGCACTACCAGGGCTGTAACTAAAGTTGAGGTACCCAGCACTACTAGGACAGTAAGCAACTGTCAGAGCAATAACTAAAGGGGAGGTACCTAGCACTACCAGGGCAGTAACTACAGGTGAGGTACTCAGCACTGTCAGAGCAGTAACCAAAGGGGATGTCCCCAGCACTACTAGGGCAGCAACTAAAGGGCAGGTACCCAACACTGCCAGAGCAGTACCTAAGTGGGAGACACCTGGCGCTACCAAGGCAGTAACTAAAGGGGAGGTACCTAGCACTATCAAGGTAGTTACCAAAAGAGAGGTACCCAGTACCACTAGGGCAGTAACTACGTACACAGCACTGTCAGGACAGTAACTAAAGGGGTGCTAGCCAGCACTGCCAGAGCAGTAACTAAAGGAGATGTACCCGGCACTGCCAGAGCAGTAATTAAGGGAGAGGTATCTAGCACCACTATGGCAGTTACTAAAGGGCAGGTACCAAGTACTGTCAAGGCAGTAACTAAAGGGAAGGTACCCAACACTGTCAAGGCAAAAACTAAAGGGGTGGTACCCAGCACAGCCAGAGCAGTCGCTAAAGGGCAGGTACCTGGTACTGACAGAACAGTAACTAAAGGGAAGGTACCCAGCACTACCATGACAAGAGGAGGTACCTGGCACTACCAGAGCAGTAACTAAAGAGGAGGTACCTAGCACTGTAAGGGCAGTAACTATAGGGGAGGTACCCAACAGTGCCAGAGAAGTAACTAAAAGGGTAGGTACACAGCACTACCATGCGGTAATTACAGGGCAGGTACTCAGCACTGTCAGGGCAGTAAGTAAAGCGGAGTTACCCAGCACACCAAGTGCAGTAACTAAGGGGCAAGTATCCAGCACTGTCAGAGCAGTAACTAAAGGGGAGGTACACAGCACTACTGTGCAGTAATTAAAGGGCAGGTACCCAGCACTGTCAGGGCAGTAAGTAAAGGGGAGTTACCCAGCACTCCAAGAGCAGTAACGAAGGGGCAAGTATCCAGCACTGTCAGAGCAGTAACCAAAGGGGAGGTACCTAGCACTATCAGGGCAGTAACTAAAAGGGAGGTTGCCAGCACTGCCAGAGCAGTAACTAAAGGGGAGATACCCAGCATTGCAAGAGCAGTAACTAGTAGTAGTAGTAAAAATCTTTAATTTTAGACAGAATATGGGTGACAAAGTATACACCATTCGGACCAGGGTCTTATTTACAAGGTGTTCCTGTATACAATTCTAAAAAAATGCAGATAAAGTTACAATAAAACACACAGACATATTACAACTCCAAATAAAAATACATATATTCTTAACAACTCTTCATGTCAACTTAAGTATGAACATTAACAGCAATTCAACCCTAGTATGAGCAACAGACCACCATTTCTTGTTTCAGAGCAGTGTTACACATTTCCGTATTCTTAGTTGTGCTTTTAGTTTGCGGACTTTAGGCCTCCATAATCAGTGGAGATATGCAGCGCATCCCAGGGGAAAAGAGAACTATGCTGCGCAACTTCAACAATATACTGCGGTGTGCTAGTCAAAGAGGAGAGATGGGCCACTCTAAAGCAAATAGGCCATGGCCCAAACATAATGTGTCCGGCCCATGTAGGGGGTGCGTTCCCATGAATATGCCACGCATCGGCATATTCATTGGGAATATTCCCTGCAAGGGCCAGAAATGTGCTACACATAGATAGGCTACAAAAAGCTGGCCTAAATCGGCCAGCCACCCACAGCCAGGCTGCGGAAGATAAAAGGGTTGCAAATGGGGATAAGACTTTCTTCAGGTACCTAAGTGAGAAGAGGGAAAGTAAGGGGAGGGCTAGTAAGGATAAGAAGGGCGGCAGAGGGAGACTGTAAAATAGGACCACAAAAAGCAGACAACCTGAACAGGTACTTCTGCTCAGTCTTCACAGTGGAGGGAGGAGGGGACAGACCACTGGTGATCAGCAGGAACAAAGGGGTGAGAGGAGGCAGTTTCAAGTCCATTTTCGGAGGAAAGAGTACTGAAGGGAGTTGCAGATCTGAAAGTGGACAAGGCTATGGGAGCAGACAGGGTACACCCAGGGGTATTGAAAGAACTCAGGGAGGTGCTGGCTTTCCTGCTGATGGCCTTATTCAACAGCTCACTGGAATCAGGCCTGGTTATGGAGATCTGGAGGACAGCAGATGTGGTACCTCTACATAATGGCGGCTGCAGGGAAGAGGCTAGTAACTATAAGCAATGAGCCTTGGCTTACCTCCATGGTGGGGAAGTTAATGGAAACACTGCTAAAGGAAAGGCTGGTAGAGTATCTTGAATCTAATGGGCTATAAGACTAAAGGCAGTATGTATTCATGGAGGGGGACATCATGCCAGATGTATCTGCCCAAGTTCTTTGACTAAGTGACAAGGGAACTACATCTGGAGAGGGCAGTGGAGATCGCCTATATGGACTTTAGCAAGGGCTTTGACACTACGCCGCACAGGAGACTGATGAAGAAATTGAGCAGCCTAGGTGTGGGATTCAAAGTGATGAACTGGGTTAGAAACTGGTTGACAGATAGGTGACAGAGGGTAATGGTTAACAGTACTCACACTAATGATGGGAGAGTGACCAGCGGGTTGCTGCAGGGTTCAGTACTTGGATCGGTCCTCTTCAATGTCTTCATAAGTGACACTGGAGATAAAATGAAAGGGAAAGTATGCCTTTTTGCATTTGATATCAAAGTCTGTAATAAGGTGGACAATAAGGAAGAGGCATGGGGTTGAAAGAATGCATGCAGATCTTGGGAAACTCGAGGTGTGATCAAGAACATGGCAATTGGGGTTCAATGCCAAAAAGTGCAAAATCATGTACCTAGGGCATAGGAACTCAGGAACTGAGTGTAAGATGGGAGGGAGGTACTGTCAGTCACTAAACAGGAAGGAGACATTGGGGTTATATCTGATGACCTCAAAGTGGCAGGCGGTATGACAAAACAGTGGGTAGGGCCAGTGGGATGCTGGGATGCATAAGAAGAAATCCAGCAGGAGAAGGGAAGTGGTGTTGCCACTGTATTTCTTGCTGGAGAGACCACCTGGAGTATTGAGTCCAGTTCTGCATGCCACAACTCAGAAAGGACAAAGACAGGGTGGAGGCAGTCCAGAGAAGGGCAACTAAAATGGTGCAGGGCTTGCACCAGTAGCCCTACAAGGACAGACTGAGGGATCTCAGCATGTACACTCTGGAAGACAGGAGAGTGGGAGGGGACAAGATAGAGACCTACAGGAACCGCACAAGGGTGAACAGAGTGCAGTAGGGAAGTCTCTTTCAAATGAAGAACAACACCAGAACCACAGGACATGTAATGAAGTTGAAGGGGGATGTTTAGGAGGGATCTGTCGAAGTACTACTTCACTGAAAGAGTTGTGGATGCCTAGAATAGACTCTCAACAGAAGTGGTGGAGGCAAAAACAGTAGGGGGCTTCAAACGTGTGAGATAGACAGGGGAATATTAGAAAATGGGCAGGGAGGAGGGAGGCAGGGTTGTTGTAGACCAGTTATAGTCTGTGGAGACAGACTAGGGAGGGACCATATAAGCATACTGAGTGGGCCAGGTGGTCCTTTTCTGCCGACAAATTCTGTTTCTATGAGACTGCCAAATTTAAATGTGTACTCCCCTGAGAAAAGGAGAGGAGACGACATCACTGAGACATACAACGATCTGCATGGGATAAATAGGGCAGACACTACGGAGCTATTCTCTTTGAGTTGAAACACAGGGATGAGAAGGAATTTCCTGAAGCTGGGGGGTATTCAAAAAGCATGTCCATAAACACATCTTCATGGAAAGGGTGGTGTATAAGTGAAGAAAGCTACCTGAAGAAGTGGTACAGGACAAACTGATAAGCAGCTTCAGGTAGGGCTGGAAATGGCTGGTGTGTTTCCATAGTGCAGTGGCCCCCCCATCCTCCCACCCTGTCAAGTCTGGATCCCCCAACCCCGCTCCCCCGAGCCAGTGACTGGCTCAGGCCTTTGCACACCACCGTGGCCAGCCACCGACTGAACTGTCAATGACCGCATACAGTACAGCGTACGCGCTCATTGGTTGAGCACATACTCTGTACAGTACACAGTCATTGACAATTCAGTCGGTGGCTGGCTTTGGTGGTGTGCGGAGGGCTGAGCCAGTTGCCGCCTACGGTTGGGTTGGGGCGGAGTGGAATTGGGAGGTCCAGACCTGATGGAGTGGGGGCCACTGTACTATGGAACTACTGGAGGGACTGTCTTGCATTGCAGACATTGGGGATCGGGACCAGGTGGGGGTTGTTTCAAGTGTGACTGGGGATCGGGGCCAGGTAGTTTGTGTAACGTGTGGTCAGGGATCAGGGTCTGGTGGGGGGGCACACTACACTATGGAAAATGGGGTTTGGGCATCATGTTTGATTCGATAGGGGACTGGAGATGGAAGGGGGGACCCTACACTATGGAACAGGGTTTGGGAAGGCTATGTCCCTCGATTGGGGGATGGGGTGGTGCGATACACTTAGAACAGGATGGGTTGGGTGCCACTTAGTGCTTCCGTGACGTGGGTCAGGGCTGGCCTGCTGCATTCAGCCGAGCGCAGCATTGCTAATGAGCCCATGATGGGCATGCATGAGGCCCCATTGCACCATGCATGACCAATGAACTCATTAGCATATTCAGGCTGAATATCGCACTTGGGGTCATGGCGCATCCAGATATGTGCCATCATGCAGGTCCCAATGGCAGTAGTCAGCGCTGACCCTGGATGCGCTGCACAGGACATGGTATCTGATCGCTCTGGGCAGTGCATCCAGGGTCGGATATTTATACAGTATGCATGATCAGTCCTGATCACGCATACTGCTTGAATATCCCCTCAGAGCCGGCTGGCGTATCTATTCTGCATGATGCATCTTTTCGAGTGTGCAGTAGGCCAGCTCTGAATATGTCCCCCCATTGTGTTCCATATGTTTAGAGCTGCAAAAGAGAAAGACATCTCTCCATATTTGTTTTTAGGCACTGGAGTTTGATATTCGCTTGATTTATTTTTCCTCAGATTATAGTTGTAACCCTCCTATAAATGGGGGTTCCCGAAAAGTCTTCCACGAGCTCGCCTAATTTCTCACTGCCTGGCTGGTGTCGGCACTATTGCCAGTTAAAAGTACTGCTAGTGAACACCTCTAAAGCCTCTGTGTACTGTCTCTTTAAGGGCTGCCTGTTTTGCAGTCATAATTGATCAGAAGGTGGGACTGTGTGTTTCCATGCCCGAGTCCCACCCGGGCTGCTGAATACGTGCTCTGTTTCTGCCATCTCTACTTGTGCAGAGGGAGCCCTGCTGAAAGATGTAATTATTTGCTGGACATTGTTTATAATAAGAGTGAAAATGTGGTTGTTCTAACCTGCCTTCTTTGCAGTGAGGACTGTTCTGTTTAGCTCCACCATTTTGGTCCCGGACTGCCGAATTGGACCAATCAGTATTTTGGGTCTCTAAAATGGAGCCTGCAACTAAAGAGGATATGTGGAACCAGACTCTGGGAAATGTAGTTTTGGGCTGTTGGCGCTTTTTTGGACCTATGGGGAAGCCCTGCTGTAACTGACATCTGAACCAACCAACCAAACCTTTTGGATCTGAGTGAAAGCCCCGAGCTGTCTGCTGGCAAACCAGATCTAAGTTAGAAGCTGTGAGAGCACCAGCTCTCCTAGTCGAGCAGCTGTTTTTCGCCGTAGTTCGTGTGGGAGAACTGTGGAAGGCCTGACTTCTGGCCTGCTTGCCTGTTTTTGGCACAGAGAGAGAAAGAGAATTCTTTTCAGACTGAATCCGATCTGTGTGCTGTGAAGCAAGCTACTGAATTGGGACCAGGCTCAACCTGTAGAAGACCGAAGATTTTGCTAAATGTGATCGGCCTGTCAGGAACTTCAGCTACTTTTGAGCTCCCGGGTTTTAGCAGTGACTTTGCGATCGGGATCGAAGAGCTGCCTGCCTGGTCCAGTAATTTTCTTTACATATAAATGTGCTGGGAACCGGAGGGGGTTGCAATCTGGTATTCCCCCAAACTGAGTTGTGTGCGGAGAGCAGGAAGTTGTACCCAGCTTGAAACGGACTGAATCCGTTGCTGTTCAATGCCGTTGGGCCCTGCCATGAGGGCCTTATTTCCCTACCCTGCTTCTTCTGGCCATCCAGAAAATCCAACTATCGTCTCGACCATCATCCATCCTGTGTTCAGCTTTGGGTGTCGTGAGTAACAAACAGGGTAGCTCCCTGCAACATACCTTTTAAATCAAAAGTGTGTCATCTGATTATTTTATTGTGTTGATTCCGCGAACTGAGCCCTCTGGCTCTGGATTACAATCAGTAGGTGTGCATGTTATTTCTTTTTCTCACAGGGCTCCTACCAGCTGCAATGCCAGCCTACCCCGTGCAACAGTCCTGGCTAGCCCCCTTCTCCTTCCTGGGTACCCAGAGAGTATGACTGATAGGGACTCTGACTGCATGCACAGCTGTGATATATGCAGTGTGATTAAGACAATTAATCTGATTATCCCCCATCCTTGTTATAGCCCCCTGAATAAATCAGATCTACTTTTTACTGCAATTTACATTGACTGTGGTGTCAATTTATGTGCAAGGTATTGTATTGTTACTTGTTGTATTGCCTCACCTTATTTTACAGGGAGTCCCCAGAGCCTAGCTGAAGAAACCAGTCCTGGGGGTAAGTGCCAAATATATGTGTATGTGTAAATCCTGTCAAGGTTATTGGGAAGGTAAATCTTGTGTACTGTGTGCGCCACTTGTAGGAGAAAGGGGGAGTCACAGTGTCCCAGAGGGCTGTGGCCTGGTTAGTCAGACTAATACCAATTCTGACCTTTGGGTGGAGGTACCCGTCATTGAACCTAGTCCCTTTAACCTGCTACTAGCCAAGCAGGCAGGGGTAGTAGCCCTTGGGACAGTGCCACCTAGGGGTTACATAGTTAAGTTAATTTTTTTTTTTAGTTTACTAAGTACGTACAAGGGTTTGTTTAAAATTAACGTTTTGTAGACTTGATTGGACCCAAGGTGTAGGCAGTACATACACCATGTAAGCCATGGTGTACAAATTAATTTTTGAGGGGCAACATTTTCTACAAATCAATTTTTATGGGGCAACATTTTTCCCAACCCCAAGGGCACTATTTGTCCCACCTTCTGATGTTAAAATATGATTGTTGGTGCTCTGCATAAGTAAGTCACTGTGCATATGCAGTGCAAATGCATACAATTGAGTACTGTGTTATTTTTCTCCCATGCTTAACAAAGCATTAGGGTATACAACTATACAGCATCAAACAGACTACATCTAAGGGAAACAAGCTGGGTATAACTGGGGGCATCAAGCAGGGTAGGGGGAAACAAAAATCGTTCAACTGACTCAACAAAGAGGGTAGGGGCAAAAAAAGAAGGTCACTGTGTCCAAAACTGTGTACAAACTTTATGTTCCTAGCTACATCCCTGATTGGACCAGGCTAGTTTATTTTTGTTTCCTAATTTTAACCACCCCAGATTTTCATATAATTTACAATGGTGGGTCCATTGGTCGGTCCTAAGTGCAAATCTTGCTAAACGATTGTAAATAACTTCAACTTCTTTTAAAACAGTAGGTAAAGGGCTGGCCCGGTGGCATGGAGGCCTGAGGCAGCAATACCTTATTTTCTGCCACACCAACGTCCTGTGTTCGCGGTGTGAGCGAGTCACCGGGGGATGGCCGGGGTGGGAGAGGATCGAGCATTCGGAGGACAGCTCTCCTCTCCTGGGGAGGGGTGGTATTTGAGGTCGGCGCGTGCCTGGCCCCTAGCAGTGGCTGCAGGCCGGCATACCAACTCCACAGATAGGGGGCAGAGATGAAGCAAATGCCCAGTGTGCTGCGTGCAGAAGCATGTGCGTCTCGGCCACTGGCGTCATTGCATGCTTGTCCTGCACTCGGGGGCGGGAAAGAAAACCAGAGCCCAAAAATACTACAGACTGGTGGGATGATTCCCACCCTCTGCAGGCACTGCACCCATCTAGCTGGCACCTCAAGCAAGGGATGAGTACCAGTGGATGTTGGGGATGACGGGGCTGGGAGGGCCGGAGGAAGGGGGCCAGTCCGGAAAGGAGATAAATAATAAAACCCCCCCAAAAAAACAGTATGCAAGCTCCCCAATGTGCTTACCTGTTTGGGCTCCAGCCCTCTATCCCTCCGCCGGTGTCCGTAAGTGGTCTTGGGTGGGCTCCGGACCCTGGCACCCTTGGTGCCTTCTGTGGCTCTAGCCATTAAAATCCTGTGACCTCGACCCATGTTTCAAGTAGGGCCAAGGTCTGACTGGTATTTTCCACTTCTCCAGGTGCCTGGAGGTCCTCCAGTAGTCCCGAGAGCTGCAAGAAGCCTGGGCCGAAATGTAAACAATAAAGATGGAGGCCCGCACCTCTACATGCATGTGTGGCTGCCAGGAGGAAACATTTAAAGGAGCTGTGGCTTCTAAGTGTGTTTTCAGCTATGGCCACTATATAATAATATCTCTGGCTATCAGGCAGGCAGTGGAGCCGGGGATCAGTGGAAATAAGCTTCCAGGTTTTGGGGGGAAAGGTTTTCTGCCCAGTTAAGGGCAAATAATACTAAAGTAAAGCCAGGACTTGTGGGACTGAATGTAAGCAGTAATGGCAGTTCCCAAGGACTTGGGTAGAGTGGGGGCTGCTCGGAGTGAAGTGCAGAGGTCATAGAAAAACCGGGAGTAAAGCAGCCAATCAGAGGGACAGCTGAGGAAAAGTATAACTAGGACTGCCAGCCCACCAAAACGAGAGAGATCAGCCAGAGTTGGAGTTAGGAGAAACTGCTGTGGGCTACCTAGACCAGATACTGGACTTTGATCCCAATGGCCTGGTCAGTCACAGCTTGATCCAAGAGGCAGAGTGCCTAATTGAGTCCCTTGCTGTTGCAGAAAGGAAAAGAGTTTGGAGTAGTTGAATTTTGG
The DNA here is from genome assembly GCA_016271365.2 of Neoceratodus forsteri. Taxonomy (NCBI): domain Eukaryota; kingdom Metazoa; phylum Chordata; order Ceratodontiformes; family Ceratodontidae; genus Neoceratodus; species Neoceratodus forsteri. The sequence continues at coordinate 135,688,022 of CM028130.1, read as the reverse complement.
AGCTGAGCAGGGAAATAGTGGAGTTACAGTGTGCCAGTATAGACTGTATGGTGCTGCCTGTTGAAAAGCATTTCAGCCTTGAGCCAAGCCTGAGTCCCTGTGTTTGCCCGTGGAGGGGTAAGTGTGGAGAGTGCATATTTTGGCAAGGGGAGAGCTTGAAGGTGCTGTGGCTAGAGATTGAGCAAGGGCCCAGCAAGTTGAGTAGAGATAAACCAAAGTGAGTGTGCTGAGGCTAGAGATTGTTCCAGAGCCCAGCCACTGCTGAGTAAAGGGAAGCTGAAGTGAGAGTTCTGGGTCTAGAGACTGAGCAAAAGCCCAGCTGTAAATTGTGTGTCCAGGGTGTGCAACAGAGGGGTCTAGGGGACCATGCCTGCCTGGTCCCTACATAGAAGAAGAGGAAGAAGACCAGCGGAGGAAGATGACAAGCGGCTTGCCCTGTGAACACTGTCTACTAAAGCCTCTGAGGCAAAGTTGGCAAGGCCGGGCAGGTGAAGACCAGCGTTTTTCATTTCTCCAGTCATCCAGCTGTGCGGCCTTGTGTTGCACCACCAACAGGATACCTTCACGGTACCGTACCAGATCCAGCTTGCTGAAACTCCCTCTGTGAACTGCTGAACTGTAAGTATCCTGAGCTACGATTTTGGGGAGTATTTGTTTTCTTAATATTTCTTTTCTCCTCCGTTCCTCAGACTGCCCCCGTCTGACCGACTCCCCCAGCTCCCCTGGGACTTACATTACACCTGCGTCCTCTGCCACAGGACTTAGGGTGCATGCCCAGCCACTAGCACGGAGCCTGTAGGGGGCCAGTCTTCATCCTACCTCTGGGGGTTCTTTTTCCATCTGTTTTCACCCCTTTACTTCCCCGGAACCTCGGCCATTTATGGCAACGCATGCACGTGGAGGCATGCAAGTGCACAGGCACCATGCGCAGCCACGATCCGCCCACCCAGCCTAATGCCAGCCTCTCCAGTGCTACCATTGAACTGCCACTTGGTGGCAGTCAAGAGCTGGAGAGGCCTACCTCCCAATCCGAAGAGGAGAGCTGCGGCGGCTACTCTATCTGCTCCCAGCCCTCCCCCAGCCAATCCCTGGCAAGCTGTGCTCATTCCCGAACACAGGTCGCTGGCGTGGTGAGAGGTGAGGTGTCCAGTGCCTCAGCCCTCTGATCCACTGGGCAGGCTACTTTGGGGAAAGAGTGGAGTGCTGGAGATAGGCTGGCTGCATTTCAACACTCATCTCCAAGTTGACTGGTGGACTTTCCTCCCTTATTTCCAGCTATGGCCTTCCCTTCTGCTCATGAGCAGCCTACCACATCCTGGGCAGTGATAGCATCAGTGGCCCCCCTGCCTGCCACCTCCTTCTCAGGCCCTGATGATTCAACCCTGCCTGGCAAAGCAAATCCACCAGCCGAATCCACCCGCATGACCCAGAAGGCTGAACTTTCTTTCTTAGCAGTGGTGCCTTTGGCTGAATGCTTAGTTTCACAGTTTGAGATGTTTGTTTTTGCTCAGAGGTTCAGATGCTGAACTTACAGGGTGGTACAGGTCTTTTTAAATTTAAATTATATTAATGCTTATTTTCTGAGGTTTCTGTGGCTAAAGTGCTTGGGGTTGGGGTGGGGGGAGGACTGTGTTGCTGCCACACAATAAGTTGAAGGGGAATTGAAAAGTGGTTGGGAGGCAGCTCTTGTCCCCTCTAGTATGCCAGGTGAGCCTGCGTAAATGTAATGTTTTGGTTCCTCCCCTCCCTTCGGCTTACTTTGGGACTAGCGTGATGTGAGCATTTACGGAGTGTAACGGTGGTTGAAATCGGCTGCATCCATAGTTCCGCAATCCGCACATGCTTCTGTTGGTGCTGATCAGTTTTGTTGGGTGGGTGGGGGCTCTCTCTATCAGGGGAAAGGCTCCCATAGATGTTTATACCAGTCCTGTTTGTTTTATTCACCCCATGAATAGCCGTCATTATGAAGGGTGGTCTGCCATTTTGTACACCTCCCTGAGGAGCTCCTCTCATCTTTTTCTCCTGCCCTTGGCATTTGTCTGCACTACAGTATCTGCACAGTGGCCTCAATCTTGCACATTCGCACAGCTTGGGGATGGGGGGGCGGTGAGAACAGACCGGAGCCTCCTGCTGGCAGTTTGATATATGTGTTTGGTACTCCCCTCTAGTATTCAGAGTCTACATTCAATGAATATGGCTCCCTGTTTTGGCGGTTTTCTTTTTGGTTTCAGGTGCTCACAAGGGTGGGGGAGACTGGTGTTCATGGCTCCCGATCCCCCTCAGTGTTATTCATGGGATATCTTTTATGGTGGGTAGCCTGTCCGGGCAATAGGGCTGGGCAATACTGTGGTATGATGTCATCTCTTTTACCTTATCATCTTATGCCCCCTCACCACCCGGCATGAGTGTGACCTGCACTCTTCTCTATGGCACACACCTCCCTGTTCCATTCATATTTAGCTTAGTTTGTTTCAGGCTTGGTGGCACTGCATCAGTATAGGGGCTGGGATATCAAGTGTGTTTGCCCTGCTTCATCACTGACCCTTTTTGTTTCTTCCCTCACCACCGTCTCACTTCAGTATGAGGTCCTGTCCTCCTTCACCCACGAAGTCTCCCTCTGATGTTGGTCTGTTTCCGGTAGTCCTTGTATTCCTCTGCAGCAAGCCGTCATACTAGACCCAACAGAACACTGGAGGTACGACCTGTTATGTTGGGCAGAAGGTTGGTTAATACTTTGTTTCTTGATTCAGCACTGTCTGGAGTTAAGCGGAGGGTGGGGGAGGGTGTCAGTAGGGCATGCTGGTAAGGGGAAGTATGGAGGGGTTATTTTCAGGCTCTGAACTCTATGGAGTGCTACCACAGAGTATTCTATGTTTGGTTTGTAGGGGTGAAGGAGTACAGTTGGTTTTCATCAATTGCCCCAGGCCCTCGTCCTGCAGCTACTTGGATCACTGGGTCTGTATGCTCTGTGGCATGGGGGGCCGTGGGCCAAGAAAGACTGTCAGGGGAGAGGGGGGCTTCTTTTATTGTGTGCTCTGAGTCCTTTGCATTGTTTCTACCATTTTTGGGGGATTGTATTTCTTATTCCCATAAGTTTTTTTTTGTTAGGACTGTTGTTACTGGGTTTAAAGGGTAAAGAAACACTGGTCACAATAGCTACCACTTGTTATGCTGTGCTACTAGGTAGAGTTTCTCAAGAGGTAAGCATTCAGTATCAATCCATTTTCTGGCTTATTTTAAATTATCTCACCTTGCTCATCAGGCTAAGTTGTAATGGCCACAAATGGGTTCAGTTTTATTTCCTGGAAGGTCAAGGGGCTCCATCAACCGGCCAAGAGGAAATCTGTACTGACTCAGCTGAGAATGCAGGGTGCAGCACTGGCCATCCTACAGGAGACCCATCTCACTTGGGAGGAGGTCCTAAAATTGAAAAGAGACTCGGTGGGGACAGAGGTTCATTACCTATTCACAGAGGAAGAGAGGGGTGTCGATACTGTTTCATGAGCGTCTAGCAGGGAGCATTCTGGATCACAAGGCTGATCCTCAGGGTAGATGGGTGCTAGCTCATGTAAAGACCCCAATTGTTACTTTCCTCCTGGGCATCATTTATGTCCCCAGTGAAACTGATGCTGGCTTTTTTCATGTGCTGGTGCAGCAACTGGCAGATTTAATTCAGCAGAAATTTCCCATTTGGTTAGGCAGGAGACTTATAACCTCCCACTGGATACAGTCTTGGACAGAAGCTCTCCTGCCATAGTATGTCCCAGCCTGGCCCGCAAGGAGGAGCTTAATCTTGCTGATGGGTGTCGCCTATTAAATTCTATGGTTAGAGATTACTCCTTTTTTTAATCTTCGGTGCACAAAATAGAATGAATTCTAACAAAGCTTGAGTCTCATGACGCCGCACTTTTAAAACCCTCACAGGATTAGTTGCAGAGTTTAAAAAAAGGGCCACCTCAGCACTGGCAGCCATAGTAACACTTACCGAGGAGAACGGTCAGCTTCGAGGGAGAATGGAGGCATTGGAGAATGAACTCCGAGTGGGTAACCTTCAGCTTGTCGGAATTCCCAAAGGTTCTGAGGGAACAAATGCCCTACATTTCCTTAAACAGTGGCTGCAGGAGAAGTTTACACTACCTAAAGATTTCGACTCGATGGACTTAAGAAGAGCCTACTGGGTGAACTCATGTGTTCGTCCCACCTCACCTTCACAACTTGGACCCTGGTACTCTGTATTTCTGGATCTGAGGCTAGGGATTTTCTGCTGTCAGTGGTCAGTGCTGCATATCCCATAACAGTGAATGGAGCTGACGTTAAAAGTATATCGAGACCTGTCACTTCAAACCCGCGCTCACCGTAAAATGTTTGATGCCATAGCTGGACCAGTGGCGTGGAGGGCTGAGGCGCCGATGCCTTACCGCCTGCCACACCAGTGACCCGTGTTTGGTCACGAACATGGGTCACTGGGTGTTTGCTAAGGAAGAAAAGGATTGAGCACCCAACGGCTGCTCTCCTTTCCCGGGGAAGGGGGCGCCTGCATGCTCTGCTGAATGACTGCCACCTTGTGGAGGCCAGGTGGTAGTGCGGGTCAAGGAGGGCAGTGGAAGGAAGGGCTCCAGGACTCTGTGGTGTGCATGTGTCTCCATACACGTGGGTCTCCGTGCGTGCCCCAGCATGGGGAACAGGGACAAAAATGGAAAAGGGAAGGCTCCAGCTTTGTTAAGCTCTGCCTGCCTGCCCCCACTCCCATGTCACCATATGACCACCACCTTGACTTCCAAGTGGGTGGCTGGTCGAGTTGGTAGATGCTGGGTGGGGGTGGCAGGGACAGGGCTGAGAGACTGCTGGAGCTGATCCGAAGGGGAGAAAAAGCTGAATTAAAAAAAAAAAGTTTGATGCCATCATACATCGGTTGCGGACATTAGGTATTGTGTACTCATTCTTATTCTCTGCTAGGCTCAGAGTGGTTTATGGTGGGAAGACCTGGCAATTTATAGATCCCCAAGTGTGGGTCACTGAATTGAAAAGATCAAAGCCCAATTCACAGCCACAGCAGAGCATCAAGAGGAGTTCCAGTCTGATGCAGGTTCGGAATGAGCCATGTAAGGCTGTTCTATGACTTTTAAGTTGTTATGCACTGGTAATTGCAATTTTATGGGACAGTATGAAATTTGGGGCTAGGAATGATACCTAATGTATCTACCTAATCCTTATTATTATAATAGAATCTGTTATGTAGCTCTGAGACACATGTACTTTTTTATTTATTTATTTATTTTTTTTGGACACACCTCACTTTGCCTTTCCCATCCCCTGAGACTGTGGTCACCTCCTCTGGCATTCACCCTGGATTACCCTCCCCGGGGGGCGTGGTTACTGGGAGGGTCCCCTTCGTACCCCCTCTGAACTGTGCCACGTCATGTAGTCTGGCCGCTGTGGGAGTCCTCGGGCTGGGCTTTACGGGGGTATTTTGGCGATTGGTCTCGGCATCCGATTTTTGTCCCCCTGTGGAGGGAGGTGTGGTGTGCAATGACACAGGGGCACACGTGCCCCCATCTGGCACACCTCCTGGAATTACCAAGCCTCACCTGCGCTGGCCTCCAGCCTCCACAAGGAGTTGGTCACAGACCGAGTGCTTCCCCACCCTCCATCTGGAGAGTCCATTGGATGCTTGATCCCCCCCCCCAGCTGGCCCTCTGACTCCCTGAGCATCTGACCTCAGGTCATCAGCATTGCAAGAGGAAATCCAACTGCTGCGCCAGTGGGCCAGCACATGTACTTTTTTACATTACGACTGTGCCGACCACATGGTCCAGCTGGCTAGAACTGCCATTTTGGGATGCCTTGGACTATGCATGGTCTTATGCAGATGCTAGTGTAGATGTTTTAGTAGAATAAAGTTAGAGTATGTTCGACAAACTTCAAATTCAAGCTGTGAGGCGTCTGTCTGTACTCTTGTACTAACACAACCTTTTTTTTTTTGCATTGTCAGTTACTGTAGGTTATAGTCTTTATACTGTCGATTGGGAGGGGTGGATGCTGTAGTATGAGTCAATTTTCCAGTTTTTCTGCCTAACAATATCATCTGGTTAAATAGCGATTCTTAGAGATTGTGTTTTTTTTCTCCTTTTTCTATAGTATACTTCTCCCATATTATTCAACCAACAGCTGTTGAAGAGGCTGGCATTTTCCTTTTTCATATAGCTTTTTCTCCCAGACAGGCCTGCTCCAGTGGGCCCTCAACCTGTCCCTGCCTCCCCCACCTGGCATCTTACCAAGCTATGGTGAAACGGGAACGGAGGCAGGCAGGCAGGGCTTTACTGGTCCGCAGCCAACCCTTTTCCATTTTCTTCCATGTTCCCACATGCTGGGGCATGAACGAAGATGCATGCATGCCCTTGAGTCCTCCCTTCCACTGCCCTCCTAGACCCACACTGCCACCTGGCCTCCACCGGGTGGCAGTCATTTGGCAGAATGTGCAGGTTCTCTCTCGCCCGGGAAAGGAGAGTAGCCATTATGTGCTCAATCCTTTCCATCCCCTGCCGATCCTCAGCAATTCGTGCTCACCGCCAAACACGGGCCTCCAGTGTGGCGGGAGATAAGGCACCAATGCCTCAGCCCTTTACACTACTGGGACGGCCCGTGGCTGGCATTTTCTATGGACACTATAGGACTTTGATGTTAATTTTTATATTCTCCTCACTTCTTTTGTAGAAGATTACCTGGGTTTGTGAAATGTGATTCTACTTTTTACTAATGTGCATATGACCTTTGTTCAGAAGTTGTTTTGATTACCCGGTATGAGGTATAGACACATGTATGTGTAATGTGAAATAAATAAACATAAAGTTAAATAAAAACAACACCCCACGGGACCCCTGCAGAAGTGAAAACTTAATGGTCAAGGGTGGAAGGGATGTGAAGAAGGGGAGGGAGTGTAAGCAAGGGCATATGGTATGACTACAAGATCCCAAAACAGCTGCTATTTTGAAGGGGTGGACAACAGGGTGTGTGGGGGGAGGGGGGGAGCATTGATGGCCCATGACATATTCTGCAGAGACAGCCTGCACTGCTTAAGTGCAGGAGACTTAGGGGACTGGAGATATGGGCAAGAGAGATGAATAGAGCATGGGGTACTATATGCAAAATAAAACTGACATAAGAAGGGTGCAGAGGGAGGGGGGCGTAGGGGATACTACGAGGGTTAATAGGCAGACAAATATACACCAATAGAGGTGGAAGAGAAAAAAGATGGAACACAAATCTGGGTGGTTACAGTTGAGAGAAATGTGAAATAAGGGGAAGGGGAGCTGTGGGTCATGTTTTTTACTGTTTAAAGTTTCTTGTTATAGTTACAGTTAATGTTACTGTTATTATTAACCACATAGATTGCTCTGCTTACAAACTTAGGCTGAAAGGACTCTTGAAAAGTGAGAAACACTGGTATAAAGGAGGTGTTAATGAGATCAGGATGTTACAGTCATGGTACAGGATCAATGTAGTACAGCAATCTCTTGGAATATTAAGGGGTTCACATCTCCAGCCAAGACAGCGAAGGTGTTGGCTGCACTAAAACGAAAGGGAACGACCGTCGTCATGCTCCAAGAAATCCACCTAACACTTAAGGAACATGAAAAACTGGTGGGGGATGGGTTGAGGCCTGCCACACAGCCTCTTATAACTCGCATAAAAGAGAGGGGTTGCCATACTGATGCATAGAAATTTCCCATTCACGCCTTGCTGCACAATTAGGTACCCCTCGGAGGGCCAGTTTATATTTGTGGTAGGGGAACTGCAGGGCAGGATGGTAACGTTTGGAAATATTTATGCCCCATCGGTGATGGAGCCCACCTTTTACCAAAAGATAATTGATATACTTGTACGAGAACAATTCCTAATCTAATAATTGGGGCATTTTAACTGCATGGCAGACCCCAAGATGGATTACTCAGGCAAATGGCCTAGGGAAATAGTGGCCATTCAGCAATGGAGATTGGGGCTAATGGACCTATGTTTAGTTGATGCCTGGCGAACTGCAAATCCAGGGGCTCAGGAATATACCTTTTACTCCCATCTCCACGCTACTTGGTCAAGGCTTGACTGCCTGTCAGGGGTCGACTTTAACATTGTTTTACTAGCCCAAACACTAGTGCAAATTGACCAGGGCTAGTGCAGCTAACTCTCTACTTGTCTGTCTTGACTAGTGCAGGTTTTCATGGCTGTTAATAAAGTTAAAAAAGTCTCTACTTTAGCAGGCTCTAATCCTCATGCTAATCTCTCTCAATGTTACAGATGGCCTGGTGTGATTAGCAGCTCATTAAGAGCTGCAGTTATCTGGCAGTTCAAGAGGGGGATCCCACAAAAGAGTCAATGTGAGTCACTATCACTACACTGTTAGGACTTTCAGCTAGTGTCCAGCATGTGATCAAGGGTAAAGTGCTCTTAAATCACTAGCTTCTAGTTTTCTGAATGTGTCTATAGGCGCTTTTACACTCAGGTTTCTGTAACGGAATGACTGTTATGGAAACAGTATACCGTTACATCCCCTGTGTGTAAAATGCATATTTTCCGTTACACCGGTGAACGTTCACCCGAACCGCAATCTCTTCCTACCTCAGTTCGTCCCTTTGTGATCCGTTTCATCTGGCTGTGTAAAACAGCCATTCCGGCAGCAGTAAAAACACAGCCATAGAGCACCACACTGCATGGGGGAGCGGAAACACAAATACTGAAAACGGAGATGGGGGGGTTGCCAGAATACCCTCTGCGTGTAAAGTGAACCACAAATGGAACAGAGTACAACAGTGGCACACCGGTAATGGCCATTCCGTTGGACTCACCTGTGCGTAAAAGTGCCTTCTGTCTAACAATTTGTCCCATATTATTAAGACCAGTGCACCTCATTTCCCTACATTTTGAGTGTCTGTATTCAACATTTCAGTGACAAAATGCAAAGAGGTATATAGGGTCAGCCCTGCAGGTGGTGTGTTTTATTCCAGCCTCACCATAACTTCCCTCTCCCCTCCAAATCTCTTAATTCTGTTCTTTCTCTGGATACCTCTGCAGACCAGACTCTGAAATGACCATCCACAGACCCATAGCTGCCATTACTGGCAAGTGTAGGGAGTCCCTAGCTCTTCTAAATGGACCATGCCAGACATCACCATCCATACAGTCCCACCCTTATCCCACCCAGCATGTCCTTTCATCCTAAAACAAAGCTTTGGATCATATGGTATAAGAATAAACCTCGATAAAATATGTAATTTGAAAGCTTAAAATAGCATTCATGGGGTACATAAATCATCCAATATAAAAATAGAGATAGCATAGCATTATGGCTGTGTACTGTTTCCCCATGGCTGATGAAAGCACAGTGTTAAAGAAAATCTGTTATTGCTGGGGCAGAGCATATTAAAATCAATGTTTTTAATAATAAAAATGTCATAGTTTTCTATTTCCCAAGCCCTTAGATTTGTGTAGCCTCCACCCCAAAAAATATATATATATTTTTTTTAAATATCATCTTTATTTAGGTTATATAACATATTTACAGGCATGTCATCCAGACCAGCGAGAATAATTTCATGCAGACATACATTAACAGTTTCAGTGCGGGTATAACACTTCAAGATAAAAAAAAAAGGGTCTAAAGTCCAGATTAAGCATAGTTCCTAGGGGAAGGTAGTTCATAAGCAGTTCGTCCTGGCCTTCTGGTAAAAAGGTGAGGTTTAAGGTCTCCCAGACCCTTGGTAGCTTCAGGTTCCTCTTAAGACAAAGAAACCAAAATAACCTCTTAAAAGAGATCCTAGGTGCCCAATTCTGTATGACTCAGGTACGTATCCGGGATGATGATATCTCATACTTGTGCATCAGGAATATCTTGAGGATACTCTCCTCAGTGGCAGACCACAGGCCCCCAAGTCAGCAAAACAACCACCCACTTCCCCCGAGGCCCATGGGCCACATGCGAGGGGGGAGAGAGGGAAGAGGTCTCTCACCCGTCACCACACCCCCACTTACGGCACAAAGGTAGGGTCCTTTAACGTGTAGTATATTTGGCACCTAGCCCACCTGGTGGTAAACTTTCCTTCTTGGTTATAAAGCTGTGTGTCATTTTCTCCATAGTGTAGATTTGTCTAGTAATGTTCCACCAGTCTTGTATCGTGGGTATCTTAGGTGTCAACCACTGCTTCATGATGGACTTCTTTGCTGCCGTAAGGAGAATAAGAAGTAGATAGCTAGTAATTGGACCGCGCAAGATTTGGGGGAACACAGAGAACAGAAACATCTCCACTGTCAGTTGGAAGTGAGGGTCCAATATCTCCTGAAAGTGGGATTGCAGGAGCATAAGGTAAGGCCTCAGGAGTGGACATTCCCACATTATGTGGGTGTGATTTGCCCTCATGTTGCCACAAAGGCGTCAACAAGTGGCTTGGAGCTCTGGCTTGAAATAACTCGGGATTATCGGGGTTCTAAAGTATCGAATTAGGCATTTCCACGTGAATTCTCTCCATACATGGGAGCTGGACACTCTGGCCAAGTATCTCCAAGCTCGTTGCCAATCCGCGAGTGTTATTGGATAGCCGGATTCTTGACTCCACTGCTCACGAATGCTATCTTTGCTTGTAAGACTCTGTACTCTCAGGGCTTGATAGTACAACGAGATCAAATGATTTTGTTTTAAGGTTTTATTGAGAACAATTTGGCTCTGTATTAATGGTGGGAGACGTTCATATTCCCAGACCATATGGGGTAGGTGGTTTGCATAGTGTCTGAGTTGCAGGTACCGATAGAAGTCCCCCTTTGGTAGATTATATTTCCTTTGAATTTCCGCGTAAGCCCACATTGTGCCCTGGGTCACTATTTGTCCCAAATATCTCAGTCCTCTCCTCTCCCACTGCCGAAAACTGCCATCTAGGCTGTTTGGGGGAAAGTTACTCAGGCTGGAAATTGGGCAAATAAGCGGTAGGAAAGGAGTCAATTGATGGATCCGTTTAATGCTCTGCCAGCCTCTCATCGAGGCCGTAAGCCACGGATTTGCAAGCTTATATAGGGTCCTATCCTCCTTGTGTTGGTACAGGGCTCTGTGGAATGTATAATCATCCATCAGCACTCGTTCTATGTCCAACCAGTGTGTGCTATTTGTTTTGGTTTGTCTAGACATCAAATGTATCACGTTTACTGCTTGCTGGTAGAGTCTCAGGTCCGGGAGACCCATACCTCCCCCATCCCAGGGAAGAGTGAGAATTTTTAGGCGTACCCGGGGTTTATTATTGGCCCAAACAAAGTTAGTAACGTGGCGATTTATTTCTCTGAAAGTTTTTAAAGGAAGGTGAATGGGAATATTTTGGAACAAGTATAACGCTCTTGGGAGGGAAACCATTCTAATTAGGTCAATCCTCCGAGCCAGCCCGAGAGGAAGAGTCGCCCATGAGGATAGATCCACTTTAAGTTGCATTACAAAGGGAGCATAGTTATGTTTATAAAACTCCAGGGGAGATTTAGGAATATGTACTCCTAGGTATCTTAGTTTCCCCAGGTCCCATCTTCCCGGGATGTCTGTCCGGACTTTTTGTGTAGGGGAGTATTGAAAGACGAGCATCTCTGGTTTAGTAAGGTTCAACTTGTACCCCGACACCAAACCAAAGGAGTCTAATATTAGCTTAACTGCAGGGAGAGATTGTTCGGGATTTCATAGATACAGCAGAACATCATCCGCGTAGAGGGCTATCCGGTGCTCATTACCTCCCAGTTCCACCCCTTCTATTTCCTGCGCTTCCCTAATCTTCTGGGCCAAAGTCTCTATAAAGGCTGCGAACAAAAGAGGAGAGAAGGGGCATCCTTGCCTTGTTCCCCTATACAGAGGGAAATAAGCTGAGTGGTGCCCATTCACCTTCACACATGCCTGTGGAGAGGCATAAATATTTTGAAGGACGGTTATTAAGGTGGGAGGAAAGCCAAACTTGTGTAAGGTTGCATAGAGGAATGGCCATGCCACCCTATCAAATGCCTTTTCAGCATCTAGACTGACTAGCATGGATGGAACCCCTCCGGTATGCATATGATATACAATATGAAGGGTCCGCCTAATACTATCAGTGGTAGTGTGGGACCGGTCAAATCCGGTTTGATCTTTGTGAATTAGCAGAGGGAGCACCTGATCCACCCGATGGGTTAAGATTGCCATAAATAGCTTATAGTTTTGATTGAGTACCGATATGGTCCTATAAGAGGCACATAATTGTGGGTTCTCGTCTGGTTTAGGGATTACAGCTATCGTAGCATATGACCAAGACGGGGGGGGGAGATTCCCCTCCATGACTGCGTTAAACACATTAAGAAGGTTAGGAAGAATCTGGGCCTTTACCGCCTTGTAAAACTCTGCCCCATACCCGTCTGGCCCAGGTGACTTCTGCGACTTGGCATTCACAATGGCAGCTAACAATTCCATCTCTGTTATCAGGGAGGTCAGGGCTTGATTTTGATCTTCTGTCAGCCGGCAGGATGATTGATCGCAGGAATTCTGCTATTTGTTGTGAGGACGCTGTGCTTGGGGTGTATAGGGACTTGTAGTACATGGTAAAGGCTTCCACAATTTCATGTGTCTTAGTAAGACATCGACCTCCGTAGGGTGGTGCACCAATAGGATTTGCGCTTTTTTTGTTTCGATTTGGTATGCCAGCAACTGCAGCTCTTGGACCCACCTCATAAAACTTCTGGCGTAGGAAGGTCAGGGCTATCTCCGTTTGCTGTTGAATTAACCGGTCCAGCTCAAACCTGGTTTGTTGCAACTGGGGGAGTACAGTTGTATCCCCTTGTTTGTGTGCCATTTGTAAGAAATGAAGAGTATCCTCCAACCTAAGTTTTTGCGCTTTACGCTGTCTTTCCCATTCTGCAGTGTATTTTATTATATGTCCCCTGAGTACAGTCTTAATCGTATCCCAGTACATAGCAGGGGTAGAATCCATGACCGGGTTATCAGCTTTTATCTCCTGAACTTTCTCTGCAAGAAACTCGCAGAACTTCTTAGAGCGCAGGTAATATGGATTAAGCCTCCAAAATGTCCACTTGGGCTGAAGCTCAAAGTCCCACATGGACATCTGGGGGGCATGGTCCGAGACCGAGATGTCTCCAATCTGAATGTCATGTAGCAACCCTAGGTTTTCCACCCATGTGTATACCTGATCAATGCGGGAATAGGTTTGGTGGACTGGGGAGTAATAGGTGTAATTCCTCGAGTGGGGATGGAGCCTCTTCCAGGCATCACACCATCCCGCTTTGCTTACAAATCTCTTGAAAATCTTTGGGTTACCGACTGTTTAGGGGGCTTGGTGTTAGTGGAGTCCAGGTTAGGATCCGTGATAAGGTTAAGGTCGTCTGCCATCATGAGTACCCCCTTTGTTTTTTGTACAATTTTATCCAGTAAAGGTTTAAGGTGGGCCACCAGGGTTCCCAGGGGGAAATATACATTGACTAAGGTTACTGGTTTATCATTTAATGTACCTTGTACCAGTATCATGTGACCCTCCTGGCCAGCCCAGGTGAACTCGGCTTTAAACGGGGTACTTGGGAGGATTATTATGGCAACTCCTCTACGTCTTCCTGCCTTGGCAGAGGAGTAAAAAACCTGTCCTCTGCTTAATTTGGCCAGTTTTGCATGTTCAGCCGCATTCATGTGCGTTTCCTGCAGGTATGTCAGGTTGGCTTTGGAACGCCTGATAAAGGCTAGGGTCCTAGACCGCTTAATGGGTGACGCCAGGCCACTAATGTTTAGAGAGAGTAGTTTCACCTTAGCAGTACCCATGTCGTTATTCGCGATTTCCTCTCTAGTTGAAACCTCCCTTCCTCCAGTGGGGCCCTAGGTCTGCCACTTCTGGAGCATACCCTCACTGAGCACATTTGCTTGGATCTGGTGACTATAACATCACAACACTCAGTACACAACAATGTGTAACTACCATAGAGCACAATAAAAAACATAACATAACACTTAAACATTACAACAATCATAACTTACAAACTGGTACTTCCACGAATCAGGAGATCCTGACCCTGTGGTACGGAGAACCTTACCAATTGCCCAGAGTCCCTGGGCTTTAGCACTATGTGCTACGTGGGAAGGGGTAAAGAGGATAGGTGACGAATATAAGCTGCACTTGTGGTCCCCTAAGATCCCAGCTGTGACTTATGGGGAGAAATACTATTCTGAGGAGACACTTTCCCACCCGGTCCCAAATAGGATGCGCCAGGGCCCAGTGGGGGGAGAAGAATGGGCAAAGGCCAAGCATCCGCCCAATGCACGAGGGCCAAGTCCGCTGTAGTAAGTCATCCATCCGCTCAGCCCATCATATCCAGAAGGAGGAAACAGACGTAACTCACTCAGCATGTCTGCATCCAACTGTGTACAATTGTGGCTCCGGGGTTCTGGTGAAAGTACTGGCCCCACACCCCATTCAGGTAGTCGGCCATGTGTCCCTGGTATATTAGAAGCCCCCGCCTGGAGGGATCAGATGAGCAGTTCCATCCCATACGCCTCCTGGGAGGGTCCCCTGCCCCCAGACCTCCCCATGAGAGAAGCTGGAAAGGGCAACAAGGGAACCCCCTCCGCGGCACGGGGGTGACAGTCCTCAGAGCCGGCTCCTCATATCTCCCTCCCCCAACCCGGACCAGCCGTCGGGGGATCCCCCCCGTGCCTGACCTCGGCAGACCAGGCCACCACCTGTCTTTCCAATGCCTTAGGGGAGAAGGGCATCCAGACCCGTGCATCATCCACAGGCATTAGCTGCGGGCCCTCAGAGGCCAAGCCGCCTGGGTTAGGTCAGTCTCTTCATTGCCCTTACATTTTAGGCATCTCCATGACCTTACTTTGTTAGGACACAGCTCTCATCCCCCAAAGCTGGAGCGAAGAGGGTCCTCCCGCAAATGCTTGAAGGTGGGGATTCCCCCACACACTCCCCGCCCCCCCTAACAGATACCCCTCAAGTAGAGAGGTGGGGATGGGGGGGAAGATGAGGGTGGCCTCAGTCTTCCACTTCTGGCAATATCATGCATATTTTATCATTCCCCAGTCCCTCCCCCGCCCCCACCACCTCCTCCGCTTCTTCTTGTCCATAATGTCATCCATACAGTTCTTATGCCACATATTTATCTGTCAGTCCTTGTGGCCAGCCCATGCTCATATAGGCCTTAAGATCACAGTCTTGTGGTTTGATGCTATGTTTCTCCCCAATTCCACCTCCCTTTACATCCTCCCCATCCTACCCCCATTCCATCCCCTCCTTCCCCTGCTCTTCGTCCTCCTCCCCTCCTCCCTTGGCAGAATACTGGGATCGGGGTTATTAGCTGTCATGCGCCTCTACCAAGTGGCCCAAGCAGGATTCATCATCTCCCTTCGCTCCAGCTGGGGCAGCCTGCATGTCACAGCCAACCATCTCCCCCAACAGACCCTCCCAACCTCTCCCACCGACTCCCTCCTCCACCCTCGGCTCCAACTTCCCACTTTGTCTAACCCCAGAACTAGGGATCAAGGTATGCCTTCCCCATGCCTTGTGTTTCAGAGCAGCTTGGCGACTAGGCTTAAATCGCCACAGCCCTCTGACTTGTCTTCTGCATCTCTCACCACCTCTGACCCCTGATCTTCCCCTTAACAGGAAAGCCCTTACCCTCCCAGAACACAGCGCCTCCCTCTGTCCCCAATCCCCCCACCCCTCCCTACCCCCAATCCCCTCTCCAGGTAGACTCCCACCCAGCCCCTCTGACACCAACCACCCCCCACCCCTCAGGCAGCCAGCATCAATCGAGCTTCCCTCCTCTGAACCCCCAAACTAGGGTAAGGCTCTATATTGCTTTTCTCTATTGCTGCCAGTAGGCCATCCCTCCTCAGTCTTTTGTGGTAAAGTATTTAAGGATACTTGCAGCCCCCTCATGTCTCTGCGTTGATCTCTGACAGCTGTTGCTCCTCCACATTTGATTGAGATGCCTTTAACGCTCCGACAATCCTCTGAAGGGCCTCTGCTCCTTGATTGCACCTCGCGTCTCTCTGCCCACTGCTCCACATCTTCTGGGCAATTTTGGGGGCTACAGAGGGCTCTCGATGCACCGTGGTCTGGGGGACATTGATGTTTCTTCTTTTTAGCTCAGCAATCACCTCCTCAGCTGATTCAAGGGTACGCGCTCCATCTGGGAACAGGACCGTCATCTTGGCGGGGTAGGGAGTGTGGAATCTGATACCCGCTGCCTTCAGTGCCTTCATCACAGAGGTGTAAGCGTGTCTTCGCGCCATAATCTTGGGGGCATAGTCGTTGTCGAAAAACAGATGCTGGGACTCAAAGAGGACCCTCCCCTTCCTCCAGGCCGCTCGTAGGACAGTTTCTTTTTCCTGGAACCTTAAAAATTTCATCAGGATGGTGCGAGGGCAAGAGCCCGGTGGCAGCCTAGGCCCTAAGGTACGATGTGCCCACTCCAGTTCCACCGTAATATCTTCAGGTAAGGGAAGCAGCTCTTTTAAGAGTTTTTGTAGAAAGATGATCATGTCTGTCCCTTCGGAACCCTCAGGGATCCCTGACAGCCTTATGTTGTTCCTCCGGCTGCGACTTTCTGCATCTTCGGCTCGAGTCCGCAGTGCCTTGACCTCGCTGTGGAGTTGTACTATGGCGCACTCCGTGTCAACCAGCCTTCCCTCCATCCCTGCGATGTGGGCCTCGCTGTTCTCCTGGCGTTGCTCCAGCTTCCCTATGTCTGTTCGTAGGGCGGTTGCCGTCGATTTCATTTCTCTCCGGAAATCCCTTATTTCTGCCAGCATCTGGGCCATTTGTTTTTGGAGAATCACATGGGATGCCTGCTCAGGCACTACGCTGCTCCGATGCGAGGACGACGAGGCCCGCGAGTCTTCACTCTCCGACCCCTCATCCTGTGACTTCTTCTTATTGTGGTGAGCTAAGATAGAAAATTTGTTTTCCCCCTCTCTTCTTTGGCATTTTCTGGTTGCCCTCCAAGCTCAGCGGTGAACGGATGGTGATGGATATGCTACTTTAGGAGGGTTAGTGCAGAATCGTTCGGGGAGCCACTAGATCTAGGCTGCCATTCTCTTTACAACGTCACCGGAAGTCCCCACCCCAAAAAATCTTAGATGTGCTCCTGGCTCTCCTAAAAACTTCCAGAAGTGCAGGTCTCCAGTTGACTACAGGGTGGGGGCTGAGAGTGTCTTTCTCTGCCTGACTCTCTCCATTGCCCTGTGGGTGGTGGTGACAGTGTGGTGAGGTGCATGTTGATGTCAGCTGTTGTGTGTGCAGAGCTGGGACTGCTTGATTGAACATTTGCTGTTGTGATGTCCTCTGAATTGGGGGGGAGCAGAAAGAGGAAGAGAGGAGTCCATGGTACAAAACATGTGTGGGGGGGAGGAGCTCACTGTCTGTGATGGATGGCATTTCAGTCTTTTTTTCTGCTGGGGAGCTGGAAGCAATGTGGGAGCAAGATAAATGTACAATAATCAGAGTATTTCTTGGCTTGCATTGTTTCCTGTATAAATGATCAAAATCTACCATTATAATTGAGGGCTAGTGCAACCATCTGCGGGCTAGTGCAGTTTTGAATCAACTTGCCCTGCTGGCTAGTGCAAAAAAAGATTAAGATTGACCCCTGCTGCCTGTTTGTTCAAAGAGACCTATATTCCAAGATTAAACAGGTGACGCACAGTCCTATATTCCTGTCAGACCATGCTATGGTCCAGATGGATAATCTACTGGCAAAAAGAGAGGAGTGCAGAGGGGGGTGGAGGTTTCCCACTTATCTGTTAACCAAGAAAGAGTTTTGGGATCTCTGGAAGGAACATTGGAAAAGATATGTAACAAATAACAAAGGGACAGTGGACGCAGAGGGGATTTTTGGGGAAGCAGGGAAGGCATATATGAGGGGAGTCTTTATTGGTTATATGGCCAAACTAAAAAAAGACAGACAGCAAAAACAAAGGAGGTTAGAGGAGAGGATCAGGGAGCTAGAGCAGGAAGTTCTTCAGGCGGGAACGAGAGAGAAGTTGCAAGAACTCCAAATGGCTAGGGAAGCCCTGAACCTTAACCTAAAGGAGGAAGCTAGATCACAGATTTTATATGCAAGGCAAAGAATTTATGAATGGGGCAACAAACCAGGACCCCTGTTGTTGCATCTTATGAAAGGTGGCAGGACAAATAAAAAGATAGTGGCTGTCAGGGATAAGAAATGGGAGCTGATGAGGGAGGATACACAAATTAAAAGTTGTTTCAGTGACTTTTTTGATATGTTGTACCAGGCAGAGTGCCACGGGTCGTATCAGGCGATGGAGGCATTCCTAGAAGGACTGCCCATCCCGAGGTTAAATGATGAACAAAGAGAGATGCTGGGGGCAGCAATCACAGTAGAGGAAGTGTGCAAAGTAATAGACTGTCTTAAACCGGGTAAAGCAGCAGGCCCAGATGGCTTTGGGGCAGAATATTACAAGGAATTAAGGGGAGAAATAGCTGAACCCTTGAGAAATCTAATGGGAGGAGACAAAGGGGGAGAAGGGGCTACCTAAGACCTGTTGTGAGGCAAACATTTATGTTATCCCTAAACAGGGTAAAGATCCTACAGAGTGTTCATCCTATAGGCCAATATCGTTCTTAAACTGTGACTGTAAGTTCATGACAAAGATCTTGGCCTTGCGGTTAGAGACGATACTCCCCTTGATAGTCCAACCAGACCAGACGGGCTTTGTACAGGCAGGCTATCTTATCATAACATGAGAAGGTTGTTGCATGTAATATGATGGGGGTCTCGGCATCCTGGATGGGCCTGTGTCCTGTCCATGGACGCCGAGAAAGTGTTCAATAGGATAGAGTGGAATTACTTGATGGAGGTCTTGGCACGATTTGGGCTGGGGGATGACTATATAGAAATGGTAGCGGGCCTTTTATTGGGCTCCAACAGCAAGAATATTAGTGAACGGCCTGCTGTCAGAAGAGTTCTGGCTAGAGAGAGGCACTAGGCAGGGGTGCCCACTATCTCCCCTGCTGTTTGCCATTGCAATACAACCTTTGGCTATTAGGATTCAGGGCGACCCTCAGATCTCAGGGATTCTGGGCAAGTGGGGTACGCAGCACATTATTACGCTGTATGCAGATGACATTCTACTTTTCCTCACTGAACCGGAGTGCTCGATGCCAGCCCTTCTACAAACTATAGATCACTTTGCCAGGTTCTTGGGATATAAACTAAATATACACAAATCAGAGTTGATGTACCTGGGAGGAGATGTTCAGAAAGGGAAGGGCGCATGGGGCCTTAGAGTGGTAAACAAGGCGTTTACCTATTTAGGAATAAAGGTGAGGAAGGCTGTAGGTACCTGCTATGAGCTGAACTATAAGTCACTGTTTGGAACCATCCTAGAAGATTTAAGTAGGTGGAAGGCATTGCCAATCTCATGGATGGGCTGATTAAATCTTCTTAAAATGAATGTCTTGCCTGGAATCCTCTATACTATGCAAATGATGCCCTGCAGCCCCAAAAATGTGGATATCAAAAAATTGGAAAAGGGCTTCACAGATTTTATATGGCAAGGAAAGAAATTGAGGATTAGCCTCAAAATACTTAAGACAAGTGGAGTGAATGGGGGACTGAGCTTTCCAGACATAAAGGGATATTACTTGGCCACACAATATAGGTACCTGTATATCCATAATTGCGTTAATAGAGGAAGGGCAGCCATCTGGTTGGACCTAGAGGAAGAAGGATGCCCAGGACAGATGTCAGTCTACCTTGGAGAGGAGGGTTTACAAGCATACAGGAGACTGGGGAAACACAAACCTATTGGTGGTCTCGACTCTAGAGGCCTGGGCAACCATAAAGAAAAGAAGAAAGGTGGACCAGGTAAAAAACATACTTGTGCCAGTGGCGGACAACCCAGACTTTTGGCCGGATCTGGGAGATGGGGGCTTTAAGTTATGGCAAGAGCGAGGGATTTGGTGTATTGGAGACTTGCTCACTAGAACTGGCATGCACACCTTTCAAGATGTACAAATGGGTATGGGTGTAAAAATACATAGAGGGAGGAGACAGTAGGCATACAAAGCAACAGGAGAGGGGACACAAAATAAGTCAGGATAGGAGTGGTGCAGTGCAATGGCTGTGGGGCAGCAGTGTTCCAGGAGACATTCTGGAGGCTGCGATGCTACCCTGTATGCAGGCACCTCTCTGGTCTGAGGGAGCTGGTTGCCCATTTCCAGGCTGACCTGGCTAAGATTCATGAAATCTCTTCCCCCACCCAGGGACCACCAGCGCCACCACCGCTATCTCAGAGGTTGCCAAGAAAGAGTAGCAGTTGGACCAAGGTGGGCTCAGTGAAGGAGAGGGTGGTGGAACAGAGGTGCATTCCTCCAATTGTACCTCTCTACAATTCATATGCTGTTCTGGTGAAGAGTGGTTCCTCTATGGAGGCATCTGCAGTGGAGACCAAGGAAGATGCTGGGAACCTCCACAAAGGAGACCCACAGGAGGGTGGCACGAGATCCCACAGGGGAAGGAAACAACTCCTGGTGGGGGACTCAATCATTAGGTGGGTAGAAGTGGGGGAGGAAGGGGATAGGAAGGTAAGGTGCCTGCCTGGCACCACGGCTCGGAGGGACAGGAAGTGAATCCTCAGGATTGCAGGATCAGCTACACGAGGGAGGGAGCTGGATGTCATTGTCCACCTAGGGACAAATGACCTGGCAGTGAATGGGATCAGAGTAGTGCAACAGGAGTTTGTAGAGTTGGGGAGGGGCCTTAGACAAGTGGCATGCATGGTAACCTTCTCAGAGGTGCTACCTGTCTATGGCAAGGATGATGCTAGGGTATTCTGCACCATGGGATTCAATGAATGGTTGAAAAACTGGTGTGGAGCTCAGGGTTTTGGCTTCATTGGGGACTGGGGAGCTACCTGGAGGAATGCAGGCTTATACTGACGCAATGGTCTGCATCTGTCTTGGGGGCAGGATCCTAGGTGATAGGTTTAAATGCTTCATTGGCAAGCATTTAAACTAGCCAAGGCGGGGGCACTGAAAAGGAGCAGGGGAAATCCCAGCCTCCCCCCACAAAACACAGAAGTTGGAGAGGTAAACACCAAGGTAGAGAAGTCAGTAGGGAAGTCAGTAGGGAGCAGGGCAGGGGTAAATGCTGAAAAAGGCAGTAAGGACAGGGATGGGGCTAAAAGGGATAAGGCCAACAAAAAATGGAAGGTGATGAGTACCAATGCACGCAGTCTGTGTAACAAGCTCCCTGAACTAGTGGCTTTGACGGAAGAGGGATGCCTGGATATTGTGGCAGTCACTGAAACGTGGTACACAGAGAACCATGACTGGGATGTCAACATACCAGGATACACAATCTATAGGAGGGACAGGGTGGGTAAAAGAGGAGGAGGAGTAGCTCTCTACATAAGGAAAGGATTAAAGCAACAGAACTAAAGAGTAAACAGGAAGTTGATGAGTCACTATGGGTCACCCTGGAGACAGGAAATGGCACCACAATCCGCATGGGGGTTTTGTACAGACCCCCATCTCAAGGGGAGGAAATGGACAAGGAAATGATAGAAGGCATTCTTAAAATGGCAGAAAAAGGGGTGATATTGTTGATAGGGAACCTGAATATGCCAGATATTAACTTGAGTACCTTTGCTGAAGGCACATCCAAGAGCAGGGTCATTCTTGATGCCCTACAGGGGTCATGCCTCAGACAGCTAGTGTTGGAACCCACTCGGGAGGGAGCAATCTTAGACCTGGTACTCTCAAATGAGGAAGAAGAAAGGATCTCAGATTTAGAAGTGGATAGCCATCTGGGAACAAGTGACCACCAAACAATGTGATTCACATAAACACAGCCATAGAGTCAAGCCATACAAAAACAAGAGTATTGGACTTTAGGAGGGCTGACTTTCAGAAAATGAGAGTGCCTCAGAAAAGCACTAGCAAACGGGCAAGAAGGAGGGGTGGAGGAACAATGGGGAATAATCAAAACAGCCATCACAAAGGCAACAAACCTTTGTGTGAAGCAAATAAAACAAAATGAAGGAAAAAAACACTATGGTTCTCAAAAGAAGTGGAAGGGAAGGTTAAGGAGAAAAGGATAGCATTCAGGAAATATAAGGAAACACAGAAGGAACAGGACAGAGAACTTTATCAGTTAAAGCAGAAGGAGGCAGGGAAGGCAGTCAGAATAGCAAAGGCACAAACTGAGGAAAAGAATAGCCAACTCTATTGAGAAGGGGGTTAAAACCTTTTATAGGTACATTAGGGAGCAAAGAAAGACCAAGGAAGGGATACAGAGACTTAATAAAGGAGAGGGAATGTGGGCAGAGGGTGACAGTGAAAAAGCAGGGATACTGAATGAATATTTCTGCTCAGTATTCACAATGGAAGAGGAGGGGGAGGTACCTAAACCAAATAAGAGAAACACTCTGAATAGGAAGGTCGATACCAGTCCATGCACAGAAGAAAGGGTTTTGAAAGAACTCTTGAGACTGAGGGTGGACAAAGCAATGGGGCCTGATGGGATTCACCCCAGAATTCTAAAAGAACTAAGGGTAGAGCTAGTGACACCACTGACTACCCTCTTTAACAAATCATGGGAGGATGGGGTGGTACCTGAGAAATGGAGGAGAGCAGATGTGATTCCACTTCACAAAAGTGGGAGCAGGGCAGAGGCAGGAAACTACAGACCAGTTAGTTTGAACTCAGTGGTAGGGAAAATGATGGAATCACTTCTGAAGGAAAGAATTGTTGAGTACCTAGAGGCCAGTGGGGCACAGGACATAAGGCAGCATGGTTTCTCAGCAGGAAGGTCATGTCAGATGTACCTAATAGATTTCTTTGACTGGGTAACCAAAGTAGTAGACCAGGGAGGGACTGTGGATATGGCCTACCTAGATTTTAGCAAGGCATTTGACACAGTCTCACACAAAAGATTAATGTACAAGTTAGCCAGCCTTGGAGTGGGTCCCAAGGTGGTAGTCTGGATAAAAACTGGCTGGACAACAGGACACAAAGGGTAATAGTAAACAGAATCCACAGAGAAGAAAGGAGGGTAACTAGCAGGGTACCGCAGGGTTTGGGACTGGGACCGGTCCTCTTTAATGTCTTTATAAGTGACATTGGAGAGCACCTGAAAGGAAAAGTATGTCTCTTTGCAGATGACATAAAGATCTGCAACAGGGTTGATACACAAAGTGGGGTGGAAAGGATGAAAAGGGACTTGGCAAGGTTGGGGGAATGGTCAAATATATGGCAGCTCAGATTCAATGCAAAGAAGTGCAAGGTAATGTATCTGGGAAACAAAACCCCAGGGGAAGAGTACACAATAGGGGGTGAGATAATAACAATAACACAAACCGAAAGAGACCTAGGAATAATGATATCAGATGACCTAAGGGTGGGCAAGCAACGTGAGAAGGCAGTAAGGAGGGTTGGGGGGATACTGGGATGCACAGGAGAGGCGTCAACAGTAAGTTGTCATCCCTCTGTACAGACAACTGGTGAGACCCCATCTGGAGTACTGCGTGCAGTTCTGAAGACCCCATCTCCACAAAGACATAGACAGAGTGGAGGCTGCTCAGAGGAGGGCAACCAAAATGGTGCAGGGTCTGCACCAGAAGACATACGAGGACAGACTAAAGCAGCTTAATATGTGTACTCTTGAGGAAAGGAGAGAGAGGGGGGACATGATAGAAACTTTCAAGTATCTCAAGGGAATTAACAAAGTATAAGAGGGTAGCATCTTTCAGAAAAAGAGATGTGCAAGAACAAGGGGGCACATTTGAAGATGGGGGTGGCTCAGAGGTAATATTAGAAAGTATTTTTTCACAGAGAGGGTTGTGGATGCATGGAACAGCCTTCTTGAGGAGGTTGTGGAGTCAGGAACAGTAGAAGAATTCAAAAATGCAAGGGACAGACATAAGGCAATTCTAGTGAGGGTAGGAGGAACTAAGCTGTTGATTAACTAGAATCTGTAGCTTATCCATCAGGTAGAGAAATGGGCAGACTAGATGGGCCAAGCGGTCCTTATCTGCCGTCAAATTCTATGTTTCTATGTCCCTTCCTTGCACCTTTTTAAATACTTTCAAGTTCGAGACTACTGTAGGAGGTTACAGAGACAAAGGCTGGAAGAATTACCATTAGAGGAAGTGGAGAGAGAGAGAGGTACTGGGAGCAAATAAGCATGAGAAAGGCTTAGTTAGCAGAGCAGTAAAGCTGGATAGGGTATTTTTTAAGGGAGAGACCCACAAAGTTAAATGATGGTGGGAGAAAACCTTGGTCTAGAGGTAACAGACTCTAACTGGGAATTGGTGTGTAATTCACACATGGGCCTACTTCTCTGTAATAAGTATAAAGACATGCAATATAAATTTCTACATCACCTATATTACCCCTCCCAGTATGGTCTACAAGTTCTACCTGGGGTGTCCCCAGATTGCGGAAAGTGTAAAGTAAATCAGGGTACACTCATACACTACTATTGGGAATGCCCGAATTTGGGGGTGTACTGGAAGGGAGTGGCGGATGAACTCTCCAAGATGATCGGTCGATCCATAGAGTTCTTCCTGCAGTTGTTTTACTGGAGGTATAAGTGGCAGAAGATGATGCATGGGACCTTTATCCCAGCTGGGTGAAAATCCTTTTGGTGGTGGCCAGACAGGGGATTCAAAACCTCTGGATTTCTTGTATACTGCCAATGGTAGACCAATGGAGAAGTTTGGCCATCAGGGTACTGGCAATAGACAGACTGACCTATGTGTTAAAGGGAAAGGAGGGCAAATTTGCCAGAGTGTGGGATAACTTTCTAAATGCTCTCATCTCCAGGGAAGCAACGATTTTGCGAGAAGGGGAAATGGTGTGAGACACATAAATGTGAGAACGTAGCAGAAGGAAAAATGAAAGCAAGAGTCCGGCTGAATAGTCAGTTAGACAGATGAAATCGAATTTTAAGCGGAGCTGAAGTTTTGATTGAGTTTTCATTTCTTTTCACTTACTTAAACAAACACCATGTGGTATTTTTTCTCTTTTAACTATTTTTGTTGTGAACTGTTAAAGTACATTTAAGGTCGGCAATGACACAAATAGGAATCCTAAGCACTGAGAGACAGGATTCACCCTTTTTAAGATGTATGGTACTTGGGGGTTTTACAAAGCTGTATTGAAAAGAGGTGGAAGAAGTCTGTGAAAGAAAAATAATGGCTGTATACTACCTGTCTTTCATTTAAGTGATGTATACTGTATTATCTTTGAAATTTCCTGATAGTAAAATTATTATACAAAAATATAAAAAACAAAACAACGCTGGTACTGGAAAGGTGGAGAGAAAGCAGGCAAACTGCTCACTCATCATCTCTGAATATTTTTATTTTTATTTATTGAAGTGTTTCACCAGGAAGGCACGCTGAGCATCAAGTTGCTCGTCTCCCGGTGCGACCTGGGGGGTAGGGGAACGTGAGGATAATATACAGAGATTTGGCACACAATATAGATATACAGTTTGATTACATTCAATAAAGTGAGCAGACTATACAGACGTACTGTAAAGGAGGAATGCTAACAGGTGTGAAAAACATTGCTAAGAGTCTTGAGCTAGATAGATATGATAGCACAAATATATTTTGCACTTGGTGGGACATAGCTTTGTAGTTAGAAAATGGCTGGATAGAATACAAGGAGGTTAAACTAAGGCAAGATTGCAAGGAGAGACAGATAGAACAACATTTGCAAGGTTGACTATAAGTGCATTAGAGATTAGGAGTTAGCCAATAACTATGGCTAGGAAGGGGGGAGGTGAGTGGGTGGTGGGCATATAGGCAGAGAGCGGGGGGTGGTGGAAAGGGGGTATCTGGAGAAGGGGAAGGCAAGAGGTGGAGGAGAAGGGTCTGCCAGGGCCTGACCCCTCCAGAATGCTGGGGACCCTGTGTGCACCAGGCAGAGGTCAAGCACGAACAGGAGGGAAGCAAGTTGTAGGCAGTGGGAGTTACAACACGTCAGGAAGGAAGTACAGCAAGCTACCAGACATATCATGTCTCTAAAGGACTCAGGTGGTCTAGTCCAATATACCCCTAAGGCCATAAATGAGGCAGTGAAAGACTGCTATTAGAAGTTGTACAGTACATCTACGTTGCCAGCCAAGGATCTTATCTCCACCTTTTTGTCGAATATCCCAGTTGCTCACCTTCGAGACATGGAACAGCATGTCCTGGATCAGCCAGTCATGGTAACCGAGGTGGTCAAGGCCATTAAGGCACTTTCCTATTCGAAGGCTCCTGGTAGATGATGGGCTCCCTGCCCACATCTACCAGCTTTTTCCTGATATGGTTGCCCCTCTGATAATGCCTATGTTCTGTCACGTGTAAGCTGCAGCCAAACTCCCTCCCTCACTGAGAGGGGCCATAATCACAGTTATTCCCCCCAGAAAGTAAAGATTCACAGTTGTGCAATAATCATCAGCCCATCTACCTCATCAATGCAGATTGCAAGGTCCTGGTGAAGGTTCTTGCAGTCCTGCTGGAACAGGTAATCTCCCGGCTGGCACATCCTTCTAAGGTTGGCTTTGTAAGGGGCAGATTGGAGTTGGATCATGTATGTTCCCTCCTTACCACCATGTCCTTCACTCAATCCCACAATACCCTAGCAGTGGCAGTTTCCATAGATTTCAAGAAGGCCTTTGATTCTGTCCAGGGGCCTTATCTCCTACATGTATTGTCCCGCTTTGGGCGTGACAGTAATTTTCTGAAGTGGATTTGTGTACTATATGCCAACCCAGTTGCAAGGGTCACCACCAGTGGTATTCTCTCTACTCCCTTCTCTTTGTAGAAGGGCACCTGCCAAGGTTGCCCCCTCTCATTATTACTCTTCCTCTTGGCTATTGTGCCCTTGGCTGTGGCAATCAGATCTCACCCTGACATTCATGGGATTAAGATCTGTTCCCAGGAATGTTCCACTCTGTTGTATGTGGATGACCTCTTGTTGCTTCTCTCCTCCACTGAGTGGTCTGGTACACCTCTCATGCAGTTACTCCAGTCCTTTTTGCATGTATCTGGGCTTCATATTAATATTTCCAAAACACAGGTTCTGAGGCTGGGCTGGTGGTGCTAAGAGATGAGCTGCTGGACGCCACACCTCACGCCATGCTGGAGACCCAGGTTCGGGAATGAGCCTGGGTCGTTGGGGGTTGGCTGGGGGGAGGGAGTAGGATTGAGCAGCCGAAAGGCAGTTCTTCTCTCCTGGGGAGGGACCTTGTCACCCCTGCAGTCCAACTTCCCCCAGGTGGAGGCCTGAGGGTAGTGCAGGTGGAAGGTGGCACAAATAGGGAGGGCGCTGCGGAACCGCGGCATGTGTGTGCCTCCAAACACGTATGCACGGACATAGCATGGGCAGGTGAAAACAGGTGGAAAATAGATGCTGACCGGTAAGATGATGCTGGTCGCCCTCAGGCATCTCACCCCCGCCAGCTGGGCACCTCTGTGCTATTGAGGGGAGTCCTGGTGGATGTTAGAGTGACT
The DNA here is from genome assembly GCA_016271365.2 of Neoceratodus forsteri. Taxonomy (NCBI): domain Eukaryota; kingdom Metazoa; phylum Chordata; order Ceratodontiformes; family Ceratodontidae; genus Neoceratodus; species Neoceratodus forsteri. The sequence goes on along the minus strand of CM028130.1, from coordinate 135,660,496 downwards.
GGGCTGGGAGACCAGTAGAAGGGGACCAGTCAGGGCCAGCCTGGTGGTGCAGAGGACTGAGGCACTATGCCTTACCTCGCGTCATGCCGGCAACCTGGGTTCGAGAATGACCTTGAGTTGTTGGGGAGCTGGCGGGGGGAGGGACGGAGCAGGATTGAGCAGCCTCGTGGTAGCTTTCCTTTCCTGGGGAGGTTGTTGCCCCCCCCCATAGTTCCACTGCCACTGGATGGAGGTCCTGTGGCACCGTAGGCGGGAGGGGGTGACGAGTAGGGTGGGTGTCCTGGAACGCGGTGTAGAAGTGCCTCCACATGCAAGCACATACCTGAGGAGGGGGAAGGGAGAAAACTGGGGGAAAATACAAAATAAAAAAAGGGGGGTCCGTCAGCACCTGGAGGCAGAAAAATTTATATAGAAAAAAAAAACGCAGGTTCTTTCCTTTACCCAATCCTGCCCAGTGGACGTGGCCTGCTTGGACTTCAGCAAGGCCTTTAACAATGTTCCACATAGGAGGCTGGTAAACAAGTTGGGCAGCATGGAGTGGGCAATAAGGTGGCAACCTGGGTAAGAAACCAGTTAGGGGACAGGAGGCAGAGGGTGGTATGGTGGTAAATGGAGTTCACTCCGAAGACAGGAAGGTTACCAGTGTTGTACCACAGGGGTCAGTACTGGGGCTAGATAAGTTACATAGGTAAATACAGAGCTTGTTAAGACAAATGTCCCTAATAGTTATATCCCCTGATGATATTAGTCGTACAAAAATTATCCAGTTTAGTTTTGAATTCCTGCATGTTCCTGGCTACCACCCATCACTTCCTGTGGTAGTGAGTTCCAAAGTGAAGCAGCTCTCTGGTTGTACCAATTATGTCTTTTGTTTCAATGGCATAGCTCCCCTCTCAGTTGTAGAATGTGGGCTGTTGTACCATATGTTTGTTCTCTCATCTCCAAGCACAAGCAGTTCCACAGGCCATGATTAGTCAATGCCCAGAACAAAAGACACATATCGCCTCTTAATCTTCTGTACTAGAGTGTAAACATTCCCAGATGCTCCAGTCTAGTTCCATAATCCTGATCTCTTTCTTGTGGCTCTTTTCAGTACTCTCTCAAGTGCCTGTATTTCAGATTTTTTGTTTGGCGCCCATACTTGGGTATGTAACCCCCCTGTTACCCGGGGTTACAAGAATCCCAGTTAGACCTAGTGGTAGGCAGGGAAGGCAGCTTGTGAAACTCCAGTTAAATGGATTTCACACTGTCTCACTCTGTTCTCAGCCTCAGCTGAGACTGAGGGATGACATAATTTTAGAACTGTCACAGCTGCATAAGCCACACTGAAATGTTGCAGTTGGAGGTTGGAGTAGAACATTGGGGAATTAGAAGTGAGTCTGTTGCAGTCTGTAGTAGAGGAAGGAGGTGCTGTGCTGTTAGCAGGCCCTCAGAGTCCTAAGCTCTGTCAAATAGCTATTTTATTTTGTATAGGTGTGTGTTCTCACCTGAAAGGGAACACAAGAAGAGCCAAGTGAAGTGGTAGAGACCGCTTTCAGTGGTTAAGGGCCCCATCCCTGTGGGGATGGGAGGAAGGAATCAACCTGCTTCCAGGGGCAAATCCCCTGGTCCGGCTAGGGAAAAAGAAGCTGCCTGAGTTAAGTTCGTGCTGAGGCACCAGAAGTTCTGGACGAGATTTCTTTGAAGAGAAAACGCCTGTGGGGCACCTGCAACCAAGGGGTGAGTTCGCTCTGCTAAAAAGCCAATGTGTTTTCACCTGAAACAAGATGAAACTAAAGTGACTGTTACTGTGGGGTCAGGAAAAGACAGCCAAGTACAGTTTAGAAGATGTGGGGATTGGACTGCTTAACTCTGTGGGGGGTCTAGAGTAATGGACACAGCCACTTAAGTATGTTCAAGTTCAGCACAAATGGGATGTAAAGACAGTAGATTGAATGTGAAAACATTTAAAGAGAATCTACACAGCAAAGTGTTTTCAAGGATGACGTGTTACAGTCCAGAGAAATGGCCGGGTATGAATTATGGGAGCAAGAGGTGGAAGACCCCCCATCAGTAGTAACCAAATTCACCTCTATGGGTTTGCTTTGGGACACCTGTTGCTTTCTCTCAGGTACTTGGCCAGTGCCTGAGGAAAGTACCCAGACGTGGGATTGACGAGGAAGATTCCCTGATGGAGCCAGAAGTGCCCATAGGTGGTTTAGGGAGCCACCAGTAAATGTTTCCATGTTATATGGAAAGTGTCCAAAGGGCTGGTATGATAGCCGAGCCATGGAAGGAAGGTAGTCCAAGTGGCTGGCAAGGGAGCTGAGTCAGGGAAACCCAGAGCAGAGTACAAGTGCGGGCTGTGTGCCCAGTGTGTTTCAAAGCCTGAGGGCTAAAGTGAAAGTGAATGTGTTCTGATCTCCATAAATCTGCATTACCAGGAGTGTAGCCCCATGGGGGTCCATCTATGCTTTGTTATTCTGTTGGATGTGAATAAAAGCCACACTTTAGAATCCCACTTCTGGTACTTGACATTACAGTTATTGCTTCCTGTGTCCGAAGTTACTTGGGTGCCCCTGTTGCAGAGTAGCCAGACCTAGCCAATGTGCCGAGTGACATATTTCTCCCCGAACCCAGCCCACCAGGTAGTGCTGTCAAGATGGAAACGGCATACCTGGGTGGGGGTTACAGGTACAATACTCCAAGTGCAGTCAGATCAGAGATACATACAATGGGACAGTCACTTCCTTGTCCCTGCTTTTAATGTGTCTAACTATGCTGTTTTGTATAGCATTTGCCTTTTTTTGTGATAGCATGGCAGTGACTCTTAAATTGCAGATCCCTAGAAATTATTATGCCTAGGTCTCTTTCCTCAATCACCTCCTTTAGGATACAACCATTTAGCATGTAATTAACATTCCTATTATTTTTACCCATGTGCACGATTGTGCATTTATCAGTATTTTTTTTTTTAAACTATTTTTCCTCCGGTCGCGGTCTATGGGGCCTCACTCAGGCATCCTGCCTGTTCCTGCCCTGCCTGAAGTCCTCCGACCTGAGCCTCCTATCTCCTCCCCTCATCCCACAGTCGGCACCCCCAGCTTAACCCCTCTGGGGTGGGGCCACCCCTCCTCTTTGGGCTCTGTTGCACACGTAGTCTCCGGCTGTGGGTGAGGGCCTGGGTGGAGGAACCTGGAAGACCAGTCAGGACAGACCTGGCCATGGGCATGGGGGCAGGTGCCATTGCCTGCCCTGCAGACCAAGATTTTCCTTCTTCTGGTGCTCCCCCCCATGCGTGGTGCATGCCCTGATGCAATGGTACACGGCAAGCCTGCCTTGCGTCAGCCACGCTGCATGCGTGCTGCTCTACATGCTACAGTGTCCACGGTCTCCACCGGGAGCCGCTGGCATGCTGGGCAATCCCCAACCTTCCCCCCTGGGGAGGAGAGCAGCCCACCAGGCGCTCAATCCTCGACCCACCCTTGCAGATCCCTGGCGCCCAAGCTCACTCCCGAACTCGAGTCGCCATTGTAGCACAAGGTGTGGCATCCAGTGCCTCAACCCTCAGTGCCATCAGTTATCAGTATTAAACTGTAATTTACATTTGGTAGCCCAAATCTCAATTTCAGTTAAGGCTTTTAGTAATGTTGCAGAATCTTCTGTGGTCTCAACAACTGTACCTATTCTAGAATCATCTACAAACTTAGTCACTCAGATGCCATCCTTACAACCCATAGAGGCAATATAAAGGTTGAAAAGACATGGCCCCAGAATCAACCCCTGGGGGACCCCAATGCCCACTTCAGATCAATCTGAATATATGCCTTGGATGCTGACCCTCTGCTTCCTATCTGTTGGCCATGACGCAATCCAGTTTATAATGTTGCCATGTCCCAGTCCTCTTTAATGACTTCATTAGTGACATAGCAGAGGAACTAGAAGGGAAGGCCTGCCTGTTTGTGGATGACACCAAGATCTGCAACAGGGTGGACACTCCAGAGGGGATGCAAAGGATGGAAAGAGACTTGAGATGACTGGAGAGGTGATCAGAAGTTTGGCAGCTAAGGTTTAATGCACAAAAATGCAAAATAATGCACTCGGGTCACAGAAACCTGGGGGTGCAGTACAAAATGGGGGGAGAGATACTAGCAGCGACCAAGCAGGAAACAAGACCTGGGGTTAACCATGTTGGATTACCTGAAGGTGGCCAGACAATGCAACAAAGTGATCAGGAGAGCTAGTGGGATGCTGGGATGTATGGGTAGGGGTATTACCAGCAGTAAGACCCCAGCTGGAGTACCTTGTCCAGTTTTGGAGGCCACATCTCAGGAAGGACATAGACAGGATGGAGGCCATCTAAAGGAGGGCTATCAAGATGGTATAGGGTCTACATCAAATGTCCTATGAGGAGAGGCTAAAGAAATTAAACATGTACACCCTGGAGGAGAGGAGGGAGAGGGGGAATATGACTGAGACCTTTAAATACTTCATGGGGGTGAATAAGGTACAAGTGGGATGTATTTTTCAGAGGAAAGGGTGCTCCAGAACAAAGGGACATGATTTGAAGCTGGAGAGAGATAGGTTTAGGAGAGATGTGAGGGAATACTTCTTCACAGAAAGGAGGTGGATGCCTGGAATGGTCTTCCAGCGGGTATCCCATGATATGGGTGAGTCAAATTGAATGACTCAGCTTGAGCGCTTGTGATATCAGTGAGTATGAAAGGATAGCGAGGGTTGGAAACAGCGAGTGTGAGAGTACAAGAACTGTGACAGGAAGAATACAGCGACTGTGATTGGGAGCTATTGTGAAAGAGGATATAGCTGGTTGTTTGTCCAGGCAGTTCCCAGATGGCCATTTGGTGTTGTGGTATCAGTCACTGCCTGTGATGTGGGAGGACCCAGGTTTGGAGCTAGCTAGGTTGTGTGTGAATAATATTTTTTGTGTTATTTTGGTACTTAAGTGTTTTTTTTTTCTGGATTCCGCGATCTCCTGAATTTGTGCTCCACATTCCCCTGCCTTCCTGAATGTGATCCCCTGTCTGCAGGTTGCCTCCCAATGTTCTGATGACTTGAGTACCCCCCTGAATAGCCCCTTCCCAAGTTTTCCCTTGTACCCCAGTGTCAGGCTCCCCACCGCCTGGAGTAGATTATGATAATAATGGGAGGTGCGGGGGGACATAGTCCCCCTCATAAAATGTTTAGTACATATCACCCCCAGAGGGTGTATTGCGGACTGTCACTGTTTTTGGTTCCACTGTAGTGCACGTCACCATTTCTGTTTTCGGTGATGTGCACTCGTTAATTTTCATGGTGCTATTGTTGCTTCGCTGTTATCACATGGAACCCTTTCAGTGGAGGTTGTGGGGCCAAAAGCAGTGGTAGGATTCAAAAAAAGCCTGGGATAAGCACAAGGGAGTCATAGGGGATAGGTAAGGGGGTGGCAGAGAAAGTGTCATTGATCTGGAGGGATCTACAGTGCAAGCAATGCAACAAAAAATGGCAGACTGGATGGGCCATACAGTCCTTATCTGCCTTCAGCTTCTATGTTTCTATGTTTCTCCCTTCACTTTACCTCAGCGGGTCTTGCCTGGTATCCTGCTGAGACTAAATATCTAGGAATACACATCAGCCAGGACATACCCTCGATCCTCCAAACCAATCTGGGTCCCCTTCTTCAATCTCTCCAAGTCGACTGTTACTGATGGAGGGCTTTGAACCTTTCACTGGTGGGTAAGATAGAGGCTATCCACATACTGCTGCCAAACTGCTATATATTTTGGGCCACCTTCCTCTGGCCATACCTAACAGTTGATTTCTGAAGCTTGACAAGCTAATAGGGTCTCTCCTATAGGAGGACATCCACCTAGATACAGTCATTTCAAACTGTGAGCACACTGGTTAGGTGTAGGTGGGGTCTCACCTGGTTTAAAGGATACCATCTTGCCTTTCTCAGGGCACAGACTCTGCACTGGTTTGAGGATGTTACTGAGCACTTTCCCCTCAGGATCCATATTGGAGTCTCTGATTCAACCGCACATTTCCTTGGGGTCCCTCCCCTACTCCCCATTATCTAAACAACTGGCTATGTATACCAGTATCACAGTGTTCTGTGCTCCGTGGAGAGAGCTGCGCAAGCATCTCAAAAGAGACATTAGTCCCCTGGAGCTGATGCCACTATGGCAGAATCCTAACCTTCAGATTGGTAACCATCCCTTCCTGTGGGACTCCTGGAAGGAGTGGGGCCTCCTGCGAGTGAAAGATCTCCTACTTCCTAAGTCTAGACACCCTCAGGCTTTTGAATACCTAACCCAACAGGTGGGACTTCCCAGAATGGACTTCTGGAAATAGTTGCAGATTCATAGGTCTCCTTCAGCTGCCCACTAAAACAGGAAGTACCCCATCACCTGCTGGCTTTGCTCCCCCAGGGGCAGAGCAGGGCTCAATTATCGAGACCTTAGAGAGTCTTTGCCTGACCAAACACAGGTGGCCAGAGTTCACTGGAAACGAAATCTGGCTGCATCTATTCCCCAGGAAGAATGGTTCCAGAGCTGGATTATAGCTCATTTGGCTCATAGAGATGCACGGAGCTGCTTAATTAAAAACAAAGTACCTTACTATTGGTATCTCACCCGGCAGATGCTTTTTGACCATAGGGTCATCTCATCTAAGAAGTGGTGGTGTGACATTCACGATGGCTCCCTCTTTAATATTTTATGGGCATGTCGTATCCTTCACCCCTTTTGGCAAGGTGTGCACGACTTCTATAAGAATATCCTTAACACCTGTGTATTCTTTTCTCCCCATTTGTATGTCCTCACCCTGCCCACGGTGGTGCCACACCTCCCCACTAACCAGCTGAAATGGTTGGCAGTAGTGGCCGCAGAGGCCAAACTCCAACTCCTTCAGAAATGGAGGTCCACAGTAGTTCTCTCAGTAGAGGCGTGGATATTATTCCTGGCTGCCCTAGCACACAATGAGCAGCTTGGCCACTTAGCTCATGCCAGGATGGATAACTATGAGCATTCTGGGGACCATATCTAGAGCATATTGCTGGCCAGGGCTCTTAACCACATTGTTTCTCTTGGGATATATGATATCTCTCCCACTGTGTTCTGGGTAACTACAGCTGGAGGAGTGTCTTTCCTCTCAGGATCTCAGCCCGCCTTGCCAAAATATCTCATTGCTGTTTTAAAATGGCAGCTTTTTACACCCCTGGCCAATATCACTATGCTATTGGTGTGTCTTTGCTCAGTTACTTATGGTATGGATGTTAATGTGTTTGTACTGTTTCATTTAGGTTAAGTATAGTTATTTTTTCTATGGTACAATCCTTTGTAATTTGTTGACGATATGCTTGCACTTCCTGCGTATAGGTCATGCCGTGGTTCTTTAGTTCTCCGACAGATGGATTTGTCTTTCAATATTTGGATACCAGCAACTGTTGCCTAGTCTATATATCTGTGCCAAGCTGTATTCTGGATGTTGGATATGCATTTATGTTATGTATGCTTTATCTGGAAATTTAATAAAGTTTTAAACTACAAAAAAAATACAAAATATGCAAACAGTTTTTTTTATTTATATTTTATCCCGATTTTACCCCCATTTTTTTCCCCTACCCCAAGTCTCAGCCACATGTGTGCATGTGGAGGCATGCATGCGCCACAGTGCTGAGATGCCCTCCCTCTGCTTGCGGCCCACCTTCACTGCCCTCGGACCTCCAGCTAGGGGCAGTGGAACTGTGATGGGTGACAGGGTTCCTTCCTGGGAGAGGAGAGCTGCTTTTCGGCTGCTCGATCCTGCTTCCTCCCTATCCCCCTACCGACTGGCTCCCGATGACTGTGGCTCGTTCCTGAACTTGGGTCACTGGTGTGACACAAGGTAAGGTATCCAGTGCCACCTGGCCGGCCATATATGTAAACAGTTTTAATGTTGGTTTTCAAAATTCACACCTTTGAGTAGCACATTTGTTTATTGGATGTATTTACATGTTTTGTTTTTATAGGTGTGTGGGTTCTAATCTTTTCACGGCCACTTATAGCAGCTACTATCTTTTATGTGAGCTTTAACAACTAATCAGCTTGTGTAGCAGCTGTGTGTATGGTATAAGAGGAGGGGTGCTAGCCTTAGAAGCCTGCCCCCTTCACGGGAAGAGCGAAACGCTGGGTCACCTATACTGTCCCTTGTATCGTGTAGGATTTGGTGTTTTGAGACCACAAATAAACTGCTATACAATGTTTTCAGCAACTAGGTCTCAGCGCATATATTTTTGCTACAATTGCAGGCTTCCTTAAAGTGCGCCAACTTCTGTTGAACTGTACTTTGGGGGGATTATCAATCCTATGGCAGCACCTGATTACTGGCACTGCTAGAGCCTGGAGCCACACAGTCTGCATGTAATATCCTGATTTAGTGTTTATCAAATTAAAGGCATTCAGAGTTGTAGATCAGTGGTGCCATATTAGTCTTAGGAAAACTCAGTACACTGTTATTTTGTGGTAGTATCTTTTTATTAGGCTAACTGAAGAATTTTTACACAAGCTTTCGAGACCTCTCTCAGGTCCCTTCGTAGGGTGCAGGGAAAACTAACCAGCATTTCAGAATGTATGCCATACATGTGAGTGTATTAAAGAGCACATATTGCTGATATTTTACTTCCTTGGGACATAGAGTGAGAATAGCAAAATATTCTCAGTCTAGGTCCCCTCTCTCACCAATTGCCATCTTGCTCACTTCTCCACCTTCATTGCTAAGTATTGGTTTAGCACCCTCCACTTGTACCTCTCTATGCTGCTAGCTCCTGTCTGCAACTCGGGATACTCTCGGCACACCCGTGACCCCTGTTCCTTTGCTCTCCCCCAACTGCACTCACTTTTGGGTAAACTATCCTTTGCCTACAAGCTCCCAGCCCTCTGGAATAGCCTCCCTCCCCCAGTCCACCTCTTGCCAACTGCAGCATCCCTCAAAAAGCACGTCAAACTACTCCCCCCCCATTTATGCTCTCCAAGTCCTCGCACCTGAGTCACTAGCTTCAAACCTTCTCTATAAGTCCCCAGTTGCCCCATCTGCCACCTGCCCTCTTGCCTTACCATGCTCCTAACACCTCACTTTAGCACCCCCTCACTTTGCTCCCCTCCTCCACGCTTACATGGTACACCCTACAGACTACAATTTTCTAGATGTCTCTTGGTTCCCAATCAGAAACGCCTATTGTAAATCCTCCTCCGTTCTTATATTGTATATATCTTAGAAATCAACCTCTAGACTTTACTGCTGTATTTTGGTTAAGTGTTACAGAGTTGAATAAGGCCCTACCCCATTTGTTATGCAGAAAGAGTTGGGACACAAGGTTCTCTTCTATCCTCTCCTTTTCTGTTTCTTGTCTGTCTGGTTGCACAACCAGATTTTCTTGTGAGACCTAGGAACTGATCACTCTGATGGTTTCACAGTTCTACGCCTCTCGCTATCTCTGTGCCTTCCCTTGCTATTTCTGTCTTTTCTTTTCCCCTTGCATATCTGCGGTTATAAAAAAAATATATGTGAATCCCTGTGTAAAACTATGTGAAACTGGGATCCCTTTGTTTAAAGCTGTATATAGTTATAATGTTGAAATGATTGTGTAACCCCCAGTCGGCACTAAACTGAGCGGGCTACTACCCCTGCCTGTGTAGCTAGTGAACAAGTTGAGGGGCCTGGGTCCTATGACGTGGTGCCTACATTTTTATAAGTTGAAACTTGGGGAGAAAGGTGTCACTTGGCATGGTGATTAGGTTTGGCTACTCTGCACAGGGGCCCCCAAATAACTCCGGACACAGGAAGCAATAACTGTAATGTCCAATACCAGAAGTTGGGATTCTAAAGTGTGGCTTTTATTCACATCCAACAGAATAACAAAGCATAGATGGACCCCAACGGGGCTACACTCCTGGTAATGCAGATTTATGGAAATCAGAACACATCCTCTTTACACTGAAACCCTCGGGTTTCGAAACACTCTGGGCATTCGGCCCTAACTCAACTCTTTTTCAGTTTCCCTGGCTTGGCTCCCTTGCCAGCCCTCTGGACTACCTTCCTTCCATGGCTCGGCTCTCATGCCAGCCCTTGGACACTTTCCATGTAGCATAGAACATTTCTCGATGGCACCCTAAACCACCTCTGAGCACTTCTGGCTCCATCAGGGAATCCTCTTCATCAATCCCACGTCTGGGTACTTTCCTCAGGTACTGGCCAAGTACCTGAGAGAAAGCAACAGGTGTCCCAAAGCAAACCCATAGAGGTGAATTTGGTTACTACTGATGGGGGGTCTCCCACCTCTTGCTCCCATAATTCATACCTGGCCATTTCTCTGGACTTTAACACCTCATCCTCTGAAAACACTTTACTGTGTAGATTCTCTTTAAATGTATGTCACATTTAATCTACTGTTCTTCCATCCCACTTGTGCTGAACTTGAAACATACTTAAATAGTGGCTGTGTCCATTGCTCTAGACCCCCACAGAGTTAAGCAGTCCAATTCCCACAACTCTTAAAACTGTACTTGGCTGTCTTTTCCTGACCCCACAGTAACAGTCACTTAACTTCATTTTGTCTCAGGTGAAAAAAAATTGGCCCTTTATCAGAGCAGACTCACATCCGCCCTCCTCCAGTCCTCAGGTACCACCCTATCCTCCCATGATTTATTAAAAAGGGTAGTCAGTGGTGTTACTAGTTCTTCCCTTAGTTCTTTTAAAATGGTTGCAGGTGCCCCACAGGTTTTTTCTTCTCCAAAGAAATCTCATCCAAAACTTCTGGTGCCTCAGCACGAACCTAAAATTAGGCAGCTTCTTCTTCCCCTGGCCGGACCAGGGGATTGCCCCTGGAAGTAGGCTGAATCCTTCTCCTCATCCCTGCAGGGATGGGGCTCTGAACCACTGGAAGCGGTCTCTACCACTTCACTTGTCTCTTCTTGTGTTCCTCTTCAGGTGAGAACACACACCTCTAACAAAAATATAGCTCTTTGTCAGAGCTGAGAGCTATGAGGGCCTGCAACTGCAGCACACCTCTTCCCTCTTCAACACTCTACTGCCGACTATTCTTGAACTGAACTCAAATTCCCCAACATTCTATCCTAACTTCCCTAGCTGCAACATTCCAGTGTGGCTTATGCAGCTGTGACAGTTCTAAAATGATGTCATCCCTCAGTCTCAGCTGAGACTGAGAACAGAGTGAGACAGTGTGAAATCCATTTAACTGGAATTTCACCAGCTGCCTTCCCTGCCTGTCACTAGGTCTAACTGGGATTCTTGTAACCCTTGGTAACCGGGGGTTACACTTGCAAAGCTATTTGTAACTCAAGGGGTTAACCTGAGATGCAGTTTTTAAGCCTTTTGCAGAGCTGTAAACAAGAGGTCAGTTCTGGGTCACTATGTTCTTTTTGCTGCACCTGCATTGAAACTGACAAGAACATTCTGTAAACTGACAAAAACACTCTGTGAGAAGCAGGATGTCAACGACGCAAAGACTTGTTATAAAAAGAGTAGCAATGCTTTTGCTGAAGAGACAAGGAGAGTGAGAGACTGAGAGACTGAAACTTGGAATTAAGAGATACTCCCAGAAAAAGGACTTAGTTTTCTCTGTTTGTACTGCCTTGTAAATAGTTATACTAAATACTTTTTATTTTTAGTTTGCTGTTATTGAGAAAAATAAAATGCTATTTGCAAATTTTGAAATTGCTCCTGGTTTTCCTATGCTTCCTGACCTGTGCCTCAATGACAGATGGTGTTAGTCGTGGGATTTACACTGTGCATACTCTAAGCCAGGAGTTTTGTGTGTGGGTACTAGACCTGGTACCTGGAAAGCATAGAAGAAAGGTATGGATTCTGCAGCAGCAAGTACAGGAGTGTTTACAAGAAGAATGGCAGTCAAACTAGAAGCAGAAACAAAAGTCCAAACTGAGATTGTACAGCCAGCATCAGTCATGGAAAAAAAAGAACATAAAAAGAACAGGCAGTGACAGAACCTGAAAGCCTGACCACCTATTTCAAATGGTGGGCTATACAACAAACAGAGATGGAAAAACAGAGAAGAGAGGAGATGCAGCAGAGAGAAAAAGAGATTAAAACGTTTAGAGACACAGAGAAAAGAAGAAATGCATCCTTGAGAAGCCTTAACCCAACTTAGAGAACTCCTTATGCAATGACTCCAGCCAGAGGGCAAAACACTCCCACAGATCATCAACACATTTGCAATGGAGCAATTCGTCAACATCCTGCCTACAGAAGTACAGCTCTGGGTAAAAGAACACGGACCAGAAAGTGGGAAAAAGGCTGTTTCTTTGGCTGAAGACTACCAAATGGCCAGACAGACGACACAGCAGTGAGGTAACAGCCAAGCACCGGTAAGACACTCTTTTTCCCATTTAAACTCCAAGTCTGTTAAGAACTCTGGTGGGGGTTACAAATCTGCACCAAAAGACTTATTTTGCTATGACTGTAATAAGCCAGGTCATATTGCAAGACATTGCCATAGTAAGAAGAGTGGCACTGGAGCAGATTTGTCCTTAGCAAATTGGGGCAAGTACTTAACAGATGTGAAGGTGGGAGATAAGACTGTGAAGGGTCTTACAGATTCGGGAAGCAGACAGACCCTAGTGCATATTGAAGTGCTGGGAAAACAATGTCCAAAAGGACCAGGTATTGATGTCATCTGCATTCATGGGGACACGTGATACTATCCCACCAGCCAAGTGGCTCTGACTATTAATGGGGTGTCGCACCAAATGAAAGTGGGGGTAGTACCTACGTTACCTGTACCTGTAATTATTGGAAATGACTTTCCAGGATTTACTGAGTTAATCAAAGGGGGAGTAAATCCTGATGTTTCAGCAGCTGTGGTGACAAGAGCTCAGGCAAAGAAATAGAAAATCTCAGATGTTGGGGACTCTTTTCCTTTCACTGATTTTGATTCAGACTTGTTTGAGCACAGCTCCAAGATCAGGAAGTCCAGGAAAGAAAGACGATGCCTGAAGAAACAGTGGCAACAAAAGACTGATGGACAGAAGGGGTTAACATATGAAAATGCTGAAACTAAACTGATCACTGATCATGATTTTCTTTCAAAACAAGCTAATGATGTTTCTCTCCGGGATTATTTTAAACAGCTGGGGGTGAAACCAAAACAGGGCGAACCTATGTTTAAACAAGCATTTGTCAATGCCAAATTTTGTCTTGCTGGCATTGGCATTGGTAGTGCAGGAGTTAGAGAGATGCATAATAGGAATGGCAGTGAAGTATTGAACTGATGCCAACCCACCCCCACCCTGCAGAGACTGACAGGCATTGGGGTGTCCCTTTGGGTGTTGGCCATAGTGCTCATGCCATTTCACCTCTCCTTATCCCGCAGACACCGACAAGTGGCGCGGTGTGCGTTGAGTCTTGGGCTTTATGCTCACACCATTCCATAAGGAAATACACTGAGATGGGTGCAGTATAGGACAGTGGGGTGAACTTTGGAGCCAGAGTGTCAAGGCACATCTTGATGATTGTCACTGGCTGCAGGGTGGGGGGTGGAATGGCGTAAGCATTCGTCCGACAATCCCAAGTTACACCCCTGACACCTGTCAATCTCTACATATGGGCGTTTGGCACCAAATTTTCAACATAGGCATTTTAGCACCTCTGCTCATGTACAGTGTCACTGTTATTTCCTCAAAGTGTCCCAAGAAGTGATTTCACACAGCGAGCATGCTATTCTGCGCCGGAAGTGTGAAAACACATTTTGGGCAGGATATGCGAAATGACGGCTATACTGTTCATCAAGAAGTGTGGAAAACTGGCAGTGGTGAAAATCCAGAGTGAAAATATCACAAATGCACGACAGTACGAGTGTGCGTGCAATCTGCCATCGCACACTCGTAACAGTCATTTTATGGAGTATCATCACCAAATTTTCAACATAGGCATTTTAGGAACTCTGCTCATGAACTGTATCACTGTCATTTTCATAATCTGGCCCAAACACTGATTTCCCACAGCGACTGTGCTATTGTGCGCCGGAAGTGCGGAAACACATTTTGGGCAGGATGTGGAAAATGACAGCTGTACTGTTACAAGGAGGTGTACAAAATGACAATGCTGAAAATCCGGTGTTAAAATATTGTGAATGCTGGAGTTATGAGCCCTGCGTAGACAACTGTTGCACGCCACTCGTAAAACAGGCATTTGTTGGATTTTTTCCACCAAATTTGCAACATAGGCTTTTTGAGAGGCCACCTCATGAACACTGGCACAGGCATTTCATTAATGGGTCCCGAAAGGTGATTTTGCGTAGTGACTGCGAAATCACCTTTCAAGGTCGATTAACGCCATGACAGTGATAGAATTCATGAGGAGGGCCCCAAAAACCCCATGTTGAAAATGTGGTGCCAAAATTCCAACAAATGCCTGAGATATGCAGCAAAGTTGAAAAAACCCTATTCATTCCATTATACAGTTTACGGGCATTTCCTCAGTTCACAGTTGGCTTTGAAGAGTGCAGAAGTGTTCCCGGTCCACCAAAGATCGTCGCACTGGACTTCAGAGGTAAGTATGGGGTGAGGGGGGTGTGGGGAGACAGGGTGCGCAGTGGGTGGGTGTGGGTGGGGGCAGGAGACTACGAGGACCTTTTTTGTTACAGGGAAGAAAAAAAAATTACATTGCGGGACAGTTTTTTTTTTCAGGGGACATGGCACTCTGGGGTGGGCTCCCAGCGTGCCACCTAACTGTTTTTGGGAGGAGGTGCTGCAGCCAATGGGGGATTGGGCACCCTCATCGGCAGAAAATGGGGGTGAATTTATGCAGATGGGGACTGGGCATCCCGTTGGCACCTATGAAAGGCGGGGGCAAGAGCTGAGAGGTTGGGCACCTCGGCGTCTGGGAAATGCGGGGGTGGCTGATTTATGCCGACAGGAGGGCTCCCTGCTGGCCACAATAAAAGCGGGGGCGCAAGAACCAAGGGGTGGGCACCCCTCGGCATATAGGAAATGGGGGCTGCTTGTGCAGCCACAGTAAGCTGCTGGGGGATTGGGCACCCCCAAAGTCAGCCATTGGGCAGGTGGCCACCTGCCATGCTGCTCATGTGGTGAGCACGCAAGGAAGGGTCCGCTGCGTCTGACGAGCTTTGCTCGGATTGCAGCGGACCTTTCCTTAGATGTGCTTGCCATATTAGCATGCATGGGGCATGTAGGCTGATTGGGGAATGAGGGCCGCACCTACTGATACGTGCCCTGCATTCACCCAATAGCGGCCGCGCCTCCAAATCTGCACTACCGCAAGATGTTGACTTGCGCGCAAGCACGGCAAGCCAACATAAAAATGTAATGGGCTACTGTACAGAATTTGGATTAAACCCCAGACACAGGACCAGATAGAACAATTAGTTATACCACAGAAGTATAGATCTGAGTTGTTGCAGACAGCACATGATAGTCCTATGACTAGTCACTTGGGGAGGGATTTCACCCTTGCTGTACAGATTTTACTGGCTTGGATTTCATGAAGATGTTGCTATGTATTGCAGTTCTTGTGCTGAGTGTCAGAAAGTGGCCTCAGTGACTAAAAAAGACAAGATGCCCCTGGTGCCCCTACTCTTGACAGATGTGCCTTTTGAGAGAATTGCAATGGATGTGGTTGGCCCCTTAGAAAAAAGTAAAGAGGGTACTTGATTAATTTTGGTAGTATGCAACTATGCTACTCAATACCCAGAGGCAGTTCCAATGTGTACTGTCACAGCCCCAAAAATGGCAGCAGAGCTTGCCAACATTTTCAGCAGAGTGGGCATACCTAAAGAGATTATTACTGATCAGGGCAGTAATTTTGGTGCTGCATTACTGAAGGAGCTGCACCGACTACTGGGTGTCACTGCCATAAGAACCTCCCCTTATCACCCTCAGACAGACGGTCTTGTTGAGTGTTTTAATCAAACCCTAAAATGCATGTTAAAAAGGTTTGTAAAAGGAGAAGGGAAAGATTGGGGCCAATACTTACTTTACCTGCTATTTGCTTACAGAGAAGAGCCACAAGCATCATCAGGTTTCTCACCATTTGAAATGCTGTATGGTAGACAACTTAGAGGGCCACTAGATGTAATAAAAGAAACATGGGAAGATAACTTTAGTCAGAAACAATCTATTACATCCTATATGTGTGCCCTGAGAAAGAATCTGGCAAAATATGTTGAAATCACCCATAGCAATCAGGAAGAGGCCGAAAACCAGCAGAAGGTGTACTATGACCATGGGGTAAAAGAAAAAGTTTTTGAGCCAGGTGAAAAAGTCTTGCTACTGTTACCCACTACAGAAAATAAACTGTTAATGAAGTGGCAAGGGCCTTATAAAGTGCTTAGATGTACTGGCACAGTTAACTATGAGACTGAGACCCCTGATAGGAAAAATCCTACTAAGATATATCATGCTCACCTCGTGCAGCTGTGGCTGTTTCTAAGTTTACTCCTGCTCAATTGCTCTGACAAAACTCACTGAGTGGCTACACTCTACCTATTCCTAGCACTATCTATAGTCTTCTCCTCTCTGTATGTCCCTACAATGCGTATTACTGTATAGTCCACCACTGTTTGCCTGATGTACAAATTATTCTGAACCTACTTATGCTCTGTTCGACCCTGTATCCGTGAAAATTGTAACCATTCTATGTTCACGTCTCTCCAGATTTTGTACTCTGCTATATTGGTATAAGCTTATCTGTACTGTTTGTCCTCTCTGTGACGAGGTACCTTTGTAAATGAGCCTCTGGCTCAAAGGTTGTAAACTGACGTTCAATAAATAAATAAATAAAAATAAAATGCTAACTTCCTCAAGAAATGGGTTGAAAAAACACCAAAAGCTGTTTTACTGGTTTTACCAGAAACTGATAAAGAAGATATTGATGTAGCTTATGACAGACTAGAACAAACTGTAATTGCTGATACTGTCAAGGTGAATGTTTCCTTAACCTCTGAACAAACCACAGAAATTTGTAACTTCCTAAAGATATTTAACAGTACTTTTACCACAGTACCATAGAAACATAGAATTTAACAGCAAAAAGGACCACTTGACCCACCTAGTCTGCCCATTTCCCTACCTAATGGATAAGCTGCAGATCCTAGTTAACCAACAGCCTACTTCATCCTACCCCCCACTAGAATTGTCTTATGTCTGTCCCATGCATTCTTGAATTCCCCCACTGTTTTTGACTGTACGACCTCCTCAGGAAGGCTGTTCCATGTATCCACAATCCTCTCTGTGAAGAAATACTTCCTCACATTACCTCTGAGCCGTCCCCTCTCTATCTTCAAATTGTGCCCCCTTGTTTTTGCACATCTCTTTTTCTGAAAGATGCTGCCCTCTTGGACTTTGTTGATTCCCTTGAGGTATTTGAAAGTTTCTATCATGTCTCCCTCTCCCTCCTTTCCTCGAGGCTATACATCTTTAGTTCCTTTAGTCTTTCTTCATATGTCTTCTGATGCAGACCCTGCATCATTTTGGTGCCCTCCTCTGACAGCTTCCACCCTGTCTATGTCTTTACGGAGATGGGGTCTCCAGAACTGTACACAGTACTCCAGATGTGGTCTTACCAACTGTCTGTACAGAGGACCAACAACTTCCTGTTTTCTACTGGTGGTGCCTCTCCCTATGCATCTCAATATCCCCCCAGCCCTCCTTACTGCCTTCTCACATTGTTGGTCCACCTTTAGGTCATCTGATATGACTACCCCCAGGTCCCTTTCCATTTTTGTTGTTGTCAATATTTCACCCCCCATTGTGTACTCTTCCCCTGGGTTTTTGTTTCCCAGGTGCATTACTTTGCACTTTTTTGCATTGAATCTAAGCTGCCATACATTTGACCATTCCTCCAACCTTGCCAAGTCCCTTTTCATCCTTTCCACTCCCCTTGTGTATCAACCCTGTTGCAGATCTTTGTGTCATCTGCAAAGAGACATACTTTCCCTTCCAGTCCCTCTGCAATGTCACTTATAAAGACATTGAAGAGGACCGGCCCCAGTACTGAACCCTGTGGTACCCCACTAGTAACCCTCCTTTCTTCACTGTGGACTCCATTTACTATTACCCACTGTGTCCTGTTGTCCAACCAGTGTTTTACCAAGGCTACCATCCTAGGACCCACTCCCAGGCTGGCTAATTTGTTTATTAATCTTTTGGATGGGACTGTGTCAAATGCCTTGCTAAAGTCTAGGTAGGCCATGTCCACAGCCCCTCCCTGGTCTACTGCTTTGGTCACCCAGTCAAAGAAATAATTTAGATTTGTCTGACACGACCTTCCGGCTGTGAATCCATGCTGCCTTGGGTCCTGTGCCCCACTGGCCTCTAGGTACTCAACAATTCTTTCCTTCAGAAGTGATTCCATCATTTTCCCCTACCACTGAGGTCAAATTGACAGGTCTGTAATTTCCTGCCTCTGTCTTGCTCCCACTTTTGTGAAGGGGAATCACATCCGCCCTCCTCCAGTCCTCAGGTACCATCCCATCCTCCCATGATTTATTAAAAAGGGTAGACAGTGGTGTTACTAGTTCTTCCTTTAGTTCTTTTAAAATTCTGTTGTGAATCTCAACAGGCCCCATAGCTTTATCCACCTTCAGTTTTAAGAGTTCTTTCAGAACCTTTTCTTCTGTGAAAGGACTAATATTAACCCCCCTATCCAGAGTGCTTCTATTGACCGGATTAGATATTTCCCCCTGCTTTTCCATTGTGAATACTGAGCAGAAGTATTCATTCAGTATCCCTTCTTTTTCACTGTTGCTCTCTGCCCAACCACCTTCCTCTTTGTTCAGCCTCAGTATCCCTGCCTTAGTCTTTCTTTGCTCCCTAATGTACCTATAAAAGGTTTTATCCCCAGTCCTAACCGAGTTGGCTATCTTTTCCTCGGTTTGGGCCTTTACTATTCTGACTGCCTTACCCGCTTCCTTCTGCTTCAACTGGTACAGTTCTCTGTCCCGCTCCTTCTGTGTTTCCTTATACTTCCTGAATGCTATCTTTTTTCCCTTACCTTCCCCGCCACTTCTTTTGAGAACCATAGTGGGTTTTTCTTTAATTCTGATTTGTTTATTTGCTTCACGCAAAGACTTGTTGCCTCTGTGATGGTGGTTTTGATGTTTTCCCATTGTTGCTCCACCCCACCTTCTTGCCTGTTTGCTAGTGCTTTTCTGAGGCATTCTCCCATTTTGACAAAATCAGCCCTCCTGAAGTCCAGTACCTTCACTTTTATGTGGCTTGACTCTACAGCTAAGTTTATCGTGAACCACACTGTTTGGTGGTTGCTTGTTCCCAGATGGCTACCCACTTCAAGATCAGAGATCCTCTCTCCATCCCCATTTGAGAGTACCAGGTCTAAGATTGCTCTCTCCCGAGTGGGTTCCAAAACTAGCTGTCTGAGGCATGCCCCCTGTAGGGCATCGAGAATGGCCCTGCTCTTGGATGTGGCTGCAGCAAAGGTGCTCCAGTCAACATGCAGATGATGCCGTCATCTTTGCCACCCACCGAAACCCCATCTCCCTACAGGACACCTTGCAACTATCCTTTAATGATGCTGAAACCTGGTTTAAAGAGCATACACTTGTAATCAATCTCAAAAAACCAAAAACTATGCTCTTTGCCCATCCCCAAAACAAAGCCAGCAACTTCCCACTCCACATCCTCCCTAGTTCCAAGCATCCTCTCGAACAAGTCCGCTCGTACAAGTACCTCGGGGTCTCCTTTGACTCAGCCCTCACATACCACGACCACATTGATGCTCTTGCCTCAGCTACCAATGTTCGGCTAGGTATCCTATACCATTACAAAAATTGCCTCCCCCCGACGCCCTCCGACTAGCGGTCACATCCTCAATAATGTCCCTTGTGGACTATGGCCTGCCAGTTTATGGTGCTGCGGACTCGACCGCCCTCAATAAAATCTGCCTCACCATGAATAAGGCCTGTAGGCTAATTATGGGGGCCCCTAGGCTAACATACTTGCCAGCTATATGACATGGCAATGCTGCTTAACCTGGATGAACGACTCAGATACCAAACCTGCCTCATAACGAAAAAAACTCTCCTCGGGCTATCCCCGCCTGGGCTGACAGCCTCCATCCACCTAGCACAACTCTTAGTTCAAACTCGAACCTCCTGCAAGGCCACTGTACTAGTCCCTAGGTCCAGGACCACACATGGACAAAGGTTCTTCTGTTACAGAGCTCTCTTCTGGTATAACGCACTCCCTACCTCCATCTCTGATACCCCCACAATCTCCTGCTTCAAAACTTCACTTCGGAGTCAGCTATTTAACCGCAGCGTAGCTGCGGCTTTGTCTCTAAGGTGATCTAGCTCACTATGCACTGACAAAGCTCACTGGAGTGGCTCCTCACCCAACCAATCACCAACCATGTCCCATAGCCCTCTGAACGTTTACCACCTGCAGTCTCTGCACACTACCGCGTGTATCTTTCTACCAATGTATGTTTAATCTGTTACTCTGTATCCTAATAACTGTAACTGCATGTGATTTCCAAACCTGTAACCTCAATGATGTAACAAAGAAATAACAGCATGTGACTGCCAAAACTGTAACTGCAATGATGTAACAAAATGTTGTAACGTATTTGTCCTCTTTGTGACGAGGTACCTTTGGAAATGAGCCTCTGGCTCAAAGGTTGTAAACTGATGTACAAATAAATAAATATCTGGCATATTCAGGTCCCCCATCAGCAATATCTCCCCTTTCTCTGCCATCCCAAGGATGCCTTCTATCATTTCCTTGTCCATTTCCTCCCCCGAGATGGGGGTCTGTATACAACCCCTTTGCGGATTGTGGAGCCATTTCCAGTCTCCAGGGTGACCCACAGTGCCTCCTCTCCTCCCTGTTTACCCTTTAGTTCTGTTGCTTTATCCCTTCCCTTACATAGAGAGCTACTCCTCCTCCTCTTCTTCCCTCCCTGTCCCTCCTCTAGATTGTGTGCCCTGGTATGTTGGCATCCCAGTCATGGTTCTCTGTGTACCATGTTTCTGTGACTGCCACAATATCCAGGCATCCCTCTTCTATCAAGGCCACCATTTCAGGAAGCTTTTTACCTAGACTACAGGCATTGGTACTCATTACCCTCCATTTTTTTTTTTATGGCTTTATTTCTTTTGGCCCCGTCCCTGTCCCTACTGCCTTTGTCTTTTTCTCCATTTACCCCTGCCCTTCTCCCTGTCGACTGCTCTATTTTGGTGTTTACCTCACTTATTACCCTGATTTTTTTGGGGGGAGGCTAGGATTTCCCTTCTTCTCTTCAGTGCCTCCTTCCTTGGCTAGTTTAAATGCTTGCCACTGAAGCATTTAAACCTATCACGTAGGATCCTGGTTCCCCTCCAGGATAGATGCAGACCAGTGCGCCTGTATAGGCCTGCATCCCTCCAGGTGGAGCCCCAGTCCCCAATGAAGCCAAATCCCTGAGCTCTGCACCAACTTTTCAACCAGTCATTGAATCCCCTGGTGCGGAGTGCCCTAGCCTCATCCACGCCATAGACAGGTAGCACTTCCTAGAAAGTTGTCATGTGTGCTACTTGCCTAAGGCCCCTCCCCAACTCCACAACTCCTGTTGCACTGCTCTGATCCCATTTTCAGCCAGGTCATTCGTCCCTAGGTGGATAATGACATCAAGCTCCCTCCCCCTTGCCGCTGCTCCCATGATCCTGAGGATTAGTTTCCTGTCCCTCCAAGCCTTGGTGCCGGGCAGGCACCTTACTTCCCTTTCCCATCCCTCTCCCAGTTCTACCCCCCCCTAACAATTGAGTCTCCCACCAGGAGTTGTTTCTTTCCCCTGTGGGGTCCTGGGCCACCCTCCTGTGGGTCTCCATTGTGGAGGTTCCCAGCATCCTCCTTGCTCTCCACTGCAGGTGCCTCCATAGAGGAACCATGCTTCGCCAGAGGGGCGAATGAATTATGAACAGGCCGAGCAAAAGGGGTCGAGCACATAATAGTGACAAGGAATGCTCGCCTATTAGACAAAAAACATACAGATTACCAGAGCGGTTAAGAGCAGACGTGGTTAAGGAAATACAAAAAATTAAAGAATTGGGTATCATAGAAGAGTCGATAAGTGCTTGGTCATCACCAATGGTGATTGTAAACAAAAAAAGAAGGGGGTGTAAGAATCTGCCTTGATTTTGGGAAACTTAATCATGTATCAAAATTTGACAGTTATCCTATGCCCAGAATAGATGATTTGGTGGACAGACTGGGGAGTGCCAAGTACATCAGTACCCTCGATCTCACCAAGGGTTACTGGCAACTCCCCCTAGCTAAAGAATCCAGGGACAAAACTGCATTTGCCACTCCTATAGGATTCTGTCAATTTACCACCATGCTGTTTGGTTTACTTGGTGCACCCGCTACATTCCAGTAGTACATGGATGTAATTTTATCCCCTCACATTGGTTATTGTGCTGCATACCTGGATGATGTTGTGGTGTATAGTCCAGACTGGAAAAGCCACCAGCATAGAGGCCATACAAAGGAGGGCCGCAAACATGATCCAAGAGCAGCAGGGGAGGTTGTGTGTGGAAAGGCTGGTGGACCTTAACATGTAAACATAGAAGGCCAGCAGGGAAAGGGGGATAAGATTGAGACATACAAGTTGTTGCAAGGAATCAACAGGATGGATTGTAAGAACTTAATCACGAGGAACGAGAGCACAGTGACTAAAGAACACAGGTGGAGATTGGTAGAGTGGAGATTCAGGAGAGACGTGGGGAAGTTCTTCATGGAGCAACCCCCTCTCCGGCCCTGATTCCGATAAATTTAAGTGGTGTTTCCGTTCTTCTTGCTTCTCATTCCCGCTGTGAGCTCCTCCTTTACTCCTTTTTACAACTAGTCTCAGTTTTTGATGCCCTAGTTCTTTGTTACCCTGGATGTTACCATATTATTATTAGCATCTGTTATTTCCAAAATATTATACCACACTGGTATATTGCTGTATGTGGATAACCTCCCTGCACGGGTGGGGCTTACCTTGCTGTTTCGCCCAGTGTGCCACTTAGCCGTCCCGCTTCTTCCTGCCAGTCCTGGGTCCCATGATTTCCCTTGCGTTGCTCCTGCCAGACCCCAAATGCCTAAAATTAATTGGGGGACTGGAGGAGTGAGAGCAAAAGTGAAACCGATTGCTCAGCAATCAAGTTAAGCAAGGTACAGTGTCAGCTTGTGCTGTAAGGAGCGCTGCGGTGCTCAGTGGATGAAAGCCACTCTGCAGCTTTTGCTGGCTAGTAAGTATTTGCCATGGCCCTGTGGGCATAATTAATAGTAAAGGGGGGGCTGGAGGCTTTTTTTTGTTGTTGACTCTTTTTATCCCCCTACTCACTATCACACAGACTCTCTCCGGTGTGGTTGCTCGATGCCACTTTCTTCCACCCACCTGAAGTCCTCCATTGCCACTCCAGTGTGCCCGTCTTCACCTTCTCCCGGATCACTCCACCCCCTGGCTCTGAGTCCCCCAGGGTGGGACTACTGACTCCTACTGGCACTCTATCTATAATAGAATAGAGCAGCCATGCTTAGCAGAGCACCAGAGACAGGCATGGAGAACCCGGCAATGGATGTGGGTGCGGCACCCCTGAACCCACCTTTGCCTACCGGGGATAGGGCCATTTTCCTTCTTGTTCCTCCACCCTGGTGCGGATGTACAATGGTGTCAGTGCATGGATGGGATGCTCCCGCTCCCTCATGCAGATGCCCGCTGACACCAGTCCCCTTTGGCTGTCCCCACCTATGGTGTTGCACCTCCCAGCTGCCGCCAAGAGACACCACCAGGTGAGAAATTCCCAGAATCCACCCCAGGAGAGGAGAGCAGTCCTCCAGACGCTCAATCCTCTCCTCTCCCACCGACCCCTGACAGCCCGAGCTCCCTCCCGAACCCAGATCTCCAGCGTAGCGCGAGGTGTGGCATCCAGCGCCTCAGTCCTCAATGCCACTGGGCTGTGGAGGCCATCGGCTTTCGGCGGGGGAAAGAAAATTAAATGTTAAAAATTAGTGCTATTAAGTGCCATTGCTTTTTTTTTTTTCGCTTTATTTCTTTATCCCCCGCTGACTGGCCCCGTTCCACTGCCCCCCACATCACCACCACCGGACGTCGTGCTGGCCATCACCTCTTGCCAATTTGAGGCGCCAGCTAGCCTGGTGCAGCACAGAGACTGGCTTCATCCCACTGGTCAGCTTGTTTTTCTCCTCCGGGTTTTGTCCCACCCTGAGCGTGGAACCAAGGCGTGCAATGACGCCAGTGGCCGAGCTGTGCACGCTTCCGTATGCAGCACGCCGGGTGCCTTGCTCAGCTCCGTCCCCCTTGTGCAGGTCTATTGCACCAACCGCCAGTCACCAGTAGGGGCCAGTCAAGGAGCGGACTCCATCCCCACCCCTCCTGGGAGAGGAGAGCTGTCCTCCGGATGCTCGAGCCTCTCCCTCCCTGACCAACCCCCGGCGACCCGCTTGCACCGCGAACATGGGTTGCTGGCATAGCAGGAGGTAAGGCATGATGCCTCAGCCCTCCATGCCACTGGGCCGGTGGCAAGCACCATTACTTTAAAGGGGGTGTGTGACGGTTAGTGGGTAGACAGATGCAACAAACACAGATAAAAGATGTAGCGCACACTTTGCAGTATTTATTTTCCAAAATTAAAAAATAATAATAATAAATGTATAGAATGGAAACGGGTGATTAGTCCTTCAGTTCTGCAAAAACAATGCACAATCCCCTCAGTGCACAACTTTCAGGCTTCTTTCCAACCAAACAGATTCCTAGCACATGAAAACTTGCATGTACTATGAGATGTTTTTTCCACAACAGTCAGGTCTCCTTACTGATTGACTCATCTGACTCATCTGTTTTGCATCTCAGGAGGTAGGCTTTTATCCTTGCCTATTGATGATGTCCACTCCATGTGAGCTATCTGACTCACAGTTCTCTAAGTTAACACAGGCAGGCTAACTCATCCTAGATAAACACAGAAAGGCTGACTCATCTGATACTGATATTTCTTTAAAAAATAGGGTACAGCATGTTTATACACCTAGATTATTACAGCGCCTGTGTTTTTAAGAGCAGCTGAGGCTGCCAGATGAATATAAATGAGTTCTGTTTGCTGCCTAGGGGGATAGCACTATGGAGGGCATGAGGAGCGGGGGAACCCTTGATTTCTGTCCTCTCTGCCACTGGACCAAAGAGCAGAGTCGCAACTAATGGACAATGGTGCCTTTATGTATTAGAACTGTGTAGTTTGGCTGCAAAACATACTGAAAGTTGGGACTGTGTTTAAAATGGACTGTAGCAGCCAGCTTTGACCTGCCAGGTGGCCAATCATGGAGCCAGGAGCCCTAGAGGACTTAACAGAGGGACTTATGGGAGAAGGCAAGGATAATGTCTTGGCACCAAAGCAAAGTGCCAATGGGGCATTGAGTGAGGCAAATGAATATTAATTTTACAAGTGGACCAGAGGAGGTAAAAAGTGACTTGATAAAAAAATGTTTACAAGCGGACAACTGCATCAGTCAGTCAGGAGCTGCCTTGAGCTTCTGAAATCCAGAGGACAGAGAATGTTCAGTTCAGTTCGGCTGGAGCCCCTCCCTCAGGAGGGGGGCTCCTGCCTCTTTGTTTTCAGAAAGTATGAAGAAGGCCTGCCTGGGGGCTTGCTCAGCCACCAGCCCAGAGGCCCTTTGGTTGCCTTCCAATGCCTGGAAGGAGCGCTTCAGAATAAAGTGTAGATTTGCTGTCCAGAAGCCAGACACTGGTCTGAGAGGTTTCCAAGAGAGGGGAAGCCTGCTGTAATATGAACATACGAAGAAGCCAGCAGAAGAAGGCCATTTGCTCTATCAAGTCTGCTCGTGTTGCAGGATCCACAGCTTGAGCTACTGTCCCTGCCCCCTCTCCCCACTCCTCCCATCCTCCCTACCCATGACCCTTACCCTCCCCCATACCTGTCCCAGCCTCTCTTAAAGCTGCTCACTGTCTTCAGTGAGATTACCTCTTCTGGCAGCACATTCCAAGTGTCCATCACCCTCTCTGTGAAGAAGTACTTCCTGACCTCCATCCTAAACCTCCCACCCTCCAGCTTAAGACTGTGCCCCCGTGTTATGGTTGCCACTCAGCTTAAAGAGACTCTCCTTATCAACCTTATTTATCCCTTTCAAGTACTTGAAGGTCCCAATCATGTCCCCTCTCTCTCCTGTCTTCCAGGGAGTACATGTTCAGTGCCCTCAACCTCTTCTCATATACCGTACCCTGCTGACCAGCTATCATCTTTGTAGCCCTCCTCTGGACCTTCTCCAGCAGATTAATGTCCTTTTTGAGGTGTGGGCACCAGTACTGAACTCCATACTGTAGATGCGGCCTTACCAGTGACCTGTACATGGGCAGTATAACCTCCTCTCTCTTACTACTGTTCCCCCTAGATACACATCCCAGCATCTTGTCTGCCTTTGCTGCTGCTTTCTTGCACTGCGTGAAGTGCTTCAGGTCACTAGTGATCATCACTCCCAGGTCCTTCTCCTCCTCTGATGCAGATACTCAGACTCCACCTAGGTAGTACTCTGTCCTAGGATTCTTGGCTCCAATATGTATAACTTTGCATTTCTTGGCATTGAAGCTAAGCTGCCAGATCCTGGACCACCTCCCGAGCTTTTCCAGATCTTCCTGTAGGTCCTGTATCACTTTAGCTGTATCCACTCTCCCACAGAGCTTGGCGTCATCTGTGACTGGCACATTTTGCCCTTAATGCCATCTCCAATGTCGTTGATGAAGACACTGAACAACACCAGCCCCAGCACCGAGCCCTGCGGGACCCCACTGGTTACTTGTCTTGTGCCAGATAACTTTCCCTCCCTCAACCACCCTCTGGGTTCTGTCCTTCAGCCAGTTTTCCACCCATCTGGCCATCTTTTCCCCAACCACAAGATCCACCAACTTCCAGATCAGCCTTTTGTGGGGCACAGAGTCAAAGGCCTTGCCGAAATTAAGATAGAAGATGTCTACTGCTTGGCTCCTGTCTACTGTCTTAGTGACACAGTCAAAGAAGTCAATCAGATTTGTTTGACACAATCTCTCCCCCCCACGAACCCATGCTACCTCGCATCCTGGAGATCATGCTCCTCTAGATATTCCACCAACCTTTCCTTTAGTATGGTCTCCATGAGCTTGCCCACAATGGAGGTCAGACCGACTGGTCTGTAATTCCCTGGGTCATCCTTGGACCGCTTTTGTGGAGCGGCACTACATGTGCTGTTCTCCAGTCCTGCGGTACTACACCTGTCTCTAGTGAACTATTAAATAGGTCTGCCAGTGGCCCTGTCAGCTCCTCTGCCAGTTCCTTTAGAACCCTTGGATGTACTCCTTCCGGGCTTGGTGATTTGTCCACCTTCAATGCCAGCAGCCCTTCCCTCACTCTATCCTCCTTTATCACTACATCTGTGGTCCCCTTTTCCTTGCTCCTCTTTTCCCTCCTGAAGGCACTGGTCCGTCCTCCTTCCTGGTGAAGACGGAATAGAAGTATTCATTTAGTATCTCTGCTTTTCCCCATTATCCTCCACCCACTCCACCACTTTCTTAAACCTAACAATCCCTTCCTTCTTGTCCCTTTTCTCACTTATGTTGCAAAAGAAAGCCTTCTCTCCCTTCTTAATTCCTTCAGCTATCTGAAGCTCTTCTGTACCTTTGCTCGCTTAGCTATCTTACTTGCTTCACTAACCAACCTTAGGTAATTTTCCCTATCCACCTCTCTGTTGGTCTTCCTGAATTTTCTATAGGCCAACCTCTTTTCCCTTACTGCCTGGGCAACCCCAGAACTGAACCAACTGGGCACTTTGGCCCTTGTGCTCTTTCCCCTGAGCCTAACGCACTCATCTGTGGCAACCAGTATTCCTTCCTTAATGATGGACCACCTTTGGTCCACCCCCATATCTGCTCTGATGCCCACCAGATGGCTGCTTAGCACGTCGCCCATTTTCCTGAAGTCTGCCCCCCTGAAATCCAAGATTTTGGTCTTATTCTGAATGCTTTCCCTGCCAATATCAATCAATCAATCAATCAATCAATCAATCAATCAAAATCTTTATTTAACCAGGCGAACACCATTGAGCAAAGCTCATTTGCAAGGTGGACCTGGTGGGAAAGAGTACAACAATACATATAATACACACAATTTCAGTGATTATAGTACAAGCAATACCAGTGTACATCATGTGCAGAACAGGCATAGAAATAGTACAACAATATATATAAGACATACAATTTCAATAATTATAGTACAAGCAATACCAGTGAACAGCATATGCAAAACAGGCATAAGCAATAGTATGGCTAAGTCTGACAGATTCAGTCAAAGGCAATTATGTACATACAGACCATTGTAGTAGCATACTCAATACTGGAGCTGGCTAGGAAAGGGAAAGAAGGAGGATAAGGCAAGAATAGGGAAAGGGGTGGGAGAGTGAGAGAGAGAGAGTGGGGAGAGGGTGAGACAGAGAGAGAGGGAGGGAGGGAGGAAGGGGAGGGAGAGAGAGAGAGTGAGAGAGAGAGAGAGAGAGATGTGATGAAGCCAGGGGGAAAGGACTCAACTCAAAGGAGCCACGGCAAAATAGTGGACTCCAGGTGGTTGAGGAAATCCGTGATCAGGAGTAACAGGCACAGGATTCTGTAAAGTAGTGAGAGTATAGTGCTTTGAAGGATGCCAAACTGATGGCTAGCTTTAATTTTAGGGTTTTTTGCAGTTTATTCTACAATAAAGGTAACATGCAACTAATAGCAGCACTGTCAAAGCTAGACCTGGCTTTGTAAACCTTCAAAAGGAGGTAGGAGGCGCTTCTCAGGGCATACCTATTGGAAGTGCAAGATGGTAGGCAGTCAGAGATATAGTTAGGCAATTTATTTCAGAAGACTTTGTAGGTCCACAAGGCAGCGTTTCTTTGGCGCCTGAAGCTAAGGGAGGACCACCCAACTGCCTTGTACAAAAGACAGTGATGTGTGGAGTAAGGGAGATCCGTTATAAACCTTAGGGCTCTGTGAAAAAGAATATCTAATTTAGAAAGAGCACCAGCAGGACCTTGGTTATACAGGAAGTCAGCATAATCAAGGAGGGAAGGAAAGGTGGTTTGGACTAGCCTCTTCCTGGCTTCCCTGGAGTGAAGATCTTTTATCCTGAAGAGTCCAAGCCTCTGACGAAGTTTATCCAATACCCAACTGGAACCACCCTGTGCAATGGTCACTTCTTCCCAGTGGCTCCCTGACCATTATTTCTTATACATGCTCCCCATTTGTGAGAACCAGATCAAGAATTGCCTCAGCTCTTGTTGGTTCAGTGATGATGCCCTGAGTCAGGAACCCACTCCGCAGTCCTTCCTGGATCACCTGACTCCTAGCACATGTTGTGGATGGTATAGTCCAGTCCGCATTGGGCAAGTCCCCCACAATTACTACCTCTCCTTTCCCCACAGCTTCCGATATTTGTGAGCTCAGTTCCCTATCCCTCTCCTCATTCTGACTGGGTGATCTATAAACCACCTCCAACCTCACCTTTCTCCCTCTATTGGACCTTAACTGAAGCCATAATGCCTCCACCACCCCTTCCTCTGACTCCTCCCTCGTGCAAGTTATTCCCTCCCTGTTATAAACTGCTGCCCCTCCCCCTTCCCAACTACCCTGTCCCTCCTGTATAGTTTATATCCAGGGATCGCAAGGTCCCAGTCATGGTATGATGGTGCCCAAGTCTCGGTTACTGCAGCTATGTCCACCCTCCTGTCCACTAACAGTGCTTGAAGGTCTTCCATCTTGTTTCCAAGACTCCGTGCATTCAGAAACACCACCCTCCACCTAGAATCTGATCTTCCTTCTCTTCCGTCTTTCTTTCTATTCACATTTATTCCCCTTTGTGCGCACCCCTCCACGTACCCTTGCTATGTGTTCCTCACCCCCTCCATGCTTTGCTGTGTTCTTGCCTCTTCCACCTCCCTCCCTCCAGACCATTTCCATCACTGTGGGGGGAGGTTCACTGACCTTCTCCTCTCAGAGTCTGTGAGCCTGCACGCCCACTGTCCCCCCGAAGTAGTTTAAATTAAGTGTAGTGATTATGTATTCCCTCAGTTTGTCCCCAAGCACCCTCAAACCCTCCCTACTGAGGTGTAGCCTGTCTGGTGAAAAGAGTGCTTTGTTTGACCAGGTCTCCTCCCAGTCCCCAATACGGATGAACCTCTCCTCCCTGCACCATTTCCTCAGCCAGTTATTGAAATCCTCTGTTCTTCTTTTCCTGGTTGTGCTGGCCCTTGGTATTGGTATCACTTTTGAGAAGGCCAGTGAATGAACTTCCTCCCTGCAGATCTTCCCTAACTCCCTGAACCTACTTTGCACTACCTCCACCTCCTCCCCAGCTAGGTCATTGGTTCCCAAATGTATAACTAAATTACATTTTCCTCCAACCTCCCTTACTATTTCCCTTATTTTTGGGCCCACCTTCCCCGCTGTCATCCCTGGCATACAAACCACCTTCCTGCTTGCATTTGGGTCCCCCTTTCCTTCTCCAGTGAATACCCCTAATTCTGGAGTCCTCTATGATTGCAACCCTTCTATCCCCTGCATCTGTGCTCCCCGTCCTTCCTTTCTTACCTTCGGTACTAGCTGCTTCCCCACCTAACTGCTCCCTCTGTACCCTGGTAAACTTATCTCCACATCCACAATTTATCCCCTTAACTGTTTTTCCATCTCCCAATCTGCCCCTCCCCTTTTGACTATCTGTATCTGCTTTCAGTTTTCCCTCCCCTCTTCGTTTCCTTTTCTCTCCCTCCAACCCTTTCTCCACTCTGTTTTGCCTGCCTCCTCTTTCCTGCCCACCCTGATTAGTTCCTTTCCCCTTCCCCTGTACTCCTACTCTCAACCCTGGCTCAATCTGACCTCCTACCTCACCTCTTGCTGCCCCTTCCCTCCTTGCAGACAGTGGTGCAAATCTATTCAATAAAGGCAGCCCTTTAGAATTTCCCACCCCTGATGCTACTCTCACATTCCCACCCCTTCCCTTCACCACTTTCCATTCCTCCATCCTGGGCTCCCTAGTCCTCTGAGGAAGAGATACTCCTGTATATTGGGTGCTCCTCCCCACTCCCATCCCCTGCCTGATTCTATCACTCCCCTGGGCATCACCCCTCTGCCTTTCCCGCCACTGCTCTGCTCCTCTAACTTCCCACACCATCCTCCCCAGCCCCCATCTGAGCAGTCTTATTTCATATCTTAGCAGCTCCAGGCTCTTATACACAGGACATCCCCCTTTACTCCACATCACCCCCAGAAAGACTGCTGCTCCACAGGTGTTGCAGTTTACCGCTCTCCTGCTACCCATACATGTACCTATTCCCCCACTTCCTCCAAGCCCAGCTTCTCCTACCCTCCAGTTATACATAAATATAAAATAACTATAATTACTGGTCAGCAATTTTTTGTACATGCTGCCCGAGTTGATATTTTCTGTAATAACCCACGGGTTGTTACGGAATTCGCACGCACTGTCCTTTTAAACGGTTCGCTCCGTCATTGGCTCTTGTTCGGCGCGTAGGTGGGCTTAACCCTTTTGTAAACATGGTGGCTCCATCTCTTGCTTACTGAGAAGCCACCACAACAAGCCTGCCCTGCACACTTTCAATTTTTATTTAAATTCTACGTTCCACCATTTTTAAAAATGTGTATGTGGTTGATCCTGCTTTTCTTCCGCTTTAGGAGTGGGGCCCCCGATTGACTCACAGTACTAGCATGATCGCAATCCCAGCAACTGACTGTAAGTGCAAATATGTAATAAAAAATAAATGCGCAAAAGGAACCACAAAAAACAAATGCTCAATATGGAAAGTGACAGGAGAGGCAGAGAGAGAGAGAGAGAGAGAGAGAGAGAGAGTGTGTTTTCTTTTGTGTCAGAAGTCAGTCAGCCATGTGTTTCTGTATAACGTCAGGTTGCCAAAAAATTGCTGACCAGCAATTATACAAAATAAATGATGGGGAACTGTGTGAAAAACTTGAATTTAATGTACACCTTCGGTGGGCTTCGCCTTCGGGGTTTATGTAGCATCCCACACCTCGGGTGTACATTAAATTCTCGTATCACACACTTCCCCATCCTTTATTCTCTATATAACATTCAAAAATATATAAATTTCACACTCACTTTATCATCAAAAGGTATCAACAATCACAACAATCTACCTTCTACTAATACAGATTCTATCACAGAACCAGAACACAATGCAAAAACATCTGCTACTTAGCAACAACAAACAGGTGACAACATACCAAGCTGATGTAGCTTTTTTTTAACAATAGAAAAAAAAATTAATCATTTAAACCAGTAGAAATCAGCAGTCCCAAAAGCACCTTGAACTACAAGAAAGAACACAGTACCACACCACTGCCACAGTAACTAAACAGCTCTAAAAGATTGGAGAAAGAAGAAACAAGCATTTGTCAATGCCGAATGTTTGCTTGCTGGCATTGGCATTGGTAGTGTAGGAGTTACAGAGCTGCATAATAGGAATGGCAGTGAAGTATGGAACTGAAGCCAACCCTACCACCACCCTGCAGAGACTAACAGGCATTGAGGTGTGCCTTTGGGTCGTCAGGCATAACGGGCACACCATTTCACCACACCCTACCCTGCAGACCGACAAGTGTCACGGTGTGCCTTGGGGTCTTTGGCCCTTATGCGCACCCCATTCCATCAGGAAATATGGTGAGATGGGTGCGGTATAGGAGAATGGGGTGAACTTTGGGGCCAAAGAGTCCAAGGCACACCTCGATGCCTCTCACTGGCTGCAGGGTGTGGAATGGTATGAGCATTACAGGTGAGAATCCCAAGTCACACCACTGTTGCCTGTCATTCTCTACAGGGTGGGGCGTTATGGTTGGAAACCCTAATGCCTCAGGCAATCGTTGGTATTTTCACTACAAATTTTCAACATGTTTTTTTTGTGACCCCCACCTCATGAACAGTGGCAATATCAGTTTGTTAGCCGAAAGCTGCTTTTGCACAGCGACTACGGCATTTAGCACCACAGGTGCAAAAACACATTCCGAACAGGATGTGAAAAATGACAGCTGTACTGTTCATGGGGAGGTGTAAAAAATGGCAATGTTGAAATCTGTAGTGAAAATATAAAAATTGGTTAGTCACGAAAGGTGCGTAGAAACTGTGCAACGCACACCCGTAATGTAATTAGTTTGGGGATTTTTTACAGCAGATTGTCAACACAGGCATTTTGGGACCTCCGATCATGAACAGTGTCACTGTGATTTTCTTTATCTGTCCCGAACAATGATTTCCCACAGGGACCATGCATTTCTGCACTGAAAGTGTGAAAACACATTTCAGCCATGTTGTGAAAAATGACAGCTGTACTCTTCATAAGGAAGTGTGGAAAAATGCCACTGGTGAAAATCTGGACTGAAAATATTACAAATTCATGAACTTATGAGGGTGCGTGGAAACTGCACAATGCTCACTAGTAACACAGTCATTTTATGGACTTTTGTCACCAAATTTTCAATATAGCCATTTTAAGACCTCTGCTCATGAACAATGTCACTGTGATTTTCTTAATCTGTCCCAAACATTGCTTTCCACCGACTACACCATTGTGCGCTACATGTGCAGAAA
Source organism: Neoceratodus forsteri (assembly GCA_016271365.2). NCBI lineage: Eukaryota > Metazoa > Chordata > Ceratodontiformes > Ceratodontidae > Neoceratodus > Neoceratodus forsteri. The sequence goes on along the minus strand of CM028130.1, from coordinate 135,626,853 downwards.
CACATTTTGGGCAAGATGTGAAAAATGGCAGCTGTACTGCTCATAAGGAAGTGTAATAAAATGTCAATGTTGAAAATCTGGCATGCAAATATTGAAAATTCGCAAACTTGCGAGCGTGCATAGGAACTGCGCAACGTGTGCTCCTAAAACAGTCATTTTTGGGAATTTTTTCACTAAATTTTCAACATAGCCATTTTAAGACCTCTGCTCATGAACAGTGTCACTGTGATTTTCTTAATCTGTCCCAAACATTGATTGCGCGCTCCGACTGCGCCATTGTACACTACATGCAGGGAAACACATTTTGGGCGACATGTGAAAAATGACAGCTGTACTGCTCATAAGGAGGTGTGGTAAAATGCAATGTTAAAAATCTGGAGTGCAAATATTAAAAATTTGTGAACTTACAGCTAGCCCAGTGGCGTTGAGGGCTGAGGCACTGGACGCCTTACCTCAAGCCACGCCTGCGACCTGTGTTTGGGAATGAGCATGGGTCATCAGGGGTTGGCGGGAGAGAGAAAGATCGGCGTCCGTGGGACTGCTCTCCTTCTCCAGGCGGGGACACTAGCTATGGCGCCCACTGGCCCTAAGCAGCTGCTAGGCGGCAGCACGCCAACGCTACAGCTGAAGTGGAGGAGACAGGCAGATGCTTGGTGAGAGTGCTTGCGGTAGCATGCGCGCTCTCACCACAGGCGTCATTGCATGTCCTGCCTCCTCACAAGGGGAAAAAAGCGGAAAAAAGCTCCAGCTGGATGACGTGGTCCCCACAGCGCGCCACTTCTGAGAAGGCACCTCCATGGCATGGATCCGTTTGGGGTGGGTTGAGTCGCTCCCCACCACCCTGCCATGAAGGGTAAGTCATGGGGTGCACAAGGGAGGGAGTATAACCTTCGGGGGAGGGCACGCTGGGGGTCAACTGAAGGAGAAGCTGGGAGCTCGGAAGAAATAATACATCAAAAAAAAATTTGTGAACTTACGAGCGTGCACAGGAACTGCGCAATGCACGCTTGTAAAACAGTCATTTTTAGGAATTTTTTCACCAAATTTGCAACATAGGCTTTTTGGGAGCCCGCCTTATGAACACTGTTGTTTTGTTAATCGGTCCCGAATGGTGATTTCATGCAGTGACTGCGAAATCACCCTTCAGACCTGACTAACACCATGACAGTTCCAGAATTCATGAGGAGGGGTCCCAAAAACTCCATGTTGAAAATTTGGTGCCAAAATTCCAAAAAATGCCTGAGATATGCATTAAAGTTGAAAAAACCCTATTTATTACATTATACAGCTTACCGGCATTTCCTCAGTTCGTGGTCGGCTTTGAGGAGTGCAGACGTGTTCCCGGTCCACGAAGATCATCTCGCTGGCCTCCCGGAGTAGGTATGGGGTGAGGGGTGTGGGAGGTAGGATGCGAGAAGGTGGGTGCGGGTGGGCAGGAGACCGCCGAGGAACTTTTTTGTTTACAGGTTTTTTTAGGAAGATGAGGCGGACATTTGCCATGCTGGGATGGGCTCCCAGCTTGGCTAACTGTTGCAGGGGGCCGGGCCGACGGGGACTAGCACCCCGTCGGCCATAACAATTTTTCCATGCTGGGGTGGGCTCCCAGCGTGGCACCTGGAAGCTTTTGGGGGCGGCGCCTAGGGGACTGGGCACCCTGTCAGTCAGTACAGTGTGTGCGTGGGGAGCGCGTGAGCACGCAATATGCGCGCGGCATGTGGAGGGGGCGCTGCTCACTGATGTGGAGCTCTTCCTTTCAACTGTACGGCACTGCATTTTCAACTGCTGTCATAGACAGCTGCAGCGTTCATTGGAGAACTGCGGCCGCGCCTGCAAACACACTGACTTAATTGGAAGACGGGTGCCACACCTCCATAAACGTGGATGATGGCACTATGTTTCTTGCACATGCATGCAAGCAAACATAGAAATCAGAGACAGCACAAAAAGATATAATGTCCTGTAAAGTATTAGGCAATAGGTATACTCAGTTGTTTAACAGAGAAACTAAAGTTCCTACCAAAACAGACAGAATACATTATTTTCTTTAGTGTCTTTCACAGTGGCGGAGGAATAGCCGGAGCAGCCGGTGCAGTGGCACAGGGGCCCGACACACTTAGGGGCCCAATAAGTTTATTAAGTATTTTAACATTTTTTTGGCGAAAAATAAAGATTCAACTGACATTTTTAGTCACCCTCCCAGTCCCAGTCACTGAACTGACAGTGTGCTGCTGCACCCGACCTGTGCTGCCCGACGACATACTGCAGATGGCAGCAGAGAGTCTGTCTCGCATCGCGATGTGACAAGACCGAGTCGGATAGGGACCAGGATGACTACTTCTAAAACTAAGCTGTTGGATTGCCTGCACTATTGGTAACTTTACTTTTACAGGAGCGAGCAGGACGACACAGTCTGTCAGTCACTCACACTGCATTGTGCTGAGGCAGAGCAGCAAAGACAGAGCGTGAGACTCGAGAGACTAGCGAGCACCCACAGTGCCAGTGTGCCTGCAGTGCAGGATGGTGATGACGGTCCCGGTCGCTCGCTCGCTCGCTTGCTCACTCGTTGCTGCAACAAGACTGCCCTGCCTGCACAGAGTCACAGAGCATCCCCCCCCGCCGTCTGGCCCTGGAGTCTGACGCCTGTCCCAGCCCCACCCAATGTACACTTACTCTGCTCACAACAGACATCTAGTTAGTAGTCAGTCTTTGTTCAGTTCTTCTCACACTCTCTGTACTCTCTTCTCTGCTTCTCGTCTCTCTCTCTCTCACTCTGAGTCTGTACCTCAGAGGCTCGACTTGTGTTGTTGTGTCTGTGTGTGTGTGGCTGGGTCTGGGTGTGGGGTGGTTTGGGTTGGAACTTGGCAGAAGTGGGGAAGATGACTGTTGAATTTGCCTTGCGAGCGGCTGGCTCAGGAGAGGATTGTTGTTGTTTGTAGCGCTGAGGAGCGGCAGGGGCCCATGGCTGGCTGTTCACTTCCGCTTGCTCGCGAGTGCGTGGTGGACTGTGGAGTGCTCGCAGCTCACTCTCTCTCACTGCTGCTGCATGTTTGCTGTACTGTCTGTGTGGGGGACTAAGGAAGGGAGGCGGAGGCCTACTAGGGTCAGGAAGGCAGGTAGCCAGGCACACAAAGGGCAGCATGGGTCCTAGCAAGCTCGAGCTCTGCACCACATGACTGGCTGCTGGCTGACACGTCCCATTGGACAGGGACACTGTCAATCAGTCATTGGTAGGCAGGGCTGAGCTGGGCTATATACTGCACTGCAACACGAGAGATGGGTCACATGGTGTGTAGATCAGAGAGCGAGCTAAACACGCAGTGTCTGTGTGTGTGGAGTAGTGGGGACACAATCACAATCTTTCTTTTTGTTGAAGTAAAGAAACTAATGATGTAGGCAGGGGCTAAGGACAAGGATGTAGTAGCACAGCATCAATTGGACTGGATTGTAATTTCTGGTGGCTATAAAGAAAGAAAACAAAACACATTTGGGCTTGGGCCTTGTTTGCTGCCTAGGCTAGGTGGGTGGCAACCGGGCAGGAGGAGTTGGCACCCGGGATGTGGGTGGGGTGGGTGGCGGCATGGGGGCCCACAATTACAACCTGCACTGGGGCCCATCTTTCTCTTCCTCCGCCACTGGTCTTTCAATATTAAACCCTGCGAAGTTGTTGCTTCTCGTTTCTACTGCGGGTTACACTTCTTTGATAGTGGACGTTGTGAAATTGTTGCGAAGTTGTTTGCTTCACACTTTTCATACAAGCTGCAACTAGATCAGCTTGTTTCCAAAACTTATTTTCCAGTCTTGAGCAAACTACAACAAATACAAGCATACATTAATCATAATACTGTTATTTACAGCACTGTGTCAAAACTGCATACATACATTGAACATAACAGTATTATTATTTGCAATGCTCTTAAAACATAATGCATGAATGCTGGCAAACTGCTAAGTTAAAAGGGGGGGGGAGTATCTCACAAATAACATTTCATATCTAAGACATCATTCAAACCATTCGGCTTAAGGCTCTGCAGATGCCAGAACCACGCGGTCTCTAGTTGGGGCAACTTTGTATTTAGTGGAACAGCATTTCGCTTTCTGTTTCTTGCACATTCAAGGCCCATAAATTTCAGACCTTTAGGATCTGCATTATGTTTGTCCCTAAAATGCTCTGCAATAGGGCTATTTGTGTTCACATTTATTGTGTTTCTGATGTGATCCTGAACCCGCTTTTTTAAAGCCCTTTTTGTCAAGCCTACGTATAATTTATCGCATGGACAAACCAAGCCATATACAACATACGTAGTGATGCACGTTGTGCATTCTGTTATCCAAAACTTTTTCAGAGTAGTAGGATGTGTAAAAAAATGCTCTTCTGCCACATATTGGCACACGTTACAGTGTCTGCATTTCCTGAAGACTTGGGGGAGGGGAGGGGACCACATAGATTCACAAAGATTCACTTTTGTTTGCTTCTGGTCTAAGTTTACTATGTACTATACGATCTTTAATATTTCTGGCCGTCCGAAGAGATATCCTTGGTTTCTCTCCAAAAATTTCAGCCAGATGTACATCAGTCATAAGTTATGCCAATATTTGTGTACTGTGCTATCCACTTTACCAGACAAAGAACTATATTCAAAACTTAAAGCTCTTGGTTCTTTTTCACTTTTGATTTTTGAGTGCCCCATGTGGCTGCAGCCCAAATGTCAGCAACCACAGCATTTCTGAAATGAACAATAAAGTGGCCATTCCCCTAGTGGTGTGATCATGAACTGCACCAGGAAGTTCCTTACTGTACTTCCTATAACAGAACATAATACAATGTGCCAGCCATTTGGAAAGGCACTGTTTGGACACAGGGGTGCCTCTTTCTCAGGGGCGAACAAAACAAAAATCTGAGAGGACTTTCTACAGTGCTTGGTGCAATTCACATAGTATCTTAGTATCCTATGTACATCCAAAGTATGGAGCAGGGCAGCACCCTGATTGGCATGCTTAGGTAATAGACAGGAAGATGTATCATTTGATTCAACAATAAACTCAGATACCACCTTCGGTAAAAACTGAGGATTTGTATATAAAGAAACCCTGTCTTTGTGAAAAGTGAAATACGGAGGCTCACACATTAGAACCCGCAGCTCTGAAATCCTTCAAGCAGAAGTGATTGCAACTAGAAATAATGTTTTCCATGAAAGAAAATGTAGGCCACAACTCATGGCTGGCTCAAAGGGAGCCATTGTCAGTTTCTCAATGACTTAACTCAAGTTCTAAGGGGGAAATAGATTGCAGATAGGAGGTTTCATATGAAGAATACCTCTCACAAAAGTGCAGGGCACCTCCAATTGTAGAACCTTAAGGCCATTAATTTCCTTGAAGAAGATCACTTTTTTCCTTTACAACTCTGCCAACCTGTCCTGAAAAGAGCAGTTTCCTAAGCTTTTGGTTTTTTCCTTCTGCTATAGGCAGGTATATGTGACTTCCTGGACCCCATCCCAGGTTAAGGACTCTTTTTCTTCAACTTCCATGGTTGCCCCAGGCTTGGCCATGTGTGCCCCCAAAATTATCTCTATTTTGGTGAAGTCAGCCCTCTTGAAGTCCAGTACACATGTTTGTATGTCCAGCACTTCTCTCCTCATATCATGGTGGTACCACATTGACTGGCAACTTGTGTTTCCCAGGGGCTCAGCCACACCGAAGCCTCTGACATTGCTGCAGTATGTCAGCACCAGCTCCAAAATGGTGTGGTCCACAGTCAACTGCATCACCCCCTGGGTTAAGAACCCATTCTGGACTGTATTCAGAATTACTTGGCTCCAGCAACTGCTTGCATGCGACACTCTCCAGTCCACATTAGGCAAATTGAAATTGCCCACAGTAACTACCTTGTCTTTCTCTGCCGCCTTCCTGATCTCATCCCCAGCTTCCAATCAGTTGTTTCATCCTGATTTTGTGGCCCATACATCACCCCCACCTTTATTTTTCTTCCCATCTCCATCTGAAGCTGCATCCAAATTGACAGCATGCCCACTCCCCCATATCTTCCATTCTGGTCATGGTCCCTTCCTTGATGTAAAGTGCCACCTCTCCCACCTTCCCTCTGCTTTATAGTTCCTGTAGAGGATGAACCCCCAGAACAGAAAGATCCCAGCTGTGGTTCAGGGTTGCCTAGGTCTTTATGACCTCTACTGGATCCACTTGGCCCTTCGTTACCATAGCCTGGAGTTCATTCATCTTATTCCTCAGATTTCTGATGTTGTTAGACACCACCCTTCATGATGCCTGCCTCCTCCTCTCATCTGCTTCACTGAACTCCCTCTCCCCTGTCCCTACCATCTCTTGAACTCCAGTTGGCACCCCTCCCTTCCCTCACCCTCACTCCATCCCTTGCTCCCTATCCTTCTCCCCTAAATCACCCTTCCCTAATTTCCCCAGCTCCCTAGGTTCTGAGCCTAGTAATAGTTCCCCCCACTCAGTTTAAATGCAAATTCCCCATAATATATTCCCTGAACCTCCACAGTACAAGAATTGGGCACTCACCAACCTTAAAGAATAGTGACTCCACGGGTTTCTTCATATGTTAAAACATTTATTATAAAACAATAAAAGACAGACAGTACAAAGACTGTGCATGCCTGATGCATTTCGGATTAGTTAAAATCCTTTATCAAAGGCTAGTGCACCTCTAAAATCACATACAATAAAAACTAACAAGAAATCCTTCAAGCAGAAGTGACTGCAACTAGAAATAATGTTTTCCATGAAAGAAAATGTAGGCCATAACTCATGGTTGGCTCAAAGGGAGTCATTGTCAGTTTCTCAAGGACTTAACTCAAGTTCTAAGGGGGAAATAGATTGTAGATAGGAGGTTTCATATGAAGAATACTTCTCACAAAAGTGCAGGGCACCTCCAATTGTAGAACCTTATGACCATCAATATCCTTGAAGAAGATCTCTTTTTCCTTTACAGCTCTGTCAACCTTTCCTGAAAAGAACAGTTTCCTAAGCTTTTGGTTTTTCCTCTTCTGCTATAAGCAGGTATATGTGACTTCCTGGACCTCGTCCCAGGTTAAGGACTCTTTTTCTTCGACTTCCATGGTTGCCCCAAGCTTGTCCATGTGTGCCCCCCAAATTATCTCTATTTTGGTGAAATCAGCCCTCTTGAAGTCCAGTACACATGTTCGCACATCCAGCACTTCTCTCCTCATATCATGGTGGTACCACATTGACTGGCAACTTGTGTTTCCCAGGGGCTCAGCCACACTGAAGCCTCTGACATTGCTGCAGTATGTCAGCACCAGCTCCAAAATGGTGTGGTCCACAGTCAACTGCATCACCCCTGGGTTAAGAACCCATCCTGGACTGTATTCAGAATTGCTTGGCTCCAGCTACTACTTGCATGCGACACTCTCCAGTCCAAATTAGGCAAATTGAAATTGCCCACAATAACTACCTCATTTTGCTCTGCCACCTTCCTGATCTTATCCCCAGCTCCCAATCAGTTGTTTCATCCTGATTTTGTGGCCCATACATCACCCCCACCTTTATTTTTCTTCCCATCTCTGTCCGAAGCTGCATCCAAATTGACAGCATGCCCACTCCCCTATATCTTCTATTCTAGTCATGGTCCCTTCCTTGATGTAAAGCGCCACCTCTCCCACCTTTCCTCTGCTTTATAGTTCCTGTAGAGGATGAATCCCCCAGAACAGAAAGATCCCAGCTGTGGTTCAGGGTTGCCTAGGTCTCTACGACCACTACTGGATCCACTTGGCCCTTCGTTACCATAGCCTGGAGTTCATCCATCTTATTCCTCAGATTTCTGATGTTGTTGGACACCACCCTTCATGATGCCTGCCTTCTCCTCTCATCTGCTTCACTGAACTCCCTCTCCCCTGTCCCTACCATCTCTTGAACTCCAGTTGCCCCCCTCCCTTCCTTCACCCTCACTCCATCCCTTGCTCCCTATCCTTCTCCCCTAAATCACCCTTCCCTAATTTCCCCAGCTCCCTAGGTTCTGAGCCTAGTAATAGTCCCCCCTACTCAGTTTAAATGCAGATTCCCCTTAATATATTCCCTGAACCTCCACAGTACAAAAATTGGGCACTCACCAGCCTGAAAGAATAGTGACTCCACAGGTTTATTCATACAGTATGTTAAAACATTTATTATAAAACAATAAAAGACAGACAGTACAAAGACTGCGCATGCCTGATGCATTTCGAATTAGTTAAAATCCTTTATCAAAGGCTAGTGCACCTCTAAAATCACATACAATAAAAACTAACAAGTAACTGATAATTCATGACGTCCAGTTGTTAACATTCAAATTGATTGGTTGCTTGACAAATGAAAAGACCACACCTCTAGGTCTCACTTAATTATAAAACATTAACCATTATTTATTTTTTTATTTATTTCAATCTAAGATTACAAATACCTTTGAGCCAAGGCTTTTTTACAAAGGTTCCATGTCAGGTGAGGTATAAATACGTGGTAGGACAATGCAACATGTTAATAGGTTACAGAGGTTTACATTATGACACTATAACAGGCTATAGTGGTAAATAAACACGAGTACATATGGTTCGGAGGACAGATTGATTAACAGAGGACTGGGTACCCAGTATTAACACGAATTTGGAGAATACACACAAGAATGCAGCCTGTGGCTAATGTCAGGGTCTCACATATCACAGAAAGTGCAAGTAGGAAGTGCAGTATGTGGGGTGGGCGGAGAGGGGGGAGGGGGAGGAGAAGGGGGGTTGAGTAAGTGCTAGAAAGAGGAAGATTAGGGATGACAGTCACATAAGCTGGAGGTAGTTAGGTGCAGGCGGAGTTTAGATTTGAAGGGTCCAAGCTCAGGGATGGAGGAGATGTCACTGTTTAGGCCATTTAACCAGCTAGGAGCTCTATAAGCAAAAGATCTTTGGCCCAGCATAGTCCGGCATCTTGGGATGTGAAGTGATTGAGATTCCGAGCCCCTAGTGGGGTGGCGATTCAGAGCAGGTCAGATGAGAGCTTGAACACCAGGAGGGGCAAGGCCCATAATTGATTTTTTAGCCATAAGGCATGTTTGGTATTTGATGCAGTTAGAGAGTTGGAGCCACCCAGTTTGAGTGTATAGGTCACAAGTGTGGGTCAGACGGTGTGACCCAGTGATAAGTCGGCAAGCTTTGTTGAGGGCCATGGATATGCATCTGAGGCCGAAGGAGGAGGCAGATCCGTAAATGATAAGGCCATAGTCAACTGCTGTAGCTACCGAGCTCTGGGCTGTGATCTGTAAGGCATCAGAGGTGAGGCATTTCCTATGCCTGTAGAGTAGGCCAATGCGAGTATTGGCCACTTTGGCGACATTATCAATGTGGGACCCATACGAGAGGTTATAATCGATGGTGACCCCAAGTTATTTGAAGGATGCCACTTGTTCCAGGGTTTCACCTAGGCAGTTGGAGATGGAGAGGGGGTGAAACTGGTGTTTATTATGCGAGCTGCAGAATATCATGTTTTTTTTGTTTTTTTTTATAGTTAAGCACCAGTTTATGTGTGCTGAACCAGCTCTCAACCGAGGAGAAGCCATGTTGGAGTTTGCTCCGGAGGAGGTGAGGGTCCTTGTGTGTGGAATGGATGACCGCGTCGTCGGCATAGAGAAGGATTTGCTCTGGACAGGATTGAGGAAGACTATTCAGAAAGAGGCTGAAAAGAAGAGGTCTGAGAATGAATCCTTGTGAAACCCCAGAGCATACAGGTTTAGCCTCAGAGAGAAAGTCATCAAGTTTCACTCTTTGAGAGCGGTTTTCGGAGGTAGCTCTTAAACCATGTCGTTGATTCAGGGGATAAGCCGGCATTCAGCAACTGTGAGATAAGTAGGCGGTAATGGACAGTATTGAAAGCTTTAGTAAGGTATATGAAGACCAATCCAGTAAGGAGGCTATTGTCTAGAGAGCTGTGGATTGCGCCAGTGAATTAGAGAAGGGCAGATGTGGTACTGTGTCCTTTTCTAAAACCGTGCTGTTGAGGGCAGAGGATATCGTGTTTGTTGAAGTATTCCGTAATTTGGTCAGATACAATACGCTCAATGGCCTTGGGGGGGGGGTAATATAGAGATGGGCCGATAGTTTCCAGGCAGAGCCCTGTCCCCACTCTTGACACTGCCAACTAGCATATAAGGCTGCAATTAGTATATTAGCAGCAAAATAAGAAACACACAAACAACACAGGAGGTAGGAGGGAAGGGAAAGGAAAGGAAAAGCATAAAACTGACATTATAAGTGCTTATCTGTGTGCATAAACTTCTTAGAATGATAACATTTCTGTTTTTTTCTATACAGCATTTATGATGGTTTCTGTCAGCTTGACAAAGCACCTGTGAGAAGGGTGTGAAACATTGATTGTTAGTGGTTCCTCCCTCCCAAGACCTGCAGTAGTACACTGATATGCTGTTCACAATTTAAATGACTGAAAATTGAATAAAATACAGCTTCGCAGAACCCAGAAAGCTGTAATGGTTCTTGTGCACTTGTGAGCCAAGTGCTGGGTTCTGCACCTTTTCCACTATGAAACTGGACTTCCAAGCACCATGCCGAAGCCAGTGGCCCTTTGTCTCCATTTTCTAATGTTTTCATATACTGTAGATCACTGGAAGTACATAGTAGTTACCCTGTAGCCAGCCTGGTGGTGCTGAGGGTTGGGGTGCTGGACGCCACACCTAGCGCCATTCCGGAGACCCAGGTTTGGGAATGGGTGGGGTTCGGCAGGGGGGGAGGGAGGCCAGGAGATGGATTGAGAAGCCACTAGGCAGCTCTCCTCTCCTGGGTGGGGACCCAGTCACAACCGCTGCAAGGCTGCCCCGGGTGGAGGCCCAAGGGTAATGCAGATGGGAGTGGCTAGAGTAAGGAGGGTCACTGCATGCGGGTGCCTCCCCACGCGCCTGAGCAACTGCTGCAAGGGGGTGGGAGAAAAAGGTGAAATTGGAGCTGGCAGCTCCATGATGGCAGCCTGCAGCACCTGACACCGCCCCTCAGGAGCCTGTAATTTTGGTCTCTGGGAGTTGACGCCTTCACCTCGGCTGCTCTGCTATGGGAGGGAGGCAACCCATGCGGAACCTGCCGGGAGGGTCGAGTGTGAGGAAGCTGGGGTCCGGAGAAGTGAGCCCCTCTAAGGGAGTGGGCGGAGCCGCCTTCCAGCCCTGCTGGGGAGAGGAAAAAACCTATATGGAAAAAAAGTAGTTACCCTGTAGTTACAGTGCAGGTATTCTGTTATTGTAGTGTCGCTACTAGAGATGTGCAAAGTCCACAAACTTCAGAAATATTTAGTGGATTGCGCTCAATCCAAGAAGTGCAATTCGTGAAATTCACAAATTTGCAGAGCACTGGCTCTAATCCGAAGTGTGGAATTTTACAGGTGAAATTCCACACTTCACACACAGACTTTGCCCACAGGTAAAAAGTGGTCCCCCCCTCCCCCGCTGATCACCAGAGACATTACCCCCCCACACTGATTGCTGGCCATCGGTCACTATGTAAAAAAAATTTTTTTCAATTAAATCCTGATTTCCTGGTGTCTAGTGGTCCCCACCCCTCCCACCATGGGCCACAGCTGAAATAATGAACATCACCCCAGAAGCCCCGCAGACTTCAATCCATCGATGGACAGTTGGGCCACAATATAAAAATATAACATATTTTAAATTCAATCCTTGGTATCTAGTGGGACTTCTACCCTGTCAGGGAGTGCACCACCCCACTACCTAGCTGCCCCATCCTGATCCTGAGGGGGCCATCGGCACAGCCCTTCACTCACCTCCAGGGTTGGCAACCCAGCTGACCTCTTAATGACACTGGAGGGGTCCACAACACTGTTCCCCAACCTGCCCCTGCCTGTGACCAGAGCAGCCCCTCCCATTCTCTACCCCTAAAAACTACCTAAAATGACCACGAGCTGTCAATGAATGAGCGTGTGCTTGTACATTAAGAGCTCACTTGGGTTGTCACCCATGAAAGTGAGTGGAGAGCTGTGCCGTTGACCCACTTGGGGTGAGATCGGGATGGGGGAGCGGGGTGGTGTGGTGGGGAACTCCCTGATGGGGTTGGGGAGTCCACTAGACACCAGGGATTAAATGTAAAAATATGTATTTATTTACATTGTCAGCTGACTGGCAGTGACCGCAGGGGTGTGTGGGAGCTGGGGGTGATTTTCATTATTATAACTGTGGCCCGTGAGCGGAGGGGGGGTGGGGGACCACTAGACACCAGGAATAAGGTGAATTGAAAAAAAAAAAATGTTTTTTACATTGTGGGCGACTGTCCATAACATGCGGGGGTGGAAGCCAGGGGTTCGTTATGTCAATGTGGCCTTTTCATTACATTGCATCTGACTGGCCAGCGATCAGCAGGTGGGGGTGTGATATTTCTGGCGATCAGCGGAGCGGGACAATAGACACCAGGGATTTGGGATATGTAACTTCTTCTTGCTTTGTTTTTTTTTTTAAGTGCAATTTGCACTTAAAAACCTCAAAAGCAAGGCGAAGTTACAAATGGCGACTTTTCAGTAACAGCCGCAATTTCGCGAATTGATTTGTGGATGCGAATTTTGGGACTTGGTTGAAAATTTGCAAGCATAGTGAAACTTTGCTGCATCTCTAGTTGTTACAGAAACTTGGTGTAAAGTGTGGCCAAAGGCCCGGGGCATCAGGGGTCGGCAGGGGAGGGATGGGATTGAGCATCCAGAGGACTGCTCTCCCATCCCGGGGAAGGATCCAGGGATCCACCACTCTGTAGCGGCCCCTGGTGATGACCGCGGGCACTACTAGAGTGGTGCAGCAAGGGGTGGAGTGTGGCAGACGTCGGTGCGTCCACGACATCATTGCACACTCACACTCCAGGGGAACCAAAATAGGAGGAAAATGGCAGCACAAAGCCCACGGCAGCTTGATAGCCGCAGCTTCACTGGCTGGCGAATGCCTGGAAAGAGGCATGTGCCAGTAGTGGATCCTGGCTGAGCGTGGGGGCATCGGAGGGGGCCCCTCCCGACGGTACAGATGTGTATGCTAGCTGGGTATGCACAGCTCCGGGGTTGGCGGTGAGGAGAAGCAGTGGCTGGAGGTAGGCAGGGACTGTGGCTGCAGGCGGATAAAAATAGAGGAGATAAAAAACAAGTGTTGCCAAAGATAGTCATAACGTGCAGAGGAAATGGAACTTTGCAGTTTTACATTTCAGCTACATGACTGTCTTACATAGTAACATAGTAGTTGATGGCAGATAAGCACCATTAAGCCCACCTAGTCTGCCCATATTCCCTGCCTGCATTGGTGGCCGTTGACCCTACTTGGTCATTGGCTTTTGCCTCTTTTCCCCACATCTAGGGTTCCCTTATGTCTATCCCATTCATGTTTGAATCCCCAACTCCTCCCCCCACTGTGTTAGCATCCACCACTTTCTGGAGTAGGCTATTCCGAGCATCCACCACTCTCTCTGTGAAGAAAAACTTCCTCACATTTCCCCTTATCCTGCCCCCCAATCTCATATCGTGCCCCCTCATCCTTGTACAACCTTTGTACAGAAAGATGTCACCCCTACACTTTCTTCAAGCCTTTAAGATAATTGAAGATCTCTATCATATCCCCCCGTTCCTTCCTCTCTTCAAGTGTATGCATATTGAGGTATTTTAATCTGTCCTCATAAGTTTTTGGATGCAAGCCCTGCACCATTTTGGTCACCCTTCTCTGGACCGCCTCCACCCAATGTCTTTGCGAATATGCGGCCTCCAGAACTGAACACAGTATTCTAGATGAGGCCTCATCAGTGTTTCGTAAAATGGCATCACCACCTCCCTTCTTCTGCTAGTGACACCCCTTGATATGCACCCCAGCATCCCACTGCCCCCCCCCCTCAGCCTTGTTACACTGTCTGGCCACACTTAGATCATTTGAGATGATTACCCCTAAATCCCTGTCTTCACTGGTGACTGTCAGCAATCCCCCCCCCCATTCTGTAGCTCTCTGCAAGGTTTCTTCACCTCAGGTGCATGATTTTGTACTTTTTTGATTTAAATTTCAACTGCCACACTTTTGACCATTTTTTCAGCTGTTCCAGATCCCTCCTCATTCTTTTGACCCCTCTGGAGTGTCTACTCTGTTGCAGATCTTGGTATCATCTGTAAATAGGCAAACCTTCCCCTCCAGCCTTTCAGCAATGTCACTGATGAATACATTAAAAAGAGACTGGCCCCAGGACCGATCCCTGAGGCAACCCACTGGTTACCCTTTTTTCCTTGGATTTGATCCCATTTACTACCACCACCCTCTGCTCCCTGTCCCTCAACCAGTTTCTAACCCAGTTTTCCACTTTGTGGCCAACCCCCCAGGCTCCCTAGCTCATTCACCAGTCTTCTGTGGGGTACGGTGTCAAAGGCCTTACTGAAATCGAGGTAGGCAATATCCACTGCTCCTCCCTGATCCACCCCTTTCATCACCCAGTCCAAAAAGTCAATCAGATTTGTTTGACATGACCTTCCTGTTGTGAAATCATGCTGTATTGGATACTGTGCTCTCATGGATTCCAGGTGTTCCACAATCCTTTCCTTACGCAGTGCCGCCATAATCTTACCCACTACTGAGGTGAGGCTGACTAGCTTGTAGTTTCCTGCTTCCTCCCTGCTACCACTCTTGTGGAGAGGGACTACATTTGCCCCTTTCCAGTCCTCCGGAACTACCCCTGTATTGAGTGACTCACTAAAAAGAGCCACCAGTGCTGCTGCTGGCACCGTCCATAATTCCTTTAATATTCTGTGGTGTATATCATCTGGCCTCATCGCTTTGTCCACCCTTAACTTTGTAAGTTCACCCAGGACCCTCTCTGCTGTAAAAGGACTGGTGTTTACCTCTCTCCCCCCATTGTTTCTAATGCCTAGCTGTGGTCCCTGTCCCTCCCCCTCTACTGTGAATACAAAACAGAAGTATTCATTCAGTATCAACGTTTTTTCTAGGTCACCCTCTACGCACACCTCTTCCTCCCCTTTGAGCCTTACAATCCCTCCCCTGGCCTTCCTTCTATTGCTAATGTATCTATAAAATGTCTTGTCCCCCCCCCTCTTTACTGTCTGTGCTAATCTCTCCTCTGTTTGTGCCTTCACGCTCCTAACTGCATTCACTGCCTCCCTCTGTCTCTCTAGGTACATTGCCCTATCCTCATCTTTCTGAGTCTCCATGTATTTTCTGAAAGCTCCCTTTTTGTCCCTCACTTTCTCTGCCACCTCCTTTTTTGAGCCACAGTGGTTTGTTCTTTCTTTTTCCCTTGTTACTCAGCCTAATGCACTGATTTGTTGCCTCCACTACGGCTTCTTTTAGGTGTGCCCACCACTCCTGATTCCCTCCCCCGGATCCCTTCCTGCCAGCTTCTTTGATCCCTTCCCCATCCTAGCGAAGTCCGCCCTCCTAGAATCCAGGACCCTTGTCTTTGTGTGGCTCTCCTGCGACATTGTGCTGATGCTGAACCACACTGTATGGTGGTCACTGGATCCTAGATGCCCATCCACAACTGCCTGAGACTTGCCCCCCTGCAAGGATTCCATGATGTCTCAGGTCCTGGCTGAGGCAGCTGCCAGGATGGTCTAGTCCATGTCTGGCATGTTAAAATCGACCCAGCAGCAGTACCTCTCTTTGCTACCATCCCATGTATTTCCTCCATGACTGCCCCATCTACCTCCTCCCTCTGTGCTGGAGGCCTGTAGACCACTCCTGTGTGAATTGTTGTGCCATTTCCTGGCTCAAGTGTGACCACAGTGCCTTAGCCTCCCCCTGTTCACCCTGCACTGCTGTCGCTTTAATACCTTCTCTGATGTAGAGCCCCCCTCTCCATTACCCTCCCTATCCCTCCTGTGTAGAGCATACCCTGGTATATTTACCTCCCAGTCATGGTTTCCAGTGTACCATCTCTCTGTAATTACTAGTATGTCCCGGGTCTGCCTCTGCCATCAATGCTGCCAGGTCTGGGATTTTGTTTCTTAGATTGCGGGCATTTGTATATATGACTGTCCATGTCTGGCAGCCTGCGCCCCTTGCATTTCTACCTTTGCCTTTTTTTGCTCCCTCCTTCCAACCCTGTTTTTTTTTCTCTCCTGCTGCTGTCTTGTTTTGTATACAAATGCATGTATGACATGGGATGGGTGTGCAGCCCTGACAGGTAACTAAAACAATGAAAGATTTGTCTGCATCCATTTTAAGAACATGTGGCTAGCTGGCAACTCCAAACACAGCTCATAAAATGGAGCCCCTTTTAAAAGCGAAGACCAGATAACAACCGTAAACACTGGATGATTCTGTCAAAAAATGAACAGGTGGCAACCCTTCATGTGCTATCATAGCACTTTACTATCCGTTTCCTTTCCATCGTTATAAGTCTGGGCACATGAACATTGCCGTTATCTAAAACTCCAAGTACCAGTTCTTAGGCCGCATCATTTTATGATTTACATATCAGTAAAGTTTTAGTTCTGGGGGTGGTAGAAGCTTCCAGCAACAGAGAACACGTTTCCCTCAGTGATATCAAACTGCTAGTCAGTGCATGTCTGTGCACTCACAAAAAGGTTGTGACACGCCCCAAGCCTGTTGACGTTTAGCTTTCTCGTTAACATTCATAAAGCAGCACATTTTGTTTCAAGGTATGCAAATTAGGGTCCCTAGAGGCAAGAATACATGCACGGCAGTCAGACCAGATTATTCTGGATTAAAAGTTGTGAGGAGTGACCCAAGTTCAGCATCAAAAGAAAAGTAGAACATTTGAAGCAGGGCAAAAAAAAAAAAAAACAAGAATATGCTATTACATGGAAAAGAGAAAAAAATACCAAAGGAGTTTTGTCAGGTATGTGCTCCTGGTGTAAAGGGGCAAACTTTATGCAGCTTTGGTGTATGAGCGAAAGCTTCAGATTGGAGAAGGATGCTGGTTACTTGGCGTCCAAGTGTCACAAACACCGGCCAGCATACCTCTCAACCTCTCAGAATTAAAAATCATAGCACTGCCTTCAAAAATCATAGCAAAGGGCCAGAATGTGTAGCACTTTCTTATTTTAAACAATAATATGTCTACAGATAGTGGGCCCTATATACTTAGTGATAAGAAATGTTTCTATCAATTCAGTTGAATGATTTAATAGTTTGTGTGTCCAGAAATAGCACTAACACTATGAGGAACATTAATAAACTTATGCAGAGCTAGGGTAAATTTGAGTGTGAAAATCATAGCGCTATGTGAAATTCATAGCAGTTGAGAGGTATGCAGGCCAGCTGTGAAATAATTACACATGCCTATTGGGATGTTTATAAGGAAAGAGCCTGGCTTATAAGGATACAGTCATTAACAGGTTACTGAGAGAACGGTAGACATTTGGACTGGAAGCATTTCTGTTACTGTTCAAAAAAACACCAAAAAGGGAACAAGTCAGGGAAAAAGGAAAATATTAGAGAGAGAGAGAGAGAGAGAGAGAGACAGACAGAAAGAGAGAGAGAGACTTTAGCAGGTTGTTTATTTAAGTGTTCGGAAAATATGTTTGAAAAATGGCCCACAGGAATAGTTGTATGGGGACTTCCTGGGTACCCAGAAATACCCCTCCCATCTTGCTTCCGTGATTTGCTCATAAAACATTTGCGTGTACCTTGGCAACATGATAGAAGTTTGTTGATAAAACCTTCCTCCCCATTACCAAATCCACATGCCGCTGAGGGCTATTAATCCTGACAGTTTGTTTACCGTTAAGTTCTGCTCCAGCTGTTTAGATTGTGTGCTGAATTAATTTCATCAGATGTGACATCTCACTTTTATGAGAGTGCCAGCCGGGGACAGCAGTAATGCAACCTCTGTTTCTGTATTTTCTTTATTGCTCCTTTTGGGGTGTCCATGTCCTCCTTTGGCCCCTACACACCACCCCACACAGACCCTCCTCAATACTACTGCAGACTTCCCCACCTGCAGCAGGGTTTTGCTGCTTCAAGGCTTCTAAAGCTGAGAAGGAGGTCTGGTGAGGATGTTGCATGGCATCCTTCAGGGAATGGCTGTGGCATTCCCCCCCCCCCAGAAAGAGCAGAGAATCTTTTATGGAGAGGGTGGGACATCCATAGGGAGAGGGTAGACAACCCTCATTGAAAAGGCAGGGCATTCTTCATGGAGGGTTCAGGGCATCACTTATGGAGAGGGCAGAACATCCCTTAGATAGAGGGTGGAGTGCCAGCCCGGTGGCATTGAGGGTTGAGGCACTGGATGCCTTACCTCATGCCACACTGGCGACCCAGGTTTGGGAATGACCTCGGGTTGTCGGAGAGCCAGCATGGGGGGGGGAGGAGGGAGCAGGATTGAGCAGCTGAAAGGCAGCTCTCCTCTCCTGTGGTGGTCATGGCCTTCCCCCATAGTTTTGCTCCCACTGGGAGGAGGTCCAGTGGGTAGTGTAGGTGGAAGGGGGCAGCAGTATAACGGGAGGGCACCCCATGGTGTGGCATGCGCATGCCCCCACACACGCACGCACACCCGGGGCATGGGGACAGGGAGAAAATGGGGAAAAAAGCCAATAAAAATCTATATAGAAAAAGATAGAGGGTGAAGTATCCCTCCAGGAGAGTAGGCAGGGCATCAATCAGGGATAGAGCAATCATCCCTCATTGAGAAGGCAGGGCAGGGCATCCCTCATGGAGGGTTCAGGGCATACCTTATGGAGAGGGCAGGGCATCCCTCAGATAGAGGGTGGAGTATCCCTCCAGGAGAGGAGGTGAGGCATCGACCATGGATAGAGCAATCATCTCTCAGGGAGAGGGCAGGGAATCCCACACGCGGTGAAGGTGGAGCATTCCTTGCCGAGAGGGCAGAGCATCCCTCAGGAAGACGGCAGAGCATCCCTAAGAGACAGAGCAAGTATCCCTCAGGGAGAGGGTAAAGAATCCCATTTGGTGAGGGTGGAGCATTCCTTATGGAGAGGGCTGACATCTGTCAGGGAGAGGGCAGAGCATCCTTCACTCAGCAAGTGACCCATTCTGCCTCATGAAAAGAGTGCAATATTCCTCAATGAGAGGGCAGAGTGTCCTTCATGGAGAGGGTGGGTGATACTGCATGGAGAGGGGTTGTTCATCTTTAACAGAGTGGGCAGGGCATCCCTCATAGAGAGGGTGGGGCTATACTTCAAGGAAGGATGGGAAATCCTAGATGTAGAGGGCATAGCATCCCTCATGAAGGGGCCTATTTGGATGTACTTACAGACCCTGACAAATGGAAGTTATATATGTAACCCCTCTACAAATGGGGGGGTCCCAAAAAGTCTTCCTTGAGCTTGCGTAAGTGCTCACTGCCAGGCTGGTGTCCTGCGTTTTAGCAGTTTAAATGTGACTACCAGAGCCTGTATAGCCTCTGTGTACTGTCTCTTTAAGAGCTGCCTGATTGTAGCCTAAGTAATCTGAGAGGGAGCTCTGTTGAAAGATGTAACTATTTACTGAAAATCATTTAGAGTGATAATGATAATGTAGTTTGTCTAACCTGCTTTCTTTGTAGTAAGGACTGTTTTGCTTGTCTCCACACTATTTTGGTCCTGGACTGCAAATTGGACCAATCAGTTCTGGTGGGACCTGAAATGTAGCCGGACTACAGGAGCTGTCTGAAGTCAAAATCTGTAGGAATTGTAGTTTTGAACTTTTTGCGCCTTTTTTTGCAACTGAAGGGGGAGGTCTTGCTTTGACTGACAGCCAAATCAGCCAACCAAACCTTTTGAATGTTGGGGAAATCCCACACTGCTTGCAATTTTCAGTTAGTTCTGAGCTGGGAAGTGAAATGAGAAGAGCTCAAGTGTATTTTGGGCAGCATTCCTGAGTGGATTTGCATGGGAAAACTGTGAAAGGGCTGAGTTTTTGGCTTGCATGTCTGCCAGCTGCTCCTGAGAGAGAGAGAGAAGAGAATTATTTTGGACTAAATCCAAGTTTGTGTGACTATAGTAAGCTAATGAAGTGGGCCAGGCTCAACCTGAAGAAGACCGAAGATTTTGCTGAATGCGATCGGCCTGTGAGGAGTTCCAGCTACCCCTAAGCTCCCGGTGTGTGCAGAGACTTTGTGATTGTGACCAGGGAGCACTTTGCCTGGTACAGTAGAATTCCCGTACATGTAAATGTGCTATGAGCTGCTAGTGGGTTGTGAGTTAGTTCCCCACTGTGTGAACTGTGTTCTGCTTGCTGGAAGCTGTATCCGGCCCAAAACGGACTGCATCCGAATTTATCTTCATGCAGTCTGAGCCTTGCCAGACTGGCCCAGCCAGACTACCCACTGCATAGAGAAGCCATCGACGAGAGACCTGCCTGGGGATCAGCCCCCTGCTCCACGCTTGAACAGGAACAACGCCTTTGTGACTCATGTGGGCCCTGCTTCTCCTGGCATTCCAGATCAACCACTTGCAGTCTTGATTTTCGTCCAACCTGTGTCCAATCTTGGGTATCATGAGCAGTGTCAGTGGCTCAGTAGGTAGCACACTCGCCTCTGAGGCCAGGAGATCAGAGGGCTGTGGGTTCAGTTCCCACATCTGGCACTTGGGTTAATATCCTAGTACTGACACTGTAGTGCAGCATGAGAGGGGTACTGCACTTCTTAGGTGCCGTCTTTCGGATGAGATGTTAAACCGAGGTCCCATCTGCCTGGATTGGTGGTAGTTCAGGTGGATGTTAAAGATCCCATGGCACTTATCGAAAAGAGTAGGGGAATTTCCCCGGTGTCCTGGCCAAATTTCCCTCATTCACTAAAAATACCACCAACAGCTTAATCTGGTTCAAGGTCAGTTGGCATTCATCTGTATCCCCTTCCCCCGGGTCGTGCCTGAAAATAAGCAGGATTTGTCTAGTGCACTTACCCGGTCAACAAAAAAAAAAACTAAACTAAATACCAGGGTAGCTCCCTGCAACAACAGCTTAATCTGAGTGTGTCATCTGATTGTCTTGTTGTTTCGTTTCCTTTACGAACTGAGCCCTCTGGCTCTGGATTACAAATACTGTGTACTGTGCACGTTGTGTTTTCCATCACAGGGCCCCAGCCAGCTGCAACCCCGGACAACAGTCCTGGCTGGCCCATCTCTTCTCTACCTGGGTACCCAGAGGTGTGACTGTGTGGGGGGACTCAAAGCGCATGCATAACTGCTTGATTGATATTACCTTTAAGCTAATTAACCTGATTTTGCCCCTCCCTTGTTCAAGTCCCCTGAATAAATCAGATCTAACTTTTTCTGCATGTAATCTAGCTGTGGTTCCAGTTTGTGCTCAAATTACTGTACTGTTGCTATTTGCTGTGCATAGCCTTGTTTTACAGGGGGTCCCCAGGGTCGAGTCAGAGGAACCAGCCCTGGTGGTAAGTGCAAACAGTGTGGGTACCTGTGTGGTGTACCAGGGGTATTGTGAAAGTGATTATTGTACAGTGTTCAGGCCACTAGAGGGAAGGAGGTTACAGTGTCCCAGGGCTGTGCCCAGGTTGCTTGATCACTACCAACCCTGACCTCTGGGAGGCACCGTTTCAGAACTTAGGCCCCTTAATCTGCTACTAGACAAGCAGGCAGGGGTAGTAGCCCTTGGGATAAGCGCCCACTTAGGGGTTACATAGCACAAATGTAGTAACCCCCCGGGTGGCGCCCATCCCCTGCCTATGACTTGGCACACAGGTTGAGGGCCTAGGTCTGATGAGGGTCAGGTTTGTAGTGTTAGACTAGTTTGATCACAGCCCTCTGGGACACCGCGGACCCCTTTGGTTCCCTCTAGTGGCTCACACAGTACACAGGAGTTACAGCCCCAATACCCCACGTATACACACTGTTCACTCATAAAGCACCACTTACCCTCGAGACTGAGTCTGCAGTACGTCTCTGAAGACCCCCTGTAAAATAAGGTTAAACAACATACACAGCGAAATACAATACTGTTTCCATAAGTACCAACACCACAGACAGTATATAGTATAACAACAACAAATCTGATTTATTTAGGGGATAGTAACACGGGAGGGGGAAATCGGGTTAATTGGTGGCATTAAATCACAGTACTGTACACACATACAGGGTCTGAAAAGTCACTCTGGGTACCCAGGTTGGGGTAACCAGGTCCATTGCCCGGGGTTGGCCGGCAGGTGCAGATAGATGGGGCCCTGTAGAAGAAAATATATGCACAACACCCAATTGTAATCCGGCGCCAGATAGCTCAGTCCATGAAGCAGTGAAACAACAAGAATTAGATGACACACTTGTGATTGAAAACAGGCTGCAGGGGAATACCCTGATTTGTACTCACAATACCCAAGCTGAGAACCGGATGGTGGATGTTTTCTGGATTGTCAGAAACAACAGGGCATGAAGACAAGGTCCTTGTGACTGGACCCCACTGCAGTTTATAGCTAACGGATTTAGTCCGAGACAAGCTGGGGTTTGCTTCCGGCTTCAACACACAGCACAGGGGATTGGAAATAGTGATTCCCCATAAGCACTACGCACATTCATATGTAAAAGGAAAGTACTATACCAGGCAGGCTGCTCCTTGATCCCGATCGCACTCACTGCAAAATACTCGGGAGCACACACAGCAGCTTCAGTTCCTGACACACCGAGCACGATTCAGGAATTTCTCCAGTCTTCTACAGGGTGAGCTTGGTTTCCACACTTCTGGTACTTCTTCCTCCTCACAACTTGGATTCAGTCCAAACTGGAACTCTCAACGGCTGCATGCTGAAACTCAGGACCTCACTTGTGCTTCCCGCGGGAAACTATACATCGCAGAAGCACAGAGCTCCTTCTCTCTTCACTGTCACAACTGATCTGAGCTTTCCAGTAACAGAGCATGGCATTTCCTTTAGCTCCACACCATTCTGTTGACTGGTTCGGCTCTCACTCACAATAAGACTCCCTCTGTTGGTGAAAAAAGGCGCCAAGGTCAAAATTACATTTCCCAGAGTCACTGCCCATACAATCCCCTTGTGGCTGGCTCAAAATTGAGAATCCAAGTTCTGATTCATCCACAGGCTCCATCTTACGGTCTCCCTATCATCCTGATTGGTCCAAGTCAGCAATTCAGCACCAAAATGAAAGAGCTACACTGAAACAGTTTGTGCTGAAATGAAGACAGGTTAGACAAACTACATTTTCTCAGTCACTCTAAATGATTTCTGGCAAACAGTTATATCTTTCAACAAGGCTCCCTCTGCACATGTAGCGACGGCAGAAATGGAGCGAATTGGCAGGAGCTCGGGTGGGATTCGAACATTAAATACACAGTCCCCCAATACAAATTAATTAAGTCTGCAAGCAGACAGCTCTTAAAGAGACAGTACGTGGAGGCTCAAATAGCACTCACTTGGAACCACATTTAAACAGCTCAGATACCGAACACCGCCCAGACTTGGAGCATTCAGGCGAGCTCCTGGAAGACTTTTGGGAACCCCCATTTGCAGGGGGGTTACACAAAGTATAGATTGGATCTATTCCAAAGTAAAGTGAGGCAGTATAGTGCAGTGGTTTAAGGCTCTGAGCTGCAAACCTGGAGACCTGAGTTTGAATCCCACAGCCCCCACTTGCATACTGTGTGACCCTGAGCAAGTCACTTAACTTCCCAGTGCTCCCAGGTTGCACCTGTAAACAAGCTTTCAGCTTAGTGTGCCTCACCTGGTAAAACAAAGGTAAAAATAAAAATTAAAGGCCAGATATTTGAAATCAACTATAATAACAGAAATGTAACCCCTAGGTGGCGCTATCCCAAGGGATACTACCCCTGCCTGACTAAGCACAGGTTGAGGGGTCTGAGTTCTGTGAACGGGTGCCTCCACCCAGAGTACAGGGTTAGTGGTAGCGTAGTTGCTCTGGGTACGGCCCTCTGGGACACTGATACCCCTCTCTGTTCTCTCTAGTGGCCTATACTGGTCAGCAAATACACAGTCACAACTGACACCAGCATGCAATGTTAACCTCACACTTTATACACTTACTACCAGGGCTGGATCAGCTGCAATGGCGCTGGAGACCCCCTGTAAAATAAGACCTGCAACAATCAAAAGCAATATCACAGTATTTTCCACACAGAGGTGCACCGCAACCAGTTTAGATGCAAACAGATTTAGATCTGATTATTGAGGGGACATGAACAAGGGAGGGGCAGAAATCAGGTGATTGATTCAGTATCTGGTTTAGTCAGAGGTAAACATGCATGCCTAAGAGTCTCTCTAATACAGTCACACACCCTGGATACCCAGTTATCATACAGGCTAGCCTGAAGTGTTGCCTGGGGTAGGCCGGCATTGCAGCTGTTGTTGGGGCCCTTGGGAAGAAAACACAACATGCACTTTACCCACAATTTGTAATCCAGAGCTGATGGCTCAATCAAAAACAATTAGCAACCCACAATTAAATCAGATGACACACTTTAATTTGAACTTTGTTGCAGGGAGCTACCCTGATGTTTACTCACTCTACCCCAGACCAGGCGATTCTCCGATGAAATAAAACCTGTAGACACAGTTGGATACAGATGGAGGTGAGGTCCCTTGTGGTCCTCGTCCATGATGCTGGTCTTCAGGCTGGCAAAACAACGTAAATCAGGCAGAGGAAAACATGCATCATGAACGTTTTCAAACTACTTGGCCGGGCAGCACTTTGAACAACTCACACACATTTATATGTAAAATAAACTCTGTCCTTTCTGGGCCTTCCAGGCTGGATGCCGACTGATCTTCTCTTCTCAGGCTTATGGAATCAGATTACCTGCAGCTGCAGGCAGCAGCTATCCAGGCTGGAACAATTTGGACCCGCAGACAGACGACTGAAAGTCTAAGCCAGGCAGGCCTAACCCCTGAGAGCTGGGAAACTCCACAGAGGCACATACATTAGCACTTGGGCTGTCTCTCCAAATCTGACCTTTTGCAGTAGCTGCCCCCTTTTATATGGGGCAGAGTTCCAAAGATCTTACTGGTTGTCAAGCCTGTCTTAAACAGGTCCCAGAGGCTGATTGGCTTGTGTTTTGGCACCTAGATATTGTCCCAGTTAATCTCCCATAAATCTCTGGCATAGTCCCAGGCACCCTTTGTTTTAATCTTGGCTTCCGATTGGTGGCAAAGCACTAAATTGGTAGCTGCAGTTTAAGTTCAAGCAGTCCCAGACAGTGTTCCCCATGGATTTAATTCTGGTGCAGCCAGCAGCAACAGTATTTTAATTTACTTTCCCCACTGTCTTGAAACCCCAACAATTCCCTTTTAAACAAGTCCATGTTTAAATAAATCAGCTGTTCCCCTAGGGAGTCACTGCTCCCATTACACACTGCCCATACGAACACACAGCAGCTCATGAAAATTTATGAGGGCACTATTCTCTGACATTTGCCCATTGACTTTATCTGGTGTCCTGGAGGCAGCGTTTACGGCATCTGCTGATTTGTTTAATTTAAAAACATTTCCCCCTGGATTTAATTGTCTCTGGTGCCTCTTTTAGCTTAAACAGGGCACCGGGAACTGGTGAAACACCCCAACTGTTTGACCACCTGATGTGCACAGGGGTTCCTGCACGAATGTGCAAGCGGTGGCTGTGCAACCTTACTGCCCGCTCATATGTTGCTTTGCGAGCCCCGTGGGGCTGAATTGAACAGGGAAGCACTGGGCAGCAGGAAGAATGGCAGGAGGAGCCACGGAGGTAGCTGGATGCCAGGGAGGAAGCGGGAGACACCTGAAGGCATTACAGGTAAGCACCCCAAATGGGGCGGAAGGGGGGCGTTACAGAAAGATACTGTGACTGCACCAATTCTGACTTAGAAGATTTATCACATGTAATGTTTTCTTGCAAATGGTATACTAAACCAAGGAATTACTGGCTTCAACCAGTCTGGAGAACACTACAAACCACAGATAAAGGTGTGTTATTGGACCTAATGTTTAAGGTACAAGAAGAACTAATAATTGATAAAATAGCCTCTTATTTGAAGGCTATTTCCATAATTCGACAGAAACATAGAAATTAAATATTATTGTACTGTATATTAACTGGTCATATCCTAAGTGTGTTTTTTTATGTAACACCCCTACAAATGGGGGTTCCCGAAAAGTCTTCCTTGAGCTTGTCTAAATGCTCACTGCCAGGTTGGTGTCCTGCGTTTTTGCAGTTTAAATGTGATTGCCAGAGAGTGCCTATATAACCTCTGTGTACTTTTTAAGAGCTGCCTGGATTGCAGTCATAATTAATCTAAAAGGGTGCTCTGTTAGATGATGTTCTTGTTTGCTGATCATTTGTTAGAGTAGTAATAATATTGCAGTTTGTTCTAACCTGCCTTCTTTGCAGCATGGACAGTTTTGTTTGTTTCCATCACCTTGGTTCTGGACTGCTGAAATAGGCCAATCAGTACATTTGGGACTCTAAAATGGAGCCTGCGTACAGGGGCTTGGTGGGGTCAAATAACCTGGAGGGGAGCCCTTGTTGTGATTGACAGACAGATCAGTCAACCGAACCTTTTGGATCTTGTGGAAGTCCCAAACTGCTTGCAGTTTCAGATAGATCTAAGTTGGGAAGTGAAAAAGTAACAGCTTGAGGTAGTTTGAGCAGCAATCCATACTGGATTCATGTGGGAGAACTGTGGAAAGTCCTGAGTTTTGGCCTGCATGCCTGCCTGCTGTCCCTGAGAGGGAACTTGTGCCTTTTTTGGGCTGAATCCGAACTTGAAGAGTGAAGTAAGCCACTGAATTGTGACCAGGCTCCTACCTGAATAAGCCCGAAGATTTGCTGAATGCGATTGGCCTGTCTGGACTTCCAGCCACCTCTGAACTCCCGGATTGTGTAGAGACTCTGTAATTGTGACTGGTGAGCCTTTTGCCTGGTACAGTGGAATTTCCTTACTTGTGAATGTGTTATGTGCTTATAGTGGGTCGTGGTTTGGTTCCCCACTGTGGTTTGAATTGTATTCTGCTTGCTGGAAGCTGCATTAGAATTTCCTTATGTGTAAATGTGCTGTGTGCTGCTAGTGGGTTGTGATTTGGTTCCCCACTGTGGTTTGAACTGTATTCTGCTTGCTGGAAGCCACATCCAGCCCCACGGACTGAATCCAAAATCATCTTCATTGGCCCTGGGCCCTGCCACACTGGCCCAGCCTGACTACCCACTGCACAGAGAATGCCATCGACGAGAGACCTGCCTGGGGATCAGCCCCCTGCTCAGCACTTGAACAGGAATGACGCCTCGGTGATTCGTGTGGGCCCCGCTTCTCCGGGCACTCCAGCTCAACAACCTGCAGTCTCGATTTCGTCCATAAGCAGCATGGATTTACAGCAGGAAGGTCATGTCAGATGAAGCTAATAGATTTCTTTGACTGGGTGACCAAAATAATAGACCAGGGAGGGGCTGTGGATATGGCCTACCTAGACTTTAGCAAGGCATTTGACACAGTCCTGCACAAAAGATTAATAATCAAGTTAGCCAGCCTGGGAGTGGGTCCCAGGGTGGTAGCCTGGGTAGCAAACTGGCTGCGCAACAGGACACAGAAGGTAATAGTGAATGGAACATTCTGAAGAAAGGGGTCACTAGTGGAGTACCTCAGGGCTCAGTACTAGGTCCAGTCCTCTTTAACATCTTTATAGGTGACACTGCAGAGGGTCTGAGGAAAGGTATGCTCTTTGCAGATGACACAAAGATCTGTAACAGAGTTGATACACAAGGGGGGGTAGAAAGGATGAGAAGGGACTTGGCAAGGTTGGAGGAATGGTCAGACATATGGCAACTTAGATTCAATGCAAAGAAGTGCAAAGTAATGCACCTGGGACATAAAAACCCAGGAGAAGAGTACACAATAGCAGGGGAGGTACTAACAATAACAAAAATGGAAAGGGACCTGGGGGTAGTCATATCAGATGATCTAAAGGTTGGTAAGCAATGTGAGAAGTCAGTAAGGAGAGCCAGGGGGATACTGGGTTGCATAGGAAGGGGCATCACAAGTAGAAAAAGGGAAGTGGTTATCCTTCTGTACAGACAGTTGGTGAGACCCCATTTGGAGTACTGTGTGCAGTTTTGGAGACCTCATTGGGCATAGACAGGATGGAAGCAGTCCAGAGGAGGGCAACTAAAATGGTACAGGGTCTGCATCAGAAACCATATGAAGAGAGACTGAGACAGCTTAATATGTATACCCTTGATGAAAGGAGGGACGGGGGGACATGATAGAAACGTTCAAGTACCTGAAGGGAATCAACAAAGTCCAGGAGGGTAGCATCTTTCAGAAAAAGAGATGTGTAAGAACAAGGGGGCACAATTTAAAGACAGAGGGGGGATGGCTCAGGGGTAATGTGAGGACATTTTTTTTCACGGAGAGAGTGCTGGATGCATGGAACCGCCTTCCTGGGGAGGTTGTTGGGTCTAAAACAGTGGGGGAATTCAAACATGCAAGGGACAGACTTAAAGCAATTGTAGTGGGGGGTGGCAGGAAGTAGGCTGTTGGTTAACTAGAATCTGCAGCTTATCCAGTAGGTAGGTAGGGAAATGGACAGACTGGGTGGGCCAAGTGGTCCTTATCTGCTGTCGAAGTCTATGTTTCTATGTCCTGCCTGTGTCCAGTATTGGGTATTGTGAGTAAACATCAGGGTAGCTCTCTGCAACAACAGCTAAATCTAAAGTGTTGTCATCTGATTGCCTTGTTGCTTTTTCTTTTACAATTTCGACCCCCCACCGGCTCCAGATTACAAGTAGTTGTGTTGTGCAAGTTGCTTTCTTCCATCACAGGGCCCCAACCAGCTGCAACGTTCCTGGCTAGCCCACCATTTTCCTACCTGGGTACCCAGAGTGTGTGACTGTGTGGGGACTTAAAGTGCATGCGTAACTGTTTGATTAATATAGCCTTTAAGCCAATCAACCTGATTACACCCCTTCCTTGTTCAAGTCCCCAGAATAAATCAGATCTGACTTTTATTTGCTGCATTTAACCTGACTGTGATTCTAGTTGTGCCAAGAGTACTGTACTGTTGCTATTTACTGTGCATAACCTTGTTTTACAGGGGGACCCCAGAGTCAAGCCAGAGGAACCAGCCCTGGTGGTAAGTGCAAACAGTGTGGGTACTGGTATGGTGTACAAGGGGTACTGTGAAAGTGATTATTGTATATTGCTTAGGCCACTAGAATGGAAAGGGGGGGGGGGTTACAGTGTCCCGGAGGGCTGTGCCCAGGTTAGTTTGATCACTACCAACCCTGACCTCCGGTTGGAGGCATCCGTTTCAGAACTCAGGCCCCTTAACCTACTACTAGCCGTGCAGGCAGGGGTAGTAGCCCTTGGGATAGTGCCACCTAGGGGTTACATTGACATAAATGTGGAATTTGTACATTGTATTTTTTACTTAATGCCTAAATGTGTTTTTTATCTGTGTATTACACAAATGTGAATTTTGCAAACTGAATTTTGTATGCGATATCTAAAGTGTCACATTTTA
Source organism: Neoceratodus forsteri (assembly GCA_016271365.2). Classification (NCBI taxonomy): domain Eukaryota; kingdom Metazoa; phylum Chordata; order Ceratodontiformes; family Ceratodontidae; genus Neoceratodus; species Neoceratodus forsteri. The sequence goes on along the minus strand of CM028130.1, from coordinate 135,597,430 downwards.
ATGTATTTTATTGTATGTTATGTGTAAAAGTCCCTGACCAAGCGATAAACTTTGATTACACTGCATGAAGGGGGTTGGGGAATCTCTCACTATGAGGACAGACAATTCTTCTTTAAGTGGATAGGGTATCCTTCATTTCACAGAAAGGATGGGGCATCCCTAAAGGATTGCGAGGTGCATCCCTCACAGAGAGGGACGAACATTCTTCATGGAGAAGGCTGGGCATCCCTCAGGGTGACGGGGGCATACTGCAGGAAAAGGGCAGGGAATCCTGCAAGGAGTGATTAGGGTATAATTAATGCTGGAGGGGCACCTTTCATTTAGAAGACAGACAACCCTCATGGAGTGTGTGGAGCATCCCTTTGGGAGAGGGCAGAGCATCCATCATGTAGAGGAAGGGGCTTGCCTTCTGGAAAGGGCGGGGAATCCTTGAGGGACAGGAAGGGGTATTGCTAAAGGAGAGGGAGGGACATCCCTCCTGTAGAGGGTGGGGCATGCCTTCTAGAGTGGGCAGAACATCCTTAATGGATGGTTGAGAGGATTGTGAATCCCTCCTGGAGAGAATGAAGCATCCAACAGGGAGAGGGCAACGCATGACTCATGTGCTTTAAAACACGTGCCACACGTTGTGTTCCATGTTTCTTACTTTCAAGTTTTATTTATTTATTTATTTATTTATTTCAGATTAGGATTAATACCTTTGAGCCATGGGCTCATTTACAAAGGCTCCAAGTCAGAAGAAAGTACATGACATAACAGGTCAATTAACGGGTACATACAATTGAAAACACAAACTAGCATCAAGGTCATAAGTACAGTTATGTCACAAACAGGGATTTAAAGGACAGCAAGTGATAGTACAAGTCTACACTTGCGGCGTAACCATCAGAAGCAACACTATAAGAGTGTGGTCCAGAGCTTGGAAGATATCAGGGAGTTACCCGAGACAGGGGAGCCCCAGGCTGTTGGGGGGGTGATTAGGTGCAGCCAGACATGGCATTGTCAGTAGGGGTGGAGAGGGTGAAGTTGGGGAGGGGATCTAAGTGCAGTGGTAGAAGGAGTGGGGGAGGAGGAGACCAGGGAGCGTGAGGGGGATGAGAGGGGAAGACGGGGGAAAGGTTGGGGCAGTCCAAAGGAGCAAGGTAAGATGAAGAAGAGGAGAGATAAAGAGTTTGGTAGGACAGGAGGCAGGAGCTATAGCTGGCAGCTAGCAGTAGCATTGACAGTCCTGTTTGTTGGCAAGGTGAGATCATAGCCTAATTTTAAATTGGCTGAGCCTGGTGCATTCGACAAGGGCAGCAGGCAGGTCATTGAACCACTTGGGCCCACAGTAGGAGAGGCATCTCTGAGCCAGAGTAGTTCACTTAAAGGGTACGATCAGTCCTCCCTTGGTTACACTTCTAGTACTGATGGAGGGTTGTGCATTTTCAAATGGGACAGAAGTAGACTCAGGTGTGAGCTTCAGCAAGGATTTTGTTGCTAGCAAGCAGGTCTGGTATTGGATCCTGAGGTGGAGAGGGGGGGGCTAGCCAGTTTCCTTGTAAAGGACACATGAATGTGTCTGCTTGTGCACACCCAGAACCAGTTGGCAAGCCTTGTTAAGAAGGGTTTTGACCCTCTTCAGCGCTGTGTCGGAGCCAGCCCTGTAGACGATGAGACCGTAGTCCATTGAGGAGAGTACTGAGCAGCATGTGACACGTTTTAGGGCATCTGGTGTCATTGAAGTGCGGTGTTGGTAAAGAATACCAAGTTTCATATTAATGGATTTTAATTAGTTGCTCGATGTGAACTGCGAAGGTGTGGGTAACATCCAGATGAATCCCTAGGTATTTAAATGTGTCAACTTGTCTGTTTTCATCAGTTTCAAAGAGTTCTGTGACCATATGGTACCTTTAGTAGCAGGGCTGGGATCAGTTTAGATGTATAGTGCAGACCCCATCTATACCAAACACTGCTTTACCATAATTAATGTCAACAGGGATAAATAGATTTCCATCTGTGTTGCTTGTTAGCAGGAGGCGGGAATACCGGACAAGGACTGGAGGATTTCTGTCAAGTATTCTTGCTGAACCACTCAACAACAGGTCATTATTGCTTGTCTTTAATTGTTGCCAGCCTATTTGGTTAACTATATTGTTCTTAAAAGTCTTTACGTTGCACCTTAAAAAAAACACTGATTGGGCTCAGATGATTATCAAGAGAGTAAAGGACATTTTGGATGATAACACTAAGATACTAATGTCTTTTGAAGAGTTAAAAAAAATGGTACAGTATAACCTACCAAGGTTTCCCTTATCCCTTATTCTTTCCTTAGCTCCGTCCTCCCCCCCTTCATCTCATTGATTTGGCTGCTACCCCAAACTTCTTGAATATGTTCCATTGTAGGATCTCTTTCAGTCCCACCTTGTATTATTGACCCTTATCTGAAACACTGTTTGTACTGTATATATAACTTGACTATATAATATTGTTGTATTATTGACCATTATCTGAAACACTGTTTGTGCTGTATATATATCTTGACTATACAATATTGTTGTATTATTGACCTGCATTATGCATTTATATCTGTACTGACTATGCCTTTTACTGTTCACTTTCTGTGTATTGCAACTTGTACTTGAATAACCCAGGTCCACCTCGAAAATGAGCATTGCTCAAAGGTGTTCGCCTGGTTAAATAAAGATTTTGATTGATTGGTTGATTGATTATTATCTGCAACTGTCGTTCCATACTACAATCGGACCTCTCTCTTCCAGCAAATAACACCTGGGATCAGATTGCTAGAATAGGCCCCATGAAAAAAGGCTCAAGCTTTATCTACAAAATCTTTATTAACTCCCTTTCATCTGTGTCTCTAACCCTCTCAGGTAAATCAAAATGGGAAGCGTAGCTTTGGATCTCAATTTCTGACCTTGAATGGAGCTTAACTTGGAAACAAGCTTACAAATCCACTCAGGAACTCCAAGGTAAGCTCATTCAATACAAGATTGTACATCACTTCTACCTGTCTCCCTGTAAGCTGTTGGAAATGGGCATTGTGATGACTGCAGATGTTGGCAGTGTCAGCAGGCCGATGCAGGGCTATCTCATATGTTTTGGAGCTGCCCCCTCCCATCTAATTTTTGGTCACGCATACAGGAGATAGACTGCTCTACCCTATCTACACCACTGCCATTTTCCCCTGATATTTATATTTTAGGTATATACCCAACCAACACACCTCTTTCCCAGCCACAGAAGTGATGGCTCTCTGCTAGTGCCCTGGCAGCTAATAGACTAATTCTTAGATACTGGAAAAAAAACACAAGTGCCCTCCTTATCTGAATGGTTCACACAACTGAGTTGTACAGCTAACCATGAAAGAATTGTGCATACTGTTACTGATAGGACATATTCATGGAGGTCTGGGGCCCCTTTCTACAGATTAACATCTAATTATAACCTGCACAATTATCCAATGATTTTTAGAATAACTTTATAGCATTATAGTATAAATCTTATATTCAAGAAGATTAAGTTCACTATGTTTGAATGCTACCATTATTCCTTAGCAACTTCAAGTAGATAATTAATAATGATTAATTTTATTGGTATACTGTTTGTAATTATTGCTTTTGTCTCAAGAAATTAATATTTGTATGTTATAATCACTTGTGTAATGTGATTTTATTTTGTGCTGTTTTATGTCATGTTTAAATAACAATAACATTTATTATGGGAAAAAAGTCCTTACTTCACAACTAAGTAGAATGCCATCTGCTTTATCATGGACTGGAGGCAGTGTAGCGCAGTAGTTTAGGACTCTGAGCTGTAAACCTGGAGACCTGGGTTTGAATCCCAGAGCCTCCACCTGCATACTGTGTGACCCTAAGCAAGTCACTCAACTTCCTTGTGCTCCCAGGTCACACCTGGAAACAAGCTTTAGCTTAGTGTGCCTTTCCTGGTTAAACAATTTCCCCTTTCCCCTTTTTTTCATTCTTAAATACCCTGATTACTCCATCACTCCCCCTGAGGCTATGTATTTGGGCACTCCTGGAAGGCTGAGTGATCAGGGAACCAATTTGATACTGCCTGCCTCCACGAATAATATGCTAGACTGTGTTGAATCATGTAATACCTTGGTGGGCATTTCGATCTTATCATAAATTATAAATTCATATGAAATATGTAATCTCTAAACTTCATGCAAAACGGCACTTGTTATGTAGGTTAAAAGACAACTTAACTCTTGAAACACGACATGCCATAGCAAACCATAATTTACTTTTAATTTTACATTACGAAGGTATATTAATCAAGGGTCAACTTACTTTATGTAAAACTGAAGAAAAAACACATTGCTTACTAAAATTGCTAAGTTTATGCTAATTAAAGTCACATCATACCCAAGCCGTATGCTTCTGTTCCTTTTTGTATTGGTTACCCCTTGACCTACTTCCATGATACACTATGTAATGTTTTATTGTGAAATTACTGAATTGGAATTCCCTTGGTAGTTTGGTGAAACAATTGGAAGTCTATACCTGTAGTTTTAACGCAAGATCTTCTAAATGGAACCAGCTGCATTGCCACATCTCCTGCCCTGTCACTCAAAAGGAATGTAAACCCTGTGGTTCACTTTTGTAAAAATAATTATTATAAAAAGGGCAAACAGAAAATCAACATCAGATTGGCTCAGAAACAGTCTAAATCCTTAGATTAACTATTGGAAAACCTGAGGTTGAAGCCTCATCGCAGGAAGGCACAGCAGATCAGTCCTGTAGAATAGGAAAAACAAGATCTGTCTAAAATTCCAAGCATTCTAAAGAAAACTGTCAGGCAGACATTTAAATTTCATGAGTTATCTGCTGTAGGAGGCAGCGGGCAAATACCGTTCTATCTAAAATCAAGCTTTTTTTGTATTAAATATTATCTTCAAACTCTGTTTTTTTTAAATTAAGAAACAGGACTGCACATAAACAAAGCAGTAAAACCAGGAAAGACATGTTAGGAGAGTCAGTAACCCCAAGATAATCATCATTTATTTTAGTCTTTGGTAACCGGGTAAGGCCCACTAGGCCCAGGTGCCTGTTTTCAGGGGCGACCTGGGAGCACTAGGGAGGTTAAGTGACTTGCTCAGAGTCACACAGTATGCAAGTGGAAGTTGTGGGAATCAAACCCAGGCCTGCTGGATGTACCAAGCTCATTCACAGCTCATTACTCTAACCTCTAGGGTATACTTCCAGCCCTATGTTACCCCTTCCCCCACCCCTGGAAATGATCCAGCTCTCTCCTATGATTGTTACTTAGGTCTGTCACACTACCACCACCTTCTCTACCACCACCTTCTTAATGCTGAAAGGAAAATGTGCCCACCAGAGCACCCTCCTAAACTCAGGTCATTTGCACAATAGTACAGTGCATTGCCTCTTGGCCACTGGGTGGTGAGTTTTGGCATGTTTACATTACTGTGCTTGCTGTGCTGAAATCTGCGCCTCACACCTACTGCTGCTCTTGAAACACTGCTGACCGGCGTTTACATACAACTGCCTGGGGGTTATTTCAGCATCGGAGCATTTCAAGAGCGCAGCCCTAACAACAGGAGCCCCGAACAACACTCCTTCCTGCTTCTGTAAAGATCTCCAGATGCTCATTCACCCCTCCTTTGACTCCCCACATACTCTCAGTGAGCCAGCTCATTAGTTACTGATCCTACCCTTGTCGCCGAAGCACTAAATAGGGTCTTCACTACCTGTGCCGTAACGCATGGTCCACCTATTCCCCAATCCATTTCACCCCCTTACCCCCTCGGTCCTTCTATTTCCGCATACAGCCGGTATCTCCCTCTGAAGTCTATAGAGGTCTCGTCTCCCTTAACCCCTCAAAATCTAGCCCTGATGGCTTGCACCCTAAGTTTCTTACAATCTCAGCTCCCTCAGTTGTCACTCCCTTAACCTTCATTTTCAATCTGTCCATCTCCTCTGCTACTGTCTCCTCAGCCTGGAAGTCAGCCACAGTCCTCCCCCTCTTCAAAGGGGGGACGCAACTGCTCCAGTATCTATCACCCCATATCACTTCTCCCCTCACTCACCAGGGTCCAAGAGTCCTTGGTCCTCTCTAGGTTAAACGAGTTCCTCCTCGCTTCCAATACTCTGTCCCCATTCAATCTGGTTTCAGAAAGAATCATTCCCCCATCACCTCCCTTCTCCTCTTTACTGATGCCATCCACTCTGCTATGGATCAAGGTTTAATCACCTCAGCCATTTTCCTTGATCTAGTGAAGGCAACTGACTCCCTGTCCCATCCCCTCCTCCTAAACAAACAGAGTGCCTCTGGCCTTTCACCTCATGCTGTGTCCTGGTTCAGATATTATTTAACTGGCCATTCCCAGTCAGTAAAAATAAATAATGCCCTATCCTCTTCCCTCCCCATCATTGCAGGTGTACCCCAAGGCTTAATCATGGGGCCTGTTCTATTTTCTCTGTTCATTAATAACCTCCCTTCTGTATGCTCCTGTGCCAAGATCAACATGTATGCGGACAATACTGTCCTTTTTCTTACTGGCCTATCTGCTTCAGCCATTCAAATCCCCCTTCACGAGGACTTCACCGCAGTTACCTCATGGTTCAGCACAAATTGTCTAAAACTAAACATCAAAAAACTGTTGTCATGACCTTTGGGACCAAGCAAAAACTCACTAGGATTCAAGCTCTACCATCCTTCTTCTCCGGTGAAAACACTCCCCTCGAAAATGTTCCTGCATACAAGTACCTTGGGGTTTGGCTTAAACCCTCACTTGACTTCTCTTCCTACTTTAATGCCCTACACTCCAAACTGCATCCTAAACTAGGGCTGCTCTACCACCACAAGGCTAGTCTTCCCCTCCCTGTTAGATGTGACCTGTTGATCGAATGGATCCTCCCTCCCTTTGTCTAAGCAGACGTGGTTTACAATGCTGCCACGGCGACCTCCCTCTCCAAACTCGACGTCCTCTACCATGCCTTCTGTCAGTTTGCCACTAACTCCCCCCATTTAATGCACCACTACGACCTCTACTCTTCCCAATTCCTCCAGTCCCTCTGCCAGAGACGCTTATTGCTCTGTTCCACCCTCATATCTAAGTTCTGGTTCGAGGACCCCCCACCATACATCGCATCTCTCCTCATACCTGCCACCCCCTCCCCGTACAACTCACAGTCAATTGGCACCCTTTTTTGCACTCCCATGAGTCCGCACCTCAGTTGGGAAACTGGCCTTCTCCTGGCTTCCTTCCTCTGGAACAGCATTCCCCCACACACTCACCCCCCCTCCTTTCCTGACCTTAAGCGGCATCTCAGACTAACCCCAACCTCATCCTACACCTGTCCTCATCCCTAGTACCCATTCTCTAGTCTTCATCTTAAGCCCTTATGCGCATTCTGCGGTTTTGCTCCTTATAGCTGATATCCCTAATTCGTTCCAGTTTCATATTGTAAATATTTGTATATACACTCTGGCCCAGATATTCAAAAGAGTTACGCCATGCGCAATAGGGTTGCGCCTGCGCAAGTCCGAAATTGCGCCATTCTGCGATATTCAGCAGGAGGTAGTTGCGACCCTCAAATCAGACTGAGCAACAGCGCAATGATAATGAATGTATGCGCAACTGAAGGGGAAGGAACCATGCATAAATGGCGCAGTGTGATATTCAACAACATGCGCCATGCACAATAGGGGAGCCAGTGGAAGTTGCACCATAGCGGAAATGAGCCAAAATAAAAAGGAACAAGGGAGAGGTGCAAGTACGCTACAGGGAAGGCACATGAGGCTGAACTCTAGCAAGAGAAACTGGGCAGCAGGGACACACAGAGCAGGCCAGGGAAAGGGCACCTGGAACCCACAGGCTCAGGGGAAGGTGTGGAGAGCCACAGTGCAGAAGGGGGAAGTACTTGCCACACAACAGTGAGGCCAGCACAGTCAGATGTTCCCGGTGCAGGGGAAGTAGCAGCCAGGACAGCGGGAGGAATACAGAAATAGCTGCCGGGGGGATGAACACAAGCCAGGGACATGGCCAGTGCCACCATCCAAATGGAGGCAGTAATGAGGGGGGTGAGAAGGCGGGCAGCAGGGGGCGTGGCCATGGAAGGGCCCATCGGTGGTATGCCCCCAACAGGCAGTACCGAGCCTGCACCAGCTTTGAGCTGTATAGTGATACGGAGATCGTGGGCCGGTACCACCTGAATCGGGCAATTCTGAGGCGGCTCTGTGAGCTGTGCAGTGATGTGATGCAGGCACCCACATGATGGAGCCATGCTCTGTCAGTGGAGACAAAAGTGACAGTTGCATGTGCTTGCTCACCAGCGTACCTTCCAGAGACCAACTGGGGACACCACAGGCATAACCCAGTCAGCCACGTCACGCCACCTCACCCAATTCCTCAGCGCACTGCTGCCACATGCTGCGGAGTACATCCATTTTCCCAGCACACCGGCGGAGTGCACAGCAAACATACAGGAGTTCCACAGGGTAGCACGTATGCCTGGCATGCTAGGGACAATAGACTGCACCCATGTGGCCATCCGCTCACCATCTGGCCCCAAGGGGGCCGCATATATAAATCGCAAGGGCTATGCCAGCATCAACTGCCAGGTGGTGTGCAATGCCAGAGGGCACATAATCAATGTCCGTGCCATGCACTCTGGGGGAGCACATGATGCCTTCATCTGGCACTAGTCGGCACTGTGCCACAGATTCAAGAGTGGGGATATCCAAACTGGCCACCTAGTGGGTGAGTATGCAAACCACATGGACAATCATAGGGCCTGGGGGGACATGGTCAGAGGTGACATGGGTAGTGGCCTACATGGCCCGGGGCAGGGCGATGCTGATCACCAAACTAACCTCCACCCTCTACACACAGGTGACAGTGGATACCCACTCCGTCCCTGGCTGCTCACACCCTACCGGCGGCCCGCAACCCCATCGCAGCAATGCTACAATAAGGCACATGCCACCACATGCAATGTCATCGAGCGAGTGTTCGGGATGCTGAAGGCACGTTTCTGTTGCCTGGACACCTCCGGCGGTGCCCTACAGCACAGCCCCTCAAAGGTCTGCAGGCTATTCCTGGCCTGTTGCATCCTGCACAACATGGCCAACGAATGTGGGATAGCCGTACAGGTCAAAGAGGGGGACAACGATGGGGACGATGAGGACGCCGGTGACAATGGTGATGGTCAGCCTCCCCCTTGGGCGATGGGACCCCCGACTGCTCCGGCTGGCACAGCTGCACCGGGACACCATCACGGAGGAGCACTTCAGCCAATCCAGGTAAGTCATGGGGACATGTGCAACCAACAGTGACTAAGGCACAACCCACAAACACGCATGGACACACACACCAGGGGTGCATGCCGTCAAGGGAACTGTCCAGGCATGGAACCATACACATCACCAGGGATGGGTGAGGTCTAACATGTCACGCAGACACACACACACACACAAAACACACCAGACATGCACAAAGGGTAGGAGGCACACCGACCCAGAATGCCAACCCTAGCCACACACATGTCCACAGACCACTATGCCCACTGCCTGTCATTGTGCATGTGTCAGATGCTGAGCACCATTGCACCTTGGTGTACAGCGCAATGCAGGCATCATCATGCACATGCAACTGCGGACAGCAGCCGGGAGGGTGTGCAGATGGACTGTGTGTCTGTGTGCAGGGCCGGGTACCCACCCGTGCACTGCCCGCTGAATGACACAATGCACACAGGGCAGCACCAGACAGTAGCCATGTTGGGAGACAGGTCAGTCACATGCCACAGTGCCCCAGCCGCCACGGATGCGTGGGTGGCCCCACCGAGACCCGCCAGCACTGACAGGCTGATCACTGACCTCATGGGGTGGCACCGATGGTTCCCCAGGGGTTCCACTGCATGAACACGACCATGCTCACGCAGGGGTCTGCAGCACACCAAACATGCCTGCACCAGGCGTGCTCGGGATGCCCAGAGCTGAACCCGGTGTCGACAAGGATGGTGTCGCATGACGCTGGGAATGGGGGGTGGACAGTGCACTGCGTGGTGTCTGCGATGCATGGGCAAATAACTGTGTACCCATTGTGGCCATGACAGCAGTGAATGCCTGTGTCTGCCTGTCAATGGCAGCGGTCACATCCTCCTGCAACCGGTCCATCCCTGCCAGGATCAGCGCGGTGTCTCTGCTGCGATGCTCCTCTGCCCGCTCCAGAGCCGCATGCAGTGCATCCACCGACGTCGCAAGCCGCATCTACTGGTTGACTGATGCTTGCAGTATGCGGGTGTGCTCATCCAAAAGGTCATCTGCCTCCTCGGCATCCTGTCCCTCAGGGTGTGCGCGGCCCTGATGCTCAGCACCCTTTGAGGGTGGGCGCTGCACACCAGGACCAGGTCTGGGCATGTCCACAGGCGGTACACTGACACCTCCCCTGACACTGTACCCCCACACCCATTGGCCGACTGCTGGTGCTGCCCCTCTGGCTGCTGCTCCCCAGGGCTCACTGGTGCCACTGCAGTGGCCGCAACAGTCCCACTGTCCTGTACACACACCAGTGCTGCCCCACTGGTGCTGACAGGCACAGGCTGGGACTGTGATGACACACAGGCCTCCATGATGGCACCACCCACAGCCATGGCTGTGATGTTACCTGCTGTGTGGCCATCCTGTGGCACACACGTGTCACTGCCCATGGCGTTAGCGACATCATCATCGGTGATGGACCCGGCACCAGCCCGAGTCACAGCATGCTGGCATCCATGGACGCTGGCACGCTGGGAGATGGGCAGGGCCTTCTCCGCACCTGTTCCAACAACATCAGTCTGGACAGCCAGGCGGGCCCACTGTCGCACTGAGCCACGTATACCTGTAGAGGTGGATGGGCCCTCCTCCATCTCCATCTGACTGGCCTCAGTGGAGAAGCCCACCACCGCTGACCCATGCAGATGCTCAGGATCTGTAAGGGAAAACAAAGTCACGCTACTGCATGTGACCTACCCTGCTCCCCCAATAGACACACCATGAACTACCATGCAGTGATGGGCTACCACCTGTCTGGAAGCCACCACCTGGAACACCCTCAATGGCACAACACTGCATGCTGCCAGCAACCCTCTCCTCCTGTGGGGTCAGGTGTAGCACCTCCGGCTGTCCCCCACCTGTCGCAGCTCATGCTGTTCTGATGGCAGCCACCTTCTCCTTAATCCTCCTCCTGTCTGTGCCCATCTTCTTCTTGCACTTCTGCATGGAGCGCTGGTGGCTGCCATGCAGGTTCACTGCATGCGCCACTTCCTCCCATGCAGCAACAAGGGCCTGTGGTGTTCCCTGCCGTCCACTGAGAAGCGGCTCCTGGTCCAGGTAGACCTCAAACAGGGCATCCGTCTCGGCCTTGGTGAAATTAGGCCTCCTCCTCCCACCACTCTGTTCCTCCTCTCCCACAACTCACTCGGTCATGATTTAGCCTATGAGAATGAAAGTTGTTACCTGTGACTGTGCAGTCCCATGCATGTCCCAAAATCCACAGTCCACACTTCCAAACAGCATGCAACTCACCAATAGACTGCAGTAACCGACTATGGCCAGTGCGGCTCAGTGGCGCACTTTTATAGGGCAACCCATGCAAATGAGGCGAGGCGCAACTTTAAGTGGATGCAAATTGCAGTGCTGCACCACTGAATGGCTGATTAACTGATTTGCATATGACGGCTGAATATCGTGCTGTTGTGCTTTGCTCAGTTGTGTTGAACGTGCTGATCCAAGGGCGCAGTTCTGTGACATGCGCAGTACACACCTAACTGCGCATGCCTGGGTTGCTGACGCAGGTGCCTGCTGCGCTGCTGACGTGCTGTGTGTGGGAGGCAATGCAGGGCACGGCCACCATTGTGCCAGTGGCGCTACAGCGATGTTCACCTATGTGACGCTGTGGCACTGGGGCATCGTAGGCGCACTGGGGCAACAGTGCGGTAGGCCGCTACTGGAGGTAGCACACAGGCACCCAATCGCGCTACATGCATTGGGTTCCAATGGCGCTGTGCCTGTCCGTGCACCAGAGACCCTTGACCCTGTGCCCGACCTTTGCCCCCTTGGCGCCATGCGTCAGGCATGGGTGCACCACTATCGCGCTGTTCGGTGACAGTGCAATAGGGAATGGCAGCGCTGTACTGTGCAGCATCTGCACGTGGTGGAACCGCGCTGCAGAGAGCCATTTTGAACCTACTGAGCAAGAGAGATGGCACGGAGGAGAGCTACCCAGTGGAGCCAGATTGAAATGGCAAACCTGGTTGCCATTGTTGAGCCTGGCCCACTGTTTGGGGTGGCACCCATGGACAGGTCTAGGAGCCAGGTGTGGCAGGAGGTGGCCGATGCCCTGGAGGAGGCCACAGGAATGGGGCAGATGGCAGAGCAATGCCGCCACAGGTATGGGGACCTGAGGTGGAGGGACCCGGACCTGCTTGCCTGCCTGTGGGCACGTGCCAGGAGGGGCACGGTGCCAGGGCCAGGTAGGTGTAATGTCCATACACTTTTATCTTCCATACGAGTATCATGATTGCATGTGTCCGGAACATGGGGGGGGTCATACGGTGTTGACTGTGGTGGTGTTATCAGGCTGTGGGGTGGATGGGTCTGGCTGGGTGGGATTGCACACACATGGGGGCAGGGGGACTTTGCTACAGGATTGTACTGATGTTCCTCTCTCCATGTTTGCACCTTAGGGCCAGAAGAGAGAGATGGCTGGCGAGGGAGCAGAGGTGCCAGCAGGAGGACCGGACCAATAGGAGGGGCGAAGGTCCACAGCACCAGAGGGACCGGCCTGATGATGGTGAGTGCCTTACCTCCATGATTACTATTGCATGCTGTGTAACAGGGCGGGCAGCGGGGCATGGCCACCATCCATTGACACCACTGCCATGCATGCAACTTGTTACAGTCAGCACTGTCCAGTGGCACTGCATGTCTGGGAGTGCGTCAATGGTGGTCCATGTGTGCACCGGGTACATGGCTGTGCCACTGCCTTCGCACCACATAGCCATGTCACTAAACAGCCACAGTGGTGCTGTGCAGGACTTGGCCAGTGGGTGTGTGCAGTGGTCCGCATGGCTGTATGCGCCTGGGTGGGCAGGTCTTGTGGACATGATCACTGTGGGTGGTCACACACCATCACAGAGGCATGTCCCACGGCCGTATGCCATGCACAGTGCGTGGGCTGTATGGGGCTGTGCATTCACACCTATTGACTGTGCTTCCTTGTCCTAGGTGCCCTCCAGCTACAGGCAATCAGGGAGGTGCTGCAGGAAATACTCACTGTGGCCAGGGCATCGCTGGACATCCTGCGATGGATTGAGTGGCTGGGGGTCCAGCGGAGACATGGAAGGCGGAGCAGCTGGAGCGGGGAGCGGGGCTCCCACTGACCATATCTATGCCCCTGAATTCCCCTACCCCCTGGACCCACCCTCACCCCCCCTTTCCTGTACCATTTGTTCACCCCTGCCGCTTACCCACCCCACCTTGTTTGTGGCCCCCCCACACATTTGTACATAGTTGTAAATAGTGTTGTTTGATGTTTTTTATTACAATTCTTTTGATATGAATACTGTGGTGGTCTCTGATTTGCAGCAGGCTATAGGTGCTCAGCTGCAGTGGTGTGCATGGCGTCAGGGGTGGTGCAGTCATGGGTATGTGTGTGTGTCCGTGGGGAAGTGACTATGGTGTGTGAGTAGCTATCAGTCAGTGTCTGTGGTGTGTGTGTTGTTCCCTGTGCACTGGATGACTGTGTGCAGTGGTCCATGGTGCATGCTTTGTGTCCATGGCACACCTGTCAGCCCATCCATGGCCTGTGCAGCTGACACCCCTGCATGTCTGTGACCTGCACGGTCTGCTGGCATGTCAGTGGTGGCTGTCCATGCAGGGCAGCCACTGAACCCGTCACAATGCTGGGTTGCCTCCTGTCACTGGTGTGGTGCATGTCTGCCTCGGGTGACACTGTGGTCTCCGCTGTTGTTGTCGTCCCACCTCCATGCTGTGGCTTGTGTGTGTTGCAGGGGGTGTGCACCACTGTCCGTGACTTGTGCTCTGGGCAAATGATGGTGGTGTACACATCCATAGTGCCTGCACAGGGTGGCTGGCACTCCTGTGCCATGGAGGACTGCTGGCCGTGTGTACATGGTTTCCATGGGCCCAAGCTGGGGCCTTAGCTGCCCCACTACTGCATCCCTGTGTTGGTGTGCCCTTGGGTATGGGTGGGTGTTTGTCCATGCACTGTGTTGCATCCGGTGTGGTGCATGCTTCCACGCACCACTGTGGGTGTCTGCGCTGGCTGTTGTGGCCAGTGCTGGGTTAGGGTGTTTCCTTGGGAGGGTGTGCAAGGTGCTGTACCACTGGTGGTGGGGTCCGGGGCATGCCCTGTCACGTGTGATGTACCTCATATGCCGACACATGGTCAGTCTCTCAGCTGTACCTCGGGGGGGCTGTGCGTGGTGGCACTGTGTATGCCGTCGTTGCATCGCTGTGTGCTGCCACCTGCTGATGGGTGCTCGTGGTGGGGATGCCTTGCATGGTTCTGTGGTGCACAGGGTTGCCTTGTCACAGTGGGGGTGGTGGCATGCATGGGGTATCCTGCACTGGTGGATGCTGCTCCTGGGCAGGGTGTCTGGGGGTCACGGTGCAGGGTGTGCTCTGCATTGAGGGGATGGTGTGGCACGGGGTGGTCAGCCCTCCTTGTGTGCCGGTCACAGCTTGCCAGGGGGTGTGATGGGGCACCATGGCCCAGTTGTGGGTTGGTTGCTTGTCTCCATGGGCCAGTGGTTATTCCAGCCCTCCTCCAGTTGTGCAGTGCATGGGGTGTTGGGGGACGATGTCTGTTCTGCTGTGTGTTCCTCTGCCCATCTGTGGCATGGGTGGTGGGCCCCTGCATCCCTGGTTGTGCTGTTGCATTGCTGCCCTGCTGCTGGGGGGCATCCCTGGTTGCGCTATGGCACCTCTGGACTGCTCAGCTGAACATCCCTTGTTGTGCTATGGTGCATCTGATATGCTCAGCTTCCCCTCCCTAGTTGCGCTGTGGCGCAGGTGGTGCAATATTCAGTTGTCGGCTGTAGGCGCATCTTGGCCGGCTCAGTTTTTGAATATCTCGCCACTTGCTCATGGGTGCAATGGACTTGCGTTTGCTCCTGCTATTGTGCACTTTTTGGGCACAGTTTGAATATCTGGGCCTCTGTATCATACTGTATATTACTGTATGTTAGTAGTGATTATATGTACAACTGTGTACCTCTTTTGTTATATAATGTTTACCCTCTGTTTGTATCTGTACCCACTTCCCAGGGTTGTACCTGGAAACGAGCTTTGCTCATGGTACCTTTCCCGGTTATCAAATTTTAAATAAAATGAATAAATAAATAAATAAAATTGCAAAATGCACCCACTTCCAGGCTGACAGAGGAAGCCCCCCAAATTTCAGTACTGGCTATATAAGTATTTAAAAAATTCACATCCACAAACCTGACGTTCCTGGATGAAACTCCTAACATGCAAATTAGCTGACTGATTGTGACTATGAGGAACGGGAGGCAGAGACGGAATCTCTGGAGGTGCAGGAAGGGAGGCATGGGATGCAGAGGCAGAATCCCAGAAGGTGCAGAAAGGAAGGCACGGGAGGCAGGGACAGAATCCCAGGTGGTGCAGGAAAGGAGGCATGGTGGCAGGGAAAGAATCTGTAGAGGTGCAGGAAGGGAGGCACGGTGGCAGAGACAGAATCCCAGGATGTGCAGTAAGGGAGGGACAGTGGCAGGTACAGAATCCCAGGAGGTGCAGAAAGGGAAGCATGGTGGCAGAGACAGAATCCCAGGAGGTGCAGGAAGGGAGGCATGGTGTTAGGGACAGAATCCCAAGAGGTGCAGGAAGGGAAGCAAAGTGGCAGGGACAGAATTACGGAGATGCAGGAAGGGAGACACAGGAGGCTTGGACAGAAACCTAGGAGGTGCACGAAGGGAGGCATGGTGGCAGAGACAGAATCCCAGGAGGTGCAGGAAGGGAGGCACAGGTGGCAGAGAAAGAATCCCTGGAAGTTCAGGAAGGCACGTATGGTGGCAAGGACAGAATCCCAGGAGGTGCAGGAAGGGAGGCATGGTGGCAAGGACAGAATCCCTTCAGGTGCAGGAAGGGAAGCACGGTGACAGGAACAGAATCCTAGAAGGTGCAGGATGGGAGGCACGGTGGCAAGGACAGAATCCCAGGAGGTGCAGGAAGGGAGGCATGGTGGCAGGAACAGAATCCTAGAAGGTGCAGGATGGGAGGCACAGTGACAGAGACAGAATCCCTGGAGCCGCAAGAAGGGAGGCACAGGAGGCATGGACAGAAATCCAGGAGGTGCAGGAAGGGAGGCACAGGTGGCAGAGATAGAATCCTGGAAGTGCAGGAAGGGAGATTCGGTGGCAGGGACAGAATCCCAGGAGGTGCAGGAAGGGAGGCACAAGTGGCAGGAAAGAATCCCTGGAGGTGCAGGAAGGAGTGCATGGTGGCAGGGACAGAAACCTTGAGGTGCAGGAAGGGAGGCATAGTGGCAGGGAAAGAAACTCTGAAGGTGTAGGAAGGGAGGCACAGGTGGCAGAGATAGCATCCCTGGAAGTGCAGGAAGGGAGATATGGTGGCAGGGACAGAATCTCATGAGGTGCAGAAAGGGAGACACAGGTAGCAGGGAAAGAATCCTTGGAAGTGCTGGAAGGGACGTACGGTGGCAGGGACAGAAAACCATGGAGGTGCATGAAGGGAGGCATGGTGGCTGAGACAGAATCCCTGGAGGTGCAGGAAGGGAGGCATGGTGGCAGGGACAGAATCTTTGGATGTGCAGGAAGGAAGGCACGGTGGCAGAGACAGAACCCCTGGAGGTGCAGAAAGGGAGACATAGTGACAGGGACAGGATCCCTGAAGGTGCAGGAAGAGAGGCACGGAAGTCATGAACAGAAACCCAGCAGATCTAGGAAGGGAGGCACGGTGGCATAGACAGAATCCCAGGAGGTGCAGGAAGGGAGGCATGTTGCCAGAGACAGAATCCCAGGAGGTGCAGGAAGGGAGGCATGGTGTTAGGGACAGAACACCAAGAGGTGCAGGAAGGGAAGCAAAGTGGCAGGGACAGAATTACGGAGATGCAGGAAGGGAGACACAGGAGGCTTGGACTGAAACCTAGGAGGTGCACGAAGGGAGGCACGGTGGCAGAGACAGAATCCCAGGAGGTGCAGGAAGGGAGGCACAGGTGGCAGAGAAAGAATCCCTGGAAGTGCAGTTAGGGAGGTACGGTGGCAGGGACAGAATCCCAGAACGTAGAGGAAGGGAGACACAGGTGGAGGGAAGAAATCCCTGGAAGTGCAGGAAGGGAGGCATGGTGGCAGGGAAAGAAACCCTGCAGGTGCAGGAAGGGAGGTATGGTGGCAGGGACAGAAACCTTGGAGGTGTAGGAAGGGAGGCATGGTGGGAGAGATAGCATCCCTGGAGGTGCAGAAAGGGAGGCACAGTGGCAAGGACAAAATCCCTGGAGATACAGGAAGGCAGGCACATTGACAGAGACAGAATCCCTGGAGCTGCAAGAAGGGAGGCACAGGCGATATGTACAGAAACCCAGGAGGTGCAGGAAGGGAGATACAGTGGCAGAGACAGAATTGTAGGAGCTGCAGAAAGGGAGGCACAGGTGGCAGAGAAAGAATCACTGGAAGTGCAGGAAGGCACATATAGTGGCAGGGACAGAATCCCAGGAAATGCAGAAAGGGATGCACAAGTGGCATGGACAGAAACTCTGGAGGTGCAGGAAGGGAGGCATGGTGGCAGGGACAGAACCCCTTCAGGTGCAGGAAGGAAGGCACGGTGGCAGAGACAGAATCCCAGGGGGTGCAGGAAGGGAGGCACAGTGACAAAGACAGAATCCCTGGAGCTGCAAGAAGGGAAGCACAGGAGGCATGGACATAAATCCAGAAGGTGCAGGAAGAGAGGCACAGGTGGCAGAGATAGAATTCCTGGAAGTGCAGGAAGGGAGATACGGTGGCAGGGACAGAATCCCAGGAGGTGCAGGAAGGGAGACACAAGTAGCAGGGAAAGAATCCCTGGAAGTGCAGGAAGGGAGGTAAGGTGGCAGGGACAGAATCCCAGGAGGTGCAGGAAGGGAGACACAGGTAGCAGGGAAAGAATCCCTGGAAGTACAGGAAGGGAGATATGGTGGCAGGGACAGAAACCTTGGAGGTGCAGGAAGGGAGGCATGGTGGCTGAGACATAATCCCAGGAGATACAGGAAGTGAGGCACAGGTGGGAGAGAAAGAATCCCTGGATGTGCAGGAAGGGAGGTGTGGTGGCAGGGACAGAAACCCTAGAGGTGCAGGAAGGGAGTGATGGTGGCAGGGAAAGAATCCCTGGAGGTGCAGGAAGGAAGGCACAGTGGCAGAGACAGAATCCCAGGAGGTGCAGGAAGGGAGGCATGTTGCCAGTGACAGAATCCCTTCAGGTGCAGAAAGGGAGGCACAGTGGCAGGAACAAAATCCTAGGAGGTGCAGGATGGGAGGCACAGTGACAAAGACAGAATCCCTGGAGGTGCAAGAAGGGAAGCACAGGAGGCATGGACAGAAATCCAGAAGGTGCAGGAAGGGAGACACAGGTAGCAGAGAAAGAATCCCTGGAAGTGCAGGAAGGGAGGTACGGTGGCAGGGACAGAAAACCTTGGAGGTGCGGGAGGGAGGCATGGTAGCTGAGACAGAATCCCAGGAGGTGCAGGAAGGGAGGCACAGGTGGCAGAGAAAGAATCCCTGGAAGTGCAGGAAGGGAGGTACGGTGGGAGGGACAGAATCCCAGGAGGTACAGGAAGGGAGACACAGGTAGGAGAGAAAGAATCCATGGAAGTGCAGGGAGGGAGGCATGGTGGCAGGGAAAGAAACCCTGCAGGTGCAGGAAGGGAGGCATGATGGGAGAGACAGAATCCCAGGAGGTGCGGTAAGGGAGGCACGGTGGCAGGAACAGAATTCCTGGAGGTGCAGGAAGGGAGGCAGTGTGGCAGGGACAGAATCCCTGGAGGTACAGAAAGGGAGGCACAGTGGCAGAGACAGAATCCCTGGAGCTGCAAGAAGGGAGGCACAGGAGATATGTACAGAAACCCAGGAGGTGCAGGAAAGGAGATACAGTGGCAGAGACAGAATTGTAGGAGCTGCAGAAAGGGAGGCACAGGTGGCAGAGAAAGAATCCCTGGAAGTGCAGGAAGGGAGGTACGGTGGCAAGGACAGAATCCCAGGAGGTGCAGGAAGGGAGGCATGGTGGCAGGAACAGAATCCTAGAAGGTGCAGGATGGGAGGCACAGTGACAGAGACAGGATCCCTGGAGCTGCAAGAAGGGAGGCACAGGAGGCATGGACAGAAATCCAGGAGGTGCAGGAAGGGAGGCACAGGTGGCAGAGATAGAATTCCTGGAAGTGCAGAAAGGGAGATTCGGTGGCAGGGACAGAATCCCAGGAGGTGCAGGAAGGGAGACACAAGCAGCAAGGAAAGAATCCCTGGAAGTGCAGGAAGGGAGGTAAGGTGTAAGGGACAGAAAACCTTGGAGGTACGGGAAGGGAGGCATGGTGGCTGAGACAGAATCCCAGGAGGTGCAAGAAGGAAGGCATAGTGGCAGGGAAAGAAACTCTGCAGGTGTAGGAAGGGAGGCACGATGGCAGGGACAGAATTCCTGGAGGTGCAGGAAGGTAGGCATGGTGGTAGGGACAGAATCCCAGGAGGAGCAGGAAGTGAGGCAAAGTGGCAGGGACAGAATCCTGGAGCACTGGGAAGGAGGCACAGTGGCAGGGACAGAATCAGGAGGTGCAGGAAAGGAGGCACAGGTGGCAGAGAAAGAACCCAGGAGGTGCACCGAAGGAGGCACGGTGGCAGGGACAGAATCCCAGGAGCGGAAGGGAGGCACTATGGAGAGAAAGAATCCTGGAAGTGCAGGAAGGAGGCATGGTGGCAGGAAAGAAACCCTGCAGGTTCAGGAAGGGGGGTATGGTGGCAGGGACAGAAACCTTGGAGGTGCAGGAAGGGAGGCATGGTGGGAGAAACAGAATCCCAGGAGGTGCAGTAAGGGAGGCATGGTGGCAGGGACAGAATTCCTGGAGGTGCAGGAAGGGAGGCAGTGTGGCAGGGACAGAATCCCTGGAGGTACAGAAAGGGAGGCACAGTGGCAGGAACAGAATCCCTGGAAATACAGGAAGGGAGGCACATTGACAGAGACAGAATCCCTGGAGCTGCAAGAAGGGAGGCACAGGAGATATGTACAGAAACCCAGGAGATGCAGGAAAGGAGATACAGTGGCAGAGACAGAATTGTAGGAGCTGAAGAAAGGGAGGCACAGGTGGCAGAGAAAGAATCCCTGGAAGTGCAGGAAGGGAGGTACGGTCACAGGGACAGAAACCCAGGAGGTGCTGGAAGGGAGGGAGGCACAGGTGGCAGAGAATGAATCCCTGGAAGTGCAGGAAGGCACGTATGGTGGCAAGGACAGAATCCCAGGAGGTGCTGGAAGGGAGGCATGGTGGCAGGAACAGAATCCTAGAAGGTGCAGGATGGGAGGCACAGTGGCAAGGACAGAATCCCAGGAGGTGCAGGAAGGGAGGCATGGTGGCAGGAACAGAATCCTAGAAGGTGCAGGATGGGAGGCACAGTGACAGAGACGGAATCCCTGGAGCTGCAAGAAGGGAGGCACAGGAGGCATGGACAGAAATCCAGGAGGTGCAGGAAGGAGGCACAGGGCAGAGACAGAATCCTGGAGGTGCAGGAGGGAGGCACGGTGGCAGGGACAGAATCCCAGGAGGTGCAGGAAGGGAGACACGAGTAGCAGGGAAGAGAATCCCTGGAAGTGCAGGAAAGGAGGCACGGTGGCAGGGACAGAAACCTTGGAGGTGCAGGAAGGGAGGCATAGTGGCAGGGAAAGAAACTCTGAAGGTGTAGGAAGGGAGGCACAGGTGGCAGAGATAGCATCCCTGGAAATACAGGAGGGGAGATATGGTGGCAGGGACAGAATCTCAGGAGGTGCAGGAAGGGAGACACAGGTAGCAGGGAAAGAATCCCTGGAAGTGCAGGAAGGGAGGTACGGTGGCAGGGACAGAAAACCTTGGAGGTGAGGGAAGGGAGGCATGGTGGCTGGGACAGAATCCCAGGAGGTGCAGGAAGGAGCAAGTGGCAGAGACAGAAACTCTGCAGGTGTAGGAAGGGAGGCATGGTGGCAGGGACAGAATCCCTGGAGGTGCAGAAAGGGAGGCACGGTGGCAGAGACAGAATCCCAGGAGGTGCAGGAAGGTCGGCATGGTGGTAGGGACAGAATCCCAGGAGGTGCAGGAAGGGAGGCAAAGTGGCAGGGACAGAATCGCTGGAGATGCAGGAAGGGAGGCACAAGAGGCTTGGACAGAAACCTAGGAGGTGCACGAAGGGAGGCACGGTGGCAGAGACAGAATCCCAGGAGGTGCAGGAAAGGAGGCACAGGTGGCAGAGAAAGAATCCCTGAAAGTGCAGGAAGGGAGGTACGGTGGCTGGAGCAGAATCCCAGGAGGTGCAGGAAGGGAGGCATCCGTTGGAGAGAACAGAATCTGTGGAAGTGCAGGAAGGAACGCATGATGGCAGGGAAAGAAACCCTGCAGGTGCAGGAAGGGAGGCACGGTGGTAAGGACAGAATCCCGGTAGGTGCAGGAAGGGAGGCACAGGTGGCAAGGACAGAAACCCTGGGGGTGCAGGAAGGGAGGCATGGTGGCAGCGACAGAATCCCAGGAGGTGCAGGAAGGGAGGCATGGTGGCAGGGACAGAATCCCAGGAGATACAGGAAGGGAGTCACAGGTGGGAGAGAATGAATCCCTGGATGTGCAGGAAGGAAGGTACAGTAGCAGGGACAGAATCCCAAGAGGTGCAGGAAGAGAGGCACTGGTGACAGGAAAAAAATCCCTGGAAGTGCAGGAAGTGAGGTGTGGTGGGAGGGACAGAAACCCTAGAGGTGCAGGAAGGGAGTCATGGTGGCAGGGAAAGAATCCCTGGAGGTGCAGGAAGGGAGGCATGGTGGCAGGGACAGAGACCCTGGAGATGCAGGAAGGGAGGCATGGTGGCAGGGACAGAAACCCTGGAGGTGCAGGAAGGGAGGCACGGTGGCAGCGACAGGATCCCTGGTGGTTCAGGAAGTGAGGCACGGGGGGTAGGGACAGAATCCCTGGAGGTAATAAAGGGGAGGGAATGTGGATAGAGGATGACAGTGAAAAACAGGGATACTGAACGAATATTTCTGCTCAGTATTCACAAAGGAAGGGGAAGGGGAGGTACCTAAACCAAACAAGAGAAAGACTCTGAAGACGGGGGTCGATACCAGTCCATTTACGGAAGAAAGGATTCTGAAAGCACTAATAAAATTAAAGGTGGACAAAGCAATGGGGCCTGATGGGGTTCACCCAACAATTCTAAAAGAACTAAGGGTAGAACTAGTGACACCACTGACTACTCTCTTTAACAAATCATGGGAGGATGGGGTGGTACCTGAGGACTGGAGGAGGGCGGATGTGATTCCTCTTCACAAAAGTGGGAGCAGGACAGAGGCAGGAAACTACAGACCAGTTAGTTTGACCTCAGTGGTAGGGAAAATGATGGAATCACTTCTGAAGGAAAGAATTTATTTATTTATTTATACATCGGTTTACAACCTTTGAGCCAGAGGCTCATTTCCAAAGGTACCTCGTCACAAAGAGGACAAACACAGTACAACATATAGTTACAATATTGTGGTTACAGCATACATCTCTGAGGTTACAGTTTTGGTAGAACAGGCAGTTATAACTTAGTTACAATTTAAGTGTTACAGGAATGGTAATCACAGTTTTATCAGTCAGTATAGGAGAGCCACTCAGAGAGCTTTGTCAGGGCATTTGAACTAGATCACCTAGGGCAGGAACAGCTACATGCTAAAGAGCTGATTCGGAGTGAGATTTTGAAACGGGAGATTGATCTGGGTGTCAGTGATGGAGGTGTGGAGAGTGTTGTACCAGGAGGAGCTCTGTAGCAGAAGGACCTTAGCCCATGTGTGGTCCTGAGCCTAGGGACAAGGAGGGTGGCCTTAGAGTGTTGCAGTATTGACTAAGGGTTGTGCAAGGTGGATGAGGGTTGTCAGGCCAGGTGGGGATAGTCCAAGGAGGTTTTGTAATGAGGCAGGTTTGGAATCTGAGCCGTTCATCCAGGTTAAGTAGCCTGGCCATATCATATAGTTCACAGGTATGTGTGAGCCTAGGGGCACCCGTGATTAATCTACAGGCCTTATTCAAGGTGAGGCGAATTTTATTGAGGGCGGTCGTGTCTGCAGCACCATACACAGGCAAGCCATAGTCTACAAGGGACAGTATTGATGAGGTGACTGCAAGTTGGAGGGCATTGTTGAGTACCTAGAGACCAGTGGGGCACAGGACGAAAGGCAGCATGGATTCACGGTGGGAACGTGAAAAGGATGAGAAGGGACTTGGCAAGGTTAGAGGAATGGTCAAATGTATGGCAGCTTAGATTCAATTCTAAGAAGTGCAAGGTAACGCACCTGGGAAACAAAAACCCAGGGGAAGAGTACACAATGGGGGGTGAGATACTAACAACAACAAAAATGGAAAGGGACCTGGGGGTAGTCATATCAGATGACCTAAAGGTGGGCAAGCAATGTGAGAGGGCAGCAAGGAGGGCTGGGGGATACTGGGATGCATAGGAGAGGCATCACCAGTAGAAAACAGGAAGTTATTATCCCTCTGTACAGACAGCTGGTGAGACCCCATCTGGAGTACTGGCGTGCAGTTCTGGAGACCCAATCTCACAAAGACCTAGACAGGATGGAAGCTGTCAGAGGAGGCAACTAAAATGGTGCAGGGTCTGCACGAAGACATGAAGAGAGGGCTTAAGGAGCTTAATATGTATAGCCTCGAGGAAGAGAGGAGAGGGGGACATGATAGAAACTTTCAAGTACCTCAGGGAATCAACAAAGTCAGAGGGTAGCATCTTTCAAAAAAGAGGTGTGCTAGAACAAGGGGCACAATTTGAAGATGGGGGCGGCTCAGAGGTAATTTAAGGTATTTTTTCACAGAGAGGTTGTGGATGCATGGAGCGGCCTTCGGAGGCTGTGGAGTCAAAAACAGTGGTGGAATTCAAGCATGCATGGGACCGTCATAAGGCAATTCTAGGGGGTGGGGGTAGGAAGAAGTAGGCTGCTGGTTAACTAGGATCTGCAGCTTATCCATTAGGTAGGGAAATGGGCAGACTGGGTGGGCCAAGTGGTCCTTATCTGCCGTCAAATTCTATGTAGGTCGTGTCAGATGAATCTAATAGATTTCTTTGACTGGGTGACCAAAGTAGTAGACCGGGGAGGGGCTTTGATACAGTCCCACACAAAAGATTAATACAGAAGTTAGCCAGCCTTGGAGTGGGTCCCAAGGTGGTAGCCTGGATAAAAATTGGCTAGACAACAGGATGCAAAGGATAGTAGTAAATGGAGTCCACAGTGAAGAAAGGAGGGTTAGTAGCAGGGTACAGCAGGGTTCAGTACTGGGACCGGTCCTTTTTAATGTCTTTAAAAGTGACATTGCAGAGGAACTGGAAGGAAAACGATGTATCTTTGCAGACAACACAAAGATCTGCAACAGGGCTGATACACAAGATTGAGTGGAAAGGATGAGAAGGGACGTGGCAAGGTTGGAGAAATGGTCAAATGTATGGCAGCTCAAATTCAATGCAAAGAAGTGCAAGATAATGCAGCTGAGAAACAAAAACGCAGGGGAAGAGTACATACTGGGGGGGGTGAGATACTGACAACAGTAACAAGCATTTGTCAATGCCGAATGTTGCTTGCTTCTATGTGCTGTTTAGGTACTTGGAAGTCATTGGAGTGCAAATATTGAAAATGAGCGAACTTACGAGCGTACGTAGGAACTGCGCAACGCACGCTCGTAAAACAGTCATTTTGAGGAATTTTTTCACCAAATTTTCAACATAGCCATTTTAAGACCTCTGCTCATGAACAGTGTCATGGTGATTTTCTTAATGTGTCCCATACATTGATTTAGCATACCGACTCAGCCATTGTGTGTACTCGCGATGAAACATGTTTTGGGCAGGATGTGAAAATGACAGCTGTACTGCTCATAAGAAGGTGTGGTAAAATGGCAATGTCGAAATCTGGAGTGAAAATATTGAAATTTCAGAACTTACGAGCCTGCGTAGGAACTGCACAAAGCACGCTCGTAAAACAGTCATTTTTTGGAATTTTGGCACCAAATTTTCAACATGGGGTTTTTGGGACCCCTTCTCATGAATGATGTCACTGTCATGGCGGTATTCAGGCCTCAAGGGTGATTTCGCAGTCACTGTGCAAAATCACCCTTTGGGCCCGAATAACACCATGACAGTGACATCATCATGAGAAGGGTCCCAAAAACCCCATTTTGAAAATTTGGTGCAAAAATTCCCAAAAATGCCTGAGATATGCAACAAAGTTGAAACCCCCTATCTAGCCCATTATACAGCGCATCGGCATTTCCTCAGTTCGGTCGGCTTTGAGAAGAGTGCAGGCGTGTTCCCGTCCACGAGATAATCGCACGGAGGTCTGGAGTAAGTATGGGGTGAGGGGTGTGGGAGGCTGGGTGCGCAGTGGGTGGGTGCGGGTTGTAGGGGATCGGGAAAGGCAGCGCAGCGAGACGTTTTCGTTTTAGGTAAAAAAAAGTCGATGGGACCGTTTGCCACGCTGGGTGGGCTCCAGCATGGCACAAGGACACGTTGAGAGGACATTCAGCCAGCGGGGATTGGGCACCCCGTTGGCTATGGTATGTACCACGCTGGGGTGGGCTCCCAGCGTGGCACAAGGATGCTGGAAGCGTTCAGCCAACGGATTGGGCAATCTCTGGCCGGCCAAAGCCTACTGCTGGGGAGGGGATGCAGCTCAGCCGACGGGGATTGGGCACCCTGTCGGCTATTCAGTGCGTCGCGGTAGCGCACAGCTGCGTGTTGGGGGAGCTGCTTCGTGAGCAGCGATATCTTGTCGGTGCTCACTAAAACGCTCCCACTGCTGCATTTTGGAGCGTGTCATACACAGCTCCAAAATGCATTGGCTTACAGGGGCCGCGCCTGCCAGCACACTGACTGAATTGGAGGGGGAGGTGACACACCTCCGAAATCTCCGATGATGGCACTATGTTTCTTGCACATGCGTGCAAGCAACATAAAAATGGAAAGGGACCTGGGAGTAATTATATCAGATGACGTAAAGGTGAGCAAGCAAAGTGAGAATGCAGTAAAGAAGGCTGGAGGGATACTGGGATGCATAGGGAGAGGCATTAATAGTAGAAAACAGGAAGTTGTTATCCCTCTGTACAGACAGTTGGTGAGACCCCACCTGGAGTACTGTGTGCAGTTCTGGAGACCCCATCTCCGCAAAGACATAGACAGAGTGGAGGCTGTCCAGAGGAGGGCAACCAAAATGGTGCACGGTCTGCACCAGAAGACATACGAAGAAAGACTGAAGGAGCTTAATGTGTATACCCTTGAGGAAAGAAGGGAGAGAGGGGACATGATAGAAACTTTCAAGTACCTCAAGGGAATCAACAAAGTCCAAGAGAGTAGCATCTTTTAGAAAAAGAAATGTGCAAGAACAAAGGGGCACAATTTGAAGATAATGTGGGGATGGCTCAGACGTAATGTGAGGAAGTATTTTTTCATGGACAGGGTTGTGGATGCATGGAACAGCCTCCCTGAAGAGGTCGTGAAGCCAAGAACAGTGGGGGAATTCAAAAATGCATGGGACAGACATAAGGCAGTCCTAGAGGGGGGTAGGAGGAAGTAAGCTGTTGGTTAACTAGGATGTGCAGCTTATCTGTTAGGAAGGAAAATGGGCAGACTAGATGGGCCAAACGGTCCTTATCTGCCGTCAAATTCTATGTTTCTATGTTAGGTGCAGGAAGGGAGTCATGGTGGCAAGTGCAGAATCCTTGGAAGTAGAGGAAGGGAGGCACGGGAGGCAGGGACAGAATCCAAGGAGGTGCAGGAAGGCAGGCACGGGGGGAGGGGAAGAATCCCAGGAGATGCAGAAAGGGCGGCATAGTGGCAGGGCCAGAATCGCTGGAGGTGCATGAAACGAGGCCTAGTGACAGGGACAGAATCACTGGAGGTGCAGGAAAGGAGGCACAGGAGGCATGGACAGAAACCCAGGAGGTGCAGGAAGAGAGACATAGTGGCAGAGATAGAATCCCAGGAGGTGCAGGAAGGGAGGCACAGGTGGCAGGGAAAGAATCCCTGGAAGTACAGGAAGGGAGGTACGGTGGCAGGGACAGAAACCTTGGAGGTGCAGGAATGGAGGCATGGTGGATGAGACAGAATCCCAGGAGGTACAAGAAGGGAGGCATGGTGGCAAGGACAGAATCCAAAGAGGTGCAGGAAGGGAGGCACGGTGGCAGCCACAGAATCCCTGGAGGTACAGGAAGAGAGGCACAGGTGGCAGAGAAAGAATCCCTGGAAGAGCAGGAAGGGAGGTATGGTGGCAGGGACAGAATCCCAGGAGGTACAAGAAGGGAGGCATGGTGGCAAGGACAGAATCTGAAGAGGTGCAGGAAGGGAGGCTCGCTGGCAGCCACAGAATCCCTGGAGGTACAGGAAGGGAGGCAAAGGTGGCAGGGAAACAATCCCTGGAAATGCAGGAAGGGAGGTATGGTGGCAGAGACAGAAACCCTGGAGGTACAGGAAGGGAGGCACGGTGGCAGGAAAAGAATACAAGGAGGTGCAGGAAGGGAGGCATGGTGGCAGGGAAAAAAAAACCTGCAAGTGCAGAAAGGGAGTCACGGTGGCATGGACAGAATCCCTGGAGGTGCAGGAAGGGAGGCATGGTGGTAGGGACAGAATCCCTGGAGGTGCAGGAAGGGAGGCATGGTGGTAGGGACAGAATCCTTGGAGGTGCAGGAAAGGAGGCACAGGAGGCATGGACAGAAACACAGGAGGTGCAGGAAGGGAGGCACAGGTGGCAGAGATAGAATCCCTGGAAGTGCAGGAAGAGAGGTACAGTGGCAGGGACAGAATCCTGTTAGGTGCAGAAAGGGAGACACAGGTGGCAGGGAAAGAATCCCTGGAAGTGGAGGAAGGGAGGTACAGTGTAAGGGACAGAAACTTGGAGGTGCAGGAAGGGAGGCATGGTGGCTGAGATGGGATCCCAGGAGGTACAGGAATTGAGGCACAGGTGGCAGAGAAAGAATCCCTGGAAGTGCAGGAAGGGAGGCACGGTGGCAGGGATAGAAACCCTGGAGGTGCAGGAAGGGAGGCACGGTGGTAGGGACAGAATCCCTGAAGGTAATAAAGGGGAGGAAATGTGGGTAGAGGATGACAGTGAAAAACAGGGATACTGAACGAATATTTCTGCTCAGTATTCACAAAGGAAGAGGAAGGGGAGGTACCTAAACCAAAGAGGGAAAGACTCTGAAGCTGGGGGTCAACATCAGTCCATTTACAGAAGAAAGGATTCTGAAAGAACTAGTAAAATTAAAGGTGGACAAAGCAATGGGGCCTGATGGGGTTCACCCAAGAATTCTAAAAGAACTAAGGGTAGAACTAGTGACACCGCTGACTACTCTCTTTAACAAATCATGGGAGGATGGGGTGGTCCCTGAGGACTGGAGGAGGGTGGATGTGATTCCTCTTCACAAAAGTGGGAGCAGGACAGAGGCAGGAAACTACAGACCAACTAGTTTGACCTCAGTGGTAGGGAAAATGATGGAATCACTTCTGAGGGAAAGAATTGTTGAGTACCTAGAGGCCAGTGGGTCACAGGATGAAAGGCAGCATGGATTCACGATGGGAAGGTCGTGTCAGATGAATCTAATAGATTTCTTTGACTGGGTGACCAAAGTAGTAGACCAGGGAGGGGCTGTGGACACTGCCTACCTAGATTTTAGCAAGGCATTTGATATAGTCCCACACAAAAGATTAATACAGAAGTTAGCCAGCCTTGGAGTGGGTCCCAAGGTGGTAGCCCGGATAAAAAATTGGCTAGTCAACAGGACGCAAAGGATAGTAGTAAATGGAGTCCACAGTGAAGAAAGGAGGTTTAGTAGCTGGGTACTGCAGAGTTCAGTACTGGGACCGGTCCTTTTAAATGTCTTTAAAAGTGACATTGCAGAGGAACTGGAAGGAAAAGTATGTCTCTTTGTAGATGCCACAAAGATCTGCAACAGGGCTGATACACAAGATGGAGCGAAAAGGATGAGAAGGGACGTGGCAAGGTTGGAGGAATGGTCAAATTTATGGCAGCTCAGATTCAATGCAAAGAAGTGCAAGGTAATGCACCTGGGAAACAAAAACCCAGGGGAAGAGTACATAATGGGAGGTGAGATACTGACAACAGTAAAAATGGAAAGGGACCTGGGGGTAATTATATCAGATGACCTAAAGGTGAGCAAGCAATGTGAGAAGGCAGTAAGGAAGGCTGGGGGGATACTGGGATGCATGGGGAGAGGCATCAATAGTAGAAAACAGGAAGTTGTTATCCCTCTGTACAGACAGTTGGTGAGACCCCACCTGGAGTACTGTGTGCAGTTCTGGAGACCCTCTCCTAAAAACATAGACAGAGTGGAGGCTGTCCAGAGGAGGGCAACAAAATGGTGCAGGGTCTGCATCAGAAGACATACGAAGAAAGACTGATGGAGCTTAATATGTATACCCTTGAGGAAAGAAGGGAGAGAGGGGACATGATAGAAACTTTCAAGTACCGCAAAGGAATCAACAAAGTCCAAGAGGGTAGCATCTTTTAGAAAAAGAGATGTGCAAGAACAAGGGGGCACAATTTGAAGATAGAGGGGGGAAGTCTCAGACGTAATGTGAGGAAGTATTTTTTCATGGACAGGGTTGTGGATGCTTGGAACAGTCTCCCTGAGGAGGTCGTGGAGTCAAGAACAATGGGGGAATTCAAGAATGCATGGGACAGACATAAGGCAGCCCTAGTGGGGGGGTAGGAGGAAGTAAGCTGTTGGTTAACTAGGATGTGCTGCTTATCTGTTAGGAAGGAAAATGGGCAGACTAGGTGGGCCAAGCGGTTCTTATCTGCCGTCAAATGCTATGTTTCTATGTTTCAATGTTAGGTGCAGGAAGGGAGGCATGGTGGCAAGTAGAGAATCACTGGAAGTACAGGAAGGGAGGCTCAGGAGGCAGGGACAGAATCCCGGGAGATGCAGAAAGGGAGACACAGGTGGCAGGGAAAGAATCCTGGAGAGTGCAGAAAGGAGGTACAGTGGCAGGGACAGAAACTTGGAGGTGCAGGAAGTGAGGCATGGTGGCGGGGAAAGCAACCCTGCAGGTGCAGAAAGGGAGGCATGGTGGCAGAGACAGAATCCCAGGAGGCGCAGGAAGGGAGGCATGGTGGCAGAGACATAAACCCAGGAGGTGCAGGAAGAGAGGCATGGTGGTAGGAACAGAATACCAGGAGGTGCAGGAAGGGAGGCATGGTGGTAGGGACAGAATACCAGGAGGTGCAGGAAAGGAGGCAAAGTGGCAGGGAAAGAATTGCTGAAGATGCAGGAAGGGAGGCACAGGAGGCTTGGACAGAAACCTAGGAGGTGCACGAATGGAGGCACGGTGTCAGAGACAGAATCCCAGGAGGTGCAGGAAGGGAGGCACTGGTGGCAGAGAAAGAATCCCTGGAAGTGCAGAAAGGGAGGTATTGTGGCAGGGACAGAATCCCAGGAGGTACATGAAGGAAGGCACAGGTGGGAGAGAAAGAATCCATGGAAGTGCAGGAAGGGAGGCATCATGGCAGGGATAGAAACCCTGCAGGTGCAGGAAGGGAGGTACGGTGGCAGGGACAGAAACCTTGGAGGTGCAGGAAGGGAGGCACAGTGACAGAGTCAGAATCCCAGGAGCTGCAACAAGGGAGGCACATGAGGCATGGACAGAAACCCAGGAGGTGCAGGAAGGGAGATATGGTGGCAGAGACAGAATTCCAGGAGCTGCAGGAAGGGAGGCACAGACAGCATGGACAGAAACTCTGGAAGTGCAGGAAGGGAGGCATGGTGGCAGAGACAGAATCCCCGGAGGTGCAGGACGGGAGGTATGGTGGCAGAGACAGAATCCCAGGAGCTGCACGAAGGGAGGCACAGGTGGCAGAGAAAGAATCCCTGGAAGTGCATGAAGGTGGGTACTGTGACAGGGACAGAAACCCAGGAGGTGCAGTAAGGGAGGCACAGGTGGCAGAGAAAGAATCCCTGGAAGTGCAGGAAGGCACGTATGGTGGCAAGGACAGAATCCCAGGAGGTGCAGGAAGGGAGGCATGGTGGCAGGGATAGAATCCATGGAGGTGCAGGAAGGGATGCACAGGTGGCATGGACAGAAACCCTGGAGGTGCAGGAAGGGAGGCATGGTGGCAGAGACAGAATCCCAGGAGGTGCAGGAAGGGAGGCATGGTGGCAGAGACAGAATCCCAGGAGGTGAAGGAAGGGAGGCATGGTGGCAGAGACAGAATCCCAGGAGGTGCAGGAAGGGAGGCATGGTGGCAGGGACAGAATTCCTGGAGGTGCAGGAAGGGAGGCACGGTGGCAGGAACAGAATCCCAGGAGGTGCAGGATGGGAGGCATGGTGGCAGAGACAGAATCCCAGGAGGTGCAGGAAGGGAGGCAGGACCCAAATCCCAGCACATGCAGGATGGGGGGCACAGAAGGCAGGGACAGAATCCCAGGAGATGCAGGAAGGGAGGCACAGCTGGGAGAGAAAGAATCCTTGGACGTGCAGAAAGGGTGGTACGGTGGCAGGGACAGAATCCCAGGAGGAGGTGCAGGAAGGGAGGCACAGGTGGCAGGGAAAGAATCCCTGGAAATGCAGGAAAGGAGGTATGGTGGCAGGACAGAAACCCTGGAGGTTCAGGAAGGGAGGCTCGTTCGCAGGTACAGAATCCCTGGAGGTGCAGGAAGGGAAGCACATTAGAAGGGACAGAAACCCTGGAGTTGCAGGAAGGGAGGCACGTTTGCAGGTACAGAATCCCTTGAGGTGCAGGAAGGGAAGCACGTTAGAAGGGACAGAAACCCTGGAGTTGCAGGAAGGGAGGCATGGTGACAGGGACTGAATCTCCGGAGATACAGAAAAGGGAGGCATGGTGGCAGGGACAGAATCCTTGGAGGTGCAGGAAGGGAGGCACAGGTGGCAGAAACAGAATCCCAGGAGCTGCAGGAAGGGAGACAGGATCCAAATCCCAGGAGGTGCAGGATGGGGGGGCACAGAAGGCAGGGACAGAATTCCAGGAGGTGCAGGAAGGGAGGCACAGTAGCAGGGACAGAAACCCTGGAAGTGCAGAAAAGGGAGGGATGGTGACAGGGACAGAATCCCTGGATGTGCTGGAAGGTAGGTAGTGGTGGCAGAGACAGAATCTCAGGAGGTGCAGGAAGGGAGGCAGGAACCGAATCAATGAGGTTCAGGAAGGTGGGGCACGAGAGTCAGGGACAGAATCCCTGGAGGTTCAGGAACGGAGGCACAGGAGGCAGGCACAGAATCCCAGGAGGTGCTGGATGAGAGTCACGGGAGGCAGGGACAGAATCCCTGGAGGTACAGGAAGGGAGGCATGGAAGGCAGGGACAGAATCCATGGAGGTACAGGAAGGGAGGCACGGGAGGCAGGGACAGAATCCCAGGAGGTGCAGGAAGGGAGGCAGGAACCGAATCCCAGAAGGTGCTGGAAGGGGGGACACGGGAGTCAGGGACAGAACACCAGGAGGCGCAGGAAGGGAGGCACGGTGGCAGGGACAGAATCCCAGGAGGTGCAGGAAGGGAGGCTCAGAGGCAGAGACAGAATCCAAGGAGGTGCAAGAAGGGAGGCACAGGAGGCAGCAGAATCCTAGGAGGTGCAGGAAGGGAGGCATAGTGGCAGGAACAGAATTCAAGGAGGTGCAGGAAGGGAGGCACGGTGTCAGGAACAGAATCCCAGGAGGTGCAGGACTGGAGGCATGGTGGCAGGAACAGAATCCCAGGTGGTGCCGGAAAGGAGGGACAGGAGGCATGGACAGAAACCCAGGAGGTGCAGGAAGAGAGAGGGAGAGACGGTGGCAGAGACAGAATCCCAGGAGCTGCACGAAGGGAGGCACAGGTGGCAGAGAAAGAATCCCTGAAAGTGCAGGAAGGGAGGTATGGTGACAGGGACAGAAACCCAGGAGGTGCAGGAAGGGAGGCACAGGTGGCAGAGAAAGAATCCCTGGAAGTTTAGGAAGGGAGGCACGGTGGCAGGGACAAAAACCTTGGAGGTGCAGGAAAGGAGGCACGGTGGCAGTGAAAGAATCCCAAGAGGTGCAAGAAGGGAGGCATAGTGGCAGGGCAAAGAAACCCTGCAGGTGTAGCAAGGGAGGCACGGTGGCAGAGACAGAATCCCTGGAGGTGCAGAAAGGGAGGCACGGTGGCAGAGACAGAATCCCAGGAGGTGAAGGAAGGGAGGCATGGTGGAAGGGACAGAATACCAGGAGGTGCAGGAAGGAATGCAAAGTGGCAGGGACAGAATCGTTGGAGATGCAGGAAAGGAGGCACAGGAGGCTTGGACAGAAACCTAGGAGGTGAACAAAGGGAAGCACGGTGGCAGAGACAGAATCCCAGGAGTTGCAGGAAAGGAAGCACAGGTGACAGAGAAAGAATCCCTGGAAGTTTAGGAAGGGAGGCACGGTGGCAGGGACAGAAACCCTGGAAGTG
Organism: Neoceratodus forsteri; assembly: GCA_016271365.2. Lineage (NCBI taxonomy): Eukaryota > Metazoa > Chordata > Ceratodontiformes > Ceratodontidae > Neoceratodus > Neoceratodus forsteri. The sequence goes on along the minus strand of CM028130.1, from coordinate 135,563,745 downwards.
CAGGAAAGGAGGAACGGTGGCAGTGAAAGAATCCCAAGAGGTGCAGGAAGGGAGGCATAGTGGCAGGGTAAAGAAACCCTGCAGGTGTAGCAAGGGAGGCACGGTGGCAGAGACCGAATCCCTGGAGGTGCAGAAAGGGAGGCACGGTGGCAGAGACAGAATCCCAGGAGCTGCAGGAAGGGAGGCATGGTGGTAGGGACAGAATACCAGGAGGTGCAGGAAGGGATGCAAAGAGGCAGGGACAGAATCACTGGAGATGCAGGAAAGGAGGCACAGGAGGCTTGGACAGAAACCTAGGAGGTGCACGAAGGGAGGCATGGTGGCAGAGACAGAATTCCAGGAGTTGCAAGAAAGGGGCACCGGTGGCAGAGAAAGAATCCCTAGAAGTGCAGGAAGGGAGGCATCGTGGCAGGGAAAGAAACCCTACAGGTGCAGGAAGGGAGGTACGGCGGCAGGTACAGAAACCTTGGAGGTGCAGGAATGGAGGCATGGTGTGAGAGACAGAATCCCTGGAGGTGCAGGAAGGGTGGCATGGTGGCAAGGACAGAATTCAAGGAGGTGCAGAAAGGGAGGCACAGTGGCAGGGACAGAATCCCTGGAGGTGCAGGAAGGGAGGCACAGTGACAGAGAGAGAATCCCAGGAGCTGCAACAAGGGAGGCACATGAGGCATGGACAGAATTTCAGGAGCTGCAGGAAGGGAGGTGCAGGTGGCAGAGAAAGAATCCTTGGACATGCAGGAAGGGAGGTACAGTGACAGGGACAGAAACCCAGGAGGTGCAGGAAGGAAGGCATGGTGGCAGAGACAGAATCCCAGGAGGTGCAGGAATGGAGGCATGGTGGCAGGGACAGAATCCCTGGAGGTGCAGGAAGGGAGGCACGGTGGCAGGAATAGAATCCCAGGAGGTGCAGGAAGATAGGCACGGTGTCAGCGACAGAATCCCAGGAGGCACAGGAATGGAGGCACAGGTGGCAGAGAAAGAATCCCTGGAAGTTTAGGAAGGGAGGCACGGTGGCAGGGACAGAAACCCTGGAGGTGCAGGAAAGGAGGCGCAGTGGCAGTGAAAGAATCCCAAGTGGTGCAGGAAAGGAAGCATAGTGGCAGGGTAAAGAAACCCTTCAGGTGTAGCAAGGGAGGCACGGTGGCAGAGACAGAATCCCTGGAGGTGCAGAAAGGGAGGCACGGTGGCAGAGACAGAACTCAGGAGTGCAGGAAGGGAGGCACAGGTGGCAGAGAAGAATCCATGGAGGTGCAGGAAGGAGCACGGTGGCAGGGAACAGAAATCCTGGAGGTGCAGGAAGGGAGGTACATGGTGGCAGGGACAGAAACCTGAGGTGCAGGAAGGGAGGCACAGAGACAGAATTCAGGAGCTGCAGGAAGGAGGCAGAGCCGGCATGGACAGAAACTCTGGAAGTGCAGGAAGAGAGGCATGGTGGCAGAGACAGAATTCCAGGAGGTGCAGGAGGTATGGTGGCAGGAACAGAATCCCTGGAGGTGCAGGAAGGGAGGCACAGTGGCAGGAACAGAATCCCAGGAGGTGCAGGAAGGGAGGCACGGTGTCAGGAACAGAATCCAAGGAGGTGCAGGACTGGAGGCATGGTGGTAGAGACAGAATCCCAGGTGGTGCCGGAAGGGAGGCACAGGAGGCATGGACAAAAACCCAGGAGGTGCAGGAAGAGAGAGGGAGAGATGGTGGCAGAGACAGAATCCCAGGAGCTGCACGAAGGGAGGCACAGGTGGCAGAGAAAGAATCCCTGGAAGTGCAGGAAGAGAAGTACGGTGACAGGGACAGAAACCCAGGAGGTGCAGGAAGGGAGGCACAGGTGGCAGAGAAAGAATCCCTGGAAGTGCAGGAAGGCACGTATGGTGGTGGGGACAGGATCCCTGTAGGAGCAGGAAGGGAGGCATGGTGGAAGGGATAGAACCCCTGGAGGTTCAGGAAGGGATGCACAGGTGGCATGGACAGAAGCCCTGGAGGTGCAGGAAGGAAGGCATGGTGGCAGAGACAGAATCCCAGGAGGTGCAGGAAGGGAGGCATGGTGGCAGGGACAGAATCCCTGGAGGTGCAGGAAGGGAGGCATGGTGGCAGGACTAGAATCCCAGGTGGTGCAGGAAGGTAGGCATGGTGGCAGGAACAGAATCCCAGGAGGTGCAGGAATGGAGGCACAGGTGGCAGAGAAAGAATCCCTGGAAGTTTAGGAAGGGAGGCACGGTGTCAGGGACAAAAACCCTGGAGGTGCAGGAAAGGAGGCACGGTGGTAGTGAAAGAATCCCAAGAGGTGCAGGAAGGGAGGCATAGTGGCAGGGTAAAGAAACCCTGCAGGTGTAGCAAGGGAGGCATGGTGGCAGAGACAGAATCCCTGGAGGTGCAAAAAGGGAGGCACGGTGGCAGAGACAGAATCCCCGGAGGTGCAGGAAGGGAGGCATGGTGGTAGGGACAGAATACCAGGAGGTGCAGGAAGGGATGCAAAGTGGCAGGGACAGAATCACTGGAGATGCAGGAAAGGAGGCACAGGAGGCTTGGACAGAAACCTAGGAGGTGCACGAAGGGAGGCATGGTGGCAGAGACAGAATCCCAGGATTTGCAGGAAAGGAGGCACAGGTGGCAGAGAAAGAATCCCTGGAAGTTTAGGAAGGGAGGGACGGTGGCAGGGACAGAAACCCTGGAGGTGCAGGAAAGGAGGAACGGTGGCAGTGAAAGAATCCTAAGAGGTGCAGGAAGGAGGCAGGAGGCAGGACAAAAAATCCAGAAGGTGCAGGAAGGAGGCACAGGTGGCAGACAGAATCCCTGGAGGTGCAGAAAGGGAGGCACGGTGGCAGAGACAGAATCCCCAGGTGCAGGAAGGGAGGCATGGTGGTAGGGACAGAATACCAGGAGGTGCAGGAAGGGATGCACGGTGGCAGGAATAGAATCCCAGGAGGTGCCGGAAGGTAGGCACGGTGGCAGAGACAGAATCCCAGGAGGCGCAGGAATGGAGGCACAGGTGGCAGAGAAAGAATCCCTGGAAGTTTAGGAAGGGAGGCACGGTGGCAGGGGCAGAAAGCTTGAAGGTGCAGGAAAGGAGACACGGTGGCAGTGAAAGAATCCCAAGAGGTGCAGGAAGGGAAGTGTAGTGGCAGGGTAAAGAAACCCTTTAGGTGTAGCAAGGGAGGCACGGTGGCAGAGACAGAATCCCTGGAGGTGCAGAAAGGGAGGCACGGTGGCAGAGACAGAATCCCAGGAGGGGCAGGAAGGGAGGCATGGTGGTAGGGACAGAATACCAGGAGGTGCAGGAAGGGATGCAAAGTGACAGGGACAGAATCGCTGGAGATGCAGGAAAGGAGGCCCAGAAGGCTTGGACAGAAACCTAGGAGTGCAGAAGGGAAGCAGGTGGCAGAGACAGAATCAGGAGTTGCAGGAAAGGGAGGCACGGTGGCAGAGAAAGATCCCTGGAGTGCAGGAAGGGAGGTATGGTGGCAGGGACAGAATCCAGGAGAGGCAGGAAGGGAGGCACAGGTGGGAGAGAAAGAATCCTAGAGGTGGGCTGGAAGGAGGGCATCGTGGCAGGAAAGAACCCTACATGCAGGTGAAGGGAGGTATGGTGGAAAGACAGATTCCTGAGGGGTGCAGGAAGGCAGACACAGTGGCAAGGACAGGATCCCAGGAGTTGTAGGAAGGGAGGCACTGTGGCAGGGACAGAATCCCTGGAGGTGCAGGAAGGGAGGCACAGTGACAGAGACAGAATCACAGGAGCTGCAACAAGGGAGGCACATGAGGCATGGACAGAATTCCAGGAGCTGCAGGTAGGGAGGCACAGGTGGCAGAGAAAGAATCCTTGGACATGCAGGAAGGGAGTTACGGTGACAGGGACAGAAACCCAGGAGGTGCAGAGAGGGAGGTACAGGTGGTAGAGAAAGAGTCCCTGGAAGTGCAGGAAGGCATGTATGGTGTCAGGGACAGTATCCCAGGAGGTGCAGGATGGGTTGCATGGTGGCAGGGATAGAACCCCTGGAGGTGCAGGAAGGGATGCACAGGTGGCATGGACAGAAACTCTGGAGGTGCAGGAGGGAGGCATAGTGGCAGAGACAGAATCCCTGGAGGTGCAGGAAGGGAGGCACGGTTGCAGGAACAGAATCCCAGGAGGTGCAGGACAGGAGGTGCGGTGGCAGAGACAGAATCCTAGGAGCTGCAATGAAGGAGGCACAGGTAGCAGAGAAAGAACCCTGGAAGTGCATGAAGGTGGGTACTGTGACAGGGACAGAACGCAGGAGGTGCAGGAAGGGAGGCACAGGTGGCAGAGAAAGAATCCCTGGAAGTGCAGGAAGACACGTGTGGTGGCAAGGACAGAATCCCAGGAGGTGCAGGAAGGGAGGCATTGTGGCAGGGATAGAACCCATGGAGGTGCAGGATGGGATGCACAGGTGGCATTGACAGAAACCCTGGAGGTGCAGGAAGGGAGGCATGGTGGCAAAGACAGAATCTGAGGAGGTGTCGGAAGGGAGGCGTGGTGGCAGGGACGGAATTCCTGGAAGTGCAGGAAGGGAGGCACGATGGCAGGGACAGAATCACAGGAGGTGCAGGATGGGAGGCATGGTGGCAGAGACAGAATCCCAGTATGTGCAGGAAGGGAGGCAGGACCCAAATCCCAGGAGGTGCAGGATGTGGGGTTCACAGAAGGCAGGTATAGAACTGCAGGAGGATGCAGGAAGGGAGGCACAGCTGGGAGAAAGAATCCCTGGACATTGCAGGAAGAGGTGAGAATGCAGTGTTGAGGACAGAATCAGGAGGAGTTGCAGGAAGGGAGGCACAGGTGGCAGGGAAAGAATACCTGGAAATGCAGGAAGGGAGGTACGGTGGCAGGACAGAAACCCTGGAGTTTCAGGAAGGGAAACACGTTGGCAGGGAAAGAATTTCAGGAGGTGCAGGAAGGGAGGCATGGTGGCATGGACAGAATGCCTGGAGGTGCAGGAAGAGAGGAACTGTGGCAGGGAGAGAACCCCTGGAGGTGCTGGAAGGGAGGCACTGGAGGCAGGGACAGAATCCCAGGACGGGCTGGAAGGGATGCACAGGAGGCAGGGACAGAATCCCTGGAGGTGCAGGAAGGGAGGCATGAGAGGCAGGGACATAATCCATGGAGGTACTGGAATGGAGGCATGGGAGGCAGAGACAGATTCCCTGGAGGTGCAGGAAGAGGGGCACAGTGACAGGAACAGAATCCCTGAAGGTGCAAGAAGGGAGGCATGGGTGCCAGGGACAGAATCCGAAGAAGTGTAGGAAGGCCGAGACGGTGGCAGGGACAGAATCCCTGGAGGTACGGGAAGGGAGACTCGGGAGGCAGGGACAGAATCCCAGGAGGTACAGGAAGGGAGGCATGGTGGCAGGGATAGAATCCCTTGGTGCAGGAAGGGAGGCACAGTGGCAAGAGCCAAATTCCTGGAGGTGCAGGAAGGGAGGCACGGTGGGAGACAGGTACTTGGGAGGTGCAGGCAGGAGGCACGGTGGCAGGGACAGATTCACGGGGGGGGCAGGAAGGGAAACATGGTGGCAGGTACAGAATCCTTTGAGGTGCAGGAAGGGAGGCACGGTGGCAGAGACAGAATCCCAGGAGGTGCAGAAAGGAAGGCACTGGTGGCAGAGAAAGAATCCCTGGAAGTGCAGGAAGGGAGGTATGGTGGCAGGGACAGAATCCCATGAGGTACATGAAGGAAGGCACAGGTGGGAGAGAAAGAATCCATGGAAGTGCAGGAAGGGAGGCATCGTGGCAGGGAAAGAAACCCTGCAGGTGCAGGAAGGGAGGTATGGTGGCAGGGACAGAAGCCTTGGAGGTGCAGGAAGGTAGGCACAGTGACAGAGACAGAATTCCAGGAGCTGCAGGACGGGAGGCACAGCCGGCATGGACAGAAACTCTGGAAGTGCAGGAAGAGAGGCATGGTGTGAGACAGAATTCCAGAGGTGCAGGAAGAGAGGTATGATGGCAGGGACAGAATCCTGGAGGTGCAGGAAGGGAGGCACAGTGGCAGAACAGAATTCCAGGAGGTGCAGGAAGGAGGCACAGTGTCAGGAACAAACCCAGGAGGTGCAGGACTGGAGGCATGGTGGCAGAGACAGAATCCAGGAGGTGCAGGAGAAAGGAGGCACCAGGGCGTGGACAGAAACCAGGAGGTGCAGGAAGAGAGGAGGACGGGTGGCAGAGACAGAATCCTAGGGGCTGCACGAAGGGAGGCACAAGTGGCAGGGAAAGAATCCCTGGAAGTGCAGGAAGGGAGGCACGGTGACAGGGACAGAAACCCAGGAAGTGCAGGAAGGGAGGCACAGGTGGCAGAGAAAGAATCCCTGGAAGTGCAGGAAGGCACATATGGTGGTGGGGACAGGATCCCAGTAGGTGCAGGAAGGGAGGCATGGTGGAAGGGATAGAACCCCTGGAGGTCCAGGAAGGGATGCACAGGTGGCATGGACAGAAACCCCGGAGGTGCAGGAAGGAAGGCATGGTGGCAGAGACAGAATCCCAGGAGGTGCAGGAAGGGAGGCATGGTGGCAGAGACAGAATCCCAAAAGGTGCAGGAAGGGAGGCATGGTGGCAGGGACAGAATGCCTGGAGGTGCAGGAAGGGAGGCACAGGTGGCAGAGAAAGAATCCCTGGAAGTTTAGGAAGGGAGGCACGGTGGCAGGGACAGAAACCTGGAGGTGCAGGAAGAGAGAGGAGAGCGGTGGCAGAGACAGAATCCAGGAGCTGCAAGGAAGGGAGGCACAGGTGGCAGAGAAAGAATCCTGAAAGGCAGGAAGGAGGCATGGTGCAGAGACAGAATCCTGGAGGTGCAGAAAGGAGGCACGGTGGCAGAGACAGAATCCCAGGAGGTGCAGGAAGGGAGGCATTGTGGTAGGGACAGAATACCAGGAGGTGCAGGAAGGGATGCAAAGTGGCAGGGATGAAATCGCTGGAGATGCAGGAAAGGAGGCCCAGGAGGCTTGGACAGAAACCTAGGAGGTGCACGAAGGGAGGCACGGTGGCAGAGACAGAATCCCAGGAGTTGCAGGAAAGGAGGCACAGGTGGCAGAGAAAGAATCCCCTTGAAGTGCAGGAAGGGAGGTATGGTGGCATGGACAGAATCCCAGGAGGCACATGAAGGGAGGCACAGGTGGGAGAGAAAGAATCCCTGGAAGTGCCGGAAGGGAGGCATCGTGGCAGGGAAAGAAACCCTACATGTGCAGGAAGGGAGGTACGGTGGAAGAGACAGAATCCCTGGAGGTGCAGGAAGGGAGGCACGGTGGCAAGGACAGAACCCCAGGAGGTGCAGGAAGGGAGCTACTGTGACAGAGACAGAATCCCAGGAGCTGCAACAAGGGAGGCACATGAGACATGGACAGAATTCCAGGAGCTGTAGGTAGGGAGGCACAGGTGGCAGAGAAAGAATCCTTGGACGTGCAGGAAGGGAGTTACGGTGACAGGGACAGAAACCCAGGAGGTGCAGAGAAGGAGGTACAGGTGGTAGAGAAAGAGTCCCTGGAAGTGCAGGAAGGCATGTATGGTGTCAGGGACAGAATCCCAGGAGGTGCAGGATGGGTTGCATGATGGCAGGGATAGAACCCCTGGAGGTGCAGGAAGGGGATGCACAGGTGGCATGGACAGAAACTCTGGAGGTGCAGGAGGGAGGCATGGTGGCAGGAACAGAATCCCTGGAGGTGCAGGAAGGGAGGCACGGTTGCAGGAACAGAATCCCAGGAGGTGCAGGACAGGAGGTGCGGTGGCAGAGACAGAATCCCAGGAGCTGCACGAAGGGAGGAACAGGTGGCAGAGAAAGAATCCCTGGAAGTGCATGAAGGTGGCATGGACAGAAACTCTGGAGGTGCAGGAAGGGAGGCATGGTGGCAAAGACAGAATCTGAGGAGGTGACGGAAGGGAGGCGTGGTGGCAGGAATGGAATTCCTGGAGGTGCAGGAAGGGAGGCACGATGGCAGGGACAGAATCCCAGGAGGTGCAGGATGGGAGGCATGGTGGCAGAGACAGAATCCCAGGAGGTGCAGGAAGGGAGGCAGGACCCAAATCCCAGGAGGTGCAGGATGGGGGGGCACAGAAGGCAGGTATATAATTGCAGGAGGTGCAGGAAGGGAGGCACATATGGGAGAGAAAGATTCCCTGGATGTGCAGGAAGGGTGGTACGGTGGCAGGGACAGAATCCCAGGAGGAGTTGCAGGAAGTGAGGCACAGGTGGCAGGGAAAGAATCCCTGGAAATGCAGGAAGGGAGGTACGGTGGCAGGACAGAAACCCTGGAGTTTCAGGAAGGGAAACACGTGGCAGGAAAGAATTTCAGGAGGTTGGGAAGGAGGCATGGTGGCAGGGACAGAATGCCTGGAGGTGCAGGAAGAGAGGAAGGATGGCTGGGAGAGAATCCCTGGAGGTGCTAGAAGGGAGGCACTGGAGGCAGGGACAGAATCCCAGGACGGTCTGGAAGGGAGGCACAGGAGGCAGGGACAGAATCCCTGGAGGTGCGGGAAGGGAAGCATGAGAGGCAGGGACAGAATCCCTGGAGGTACTTTAAAGGAGGCATGGGAGGCAGAGACAGATTCCCTGGAGGTGCAGGAAGAGAGGCACAGTGACAGGATCAGAATCCCTGAAGGTGCAAGAAGGGTGGCATGGGTGCCAGGGACAGAATCCGAAGAAGTGTAGGAAGGCAGAGACGGTGGCAGGGACAGAATCCCTGGAGGTCCGGGAAGGGAGACTTGGGAGGCACGGACAGAATCCCAGGAGGTACAGGAAGGGAGGCATGGTGGCAGGGACAGAATCCCTTGGTGCAGGAAGGGAGGCACAGTGGCAAGAGCCGAATTCCTGGAGGTGCAGGAAGGGAGGCACAGTGGGAGAGACAGAATCGCAGGAGGTGCAGTAAGGGAGGCACGGTGGCAGGGACAGATTCCCGGGAGGTGCAGGAAGGGAAACATGGTGGCAGGTACAGAATCCTTTGAGGTGCAGGAAGGGAGGCATGGTGGCAGAGACAGAATCCCAGGAGGTGCAGGAAGGGAGGCACAGGTGGCAGAGAAAGAATCCCTGGAAGTGCAGGAAGGGAGGTATGGTGGCAGGGACAGAATCCCATGAGGTACATGAAGGAAGGCACAGGTGGGAGAGAAAGAATCCATGGAAGTGCAGGAAGGGAGGCATCGTGGGAGGGAAAGAAACCCTGCAGGTGCAGGAAGGGAGGTATGGTGGCAGGGACAGAAGCCTTGGAGGTGCAGGAAGGTAGGCACAGTGACAGAGACAGAATTCCAGGAGCTGCAGGACGGGAGGCACAGCCGGCATGGACAGAAACTCTGGAAGTGCAGGAAGAGAGGCATGGTGGCAGAGACAGAATTCCAGGAGGTGCAGGAAGAGAGGTATGATGGCAGGGACAGAATCCCTGGAGGTGCAGGAAGGGAGGCACAGTGGCAGGAACAGAATTCCAGGAGGTGCAGGAAGGGAGGCACGGTGTCTGGAACAGAAGCCCAGGAGGTGCAGGACTGGAGGCATGGTGGCAGAGACAGAATCCCAGGAGGTGCAGGAAAGGAGGCACCAGAGGCGTGGACAGAAACCAGGAGGTGCAGGAAGAGGGAGGCAGGTGGCAGAGACAGAATCCTAGGAGGTGCAGAAGGAGGCACAGGTGGCAGAGAAAGAATCCCAGGAGGTGCAGGAAGGGAGGCACAGGTGACAGGGACAGAAACCCAGGAAGTGCAGGAAGGGAGGCACAGGTGGCAGAGAAGAACCCTGGAGGCAGGAAGGCACGTATGGTGGTGGGACAGGATCCCAGTAGGTGCAGGAAGGAGGCATGGTGGAAGGATAGAACCCTGGAGGTCCAGGAAGGGATGCACAGGCAGCATGGACAGAAACCCTGGAGGTGCAGGAAGGAGGCATGGTGGCAGAGACAGAATCCAGGAGGTGCAGGAAGGGAGGCATGGTGGCAAGACAGAATCCAGGAGGTGCAGCAAAGGGAGGCATGGTGGCAGGGACAGAATGCCTGGAGGTGCAGGAAGGAGGCACAGGTGGCAGGAAAGAGAACCCAGGAGTTGCAGGAAGGAGGCACGGTGGCAGGGACAGAACCCTGGAGGTGCAGGAAGGAGGCAGGTGGCAGGACAAGAATCCCAGGAGGTGCAGGAAGGAGGCATGGTGGCAGAGACAGAAACCCTGCAGGTGCAGGAAGGGAGGCATGGTGGCAGGGACAGAATCCCAGGAGGTGCAGGAAGGGAGGCACGGTGGCAGGGACAGAATCCCTGGAGGTGCAGGAAGGGAGGCATGGTGGCAGGGACAGAATCCCAGGAGGTGCAGGAAGGGAGGCATGGTGGAAGGGATAGAACCCCTAGAGGTTCAGGAAGGGATGCACAGGCGGCATGGACAGAAACCCTGGAGGTGCAGGACGGAAGGCATGGTGGCAGAGACAGAATCCCTGGAGGTGCAGGAAGGGAGGCATGGTGGCAGGGACAGAATCCCTGGAGGTGCAGGAAGGGAGGCACGGTGGCAGGAATAGAATCTCAGGAGGTGCAGGAAGGTAGGCATGGTGGCAGGAACTGAATCCCAGGAGGTGCAGGACAGGAGGCACGGTGTCAGAGACAGAATCCCAGGAGGTGCAGGAATGGAGGCACAGGTGGCGGAGAAAGAATCCCTGGAAGTTTAGGAAGGGAGGCACGGTGGCAGGGACAAAAACCCTGGAGGTGCAGGAAGGAAGCACAGTGGTAGAGACAGAATCCCAGGAGGTGCAGGAAGGGAGGCACAGGTGGCAGAGACAGAATCCAGGAGGTGCAGGAAGGGAGGCACAGAGGCAGAGACAGAATCCCTGGAGGTGCAGAAAGGAGGCAGTGGCAGAGACAGAATCCAGGAGGTGCAGGAAGGGAAGCATTGTGGTAGGGACAGAATACCAGGAGGTGCAGGAAGGGATGCAAAGAGGCAGGGACAGAATCGCTGGAGATGCAGGAAAGGAGGCACAGGAGGCTTGGACAGAAACCTAGGAGGTGCACGAAGGGAGGCATGGTGGCAGAGAAAGAATCCCAGGAGTTGCAGGAAAGGAGGCACAGGTGGCAGAGAAAGAATCCCTGGAAGTGCAGGAAGGGAGGTATGGTGGCAGGGACAGAATCCCAGGAGGCACATGAAGGGAGGCACAGGTGGGAGAGACAGAATCCCTGGAAGTGCAGAAAGGGAGGCATCGTGGCAGGGAAAGAAACCCTACAGGTGCAGGAAGGGAGGTACGGTGGCTGGTACAAAAACTTTGGCGGTGCAGGAATGGAGGCATGGTGGGAGAGACAGAATCCCAGGAGGTGCAGGAAGGGAGGCATGGTGGCAAGGACAGAATCCCAGGAGGTGCAGGAAGGGAGGCACAGTGGCAGGGACAGAATGCCTGTAGGTGTAGGAAGGGAGGCACAGTGACAGAGACAGAATCCCAGGAGCTGCAACAAAGGAGGCACATGAGTCATGGACAGAATTCCAGGAGCTGCAGGTAGGGAGGCACAGGTGGCAGAGAAAGAATAGTTGGACGTGCAGGAAGGGAGGTACGGTGACAGTGACAGAAACCCAGGAGGTGCAGGAAGGGAGGTATAGGTGATAGAGAAAGAGTCCCTGGAAGTGCAGGAAGGCATGTATGCTGTCAGAGACAGAATCCCAGGAGGTGCAGGATGGGTTGCATAGTGGGCAGGATAGAACCCCTGTAGGTGCAGGAAGGGATGCACAGGTGGCATGGATAGAAACTCTGGAGGTGCAGGAAGGGAGGCATGGTGGCAGAGACAGAATTCCAGGAGGTGAAGGAGGGAGGCATGGTGGCAGAGACAGAATCCCTGGAGGTGAAGGAAGGGAGGCACGGTGGCAGGAACAGAATCCCAGGAGGTGCAGGACGGGAGGAACGGTGGCAGAGACAGAATCCCAGGAGCTGCACGAAGGGAGGCACAGGTGGCAGAGAAAGAATCCCTGGAAGTGCATGAAGGTGGGTACTGTGACAGGGACAGAAACCCAGGAGGTGCGGGAAGGGAGGCACAGGTGGCAGAGAAAGAATCCCTGGAAGTGCAGGAAGGGACATGTGGTGCCAAGGACAGAATCCCAGGAGGTGCAGGAAGGGAGGCATGGTGGCAGGGATAGAACCCCAGGAGGTGCAGGATGGCATGCACAGGTGGCATGGACAGAAACCCTGGAGGTGCAGGAAGGGAGGCTTGGTGGCAGAGACAGAATCCCAGGAGGTGAAGGAAGGGAGGCATGGTCGCAGGGACAGAATTCCTGGAGGTGCAGGAAGGGAGGCACGATGGCAGGGACAGAATCCCAGGAGGTGCAGGATGGGAGGCATGGTGGCAGAGACAGAATCCCAGGAGGTGCAGGAAGCGAGGCAGGACCCAAATCCCAGGAGGTGCAGGATGGGGGGGCACAGAAGGCAGGGACAGAATTCCAGGAGGTGCAAGAAGGGAGGCTTAGTAGCAGGGACAGAAACCGTGGAAGTGCAGGAAGGGATGCATGGTGGCAGGGACAGAATCTCTGGAAGTACAGAAAAGGGAGGCATGGTGGCAGGGACAGAATCCCTGGATGTGTTGGAAGGTAGGTACTGGTGGCAGAGACAGAATCTCAGGAGGTGCAGGAAGGGAGGCAGGAACCAAATCAATGAGGTTCAGGAAGGTGGAGCACGAGAGTCAGGGACAGAATCCCTGGAGATGCAGGAACGGAGGCACAGGAGGCAGGCACAGAATCCCAGGAGGTGCTAGATGAGAGTCACAGGAGGCAGTGACAGAATCCCTGGAGGTACAGGAAGGGAGGCATGGAACGCTAGGACAGAATCCATGGAGGTACAGGAAGTGAGGCACGGGAGGCAGATACAGAATCCCTGGAGATACAGTGACAGGAACAGAATCCCTGAAAGTGCAGGAATGGAGGCACGGGAGACAGAGACAGAATCCCGGGAGGTACAGTAGGGCAGACACGGTCCCAGGGACAGAATCCCAGGAGGTGCAGGAAGGGAGACACGGGAGGCTGGGATGGAATCCCAGGAGGCACAGGAAGGGAGGCATGGTGGCAGGGACATAATCCCTCAGTGCAGGAAGGGAGGCACAGTGACAGGAGCAGAATCCCTAGCAGTGCAGAAAGGGAGGCACGGTGAGAGAGACAGAATCCCAGGAGGTGCAGTAAGGAAGGCAGGTGGCAGTGACAGAATCGTTTGACGTGCAGGAAGGGAGGCATGGTGGCAGGCACAGGATCCCTGGAGGTACAGGAAGAGAGGCACGGTACTAGGGACAGAAACATTGGCATTGCAGGAAGGGAGGCATGGTGGCAGGGTCACAATCTCTGGAGATATAGAAAAGGGAGGCATGGTGGCAGGGACAGAATCCCTGGAGGTGCAGGAAGGGAGGCAGGAACCGAATCCCAGAAGGTGCTGGAAGGGGGGACACGGGAGTCAGGGACAGAACACCAGGAGGTGCAGGAAGGGAGGCACGGTAGCAGGGACAGAATCCCAGGAGGTGCAGGAAGGGAGGCTCAGAGGCAGAGACAGAATCCAGGGAGGTGCAAGAAGGGAGGCACAGGAGGCATCAGAATCCTAGGAGGCGCAGGAAGGGAGGCACAGTGGCAGGAACAGAATTCCAGGAGGTGCAGGAAGGGAGGCATGGTGGCAGGGACAGAATCCCAGGAGGTGCAAGAAGAGAGGCATGGTGGCAGGGAGAGAATCCCTGGAGGTGCTGGAAGGGAGGCACAGGAGTCAGGGACAGAATCCCAGGACGGGCTGGAAGGGAGGCACAGGAGCTAGGGACAGAATCCCTGGAGGTGCAGGAAGGGAGGCATGAGAGGCAGGGACAGAATCACTGGAGGTACTGGAATGGAGGCATGGGAGGCAGAGACAGATTCCCTGGAGGTGCAGGAAGAGAGGCACAGTGACAGGAACCAAATCCCTGAAGGTGCAGGAAGGGAGGCATGGGTGCCAGGGACAGAATCCGAAGAAGTGCAGGAAGGCAGAGACGGTGGCAGGGACAGAATCCCAGGAGGTACAGGAAGGGAGGCTTGGTGGCAGGGACAGAATCCCTTGGTGCAGGAAGGGAGGCACAGTGGCAAGAGACAAATCCCTGGAGGTGCAGGAAGGGAGGCACGGTGGGAGAGACAGAATCCCAGAAGATGCAGTTAGGGAGGCACAGTGGCAGGGACAGATTCCCGGGAGGTGCAGGAAAGGAAACATGGTGGCAGGTACAGAATCCTTTGAGGTGCAGGAAGGGATGCACGGTAGGAGGGACAGAAACCCTGGAGTTGCAGGAAGGGAGGCAGGTAGCAGGGGCAGAATCTCTGGAGATACTGAAAAGGGAAGTATGGTGGCAGGGACAGAATCTCTGCAGGTGTAGGAAGGGAGGCACAGGTGGCAGAGAGAATCATAGGAGGTAGAGGAAAGGAGGCATGGTGGCAGGGACAGAATCCCTTGGTGCAGGAAGGGAGGCACAGTGGCAAGAGCAGAATACCTGGAGGTGCAGGAAGGGAGGCACGGTGGCAGGGACAGTATCCCGGGAAGTGAAGGAAGGGAAACATGGTGGCAGGAACAGAATCCCTGGAGGTGCAGGAAGGGAGGCACGGTAGGAGGGACAGAAACCCTGGAGTTGCAGGAAGGGAGTCAAGTGGCAGGGGCAGAATCTCTGGAGATACAGAAAAGGAAGGCAAGGTGGCAGGGACATAATCTCTGCAGGTGCAGGAAGGGAGGCACAGGTGGCAGAGACAGAATCCCACGAGGTACAGGGAGGGAGGCAGGTACTGATTCTAGGAGGAGTAGGAAGGGGGGGGGGAGTCACAGAAGGCGGGGACAGAATCCCAGGAGGTATAGGAAGGGAGGCACAGTAGCTGGGACAGAAACCTTGGAGTTGCAGGAAAGGAGGCACAGGAGGCAGGAACAGAATCCCAGGAGGTGCAGGAAGGGAGGCACAGGAGGCATGGACAGAATCCCTGGAGGTGCAAGAAACCAGGGACAGAATCCCTGGTACAGGATGGGAGGCATGGGAGACTGAGACAGAATCCCTGGAGGTGCAGGAAGAGAGGCACAGTGACAGGAACAGAATCCCTCAAGGTGCATGTCGGGAAGCACTGTGACAGGAACAAAATCGGGAGGTTCGGGGAGGGGCCCATGTCTGTGAAGTGCCACAGATTTTTGTAAGCACAGTAGGAAGGAAGGGGGACAGCACAGCATGTTATGGTGTGCTGTGGGGCTGTACCAATGCAGGCAGAGTGGCATGTTTATGTGCCAGGAAAAACACCTGAATCGGTACATGAACTCATGAAACCGCCAGTTGCTCTGCACCAGAGCACATCGCAGCCGCCTTCAATGCTCCCCATCTTGTTTACACTATCTAACCTGCACCGATGCAACTCATCTGCACCTCTCACAACAGTGCAGATCAGACACTGTAACCGGGCCTTGCATTTCACAGAAATGAAGCTTGAGGCGATATATTACTTTTTCTTTTACAGTGCTGTGAAGGTACTTGGGTGGATTTAGGCACTTTATTATCATAGGAGACCTTTACAGAAACCTTGGAGTTGCAGGAAGGGAGGCACAGGAGGCAGGGACAGAATCCCAGGAGGTGCAGAAAGGGAGGCACAGGAGGCATGGACAGGAGGGGTAACATGGCAGTTTATTCAGGTGTTAGAATATAACCCCCCTCCCCCCCGCTGGGGTGTGTACATCTCATACACTAGTAGGCAGTATTGGTTGGGCTAATGTCGACCCAGTGAAAAAGGTGTTAACCTCCTCTGCCACATAGCAGGACGTGCTGCGGGTCGGGAGGTAACCGCGGGTGTGGGGGTATTGATTTTTTTTTTAAACTTTGTATTTATTGCATTTCAGAAGGATAATTAAACTGTGGGTTTAGGTGGGCAAAGGGAGTCTTCCCTGGGATATAGAGAGAAGGAGTTGAATGACGGGGCCGGGCAGGGTGATTGCCTGCTCCGGCCCATGAGACTGTGATACTCTATCGGTCCAGGGAAAGCTGCACGAAGATTAAGCATGAGAAAACTGCCTAAAGACTGTGAGACCATATCGGTCTGGAGGAATGTTGGCTGAACCCCCATATATTAATTTTTTGCTCCATGGAGTTTTACGGTTTGAAATTAAATCGATCCCAACATTTGTAAAATTTTGTGTAGATTGTCGTTATTTTGTTGAAATGTTCAGTGCAAGTTAACCTGCTGTCTCCTAGCCCAGAACCCAAAGATGACAGCACCCCATGGGACACAATGAACTGCACTAATGTAAGCCATATCGGTGTGGTTTGTGCTGTGGCACCCCTCCCACCGACTGCATGCCATCTCATACCCCTAGACACCGGTGGGGAGGAGCTACAAGAAGCCAACTAAAATTTATTTTCCATTTTTTTTCTGTGCTCATTTGACAGTCTTGACAGTCGTGTCTTTTACAATGAATATGTATTTATTTATTGAGATCTCGGATGACAACACCTTTAAGCTGAAAGCTCTTTTACGAAGGTTCCATGTCTGAGCAAAACAGGTAACATACAATAATGACAAGATGGGGCACAAGATGGCAGGATACATAGAGAGCTAAAAGTAGCACAGTTAGATTGAGAGTGACACTTCAGTTATAGAATTTAGTACATGTAACTAAGCTATGAGCAGCCCGGGGGGCTTTGTTGGGGTTAGGGCAATCCAAAAGCACATCTCTAATAGGCTGGGCTCCAAACGAAGGCAAAAAGTAACAAAAAGGGACTATTGTTTTCTCATAAACCAGCAAAAGGCGAATAAAAAAAAATCTCTTTAAAACATGTGAGCATATCAAAAACGTATCGAAAAGTTTCTGTATAGCTGTTCATTTTTTATAGCAGAATTAAGGTATTCCAGGAAGTACGCCTTGGGGCCTCATTACACACCCGAGGATTGTGAAAGGTTACATCAGGATAAGAAGCATGTGCTACAGTTCAATGACTTGCTTACTGATATGAATGATACATTGCAGAGTGAGAATAATGCGTTGTTGGAAGAGTTTGGAAAATGTCAGGAGGCACTGGACAGGAAGATTAGGGAAAATCATGAAGTGAGCGCTGCGTACAGAGATTTACTACAGGAGCATGTCAGTAACGGATGGTACAAAGGCAGAGTGTTTGTTTTGTACCAAATCTCATGTCCGATATTGAAACCTTGTATTCACTGTTCTCAAATGGACCCATGCATCAAACCTGTATATTGTGCTTGCTATTGTTGCTTGTATCAAATCTGTTTCATGTATATTACTGTTACCTTGTACTCCACTGTCACCCTACGCCATGTGTTATGGCCCGGGTCGTGCCTGAAAACAGTCCCTGGGATCAGTGCACTCACCCGGTTATCAAAGTCATAAATAAAAATAAACAAATAAATGTATAGAGCCAAAATGATGAAATTGTGTCAGCGGCTGGCAATCCTGAAGGGTCATGTGAGAGCAATGCTGTATGCCCCGCGCATTGATCTGTCATCATCAGAGGATGACGACAGCAATGATGGAGGAATTCAAGATAGAATCAAAGAATTTGACGGCAGATAAGGACCACTTGGCCCACCCAGTCTGCCCATTTCCCTACCCAATGGATAAGCTGCAGATCCTAGTTAACCAACAGCGAACTTCTTACTATCCCACCCCCTAGAATTGCTTTATGACTGTCCCATGCATTCTTGAATTCCACCACTGTTTTTAACTCCACAACCTCCTCCAGAAGGCCGTTCCATGCATCCACAACCCTCTCTGTGAAAAAATACTTCCTTACATTACCTCTGAGCTGCCCCCATCTTCATATTGTGCCCCTTGTTCTTGCACACCTCTTTTTGAAAGATGCTACCCTCTTGGACTTTGTTGATTCCTTGAGGTACTTGAACGTTTCTATCATGTCCCCTCTCCCTCCTTTCCTTGAGGCTATACATATTAAGTTCCTTAAGTCTCTCTTCATATGTCTTCGGTGCAGACCCTGCACCATTTTAGTTGCCCTCCTCTGGACTGCCTCCATCCTGTCTATGTCTTTGCGGAGATTGGGTCTCCAGAACTGCACACAGTACTCCAGATGTGGTCTCACCAGCTGTCTGTACAGAGGGATAATAACTTCTTGTTTTCTACTGGTGATGCCTCTCCCTATGAATCCCAGTATCCCCCCAGCCCTCCTTACTGCCCTTTCACATTGCTTACTCACTTTTAGGTCATCTGATATGACTACCCCCAGGTCCCTTTCCATTTTTGTTGTTAGTATCTTACCCCCATTGTGTACTCTTCCCCTGGGTTTTTGTTTCCCAGGTGCATTACTTTGCACTTCTTAGCATTGAATCTAAGCTGCCATACATTTGACCATTCCTCCAACCTTGCCAAGTCCCTTCTCATCCTTTCCACCCCACCTTGTGTATCAACTCTGTTGCAGATCTTTGTGTCATCTGCAAAGAGACATACATTTCCTTCCAGTCCCTCTGCAATGTCGCCTATAAAGACATTGAAGAGGACCAGTCCTAGTACTGAACCTTGCGATACCCCACTAGTAACCTCCCTTTCTTCAGAGTGGACTCCGTTTACTATTACCCTCTGTGTCCTGTTCTCCAGCCAATTCTTTACCCAGGCTACCTTCTTGGGACCCATTCCCAAGCTGGCTAACTTGTATATTAATCTTTCGTGTGGAACCGTGTCAAATGCCTTGCTAAAGTCTAGGTAGGCCATGTCCACAGCCCCTCCCTGATCTACTACTTTGGTCACCCAGTCAAAGAAATCTATTAGATTCATCTGACGTGACCTTCCCGCTGTGAATCCATGCTGCCTTTGGTCCTGTGCCCCTCTGGCCTCTAGGTACTCAACAGTTCTTTCCTTCAGAAGTGATTCCATCATTTTTCCTATCACTGAGGTTAAACTAACAGGTCTGTAGTTTCCTGCTTCTGCCCTGCTCCCACTTTTGTGAAGTAGAATAACATCTGCCCTCCTCCAGTACTCAGGTACCACCCCATCCTCCCATGATTTGTTAAAGAGGGTAGTCAGTGGTGTCACTAGTTCTGCCCTTAGATCTTTTAGAATTCTGGGATGAATCCCATCAGGCCCCATTGCTTTGTCCACCTTCAGTTTTAAGAGTTCTTTCAGAACCCTACCTGCTGTGAATGGGCTGGTATCAACCCCCGCATCCAGAGTGTTTCTATTGTTTGGTTTCGGTACCTCCCCCTCTTCATTTGTGAATTCTGAGCGAAAATATTTGTTTAGTATCTCTGCCTTTTCACAGTCACTCTCTGCCCACCCCCTTCCCTTTATTAAGCCTCACTATCCCTCCCTTGGTCTTCCTTCGCTCCCTGATGTACCTATAAAAGGTTTTATCACCCTTCTTAACTGAGTTGGCTATCTTTTCCTAGGTTTGGGCCTTTGCTCTTCTGACTGCCTTCCCAGCTTCCTTTTGCTTTAACTGATACAATTCTCTGTACTGCTTCTTCTGTGATTCCTTGTACTTCGTGAATGCTTTCTTTTTCTCTCTAACCTTCCCTTCCACCTCCTTTGAGAACCATAGTGGTGTCTTACATCGTTTTGTTTTACTTATTTGCTTCACACAAAGGCTTGTTGCCTCTGTGATGGCAGTTTTGATTATTCCCCATTGTTCTTCCACCCCTCCTTCCTGCCCATTTACTAGTGCATTCCTTAGGCACTCACCGATTTTGGCAAAGTCAGCCCTCCTAAAGTCCAGTACCTTTGCCTTTGTATGGCTTGACTCTACTGCTGTGTTTATCATGAACCATACTGTTCGGTGGTCACTAGTTCCCAGATGGCTACCCACTTCTACATCTGTGATCCTCTCTCCATCTCCATTTGAGAGTACCAGGTCTAAGATGGTGGTCTTTGGGACTCTTTAGGGTTGAGGCCTCACCCACCCGTAGCTGCCATGAATAAGAAGGACGGAGGGGAAGTGCAGAGCCTAATTCAGAAGGCGATCTCAAAAGCTGGGATCTACGGTGCTCAGGCTAGGGTGTTGAGACAAGCAGTCTCTGACATGCTGCAGAAGGAGATGGAACAACACACCCTCCTTCAGGGCATGGCTACCGCCATGGCCGAGGCAGTCGTCAAGTCCATTGCAGGGCAGCATGGGCCTACCTCGAATGCCCTGCAGTCTGCTCAAGTCATCCAAAACATTGCAGACAAGAAAGGCCGTATGGCCTCAGGCGACAATCTCAGTTGCCATTTGGAAAAAGTGAGGAATCACTGTGAGATGCTCAGCCTTGATGCTGAGCACAGGGTACAGGTTTTGAGACAGATTGTGGACCCTACGTTGTGGGCCAAACTGCTGGAAGGTATACGTAATGATGTCAGAGCCCCATTCGAAGCCGTCAGAATTCACCTCTTGGTGGCGTACAACCCTAACATGGTCAGTGTGATGCTAGCCCACTGGATAAAGCACCACGCCAAAGAGACCCTGGCCCAGTGCGAAGGCCACTTGTGGCTAGCGTATGTAGCAGGCAAAGATCTGGCTGGAGAACATTCCGACAGGTAATCGATTAAGTACAAATGCCTGTTCCTGAAAAACTTACAGCCCACCCTTTGTGAGAAGGTAGAGACAGTGGTATTCCTGAGACGGGACCGCTTCTGTGAGATCATGGAAAAAGTGGAACGCATGTACCAGATTCACATGCAGGTCCTGGGCTCAGGTTCCAAGGCCAAAGTGGCCGTAGTGAAAAAGAGCACCGAGTCATCCACCGAGTACATGGTGAAGGGGAAATCGAAAGATTCCCAACAGGACAAGCCTTCCAACCAGAACCAATGAGGCTCTAACAAGAGCAGACAAAGGTATTGGCAGAAGTCAAACCTTCAGAATACAAAGGGAAACAATGGACAATAACAGCGGTCCGGACCTTCTTATAAGGATTTGGCTGAGGAGAATGCCTGGCTCTGGGAGTTTAAGGCCAAAGTCCAGTTGCTCACGGTGGCCATCCTGGCTAAAACTGTGGTGGCCATTCCCTCCACTTCTCCATTGGATGAATCCAGTGGGGGTGATCAGTCAAAGTCTCCATACTCCAAAGTGGTACAAATGCTTAGAGAGATACACCCCTCACTTGACGATCTCAAGCAGAAACAAAGTGAATTGGACTGACGGTGTCAGGCCCTGGTTCACATTATTATCAAAATTGGTAACTGATGATTCCAGATGCCCATGTATAGAAGCACTGGTTGGGGGCTGCCAGCTCGAATTACTTCTAGATACAGGCACCACTGTTTCAGGTCTGCATCAAGATGATCTGTAGCTATCTCGTTGGTCCAAAGGGAAAGCCACTTCTGCCCAGATCTTTGAGGGGACCGTGATTACAATGTACCGGTCCAAACCAATCCCATTTGTCATCGGCACCTTAGAGGTGACACACCATTTTGACCACATGGTATTATGTCATCACTAGAGCATTTTGGGAATAGATTTTCTTTCTCACTGTGGCTGTGTACTAGACTTAGCCAATCGGCTATTGCTTCATATAACAGGCCTGTACCATATGCTTCTCATTTCTGACTCGCATGTAGTAGCAGCAGGCCAATGACGTGGATTATGACATCATCGTTATGCTCCAACAGCAGGAGCTATTCCCTCAATTGAGACCAATTCTGGAAAGGCATCGGGACACCTTTGCCAAACACAAACATGATTGTGGGAGGATGGACACCCTCATTCAGGTGCTGGTGATGAACTACCACATCAGAAACAATATCCTTTTCCAGCAGAGGCAATACCCTCTCTAAGGGCCACAGTTGACTCACTTTTGAAGCAAGGAATCATCAAGCCATGTGTGTCCACTGTCAACTCCCCTATCTGGCAAGTGAAGAAGCCCAACAATAGTTGGAGGCTCACAATTGACTACAGAAGACTTAACCAAGTCACTCCTAGTTGTGCACCCTCTGTAGCATCTGCCCCAGATATGCGCAAACTACTGAAACCAGAACACAAGTGGTTCAGTATCTTGGACATCTCCAGTGGTTTCTGGTCACTCCCACTGGCCCTGGAAGGCCAGTACAAGTTTGCATTCGTCTTTAAGGATGTCAGTACATGTGGAATTGTCTCCGACAAGGATTCCACAACAGCTCCTCCCTCTTCCACAGCCATATGAGGGATGCCATAAGGGGCTTCTCCACACCAGACTGCCTCCTGCAGTATGTGAATGACCTTCTCTTGGCCACCACAGGCCTAGAGAGACACGTGGAACCCCTAGATGAGCTCTTGACACTCCTACAGAGGGCAGACCTCAAGTGAAACCCTGCAAAGGTGCAATCCTGCCTCCCTGAAGTCTCCTTTTTGAGCCTGTGCATCTCTGCTGAGGGCAGGAGCCCCACCTTGGACAAGGTCCAAGGCATTCAGGACTTACTACTACCTACCAGTGTGGCTACTCTGAGACATTCTCTGGGTATGGTCAACTACTCCAGAGACTTCATTTGTAATTTCGCACAGAAGGCTGCACCCCTGTATGAGCTACTGAAGAAAGATATCCCCTGGCAGTGGGGACCAGAACACACAGCTGCTGTCACTTCTTTAAAGAAGGCTTTGGTCTCTGCTCCAGCTTCGGTCAACCCTAATCTAGAACTGCCATTTCATCTGGAAGTTGCCACCTCAGATGTGGGCATTTCAACAGTCCTTGCACGAAAGGCAAATGGCACCCTGAGGCCTATTGCCTGTACCTCACAGATGCTCTTCCCTGCGGAACAGAAGTACTCTCTGTGTAAGAGGAATCTCTTGGTGACCTTTTGGGCCATCAAACACTTCACCTACATCATAGGGTTTTTTCCTATTGTACTGCACACCAACCACACCCCCACCGACTTCCTACTAACAGATAGGATCAAAGATGGCAATGTATCTAGCATGAGACTCACACATTGGTCTCTCCTCCTACAAGATTGAGACTTCATGGTGCTTCCCACCAAAATGCCCTCAATTTTGGCAAATGGCCTCCTATACCAAGGAGATCCCCATGAGTGTGGCCTAGAGCCACCCATCCTGCCAGAGCCAGGCCCCTTCCTTCCCTCTACTGAGTGTACCCTAAAAGACCTTGCATTTTGTCACATCTTTGCTGCTGGATCTTCCTCCTATCACAAAGGAGAACAAATTGCAGGCTTTGGGATCCTGGTCCTTTACCCAGCAGGTGACACCTTTGAGGTGTTCAGGAAGTGCACAGTTAAATATTACCCAAAATGCAGAACTTGCTAAACTTGCCTGTGCCCTGGAAATCATCCATGGCAAAGGAGAGGAAGACACCATCATCTTCTCTGATTCTTCTTGAGTATGCAGATCTTTGACAGAATTTCTTCCTTTGTGGAAGACTCATGACTTTGCCTCTTCGGAAGGCACTCCAGTGAAATACAGGGACCTGCTCATACACATTGTCAGCCTAGCTGAGCAATTTGTTTTCAGGCTGTACATACACAAGGTTAAGGCCCACACATTAAGTCTGAGCCTTACTATGAGTGCAACGATCGAGCAGACATCTTGTCGAAGGATGGTGCTCGGGAAGGGGGAGGGTTATGGACTATGCAGCCCCACACTGAGACACACACAGTGGATGCACACAAAAGGGCCAAAGTGGTCCTTCTGGATTTACCTGCAATGTAAATTCATAGGATTTTTAGGAGCTAATAGACTTACGTCCTTGTTGCTCACCTTTCCTTAATTTAATGACTTCCACGGTTGTATTTATCCAAACTATGTTTGAATGCATTTGTTGATCTACTTGCCGCTACCTCCAGTGGTAGTCTATTCCAGTTCTGCACCACCCATTGGTTGAACCATTTAGTGGTGCATACCAATCGTGAATACCTTGCCTCCAACTGCAGTGGATGGGACTGTGGTGTAAGTGTTTTTGCTGGCTTCTAGTCCTATGCTCTCCCAGAGGTCGTCATCTCTTCAGGCCCTGTGGACCATACACATGTCCCTCCATCCCTCCTGTTCTCCAAGGAGAGCATATACAGTTCACATAATCATGTATTATAGCTTTTGCAGGTCATGTTGCTTATTGTCCTGGTGGCCCTCTTTTGGATCCTCTCCAATAATGCTACATCCCCTACTTTATGCGGTGACCAGACCTGGGCCCCATATTCCAGCACCGATCTTACCAAAGCAGTGTACAATGGGATAATGACCTCTTTGTCCCTGGATTTAATATGTCTCAATATACAGTTCAAGATCTGGTTGCCTTTTTTAGCTATGCGTCTGTAGTGGAGTGAAAACAACATGCCGTTGGAAACTGTGATACCCAGATCTCTTTGTTCCATTGAAGTTTTCAGTGGATGGTTCCCTAATGAGTATGTAACCTTAGGGTTTCTGATTCCTAAGTGCATAGCCTCACACTTGTCCAAATTCAACGCTAGTTTTGAATTTTTAGTCCAGCTGGCTAAGTTGTCTAGAGCTGTTTGTAAGGATGGGATAGCTTTTGTACTACCCACCTCTGCTCCCAACTTGCAATCCTCTGCGAATTTAAGCAACCAAACATTTGGTGTATTGTTTTGTAGTGAGGAAATATAAAGGTTGAATAAGCATGGCCCCAGTACTGACCCCTGGTGCACACTACTAGTAACCAGAGACAGATCCTCTAATACACACACTCTGTTTTCTGCCTTCCAGCCATTCTTGGATCCAAGCGGTTACCATAGAGTGGACCCCTAGCTTTTGCATTTCTATTACTGTATTAGTTCAGTGTGGGGGAGTTTATCAAATGCCTTTGAGAAATCCAGGAACACAATGTCGACTGGATTTCCCTTATCCATGACTCTGGTCACTCTTTCGTAGAAGGCCAGCATATTCGTCTGGCAAAATCTCCCCTTTGTGACTCCATGCTGTGTTTTATCAGTTAGTTAGTTCTGTTCCAAATATGTCAGGATTTGTTCTTTTAGTACACCTTCTAAAATCTTGGAGGGGATTGAAGTCAGACTTACGGGCCTGTAATTTGAGGGGTTCGATTTGTCTCCCTTTTTATGTTGATTGCGCGCATGCGCAAGAAACATATCACAGAGTTTCTCCAGAAACAGGTTGTGGAGGCGTGGCACTGTTGTGCCCAATGCCCCACAGCCTGAAAACTATCCCGTCCCCCAATGCCGTGGCATGCTGCTGCTGACACTAGTTCGGCCAGCGTGCCACAACTTTCTAAAAAATCAGCCGCTGCAATCAGGGGCCGCCTCGTCATTGCAGTGTCAGCCATCGGCTGCAATGAGGGAGCGACCCGTCACTGCAGGGTGGGATGTAGGACCCCTGATATTGTTTGTGAACATGGCGTCGACTTGCCGTATTCACAAACAGTATTCCCTCCATGTTTATTTGCCCTCTCCATCGGCGCAATGTACCCGTTTTATTGTCTGCAGATCGGGTGCCCAACCCCATCGGCATAAAGGAATCCCCCTTTGTTGTTTGCTGATGGGGTGCCCAATCCCTGTCGGCACAAAGGAATCCCTCCCCTTTTGTTGTTTGCCGACGGGGGTGCCCAGTCCCTGTTGGCAGAAAATAATTCCCTTCCCTGTTGTTGTTTGCCGGCCAGGGGTGCCCAATCCCCTGTCAGCTATAGTTGCCCCCAAAGCAAGAGTACTTGGTGGCATGCTGGGAGCCAACCCCAGCATGCCACATGCCCCTGTAAAGCTAAAAACGGTCCTGCAATGTTTTTTCCTTTTTTATTACCTGAAAAAAAGGAAATGGTCCCTCGTAGTCTCCCTGCCCCCTCCCACAACCCGCACCCACCCACTGCACACCCTGCCTCCCCACACCCCCTCACCCCATACTTACCTCTGGAGCCCGGCGCGATGATCTTCGCTGGACCGGGAACACGTCTGCACTCTTCAAAGCCGACCGCGAACTGAGGAAATGCCGGTAAGCTGTATAATGTAATACATAGGGTCTTTCAACCTTAGTGCATATCTCGGGCATTTTGGGAATTTTTCCACCAAATTTTCAACATGGGGTTTTTGGGACCCCTCCTCATGAATTCTTGAACTGTTATGGCGTTAATCGGGCCTGAAAGGTGGTTTCACGGTCACTGTGCGGAATCACTCTTCGGGGCTGATTAACGAAACGACAGTACCAGTGTTCATGAGGTGGAGTTTCAAAAAGCCTATGTTGCAAATCTGGTGGAAAAAATCAAAATAACTGTTGTTTGCGATGTGCATTATGCTTGGTTATATATGCCTTTCGTAACCTTGAATTTCAATATTTTCATGCCAGATTTTCAAACATTGGCATTTGTCACACCTCCTTATGAGCAGTACAGCTGTCATTGTTCACATCCTGGCGAAATGTGTTTCCGCCCAGTTCGGAGCAGAATGGCGTGGTCGCTGTGGGAAATCAGTGTTCTGGACAGATTAAGAAAATGACAGTGACACTGTTCATGAGTAGAGATCCTAAAATGCCTATGTTGAAAATTTGGTAACGATACTCCATAAAATGATTGTGTTACGAGTGTGCATTGCACAGTTGGCACGCACGCTTGTAACTTATCGAATTTATAATATTTTCACTCCAGATACTGGGATAACGGTTGCTACCTTCCAGTCTTGTACTACCTGTCCTGTATCCAATGATGTCTGGAAAATGTACCTCAATGGTGGCGCCAGGGATTCTGCTAGTTCTTATAGTACCCATGGGTGAACCCCTTCGGATCCTGGTGATTTATATGGATTTATGTTTTTTAACGTAGTTTCTATGACACCAATGTCTATGATAATATTTTTTTGGGTGTTCTTTTCAATAGTACCTGTCCCAAGTCTGCTGGACTATTTATTGAATTCTGTCGAGAAGTATGAAGTAGTTAAATTAGCCATTTGGACAGTGTCAGATATGAGCTCTCCCTTATTATTTCTGAGTGGGCCAATACCTTGTGAGGTGCCTTTTTTACTATTTATGTAAGAGTAGAATGCCTTGTGGGTCTCCTTTACTTTGGTTGTCAATGTTTTCTCATGTGTAGCTTTTGCATATTTGATAATCTTTTTAAAGGTTCTGGCTGCATTTTTATATCATGCCCATGATCTTTCCTGTTTGTTTGTTTTCCATTTCTTGAATAATCTGTTTCTTTTGTTGATCATTTTCTTTATTCTTGGTGTCCACCAGTGCAGTCTAGTTTTTGTATTTGTGTATTTATTTCTAAGTGGGACATTAACAGTTATTTCTTTATGGATTTTGTTACAGAATATTTCCCATGTCTTATTTAATGTTTTCCCTTTGAACTCTGTTTTCCAATCCCATATTTTCAGGTTGTTCCTGATTTGGGTTAAATTTTGCTTTGTTGAAATTTGGAACAGTAATTGTGCCTGAGCAATTATGATATGGTTCTTAAATTCTGTACTCTAGTCCCCCAGAATCAATAATAATGTCCACTGGATTTAGGGACCTGATGATGTCCAAGAGGGCGGTGTTTGCTTGTTTTGTCAGTGAGGGAGGTCTATAGATGAGGCCTATTATAATTTTGGGTTGCTTACTAGGGATTATTTTGATCCAGAGCTGATCTGGTTCATTTGAGCTCATATGTATCTCCTCTGCTTTAATGTTATCAGATACGTATAGTGCCACCCCCCCTTTCCTATACTCCCTAGATTTTTTAAATAGGATATATCCCTCGATGCTGTGGTCCCAGACATCCTGGGCATCCCACCATGTCTCAGTTATGGTGCATATATGTATGTTGTTTATATGTAGGATGTGTTTGAGTTCATCAAATTTATTCACCAGGCTCCTTGCATTCAATAGGATACAGTTCCAGTTCTCTGTTAATGTACCCCAGGTGTACAGAGTTTTGGGGAATATTTAGCCCAATTTGCCCCATAGCCCACCTGGATTTTAGTTTAAATCATCCCAAGTTGTTTCTTTAAACCTTTTTGCTAGGTACTTGGACCCTGTTTTGTTTAGGTGTAGGCCATCTGATCTAAAGAGATATGGATCTCCAAAAACTTCAGAGTTGTCTATGAACCTGAACCTCTGTTTTATACATAATTCACTGAGCCTGTGATTTATGGTTCTGATTTTTTGATTTTTGTATTCCTGGAATCCATGTACTGGTAAGATGCCTGACACAATTGTACTCCCCCCTTTGTTTTTAATGTCTGACAGAACTGCTTTGAAATATGTGTATATATCCTGCATTTTTCTAGTCTGGATGTCAAATGGTAGATCCAGAGATAAAAGAGATATATGAATATCTCTTGAAGGAAACTCAAATGGAAATGTCTTTGAACAAACCATTCAAAAAACATTTGGACAACCTCCACTTCTCCACAGACCAGAAGTTGGCCTTATACCACTCTAGTGATCAAAAACTGTGGATGTTTCCCCAATCGCTACGTTCAGAATTCATCCACCAGGTCCATGACACCACTACAGGCAGACACCAAGGGGCAGACAAGACCTTGCAAGGACTGAAAACCATGGGCTGGTGGCCCGGTGTGACAACTGATGTCCAACATTATGTAGAAAATTGCATTACCTGTGTTCAGAACAACCCCATCCCTGGGAATAAAAATGCAAAACTACTCCTGTTTCTCACAAAGGCAATCAGGCCTCTGAAATGCAATTCAAGTTAATTTCATTGGGCCTTTGCTCAGCACTAACAGAAACAACAAGTATGCACTTGTGATCACCGACCTTTTCTCGAAATGGGGTAGAAGCCTTCCCATGTAGAGCAAACACGGCAAAAGCTACTGCCAAAATCTTGGTAGATCAAGTCTTTACCAGGTGCGGCCTATCCCTTTAGGTAGATTCTGACAAAGGGACTAGTTTCATAGGAGAATTACAGTAATGCAAGAATGTTTGGAGTTACTGGGAGTTAGCAAAAATTTCCACATTGCTTAAAACCCACTGTTCTCTGGACAGGTAGAGAGAGCTAACAAACAGATTAATGTCCAAATTTGCAAATAAAAATGCTAAAAGTTGGGACACTCTATTGCCCTTACTCCTAATGGCAATCAGAGCTACCCCGTCTGCAGCAACCCGGTGCACACCTTCTGAGGTGATGACCGTCAGACAGATGAGACTATCGGAACATCTGTGGATCAATCTGAACACCCCCACTGCAGACAAAGTGTCAACAGATGCTTATGTCATGCAACTGAAGGAAAATCTTGTTCAGACTTATCTCTTTGCTGCCAAAAAATTTGGGCTAGGCTAAACAGCAATCTAAATATACTCTGACAGGAATGTCAAAGACGTTGATTGGTAGGTAGGAGACCAAGTCGTAGTACTGAAATTCTCCACACCAGCCCACCCAATTGCAAACAAATGGGCGGGTCCCTATGACATCATCAACAAATTGAGCCCTGCTGTCTACCAAGTGCGGCTAACAGACCACAAGAAACCCATAAACGAATGGTATCATGCCAACCACCTGAGACTGTACAAATGTGATTAATGCTCCTTCCCTTAGACGGGAGAGGAGACCTGTCCTCTAACCTGTTAATTTCTTTGTTTTTAAGAAACAAAATTAACCTCGATAATCTCTTTCCTCATCCTGGGCATCTGGAAGGCCCTATCACAACCAGATCCAGCGCACCCAGATCCAGACAAAACCTTGACGAATTTCCAAATGGCCCTTGGACCTCTAAGCTACGCATTTGCAGGCCCATTCCTATTTCCACCCATACCACCTGAACCAAAGGTGGCCATTCAACTCCCATCTACCCATGTGACTGTCCAAGAGGGAAGAAATGCATATCTTAATGCCATGGTTGTCTCCCCAGACAACTCAACTCTGCAAACCGAATGGACAACTGGTACTTCGACTGGACGAGAAATTTCAGTAGCTCGCCTTGCCAAAGGATCTTTTCAAGGCTGGCCCAACATCCTTATTTTCCCCAATGGAACTTTGCGCATATGCCAAGTTAATCAATGCCATACGGGCTTCTACAATCTCACAGCAATGATGAGCCCTGGCTTTTGTTACCAGTTTCCCAACACCACCTTGCGCAAAAACTGTGTCAACCAATCTATTGCTACAGCTGCTCTTTTCTTTACAGTCATCCCACCATCCAAAAATGAATCCTTGCAATGCCCAATCATGGAGCCAGATCCTCCCAGTGACCTGGCTGCAACTTCTGTCCCTGGGACTCTGATTAACAGAATTCTATTTATGCATGTTCCTATTGTTTTGAACCTTACCCACTGGAACATGACTGAGTTTGGCCACTGTTCCACCACTAATGTGTTCAGATTTCACACTGTGATACTATTAGATGCAGCCTGTCAAGCATGTGCACAAGACCCTGTAGCTGGGCACCATACTATGGACTACAGAGGAGTGTTCCACCCCAAACACCCTAAGAGGAGTTTGGGATTTTCTGATGTTACGGGCATAGCTGGTACTGTTACGAGTATATTTGGATCCGGAATGTCCATTTGAAACGGAGCCGATTTGGCTAAAATTCGCAGACATGCTAACATTTTTAACAGTAAGTTATCACAAGGTGTCATACAGCCCATGCTACATGGTATAGATGGTATTTCTCAGGAGGAAAGATTCAAGGTGTATATCATGCATGATATAGCACGTTTATTCAATGAGTCCCGAAACAAAATCAATGAATTGATCTTTAACAATAACAAAGAAGCTAAAAAGCAACACATAGGCAGGGAAATCTGTTGTTCAGCTTATGGTACTTATGCCATAAACAGTATCACAGATCTCCTCCGGGATCTGGAGTCAGGAAGGATCCCAGATTTAATCCATGACAAACGTATGGCTAAATGGTATTGTTCCTATTGTAAAACCCTGTCATGCACCTCCAGGTGAATGGCCAGGACAGTTCTATGTGATAATGGTGATCACTGAAGCTGATCACCGTTCACGGCGAATGTACATTGGCCAATCAGTTTCATGATGTACCGCCCTGGCGCATATTAAAGGGTGCTGGGACTTACATCTTTTATGTAACCCCCTACTAAAGGATTCTCAACTCCAGGAGGGTGTATGTTGGGGGGGGGTGCAAATTGAAAAAAAAATAACTTTCGGGCCGGGCGCAACAAAATGTATCCTTGTCCAGACCCAAACCCAGCACCCTAGCAGCTGAAGCCTGCAACCCACCCACCATGCCACGGAGCAGTTCAGCAGTCCATTGCCACAACACACCACACAAACCTTCCCTCCCCTTCTGCTGTGCTCACTTGCCCCCCAAGCACGCGTAAATATGTATAGCGACAGGATGTCACTATACCTGCAGTTGCCCACCCCATCCAGTAGCCCTCTGATAAGGCGCTGCTATTGAGTCACCCTTTTTGGTGTGTGCTCAATAGTGAGTGCCCTTATCACTGGATACCTGCCAGAACTGTGTCCTTTTCATTGGTCACAACATGGAACTTGGGCTATGTCACACCACACCTGAATCAATGACCCTGCTACACATCACGTGCATGCACCATGAGGGACACCCTGTATGTTACCTTCCCTGCGTTGCTCCCAATCTTCAACAAGAGATCTTCAGTCTTTACCAAGCTGTCGAAAGTCCACTCCATGGGTATCTAGAGGGCAGCATCTACCGAGAACGGACAAAATTGCCTCCTTTGCTGGTGTTTCATCCTCGTCTAGATGCCTCAGTAACCTCACATACTGACTATTGTGCCATGAAGGGCTACCACTATTTGTGCAGATGTGATGTCTTTGATATAACCACGCCTGTGTGTGGACGGAAAAGGGGGAGGAGCAGGCAGATGTACTGAATGAATACTTTTGCTCAGTGTTGGGGGAGGGTGGGGACAGGGGGAGAAGAGGCGACAGATGGAAGAATTGAGGCAAGTAGAGTCATAGAGGGACTGAGGACACTGAAGGTAGACAAGGCAGCAGGGCTGGATGGTATCCACCCCAGGGTGCTGAGGGAGATGGCGGAGGTGTTGGCGGAGCTGCTGGCAGATCTGTACAGCACCTCACTGGAGTCAGGATGTGTGCCACTGGACTGGAGGATGGCACATGTAGTAACATTACACAAGAGTGGGCCAAGGGATGAACTAGGTAATTATCGTCCAGTAAGTCTCACCTCCATATTGTGCAAACTCATGGAAACGATACTAAAGGAAATACTGGTGTCGTACCTGGAGGACAATGGCCTCCAGGATGTGAGACAGCATGGGTTTGTTTCAGGGAAGTCTTGTCAAATCAGCCTCACCCAATATTATGACTGGGTGACAGGTGAGCTGGATAAGGGTCATGCGGTGGATGTTCTTTACTTTGACTTCAGCAAGGCCTTCGATTCAGTGCTTCATGGGAGGCTTGGGGAGAAGCTAACTGGTGTAGGGGTAGGGGCAAAAATGATGAACTGGATTACAAGCTGGCTGAGTGGCAGGCTGCAGCGGGTGGTCATGAGAGGGGAGCTCTCTACTCCAAGGCCAGTGATGAGTGGGGTGCCACAAGGCTCTGTGTTGGGGTCAGTATTGTTTGGGCTCTTCATATCAGACATTGCACATGGGGTAGTGAGCAAGATAAGTCTGTTTGCTGACGACACCAAATTTGGAGCAGTGGTGGATGGAGAGGAGGGATGGAAGCAGATGCAGGGGGACCTACGCAAGCTACAGGAGTGGTCAGAGAGGTGGCAGCTGGGGTTCAATGCAAAGAAGTGTAAGGTTTATGCACTTTTGGGTGAAGAACCCAGGGAGAGAATACTGGCTGGGGGGGGTTAAGCTGGGGATCACTGAGGAGGAGAAGGACCTAGGGGTAATGATAACAGGGACCATGAACAACACTGCCTAGTGCAGGAGAGCAGCTGCAAAAGCGAACAAAATGCTGGGGTGCATAGCAAGGGGGTTTTCATCCAGGTGAAGAGAGGGGATCTTGCCCCTCTACAGGTCACTGGTAAGGCCGCACTTAGAGTATTGTGTGCAGTTTTGGAGGCCATACCTAAAGCGTGATATCAGGCTATTGGAGGGGGTGCAGAGGAGGGCAACAAAGATGATATGTGGAATGGAGGGGAGAGACTATGACAGCAGGGTGGGAGACCTGAATATATACACCCTGGGGGGTAGAAGGGACAGGGGGGACATGATAGAGACGTTCAAGTATCTGAGGGGAATCAATAAGGATGGGGCAGATGGGGTCTTTAAGTTAAGGGAGGGAGGGTCACCAGGGGGCACGGGCTAAGAATAGATGGGGGAAGATTTAGGAAAGAAATAAGGAGACACTATTTCACAGAGAGGGTGGTAGCAAAATGGAACACCCTTCCAGAATGGGTGGTATCATGTAAATCTGTGAACAGCTTCAAAAGGGCATGGGACAGGGAACGGGGAGAGTGAGGTGGGGGAGGTGGGGGTTGCAGTGGAATGACAAAGGGAGGGGGTGGGGCAGCTGCAAACTAGGGGTGTTGGCTGCACACTCGAGCAGACTTAGATGGACCGGGTGGTCTGTTTCTGCTGGCACATTTGTATGTTTGTATGTTCGTTTGTTATTCTGCAAACTCTTTGAACTGGTCATATATGTTTGATGATGACCTATTTGACAATATTTCTGTTCCTGTTAGTGTCACTTCACTGAATGGCACAAGAATTCAACCACAGACTGTACAACAACTCACCAGCCATAACGAATGCTTCCATTACCTGCCCAGTACAACTCACAAAGTGGCGCCTTCCTCAAGTTTATGTGACCTACAACAGCGATGGACAATACTGTCTCATAACCAACTACGAGACCTTCTCCTATGGATTTCTCATGTGTGATGTAACTATGCCCAACTTCTGTTTTATAGCTCGAGTGCACTGTCGTTGGCCATATGGTTATCACACCGGTTCCACCCCGGAACTTGATTACATTGATAGTGACCCTGACTGTCTGAATGCTATGGAACAGTATTTACCAGAGTTTAATGTGCATATTGTCAGTGTCAGTGGCTCAGTAGGTAGCACACTCGCCTCTGAGGCCAGGAGATCAGAGAGTTGTGGGTTCAGTTCCCACATCTGGCACTTGGGTTAATATCCCAGTACTGACACTGTAGTGCAGCATGAGAGGGGTGCTGCGCTTCTGAGGTGCCGTCTTTCGGATGAGACGTTAAACCGAGGTCCCATCTGCCTGGATTGGTGGTAGTTCAGGTGGCTGTTAAAGATCCCATGGCACTTATCGGAAAGAGTAGGGGTATTTTATTGAGAAATGTTGGGCTTCATTACAAAAAGCAAAAAGACAACTCATACATTAAATTAATAATAAACAGAGTACAAACAGAAAAACAGCAAAGAAAAAAAGAAACAACATCATTCTAAAAAAGGGAAAGTACAATTTTGCCATAAAAGATGAACTTTTGCACTAGGTAATGTTTGAAAATCATGTAGCTTAATTGAATTCAAAGCATGACAAATATTATTAAGAACTTCATGTAAAGGAAGCACTTTTTTATGCAATACTAACAAACATCTTGCTTGCCACAAATGGTATCTAATAACAACAAAAAACACATATAAAGTATCAACATGATATTTGGAATTCAAAATGGTACTAGTACAAAACATAATCTGATCATAAGATAATTGAGAAAATAAAGGCTCTAAACACATATCTCCTAGTTGGGACCATAAATCCTAGAAAATGGACACTCCAAAACAAATGTGGCTGTGTTTCAAGAACATCTTGGCAGGACACTCTAGGACAATAACGAGCATTTAAGGCCTTATGTTTATGATTTCCTTAACTCCCAATTTACCATAGTTACTTTGCCATACCATATCCCAAACAAAGGGAGGGAGACGTGGATTAGTAAGCTGTTTAATAACCCAGGCTATTCGATTTACTGGACAGAAGGGAAAGGTAACAGGTTCAAAGGCTTCACACCTCCATATGTGTTCATAAATCAGTTTCCTGGTAAACGTACAAAACTCCAATGAGGAAAAACCCCAAGACAATGCCATTTTAAAACTTTCCTTACCATAAGCTGGAATTTGTGAGGAACGGGAAAAAATATTCTTATGTACAGGGTCCCAGTGCGATAGACATAATGAAAACCATGAGAGAAAGAAAGGCTTCCAAATACAATCACCAGGTTTAAGGGCCTTACCAAAATTATAGGAAAAAAAGACTATAGAAAAAGTCAATAGGGTGGATCATATTAACCCCACCCTCACTTATGGGTCTGTATGTAAACACCCGTTTGATTGGGTTAAGCCGAGACCCCCAAAACCCTTGAAAAAAGACACCATTTAATTTTGAAAAGAGTCCAGAGGGAGGTGGAAAAATGGAACAAAGATACAAAAAAAATGGCAAGATTAAAGTTTTCAGTAAAACCACTCTCTTTTTTTTTCCAATTAAAGATGATTTCCAACAGGCAACCAGGCCTTCGGCCTTATGAATAGCACTAAGCCAGTTGTGAGTAGATGTATCACCAGATCCAAAAAAAACCCCTAAATATTTAAAGAAGTCATTTTTAATGTGAATTCCAGCGTAAGTACCATTAGGCGGAAGAGTAGTATGACCCACAGGTACCCCCACGCTTTTATCAAAATTAATTTTGGATCCTGAAAAGGACGAAAAAGTCGTAAGAATTTGAAAGAGGTGTTCTTCTTTGGAACTCCTATCTACTATCACTACCAAATCATCCGCGTAAGCTAATAACTTTATGGGGGGTACATTAAGGGGTCCTTGTATTCCAATGATATTTGGACACTGTAAAATAGCCCTTATTAATGTATCGATATAAAAATCATATAGTATGGGGCTTAAAGGGCATCCCTGCCGGACACCCCGAACAACTGAAATGGGATTCCCAAACCAACCATTAACGTTTGGAATTATAAAAGCCCCCTTATACAAAGACTGAATCCAAAAAAGAAATTTATCTGGGAATCCAAAAGCTTTTAATACAGAAAACAAAAATTCATGAAGAACTCGATCAAAAGCTTTTTCTTGATCTATGCCCAAAACAAAACCAGACGCCATTTTCCTATCCCTAAAACAAATAATTCCCGTAAGAGTATTAAATTATCCTGCTGATATCTGCCAGGGATACTGCACGTCTGGTAAGGACTCAAAAGAAAGCAACCTTAAGCATTCTATTCAAAAGAATTTTAGCTAATATCTTATAATCCACATTTAATAGGCTGAGGGTACTCAATTACTTAGTTCAGTAGCATCCCCTTTTAAAAATCAGAATTAAAATGGCTTCCTTCATTGATTTAGGCAAGAAACCAGAGCTCAAAATCTCGTTATACAGCAAAGTTAAAGTAGGAGCCAAATCAGAGGAAAAGGTTTTAAAGAAACGCGCTGTAAGGCCATCGGAACCGGGGGCAGAATGTAAACATAATTTATCAATAGCTTGTTTAACTTCAAACACAGAGATATCTTCTTGTAGTTTTTCTTGATCCGAAACAGAAAGTAAAGGGAGATGCAGTGATTCAAAAAAAGATTTAGCAGACACATAATCAGGTTTACTACCTAACATATTAAAATGTGTTGTTCAACAAGATGCACTAAAGCTTCTGGTTCAGTAGTGAACGAACCGTTAGGGATTTTAAGCACTGTATTAATTTGGAGGTAACACGAGTCTTGCAAGTCTTGAAAGGGTCTAAACCCTTCCTATCCATCCGAGTCCCAAATTTGGCTTCCTGACTCAAAGTACTAGCTCTATCGTACTGCATTTCCCTCATCTGGCTAAATAACCTTAATTTGATCACTAAAATTGTGGCAGGTAGTATTAGCCAGAGATAATAAATGCTGAAGTTGATGTCTCAGGGCCAGATACTTTACATATTTCCTGTTCTGAGAAACAGCCGCCATGGTTTGAAAAACAGACTTCAAACGGGACTTAGAGTCTTCCCACCAATCCGTGATAGAATCATAGAGTTCAAAAACTGATAACCTAGCTGTCCATTCCTTTTGCCATAATTTCTGAAAAGAGGGGGTATCCAAAAGGGAGTCATTAAAGCGCCAACGGTTCTTTTTACATCGGGGTGCTGATTCCCATGAGAAAGTCGCAAAAGCGACATGGTCAGAAGAATTCTATCCCAATAGTGCGACAAGAGAGGACTGCAAGACTTTAGATAAAAAATGAAATCTATCTGAGTACGTAGGGCCCCTTTAAAAAAAGTAAAGCCTCCTTTAGGATGAGATATCCTATATGCATCAATAAGTTGGGCTGTAGTTATAATATCTCTAAGAGCAACAGAATCACAAAACAGTTTAGAAGTCTTGAGACCTCTGTCGTCCAGCTGCAGGCCACAATTAAAATCGCCTACCCACAGCGTCAATCTAGAAGTGTGCAAAAAAGGTCTCACTAGATTAAATAAAGAGACCCGTTGGGCCTTGGTTTGGGGAGCATAAACTGCCACAAGGCGAAAACGCTCTTTAAAGTAAGTGAAATCAAGCAATAATGCCCTCCCAGGTAGAATGTCAATCAATCTAGAAACATGAAAATTCGGGTTGGAAAATAAAATACCGATACCATCACAAGTATCTGAACCTGAAGACCAAAAGGACGGGCCAGTGGTCCATGCACGAGAGGCCTGCTGTAGCTCATTGTGTGATTTGAGCCTAGTATCAACCAAACATATGATATCACATTGTAAATCTTTTATAGTCAAAAAAATACCACCTAATTTCTTTTGTCCCTTAATGCTATTAACATTAAGGGAACAGATGGATAAAGAAGCCATTTGATTCAAGTATCAATATGAAATTTACCCTTCTGACACTGTCTGGTCCTTTTTGCTATAGGGTCCAAATCTCGGCTACCTTCAGGTTCAGGGCAGGACTGGATAGAGGAGGTATCCGTCTCATTTCCACCAGAGTCTTTATCGGGAAGATCCATAGCCAAAATGGCAAATTTGTTGGGGGATTGCCAGGTACGAGGAACTACTTGTTTTCGACTGTGAACAGCCAGACCCCTTCTAGTTCTCTTATGGGTAACTGGGGTAAAGCCAGAAGAATCTAAATCAGAAGCCAATTGCAAAGGGGGGGGGGCATTTCAACATCTGGCTTATCACTCACTGAAGTTTGTAAGGTGGAATCAGAAACTAAGGGGGAAACAGTTTCAGCCGGGAGAACTATTTCCGAGGACAAACCAGATTTAGTTGTCTCCAACACTAAGGGAACATGCACGTCTACAGCAGTAGAATGGTTATCTATATCACTAATAGTAATTAAATGCTTTCGTTGGGCCATGGTAATTAAGCCTTCATGTGAAGGACAGTGAAGCCTATTGTGAGAGGCCCAAGGACATCGACCATAAGCATGTCCCGTACCCTCACATAAATTGCACTTAAAAGGATTAGAACAGGCATTAGAAGAACGGCCAAATTCAAAACAATGACTACATTTCAGGATGCTACAAGCTGAACTAAGATATGTACGGGAGCCACATTTGAAACACGATTTAGGTTGGCCAGCGTAGTAAATAAGGCCTTTATCCTTACCCAAATAAAAAAACTAGGTAAGTGTTGGGTCCTGTATTAGAGGAAAATAATTTAACTCTCACCCTCCAACTACCATCCCAAATCTGTTCACTATCTAACATTGGGGAGGGTCTGTTAAGTACCTCACACCTTTTATTCAACCAAAATAAAATGTCTTCCACATTAACTCCTTCATTTTTGAAAATAATTGTGATATTCCGAACTGCAGGTTTAGTTAAAGGAATGACTTGAAAAGGTGCCCAAAGGGGGGAAGTCTGAAGAGTTGCGTACTGGGCCCAGAATTTATCCAGACTAGAAACTTGTTTAAAACTGACATCAAAATTGTTGTTACCGATATTAATCAATGCAAAAATTTCTTGTGCGGAGAACTTCATGGACCCTTTAAGTAGTTGTCTAGCAACATATAGGCAGTCTGGGGTTCCTCCAACCCACCTTTATAAAGGAGGCGAGGCGCATACGTCTGGGAGCAGGTTCCCTTTTGAGGTAAATAGATCAGTAAATCTAAAACCATCAGGTTTATCTGTATGTATACTATCCTTAGACTGAACTACAGGTTTTGGTACAGGACTGAAAACTTTCTGAACCTTTGGGGTAAAACGAGGTTAAGTCCTCAGGAGCAGGGGCAACCTTATTACAGCCCGGAGAGGGCACTGTTGTAATTATACGTTCTATAACATTTTCACCAAGATCTACAATATTATCAGCAGAAGTAACATGTGCACAATTAGTACCCCGGGGTTCGTTGGAGCTCAAAATTGTAGCTGCTGCAGTAGTAGTAGCTTTCTGTAACATCAACAAGTAGGAAGGGTCTTGAGAATCTGGTGTCCAAACACCACCGTCTCCTTTCTCCCAACCAGCACTAATCAGAGCGTTATCCGGAGACCAAGCAGAGGAGACCTGAGGAGAGGACAGTGCGTCTGGTGCTTGCTTATGTTCTGCGAAAAGTAAACCGCCACGCTTACTCCAACCTGGAGTTTTGTCTGCAGAAAAAATATATACCTCTTGTTCCATGATCTTGTTCCCCACAGTAGCGACGGAAACATTCGTGGGGATATCAGAAGTAGAAACGGCAACAAAATCTCCCGGTACTCCGCAGGCAGGATACGTAGAAACAGTTCCAGGCTTTAGGCACACCACATCGTCGGGCAAAGGACTGCCAGCCTCAGTCGGAACAACCGCAAATGCGGAAGTGAGCATAGGAGACGCCGTATTGTCAGCGTCAGCTGCAGCAAGGGGCTTACTGTGAGCAGCGTCTCCAGACGTAGTAGACCGCTCAGGCGCCTTATCGTATGCAGAAAGTCTGTCGTCCAGCAGCTGAACTTGCCGCATCAGAGCCACTCTCTTTTCTTGCAGTTTAGAACGGGAGGGAGAAGAAACGGAAGAGTCGGTAACTTGCACACCTTCTTTAACCAGTAGACTGTCGCTAACGTTATCTGCAATAATGCTACCACCAGACATAGCGATAGCTAAAACATTCTCTGGGGCCTCAGAGTTACTAGCACGGAGGAGGCCCACTGTCCTGTACTAACGACATCCATCTCCTCCAGGGATTCGCGCCGACTGGCCATCAGGCAGCCAGTAGCATAGGCTCCACCTACGCAGAGTAGGGGAAATTCCCCGGTGTCCGGGACAAATTTCCCTCATTCACTAAAAATACCACCAACAATTTCATCTAGTGCAAGGTCAGTTGGCATTCATCTGTATCCCCCTCCCCCGGGCTGTGCCTGAAAATAGGCAGGATTTGTCTAGTGCACTTACCCGGTCAACAAAAACTAAATATATATACTAAATAAATAGGAGGCAGTATGGCGCAGTGGTTTAAGACCCTGAGCTGCAAATTGGGAGACCTGGGTTTGAATCCCACAGCTCCCACTTGCATACTGTGTGACCCTGAGCAAGTCACTTAACTTCCTCATGCTCCCAGGTTGCACCTGCAAACAAGCTTTCAGCTTAGTGTGTCTCACCTGGTAAAATAATTGGTATAAATAAATATCGACCCTCTCACCCTGTATCTTCGATCCCTGTTAGAAAGGATGCACACTTTATTCATATTAGTAACAACATTACTAAGGCAGGCAATTCTCTAAATGACTTATTTCATGATGGTGATTTAAGTACCGCATTGTCCAGCACTTGGTTGGAACTGACATTTAAAGGTTTTGTTATTATTCAAGTTTTTCTAATTTTTTTCCCCTCATTATTACCTTATGCTGTCTACGCCGCACACTTAGCATCGTGTGCAATTGAAATTTCTCCACTCTACCCATTCTGCTTGACTGTAGCCAACCACACTTTCCCTAGTAGTATTGCCTCCTCATCAGGCAACAAGGGGGGGATATATAGATCTGCCTGACCTACAGTCCCTAGTGTGGACTACCATGTTCTATGATACAGCATAAGGCATATTGGCATTGGTATATTGCTATGATGTGCTTACAAACTATTATGCAGCATAATTATTTTTGTGGTGTTAGCGCGCCACCTACAGCTATTAGCCATAACGCTATGAGCAGCATATTTTATGAATCATTGTGTTGTAACTCAAAAGTAGCCTTAGTCAGCATAACGCTTATCACTATGCACGTGCAAAACCTAACGGCCTTGGGTGTGAGCTGCCCGCCATACCCACGAATAGAATTGCTTTGTTTAGCTTCTCTGCTATGCAGATGAGCTGGTTACCAAGTAACAGACCCTCTTATCTCTGACTGTAATGATCCACGTAATCCTGTTTCTGGCTGAGTTTCTCTATGATGACATCGCAGTGTTTGGAGGTTCCAAACTCCCAGCAGGTATTGCTGTCATTTTTACATGTATTTGGGGAATAAACCTTTATTCTGTGATGCCTGTCTTCTGTGTTGTGTTTTGCCATCAGGTTTAGAATCCTGCCAAACCCAACATCGTAATTAAAAAAAAAAGTAAATGTAACAGCACTTTGACTCACTTAGGCTGCTCCCTGGCCTTCGGGTCAACTCAGTATACACCTCCAAGGGGCTGGCCTGGGTTCCATAATAGTCAGCAAATATAGTGTGGTGCCTCTACCTGGGGTAAGTGGCAGGGTATGCCTGTGGGAAAAGAACAGATTATCACCCCCCCTAGGAAAATATATAAGCTGCCCCCGAACACCTTCCCCACACAATAGCAAATCCTCTCCCCCAGCAAATTGATTGCAATAAGTCACAGCAACAGTAGTTAAAATGCAAACAGTGTGATTTTTCATTGATGGAGGAGACAAAGGGAGAATATGAATCAACACAACACTTTCTGAACCAATGGTTCCCCACACTGTAACTCTCCTCCCACCACTGGGTACACCCAGAAATGTCCCTACACAGTAGGTACCTCACTGTGGTGATGATGCAGGCATGAGGTCTTTTGTCGGGTCCCAAATAACTGTTAACCACTTTTAATTCTTGGACTGTCTGCCTGGGCACAACTTTGAAGGTGACGCAATCCAGCCCAGAACTTACCCCCTGTAACCTGACTAGCTAGCTAGCTAATGAGACTCCCAAAAGCCGCAGCTCAGGGTACTCACAGTTCTACAGTTCACACCAAGGGTTTTCAGCCAGCTGAGAGGCAGTCAGAATAGCAGTTGCACAGTACCGTCTAGGTCTCTGGATGGTGGTGTACCACAAGCTCGCAGATCTAGAAACCTGAAGAAATTGAAGTTGCGCTGTTCTTCACCTGCTTGGCCTTGCCAGCTTCACCCGGGGGCCTTTGTAGACAGTTTTCACACAGGCAGGCCTGTCGACATCTTCTCCACTAGTCTGCTTTCGCTTCTTCTGTCTGACAGAAATGATAAATGTGGTCCCCTAGACCTCCTCTGTTACAGCCCTGATCACACAGTCTCAGATGGGCACGTTCTCGGTCTTTTAACCCCAGCACTCACCCTCTGGGTGTCTCTTTTCACAGCAATGCTGGACCCTTACACAGTCACTTGCCCCAGCACTCTCAGTCTCTCCCCTAGCTAGAATGTTCACTCACCAAACAATTACTCCACTGAAGAGTCACAGCCGTTCAGTCTGCATCTGTGGTTCACCAGTCTTATCAGGTTCATAGTACTGCCCAACCTTGGATTCACCAGGGAGCAAAGTGAAAAAATCTCAGCAGCACAACCCAGTCTCTATGCCTCCTGCAGCACAACTTGGTAATTTCTCTTTAAAGTCAATGGTCAAAACCAATGGGAACACAAGTGTAGGGAGTTTGGCTCAGGATCCCACAACAGTCTTTTCCCTCTCACCACACACTTCAGCTCCTCTTGACGACTCTC
The DNA here is from genome assembly GCA_016271365.2 of Neoceratodus forsteri. Taxonomy (NCBI): domain Eukaryota; kingdom Metazoa; phylum Chordata; order Ceratodontiformes; family Ceratodontidae; genus Neoceratodus; species Neoceratodus forsteri. Next base: position 135,521,245 of record CM028130.1, on the reverse strand, counting down.
CTTTTGGGTGGCAAAACCAGTCCTATTATAGATTCTGGCAGCTCCTCTTCTGATTGGTTACTGCTTTCCTGGGCAAACTTAGTGACCTGACACATTACCTTGCAGCCCCCTGGGTATTGTAGTTCTGGGGGGGGGCTGCCTTATTTGTTTTCATCAGTGTCCAAATAATCCAGCCCTTTATCTTTTACACCTAAGCCCTTAAAAAAGGCTGAACACAGTTCTCCCCTAGACCGGAGGTTTCCAATCATCAGTTCATCGGTTCCCTGGCTCTCCTGTATCCCCAGGAGCCAGGGATATAATTTAACATCAGTCGCATGACCAAAACCAGAAATGGTGCTGTGGCTCCTTTAAATTTCTGTCCCTGGCAGCTGCGCATGCCCAGTACAGTGCAGGCCACCATTTTAGTTTTACAATTTTGTGGTCCTGGTTTTTGTAACCCCACCAGGACTGCTTCAGCTTCCCAAATGTGCCCAGAGGCACGGCAATAGCAATTGGACCTTGGCCCCACTCAGAATATGGGCTGAGGTCCCAGAATTTCCACGGCCATGGCCGCGGAGCAGGAGAAGGGTGGCCATGCTCGAGTCCCCCCACAACCACTTGAGGACACTGCCTAGAGGAGCGGAGGGTGGTAGCCCTAACCAGGTAAGCCATTTGGGGGGCTTACATAAATTAAAAGTGACAGTCGCACCTGCTTTGTCACTCGTGTGCCCCAGGCTCCAGCATGTCGCTCTCGGTGAGTGCGGGAACAGAACGTGTTGGGGACATCGAAGGAGTTGCACTGTTGTGGGAACCGCATGGTTCAGGACAAGATTTATTTTTACTTTTACTCATGGTTCCCTATCCAGATAAGTTTTTCCTTTTTTTTTATCATTATTATTTTATTCTTTGGTAACAGGGTAAGGCCAACTAGGCGCAAGTGCCTGTTTTCTGGGGTGACCTGAGAGCACTGAGGAGGTTAACTGACTTGCTCAGAGTCACACAGTATGGAAGCTGAGGTTGTGGGAATCAAGCCCAGGTCTGCTGGATTTACCACGCTCATTTATGGCTTGTTATTCTAACTCTAGGCTAAACTGGCAGCCCCACTGTTACTTTATAACTTGTGAAGAAAAATTAGTTTGGTGTGATTTTTCTTATACATGTCATCAGCGCAATAAACACTCTGGGGATGTGTAATTATGTTCAATAATAACACTTCTCTCTCTCTCTCTCTCTCTCTCTCTCGGGTGTTTAAAGGGACTCTTGCTGCGTACTTGGTATCTATTTTTAATGTATCTTCTTTCTGTCTCTGTCTTCAATTGTGAATAAATAAACAGAAAACAGAGCAAACAACAGGAGAAGATGAAAAACATGAAATAAGATTTAGGTAATAGCTACATTAGCTGGCAACATTTCTTGTTCGCTTGGGGTGTGTTGAGTCTTGCTGATGTCTTCATTACGAGGCATTTGCACGTAGGTAAGCATGAGGAATCTTATTATAAACCATGACATCATTCTTGGCCAGTTAGGATGGTTTATTTCTAAACATTCTGAGTACTCTTTTTTTTTTTTTTTTTCCACAAGAGGTACACAAACAGTTCTAAAATTCTACAGTTCTAAGTTCAGTTAGTGGCCATAATCTACTTCATCACACAGGTTTCTCTAATTTTCTACAGACAGTTTTATTTTAAATCCAAGCTGAATTTTGTAAGAACAGAAATCTTCAATATGATTTATAATACGTTTATATGTACAGTACCTGTTTTCTTATGGTTGTGAGTTGGTTCTCCAGCCCTTTGTGTGCCAGAGATTTAGACAGTGTTTATATGTACAGGTTATGTGTTTCTTCTGGCTGTTAAGTTTTTCTTCTCCAGTTCTTTGTGTGCCAAAACTGCTTAGCTTTACTCGCAGCTTTTTCACTCAGAGACTTCAAGAATACATTCTTATATAACCACAAGAGACACAATAACTGTACCTATAAACATATAACAGGCACAGGATTCTGTGCTGGTGTACTACAGTAGAGACATCACTACTGTGGTTCAGCAGCTTTCTGACATCACTACTGTGGTACAACAAGGGACATGTCAAGTTGTGCCAGTCATGTCGCTGCGCAATACCTCACCCTGAACTCTTCACTCCAGTGTGAATCCCAGCCCTGCAAAATTCAGCCCTGGATGAGTTTGTTTTCTAATATTTACACTGGGGGTGAATTGCCCAGGAATGAATTGTGCAGGGTGGCGAGTCACACCAGAGCGAAGAGTCTGGGGTGAGTATAACCCTTGCCCTGCTTTCACCTACCTGGGTGTTGGAGTCCGGCTAGCTGCAAGGTAGGCTAGTCACAAGGCTGGCAGATATTAAGGGGCTAGAAAAACTGCTTAACAATAATAGCAGTGCTGAAGAACACTATGAGGCAGATTTCTTTTTAACCGTGAGAGCCCTTTTTAATTATCAGCAGTAAATTACTTTAGTTTCAATATGGCTCTCTTACTTCATAATAATCAAGAACATGGCTGCACAGCCTAAACAGTAAATACATTGACATAGATAAACATCACCTTTTTTCCTGGCAAAAACAGCTTATACACCTTCTTATGCAACAGATTTCACCCCCCTAGATAGATCAGTGAAAAGTCCTGGGCACACTGTCTATTTTTCCCCACAGTTCATGGTACCTCAACCCAAAGGCGAATTTCAGGAGGATGATGCCGATCCTTTGACGCTGCTGCCCTGCCCAGGGATGGATGAGGCGTTGGTTCCGGAGGTCTGCTGCGATCTTGTTCTTCTTTGGTCCTGCTCGAAGGTTAAGCCTCCCTAGACTTTGACTTAAGAAAATAAAAAACTCTCTCGGCAGGGGTGCTGCTTTCCTGGGTTTACTACTAGGATTTCTTCTCCTACTTGGAATTATTCATCACATCCAACACTTCTGAAGTGAAATTTCTAACTGGCTTTTTCTTACTGAACTTTTCTCTAGCTAGGCAGTGGTAGCCCCTTAACTATCTACCCTGTCACTTTAAACTTCCCAGGGATTCCTCTTTTGTTTTTGTTTACTTCATAGGGTTGTCTGTGGCCAAGCCCTCCCACAGTCCTCCTGTCAGCTTCTTGAGAGGAGACAGAATCCACCTCGAGCTACTCCACTTAGCCTTTTTGTTCGCCCTCCCTCCTAGGCACCTAATTGGGTGGTTTCACTGTCAATGCTGCTGGTAGCCAATCAGGAGAGCGCTCGAGCTCCCCTAGAGGTGGGATGTTTCAAGCTGCTCCTCCCAACTGCTGTCCTTGCCCCACTTTGACTGCTCTGAACACCCCTTTTTCCTGACTGTCAAATGAAAAAAAATGAGGTGGGCAGTTAAGGCTGGCGATTCCCTAACTACCTACCTCACACTTTTTTAATAAGTATGGTGGTTTTCCCGTTGACAGCTGCTGAATGCAGCCCCCCTCCCACACTCTTTTTACTGAAATCTGGCTGATCCCGCCTCCTCTACTGACGTCAGGGCATCCTAGCGATGTCCCAGTCAGCCTGCATGCTTCCAATGTGCCCTGCATGACTGCTACCTGGAGGACTGCCTGCTTCTGCCTCCAGGTAGCCTTTATTAAATATTTATTTATTTATTTTGCCCCTTCTGGGCTTTGCTGCTGCTGCCTTTTGTGCTGTATGGGCTTTTATAGCCCGAAATTACCCATCTGCCTCTGCTTCTGTTCTTCCCTCTCTCCCTCCCGCCCAGTTTACAATTACAGACCCTCAGGGCTCTTAACCCAGCCACCATGCGGCTCTTTATTTAATTTTGCTCCCCTCAGGGAGGTCTGAGCCCTGCCTGCTTGTGCCCTGCAGGCGCTAACTTTTATTTTAAACTTGGCCCCTTTGGCCATTCACTTAGCTGTGGAGCGGCTCCTGCATGCAGCTCCTGCCACCCTCGCTCCTTCTCTAATGCTGCGGTGTGGCGTTACTTTTAAGCAGCTTCCTGGCTGCTTCTCTGCTGCCTTCCTAAGCCCCGTAGGGCATTATTAATTTAAAATTTACTGCCGCCGAAATGGCGATCGGGAGGGTGGAGGGAGGTGCTTCTCCACATGCCTCCTCCACCTCCCGCTGCTTGCAGCTGTCTTCCCGACTCCCACCCGGCGGAGTAGGCCGCAGCCTGCACTCCGTGCGGGTTGGGAGTATACAGTGTGCCCGCAGGCATTCTCCTAGCATGGTTACACTAACATTGGCTGCTCCTGCAGCCCAACTTACTCCCTGCAGCTACTGCTGCCCAGAACTAGTGCCCACAACCAACAGGGCACAGGGACCCCTTGCAAACCCATGGAAGGGGTTTTTAAATTATTTTAAACAGCTGGCTTCCTATCCCTGGGAATTAGCCCACTAGACCACCAGGGCTACTTTAAATTATACTGGCCTCCTCAGGGCATTTCCAAGCCCCAGAACAGCTCACTAGCCCACCTGGCTATTTTATTTAACAAAAGGGCTACTAGCCCCACACCAACCCACTAGCCCACATGGCTACTTTATTTAAAATTTCGGCTATTTGGCCAACAAAAGGGCACAGGGGCTTTTGCTGAGTCCCCTATTCCTCTAATCTCACCCTCTCTTCCTTCTGTCTCTTTCTTTTACAGTTTTCCTTTAACTTTTTAACCTTTTTTCTCTTTTATTTCACAGGTCTAACCACGATGAGGGTCCCTGGCTATCAGATAAGTATTACTTTTATTTCTAGCCTATCTTTTCCTCCCGGTGGTCCCCTTAAAGAACTACGGATCCTTTGTGACTCCTTTTCTGTCTTTATTTTTTACAGGTGCACAGGCATCACCCCCTCGGACTCCTACCCAGGTCCCTGCGGCAGGTAAGTCCCTTTACTTTCTTATTTTAAAATTGTGGTGGGTTGACTTTAATGGGTGGCCGTGCCTGTTACATGAGGTGTCCCAGGGTGACATGATCGGCATGAATTGTCATTTAGCCTATACAATAGTATCTAGAAGCATATGAATTTCCATATACAACAATACAGAAACATAGAAAAATAGACAATGGTGGCAGAAACAAAACACTGGTCTGCCCATAAACCCTAATTATAAAAAGGTTCTCAGAAATTCTGCAGTCTGATTGGCTGTTATGATTCCAACAGCCTTACATTAATCTATGTACACTTTCATGTACAGCCTGATCACCATGGCACATGGATTCTTTCTGTCAGCATTCCATCCTCTAGCACTGCTGAATGACTGGAATGATGCATTCTGATTTTGAACTATCATTCTTAAACTGTTGGTGGAAGTACTATTTTATTGAAAATCTCCCTCTAAATGAGGAAAACATTCAAAAAGTATTCTTTTAGCCCTCTTCTTTTGGAACTTTTTGTTATAATAACAATAAGACACTCCCAGGAGTTACACTAACAGTCAGTTAATCACCCCTAGGGGCAATATGGCACTCAGCTGCGCCTCCTGCCTCGTTACACCCCTAGGGGGTGATTAACAGACTGTCAATCTAACTCCTGGTCATGCCTTAATGCTTAAAAAACTCCAGACCTATTGTCCATGCAAGGTTCTAGCCCACACCATCCACCCCAAGCTCCTCACCCTGTTGCTCTCACCCTGAGCAAGCACTATGCCCTTCACTCTGTCTCAGTCGTGTGTGAAACCATTGATTGTTTTGGTGCCCCTCTCATCAGCTGGCAGATTGTCCCACAGCTCCACCACCTTTTCTGTAAAATAAAACGTTCTCACTTGTGTCTTGAATCTCGCCCCTGTCAGTTTCCACTCATGTCTCTCTGTTCTTGATCTGCTACTTTGCTAAACAGTTCCTTGCAGCTTACTTTGTTCATTCTTTTCAAGAACTTGAAACATAGAAACAGAATCTGAAGACAGATAAGGACCGCTTGGTTGGGCTACCCAGTCTGCCCATTTCCCCTACCTAACAGATAAGCTGCAGATCCTAGTTAACCAACAGCCTACTTCTTCCTACCCCCACCCCCTAGAATTGCCTTATGTCTGTCCCATGCATTCTTGAATTCCCCTGCTGTTTTTGACTCCACGACCTCCTCAGGAAGGTTGTTCCTTGCATCTACAAACCTCTCTGTGAAGAAATACTTATTCACATTACCTCTGAGCCGTCCCCCCATTATCTTCAAATTGTTCCCCCTTGTTCTTGCACATCTCTTTTTCTGAAAGATGCTACCCTCTTGGACTTTATTGATTCCCTTGAGGTATTTGAAAGTTTCTATCATGTCCCCCCCTCTCTCTCTCCTTTCCTTGAGGCTTTAGTCTTTCTTCATATGTCTTATGGTGCAGACCCTGTACCATTTTGGTTGCCCTCATCAGGACAATCTCCACCCTATTTATGTCTTTGCGGAGCTGGGGTCTCCAGAACTTCATACATTTCAATAAATAAATAAATACACAGTTCTCCAGATGTGGTCTTACCAGCTTCATGTTTTCTGCTGGTGATGCCTCTCCCTACGCATCCCAGTATCCCCCCAACCCTCCTTACTGCCTTCTCACATTGCTGGACCACCTTTAGGTCATCTGATATAACTACCACCAGGTCCCTTTCCATTCTTGTTGTTGTCAGTATCTCACCCCCCATTGTGTACTCTTCCCCTGGGTTTTTGTTTCCCAGGTGCATTACTTTGCACTTCTTTGCGTTGAACCTAAGCTGCCACACTTCTGACTATTCCTCCAACCTTGCCAAGTTACTTCTCATCCTTTCCACCCCACCTTGTGTATCAACCGTGTTGCAGATCTTTGTGTCGTCTGCAAAGAGACATACTTTTCGTTCCAGTCCCTTTGCAGTGTCACTTATAAAGACATTAAAAAAGACCGGCCCCAGTACTGAACCCTGCGGTACCCCACTAGTAACCCCCCCCTTCCTTCACTGTGGACTCTGTTTACTATTACCGCCTGTGCCCTGTTGTCCAGCCAATGTTTTACGCAGGCTACCACCCTGGGACCCACTCAGGCTGGCTAATTTATTTATTAATCTTTGTGTGGGACTGTGTCAAATGCCTTTCTAAAGTCTAGGTAGGCCATGTCCACAGCCCCTCCCTGGTCTACTACTTTGGTCACCCAGTCAAAGAAATTGATTAGATTCATCTGACATGACCTTCCTGCTGTGAACCCATGCTGCCTTGGGTCCTGTGCCCCTCTGGCCTCTAGGTACTCAACAATTCTTTTTTTTTTTTTAACTTTTTATTTCTCCTCCATACCCCCACCCCGGAGCTGTGCTTCTTCGGGAGACTCCTATGTGTCCCCCAGCGACTGACCTACCCGAATCCCTGGAGGTTCCCCCATGGAGCCGTGGCTATACCCCCCAGACGGGTACAGGGCAGAGCCCAGACACCCCAATATATTCTAGTCTCATCAGGTCCCCTGGTGGTCAGGCAGGCAGTCGAAGTCAGGGCTGGCACTGGAGCTCCATCTACCCACATTCCAGCGGTGCTTTTTCCTGTTTCTGTCTGTGTGGTGTGTGCCCTGATGTCAAAGACGTCACACCGATGTCCGCCACACAGCTCCCCATTAGTCTGTCCTACCAGCTTGCTGTACCTCAGACTCCACCAGGGGTCAGACACACAGATCCTGTCCTCTCCGGAGAAGGTGAGCAGTCCTAGGATGCTCAAGCCTTCTCCCCAGCTTGGCCTCCAGCGACCAGAGTCCAATCCCAACCCGGGTCACCAGCGTCGCAAGCAGAGATCCAACCACTGTGCCAATGGGCAGCAGTACTCAACATTTTTTTCCTCCAGAAGTGATTCCATCATTTTTTCTACCACTGAGGTCAAACTGACAGGTCTGTAGGTCTGCCTCTGTCTTGCTCCCACTTTTGTGAAGGGGAATCACATCTGCCCTACTCCAGTCCTCAGGTACCACACCATCTTCCCATGATTTGTTAAAAAGGGTAGTCAGTGGTGTTACTAGTTCTCCCCTTAGTTCTTTTAGAATTCTGGGCTGAATCCCATCAGGCTCCATTGCTTTATCTACCTTTAGTTTTAGGAGTTCTTTCAGAACACTTTCTTCTGTGAAAGGACTGATATAAACCCTCCCATCCAGAGTGCTTCTATTGACTGGATTAGGTACCTCCCTCTCCTCTTCCTTTGTGAATACTGAGCAGAAGAATTCATTCAGTGTCCCTGCTTTTTCACTGTCCCTCTCTGTCTAACCATCCTCCTCCTTATTCAGCCTCAGTATCCCTGTCTTAGTCGTTCTTTGCTTCCTAATGTACCTATACAAGGTTTTATCCCCTTTCTTAACCGAGTTGGCTATCTTTTCCTCGGTTTGGGCCTTTGCTATTCTGACTGCCTTCCCCGCTGCTTTAACTGGTACAGTTCTCTATCCTGCTCCTTCTGTGTTTCCTTATACTTCCTGAATGCTATCTTTTTCTCCCTAACCTTCCCTGCCACTTCTTTCTCTATAATATCTCCCCTGTCTTGTCTGGCTTCTAGCAAGCACATGTTCAGTGCCTTGAGCCGATCCTCGTAAGATCTGCTCTGCTGGCCCTGAATCATTTTGGTCACCCTGTGCTGCACTGTTTCAAGCCTGTCCTTATCTTTCATAAGGGGGGGAGGAGAAATTGTTTAATCAGGAAAGGCACACTACACTGATGCTTGTTTCCAGGTGTGACCTGGGAGCACAAGGAAGTTAAGTAACTTGCTCAGGGTCACCCGGTATGCAAGTAGGGGCTGATGGGATTCAAACCCAGGTCTCCAGTGTTGCAGCTCAGTGCTCTTAACCACTGTTCTATACTGCTTCCTTAAGGCATAAGGCAAGAACTCCAGAACTGGGCACAGTACTCCAGATGGAGCTTTGTCAGTGATCTATAGAAAAGTACTGGAAAAACAGGTAGAGAAGGCTTGCACTCAGTACTGTGATGACATTATTGCACCACACAATGCCTTGTTGCATTGATCAGAGTTGTTCATGTTCCCTGTTATGATCACCCCTAGGTTCTTCTCTTCTATGGAACAGCCCAACTGTAACCTGTTTAAGTGATAAGTAAAACACAGTGGTTTAAGGCTCTGAGCTGCAAATCTGGTGACATCCAGCAGACCAGACTTGGGTTTGAATCCCACAGCTTCCACTTGCATGTGTGACCCTGAGCAAGTCACTTAACTTCCCTGTGCTCCCAGGTCGCTCCTGTAAAAAAGCTTTCAGTTTAGTGTGCTACTCCTGGTTAAACAACTAAAAAAATAAAAAAAAATCCCTCCCCTGGTTCCGGGCTCCAAAGTGCAGAACCTTGCACTTCTTGGTGTTGAATCCCAGCTGCCATTTATGTTGTGCCCACTCCTGCAGTTTATTCAGGTCTTCCTGCAACCCAATTCTCCCCTCTGTGCCACCTACTACAGCTCCCATCTTGGTATCATCTGCAGACAGACTAATTTTGCTCCGGATCCCATTCGAGATATCTATAATGAAAATCCCGAATAGTACTGATCCCAGTACTGATCCCTGTTGGTAACCCGCTCATCACTGCTCTGGGTGACGAGAGATACTCCCCCTCACCCTTTGCTGTCTTCCCCTCAGCCAGTTCCTGATCCAGGTCACCATTTTTGGTTCCACCCCCACATTCTCCAGCTCCCCCCCAATCTTTCATGCGGCACTGAATCAAAGGCCTTACTGAAGTCCAAGTACAGGACATCCAGAGCATGGCCCTTGTCCAGTTCCCGCATCACCCAGTCGTAGAACTCTACCAGGTTTGTCAGGCATGATCTGCCCATGACAAGCCCATGTTGCTGGTCATCCTGGATACCATTTGCCTCCAAGAACCTTACGAGCCTCTCCTTTAGGATGATCTCCATGAGTTTACCCATGACTGAGGTGAGGCTCACTGGCCTGCAGTTCCCTGGTTCATCCTTTGGCTCACTTTTATGGATGGGCACCACATGGGTCATTCTCCAGTCCTGTGGTGCACATCCTCTGTCTAGGGAGGTATTGAACAGGTCTGCTAGTGGCCCCACCAGGACCTCTGCCAGCTCCCTCAGTACTCTAAGGTGGATGCCATCTGGTCCAGGTGCTTTGTCCACTCCTATCACCTTAAACATCTCCAGCACCCCGCCATCTGTAATCCCTACATCTGACATCCTCTCCCCCCTTACCCACCCCCCACTTGCCTGAGGTATTTGCCCCCCTTGTGACAATGGTTTGATTCTTTTAGGGAGTCACTGATGATGACCCCTAACTCTCTTTCCTCAGAGGTCATACATAACTTTACCTCTCCCCATCCAGTACTCTGTCTTCAGGTTCTAGTTCCCTATGTGCATCACCTTTACTTTTTGGCATTGAATTTCAACTGCCAAACCTTTGACCACCTCTCTAGCTTCTACAAGTCTCTCTACATCTTCCTGACCCCCTCCTTGCTGTCTGCTGTGCCACAGAGCTTAGTGTTATCTGCAAAGAAACACATCGTGCCCTGTATTCCTTCCCCCATGTTACTAATGAACACATTGAGAAGGACTGGAGAGGGCTGGCCCTTTGGTGCATCTGTAGAGCAATGCTGATGTCCCTGGTTTGGGAACAAACCAGGGCAGTTGGATGACCAGCCAGGGTGAGGAGGATCGAGGAGCCCAGAGGACAGTCTTCTCTTCCAGGGAGCGGGGAGTCACTGCTCCGCTGCTGTAGTGGCACCTGGGTGACCACGGGTGGTGGTGCAGAGAAGAGCATTAGACCGGGGAGCCTGGAGCTAGCATCGAGTCATGGGATGCGTTGGAATGCAGGCATCCAATGACAGGGCAAGCTCCTTGGGGAAGGGTGGAACAAAAAAACAGGGAAAAGTCTCAGCCTGGATGACAGCTGATGAAGCCCCTGCCTACCGCCCACCATGTTCACCACCGAATCCACACCACCACCACCAGCCAGCTATCCTCCAGGTCTTCACCTCCACTGTCGGTGGCCAGATAGACAGTGGAGAAGAAAGCCATAGTGGCAAAAGACAACCCAAGCCCTAAGGGCAAGCCAGGTGCGTAGCACTGCAATGTGTCACAGGTGGGCCTGGAGGCCTGGGCAGCTGAGTGGTTGGGTCTTGGCAAATGGGAATAAGGATTGTTAGAGGTGGAAGGAGAACCCCTCCAGAGCTAAGAGGAAAATTATGTAACAAAAAAACAGGACCCAGGACCGATCTGTGGAGTAGTGGCTCAGGCCGCCAAGGCTATGGGGACTGTGGCAGGGTCTTCACAGGTGGGACGCCGGTGGCAGTGGTTCTCGCCCATACCCAGAGTTGCAGGGTGGCCTGAGAGTAGAGGGAGCCAAGGGGCCCTTCACCTATACCACAGGACCTGTGTGGAGGGGCAGGTCCTGGGGCGTCAGCATGTAAAGGACCAGGCAGGTCGCAGGTCTTAGGACAGGCCTTGGGTGGTGGCCTCTGGCAGGAGCGTACCACAAGCCCAGGATGTGTTTGCAGAGATGTGGGCCTGGGGCTGTGTACCCTCAGGAATGGTCATCTGGGAGCACAGAAAGGAGTTTGGGTGCCATCTGTGGATGAGTGGGCTGCTCGGGGGGCCTGGGAGGTGGCAGGGCTCAGGGCCTCCCGTGGCAGGGTAGCCTGATTAAGGTAGCTCAGGCACTGGAGCAGGGCTTGGTTTGAGGACTGCTGCACCATGAGAGAGAGAGCATGAGAGAGAGAGAGAGAGCTGAGCTGTAGGTGTGGGGACTGGTGCTGTGAGTGGGAGCACCGGCAGGTTTAGGTTCCCTGTGAAGCAAGAGAGATTGGGTTACAGGGCCTGGGCCAGAGAGGAAAACATCCTGGTACCCCTCGATATTTGGGCCAAGGTTCAGGGGCCAGGTGGGGGAAGCAGTATGCATTCCCACGCCGGAGACAGGGCAGCCGACGAGTGCCATACCAGACAGAGATTGAGGAAAATGGGTAACCCAGAATAGGAAAAGAGAGAGAGAGAGAGATTTGGCTTGCCAGTGCCTGTGAGTCAGGAGCCTGTGGGTCTTTTCCAAACTAGAGAGGTTCCTTGGGTAAATCATCCAAAATGTCAGAGTGAAGCAACACTGCTTGTACTGCCTGTACACCATTTACACTGCTCAAAATGTCCAGCTGGGGTAAATTGTAAAAAGTTCAGGTAGCCCCATGGAGCTGCTTTATTTATCCAGTTAAAGAGTGGACCCTTGCATTCCTGGAATCATTTGGGATGCAGGAGCTAAATAAAGAAGCTAGTTTTGAAGAAACTTGGCAGTGATTCTTTCTTTATTTAGTTGGAAGGGGGAGCAAATGAAATGAAAGTACCCCCCTGTGTCTAATTTACTTCATAAGCTGTAATTCCACAAGGTGTCCATCATGTTGCTCAGGATTGAGGGGCTTTGTGGCTCATAAGAGACAGGAGGTTGCAGTTTGGAGATCCTGCACTGGTGGTCAGCGTTCAGGGTGAATCCAGGTTTGGAGGTGAGATCGAGAGTGCACATGGGCTTGAAGACTTCGAGAGGTAGGACATCCATTTTTCCTATCTTATTTGGGATGCATTGACTTGGGTGTTGCACTTGTTGTAGTCCTCTCCCATGCTCCCTGGACCATCTGTGATGATAAGTTATGCCCCTAGATGAGGAGGACAGGGGGTTACATATAGTACCCATTCCCCTTATTCCACACAGGGAGAACCTCAGAAAAGTCCAGAGAAGCTGAGTGTGCCTTCAATTTGTCCCACAGCCTCTTAAATTTCTGCCTCACTGATTCCACAGGCTGGTTCACCAGATCATTGAAACCCAAGTGTCCCAGCAACCCCCGATCCCCCTTCCACTTCTCCACCATCCTTCCTATCCTATCTGTATCCCTGATGGCTGACGCACCAGGAAGGCATCTGACCATGTCACCCTCCTTCCCTCCCCTGCCCACCACCCTCTCTACTCCCCTAATCATTGAGTCCCCTATCACTAAGACTTTCCTTGCTGACTTTCTCCTGCTCACCCACTCGGGTGTCACCAAGTCATTCAGCCCAGCTACTTTTGAATATAGAGTGCAGCTTTGACTTAATTGAAACTGAATAGCTGCAAGCGATTTTTAGCTCCCAAACCCACTTTCAACACCAAAGAAACACTTTTTGCTGTAAGTCAGACTGCGGCTGTCTCCCCAATCTGTCCCCTGTATCACCAATCCCTGGCCCGCACTACAGTTTTTTGCGCCCCCACACCACACACTGATTTGGAGCACGAGTACCCATTCGGAACTTGTAGAACTCACGTGCCACCACCATCATTTATGCTCCTTCCTGGTGCCCTCCATGTTAAAGTGTTGCAAAGAAGAAAAAAAAAAGGCAAATAACTCGTTAAACTGCCACTCTCCTGACTGCTTAAAAAAAGCCAAGTAAGTGTCACTTCCCCCTACCTCAAACCCCCAACTCACCCCGGAACCACACCCTGAAATGGCGCACCTCTCAGTGCTCACTCCAGAAGTAGATACAGTAATAAAATTAAAAAAATAAATGAAAAAAAAGCAAAAACATGTCACTTCCTGATTTTGCGCCACCTGTTGTAGTACTGGTCCAGACTCACAAACAGACTGTCTATATTCTACCCAGCAACACATAACTATTTTTTCTGGCGCAGCAATGACTTCAATAAAAGTGATTTAAAATGCAAACCCCAAAAAAACGCTTTTTCTTAATTTGTCTATAAAAGTAAAGGGGACATTGTATAATCACTATAATCCACTCCAGGGTGTGGGTTATGCTGGGATTTATCCACTTCTGGTGTGGATTTGGTCATGAGGCTGTGAGGTCTCGTGACCAAATCCACAGGAGAAGCGGTTAAATCCTAGCATAACCCAAACCCTGTTGTGGATTATTGCTTAAATATAAAAATTAAACAAATATATACATTTCTATTTCACTTTTATCATCCTACAGTAACAACACATCTCTATTACATTCTAGAATTTAATGGGCTGCTACTGCAGATGTTCTATCAGAACTAGAGCACTATGCCAGGAAAGCTGATTCTTAGCAACAGCCTAATTTTAGCTAAAACAATGATTTCAATAAATGCTTCTTTTAAAAACAAGAAATCAGCAACCCAGAAAGCCCACCAAACAGTGACAAACAAAATCACAGTACCGCATAATTAATGGACAACCACACAGCAAAAAGCCAGCAAATCCTGGTGACAAGGACGACTCCACAAACTGCAAACTACTGTATATACAGTAAATAGAATGAAATTTATGCAAGCATAATAAAATAGTCCCTCCACCTGCATCACAATGATTTTTTTGAGCTATGGATTTTTGTCCTACAAGAACCCAAGGACAGAAGCTAGTTGTTATGGTTACCCTCTCCCAGATAAACAGGCTTAGTTAAAAAAAAGTTTTCTGTACTTTCCCCAACCCCCAGCACACTAAGAGCTACATGCTTTTATCAGTTTTCTTTTTATTTGGTATTGGCCCATCATTCCCCCCGCCGCCCCCATTCTTCTGTGCATTGTTACAGGCAAGGAAATGATGCAAGGACAGAAAAGAAGGTACATTTCCATTTTTTTTTATAAAAAGAGGTGAAGTCACTGTTTTCTACCCTCTCTTTTTTTTTTTGCGAGCAGAGAAAGCAGCAAGTGAAAGGCGGGAATAGTGAGAGGTAGGGGCTATGAGAAACGTCTGAGAATATGCTGTCATTTTGCAGAGCAAAAAAAAAAGATCAGTGATTTTTTATGTTGATTACGCGCATGCGCAAGACACATGTTGCGGCAGGTTTCTGCAGAAGCAGGTTGTGGAGGCGTGGCACTGTTGTGCCCAATGCCCCCACAGCCTGCAAAGGCTTGTTCCCCGTCCCCCAATGCCGTGGCATGCTGCTGCTGATACTAGTTCAGCCAGCAGTGCCACAACTTTAAAACAAATTAGCCGCTGCAATCGGGGGCCCCTTCATCATTGCAGCGTCAGCCATCCGCTGCAATGAGGGAGCGACCCGTCATTGCAGGGCAGGATGTAGCATCTGTGGTATTGTTTGTGAACATGGCAGCAGTTTGCCGCCGTATTCACAAACAATATGTAACCCCCAATGTTTATTTAATGGGGAGCCTACTCCCGTCGGCAGAAAGGAATCCCCTTTTGTTGTTTGCTGACGGAGTGCCCAGTCCCCGCCGGCAGAAATAAACCCCTTTGTTGTTGTTGCCGATGGGGGTGCCTAACCTCATTGGCAGAAAGAACTCTTTTGTTGTTTGTCGATGGGGTGCCCAATCCCATCGGCAGAAATAAATCCCCCGCTTTTGTTGTTTGCTGGACGGGGTGCCCAATCCCTGTCGGCTACAGCTGTCCCCCCAGACTCCGTGGCACGCCGGAGCCCACCCCAGCGTGCCCCATGCCCTCGAATGTGGAAAGCGCCCCAAGGACGCTTTCTTGTACCTGAAAGAAAGGAAATGGTCCTCGTAGTCTCCCCCACTCCCTCCACAACCTGCACCCACCATCGCGCACTCCAGCCTCCCCACACCCCTCACCCCATACTTACCTCGGAGCACAGCCGATGATCTTCACTGGACCGGAACACGCCTGCACTTTCAAAGACGACCGTGAACTGAGGAAATGCCGTAAGCTGTATAATGTAATGAATAGGTTTTTCAACTTTAGTGCATATCTCGGCATTTTTGGGAATTTTTTCTACCACCAACATGGGTTTTTGGGACCCTTACTCATAAATTCCCTGAACTGTCATGGCGCTAATCAACCCCAAAGGTGGTTTTGCGGTCACTGTGTGGAATCACCCTTCAGGGCAGATTAACAAACGACACTGCCAGTGTTCAGCGAGGTGGGCCTCAAAAAGCCCTATGTTGCAAATTTGGTGGAAAAATCCCAAAATGACTGTTTTAACGCGCGCGGCGTTGTGTGCTGCTACGCACGTCAGAATTTCGCTGAATATACAATATTTTCATGCCAGATTTTCAACATTGGCATTTTATCACACCTCCTTGTGATCAGTATAGCTGTCATTGTTCACATCCTGGCTGAAATGTGTTTTCGCATTTGCGGCACAGAATAGCGCGGTCGCTGTGGGAAATCAGTGTTCAGGACAGATTAAGAAAATGACTGTGATACTGTTCATGAGTAGAGATCCTAAAATGCCTATGTTGAAAATTTGGTAACGATACTCCATAAAATGACTGTGTTACGAGCGTGCATTGCGCAATTGGCACGCACGGTTGTAACTTCACGAATTTCTAATATTTTCATTCCAGATTTGCAACATTGCCATTTTCCCAGACCTTCTTATGAACAGTATAGCTGCCATTTTTCCCATCCTGGCCAAAATATGTTTTCGCACTTCCGGCGCAGAATAGAGCGGTCGCTGTGGGAAATCACTGTTCGGGACAGATTAAGAAAATGACAATGGTACTGTTCATGAGCAGAGGTCCTAAAATGGCTATGTTGAAAATTTGGTGATGATAGCCCATCAATGGACTGTGTTACAAGTGTGCATTGCACACTTTCCATGCACCCTTGTAACTTCGCAGATTTGTAATATTGTCACACCACATTTCCAACAGTGCCATTTTTTCACACCTCCTTATAAGCAGTACAGCAGTCATTTTTCACATCCTGACCGAAATGTGTTTTCACAGTTCCAGCGCAGAATAACATGGTCACTGTGGGAAATCAGTGTTCGGGAAAGATTAAGAAAATGACAGTGGTACTGTTCATGAGCAGAGGTCCAAAAATCCCTATGTTGAAAATTTGGTGACGAAACTCCATAACATGACTGTGTTACAATCGTGCGTTGAACTGTTTCCACGCACCCTTGTAACTTTGCAAATTTGTAATACTGTCACACCACATTTTCAACAGTGGCATTTTTTCAACTCCTTATGAACACTGCAGCTGTCATTTTTCACATCCTGGCTACAATATGTTTTTATACTCCTGCGGACATTAGCATGGTCACTGTGGGAAATCAGTGTCTGGGACAGATGAAGATCGACCGAGTGAGAAGGGGGAGTGACCGAGCTCAACTGAGCTCTGTCAGGACTGCTGCAGATTTGTTTGTGGCAGACAAAGGCCCCAACACAAGAGCCCAGAACAAAAGGGTAGCCTGCAGCACTGGGAGAAACAGAACGAGAGAGCGAGTGAGGGAGGGGGAGTGAGCGAACTCACCGAAGCGCTGTCAGGACTGCTGCAGATTTCTTTGTGGGCAGAAAAAGGTGTCGATACAGGCATAGGGGCCCAGTACAAAAAGCCAGCCTGCAGCAGTGGGAGAAACAGTACGAGCGAGTGAAACAAGGGGACTTAGTGAGCTCAACAGAGCTCTGTCAGAGCTCCTGGGATTTCTTTGTGGGCAGAAAAAGGCGCCAAGGCAGGCAGGAGCACCATATAAAAGGGCAGCTTGCAGCGCCAGGACAAACAGAATGAGCGATGAGACCTCTGTCAGGACAGCTGCGGATTTCTTTGTGGACAGACAAAGTTGCCAACACAGCCAGGAACTCCATGCAAAAGCGCAGTCTGCGGCGCCAAGAGAAACAGAACGAGCGAGTGACAGAGCGGTAGTGAGTGAGCTCAACGGGGCTCTAGTGTGACTGCTGCAGATTTCTTTGTGGGCAGAAAATGCGGCATCGCAGGCAGAAGTCCAGTACAAAAGGCCAGCTTGCAGCGCCGGCAGAAACGGAATGCGAGAGTGACAGAGGGGGAGTGAGCGAGCTCAGTGGAGCTGTGTCGGGACTGCTTCAGATTTCCTTCTGGCCAGAAAAAGCCACCAATGCAGGCAGGAGCCCAGTACAAAAGGGTAGCCTGCAGTGCCAGGAGACACAGAACGACCACGTGAGGGAGGGGGAGTCGGTGAGCTCAACGGGGCTTTGTTGGGACTGCTGCAGATTTGTTTGTGGGCAGGAAAAGGCAATGCATGCAGGGGCCCAGTACAGAAGGGCAGCCTGCAGTGGCAGGAAACCAGAATGAGCGAGTGAGTGAGCTCAACAGGGCTGTATTGTAACTCTGCAAAGTTCTTGTGGGCATAAGAAGGCAGCAACGCAGGCAGGAGCCCAGTAGAAAAGGGCAGCCTGCAGTGCCGCACAACAGAATGAGCGAAGTAGAGAAGCGGAGTGAGCGAGCTCAATGGAGCTCTGTTGGGACTGCCATAACATGATCAGGTTACAAGTGTGCGTGAACTGTTTCCACGCACTCTCTAATTTTGCAAATTTGTAATACTGTCATGCCACATTTTCAACAATGGCATTTTTCACAACTCCTTATGAACACTACAGCTGTCATTTTGCACATCCTGGCTAAAATATGTTTCTGCACTCCTGCCGCACAATAGCACGGTCACTCTGGGAAATCAGTGTTTGGGACAGATTAAGATCAACTGAGTGAGAGGGGGGAGTGGCCGAGCTCAACTGAGCTCTGTCGGGACTGCTGTGGATTTGTTTGTGGGCAGACAAAGGCCCCAACACAAGAGCCCAGTACAAAAGGGCAGCCTGCAGCACTGGAAGAAACAGAACGAGAGAGTGAGTGAGGGAGGGGGAGTGAGCGAACTCACCAAAGCACTGTCATGACTGCTGCAGATTTCTTTGTGGGCAGAAAAAGGCGTCAATACAGGCAGGGGCCCAGTACAAAAGGGCAGCCTGCAGTGGTGGGACAAACAGTGCAAGCGAGTGAGACAAGGGGACTTAGTGAGCTCAATGGAGCTCTGTCAGGACTGCTGGGATTGCTTTGTGGGCAGAAAAAAGGGCCAATGCAGACTGGAACCCTGTACAAAAGGGCAGCTTGCAGCACCAGGACAAACAGAATGAGCGATGAGAGAGGGAGACTGAGCGACCTCAACGCAGCTCTGTCAGGACAGCTGCAGATTTCTTTGTGGACAGACAAAGGTGCCAATGCAACCAGGAGCCCCATACAAAAGCGCAGTCTGTGGCGCCAAGACAAACAGAATGAGCGAGTGACAGAGTGATACTGAGCGAGCTCAATGGAGCTGTAGTGTGACTGCTGCAGATTTCTTTGTGGGCAGAAAATGCGGCAACACAGACAGGAGCCCAGCACAAAAGGCCAGCTTGCAGCGCCGGCAGAAACGGAATGCAAGAGTGACAGACGGGCAGTGAGCGAGCTCAGTGGAGCTGTGTCAGGACTGCTTCAGATTTCTTTCGCCAGAAAGCTGCCACTGCAGGCAGGAGCCCAGTACAAAAGGGCAGCCTGCAGTGCCAGGAGACACAGAATGAGCAAGTGAGGGAGGGGGAGTCAATGAGCTCAACGGGGCTTTGTTGGGACTGCTGCAGATTTGTTTGTGGGCAGAAAAAGGCAGCAATGCATGCAGGGGCCCAGTACAAAAGAGCAGCCTGCAGTGGCACAAAAACCAGAATGAGCAAGTGAGTGAGCTCAACAGAGCTGTATTGTAACTGCTACAAATTTCTTTATGGGCATAAGAAGGCAGCAACGCAGGCAGGAGCCCAGTAGAAAAGGGCGGCCTGCAGCGCCAGCAGAACAGAATGAGCGAGTGAGAGAAGGGGAGTGAGCGAGCTCAACGGAGCTTTGTCGGGACTGCTGCAGATTTCTTTGTGGGCAGAAAAAGGTGCCAACAGAGACAGGAGCCCAGTACAAAAGGGCAGTCTGCAGCGCCAGGAGAACCAGAATGAATGAATGAGACAGGCGGACTGAGCGACCTCAACGGACTTCTGCCGGGACAGCTGTGGATTTCTTCATGGGTAGAAAAAGCCACCAACACAGGCAGGAGCCCAGTACAAAAAGGCAGCCTGCAGTGCCAGGAGACACAGAATGAGTGAGTGACACAGGGGGAGTGAGCCACCTCAATGGAGCTCTCTCGGGACAGCTGCGTATTCCTTCCTAGGCAGAACAAGGAGCCAACGCACGCACCAGCCCAGTACAAAAGAGCAGCCTGCAGCACTGGGACTAACAGACTGAGCCACTGACAGAGGCCCACTGCGCGAGCTCAACAGACCAACGCAATCAACATTCAGCATTGACAAATGCTTGTTTTTTTTAGATGCAATGAGGAGAAGAGTGCCTTCAGTAATTAAAGTCAAGATTGTGCTGGGCTCCGCGGCAGTTTGGGTGCTTGCAGTCAAGAAGTTAACAGCACACATTTAACAAGCATTTGTCAATGCCGAATGTTTGCTTGCTGGCATTGGCAGTGGTAGTGTAGAAGTTACAGAGCTGCGTAATAGGAATGGCAGTGAAGTATTGAACTGAAGCTGACCCCACCACCACCCTGCAGAGAGTGACAGGCATTGGGGTGTGCCGCTGGGTCGTCAGGCATAACGGCCACACCATTTCACCACACCCCACCCTACAGACACTGATAAGTGTCACGGTGTGCCTTGGGGTCTTTGGCCCTTATGCGCACCCCATTCCATCAGGAAATACAGTGAGATGGGTGCTGTATAGAAGAATGGGGTGAACTTTGGAGCCAAAGAGTCCAAGGCATACCTCGATGCCTCTCACTGGCTGCAGGGTGTGGAATGGTATGAGCACTGCAGGCAAGAAACCCAAGTCACATCCCTGATGCCTGTCATTCTCTACGGGGTTGGGCATTATGGTTGGAAACCGTAATACCTCAGGCATTTGTTGGTATTTTCACTCCAAATTTTCAACATGTTTATTTTGTGACCCCACCTCATGAACAGTGACAATATCAGTTTGTTAGCCAAAGCTGCTTATGCACAGCGACTATGCATTTAGCACCACAGGTGCAAACACATTCGAACAGGATGTAAAAATGACAGCTGTACTGTTCATGGGGAGGTGTAAAAAGGCAATGTTGCAAATCTGTAGTAAAAATATTAAAAAACTGGTGAAGTCACGAGCGTGCATAGAAACTGTGCAATGCACACCCGTAATGTAATTAGTTTGGGGATTTTTTTACAGCAGATTGTCAACAGAGGCATTTTGGGACCTCCGATCATGAACAGTGTCACTGTGATTTTCTTTATCTGTCCCGAACAATAATTTCCCACAGTGACCACGCATCTCTGCACTGAAAGTGTGAAAACACATTTCAGCCATGTTGTGAAAAATGACAGCTGTACTGTTCATAAGGAAGTGTGGAAAAATGACACTGGTGAAAATCTGGACTGAAAATGTTACAAAGTCATGAACTTATGAGGGTGTGTGGAAACTGCGCAATGCTCACTCATAACACAGTCATTTTATGGACTTTTGTCACCAAATTTTCAACATAGCCATTTTAAGACCTCTGCTCATGAACAGTGTAACTGATTTTCTTAATCTGTCCCAAACATTGCTTTTGCACACTGACTGCACCATTGTGTGCTACATGTGCGAAAACACATTTTGGGCGACATGTGAAAAATGGCAGCTGTACTGTTCATAAGGAAGTGTTATAAAATAGCAATGTTGAAAATCTGGAGTGAAAATATTGAAAATTCAGAAACTTACGAGCATGCATAGGAACCGCGCAATGCACGCTCGTAAAACAGTCATTTTTAGGAATTTTTTCACCAAATTTTCAACATAGCCATTTTAAGACCTCTGCTCATGAACAGTGTCACTGTGATTTTCTTAATGTGTCCCATACATTAATTTCGCACACCGACTGTGCCATTGTGCGCTACATGGGCGGAAACATGTTTTGGGCAAGATGTGACAAATGACAGCTGTACTGCTCATAAGAAAGTAAAATAAAATGGCAATGTTGAAAATATGGATTGAAAATATTGAAAATCGTGAACTTACGGCCATGAGAAATGCAACGACGTCAGAAACAGTCATTTTAGATTTTTTTTATCAAATTGTCAACATAACCATTTTAAGAAATCTGCTCATGAACAGTGTCACTGTGATTTTCTTAATGTGTCCCATACATTGATTTCGCACACCGACTGCGCCATTGTGCGCTACATGGCCGGAAACACATTTTGGGCAAGATGTGAAAAATGACAGCTGTACTGCTCATAAGGAGGTGTGGAAAAATGGCAATGTTGAAAATCTGGAGCGAAAATATTGAAAAATCTCGAACTTACAAGCCTGCGTATGAACTGTGCAACGCACGCTTGTAAATCAGAATTTTGATTTTCCACCAAATTTTCAAAATAGGCTTTGAGAGTTTCCAACTTATGAATGCTGGCAGTGTCGTTTCATTAATCGGTCCTCGAAGGTGATTTCGCAGCAGTGATCATGAAATCACCCTTGGGCCCAAATAATGCCATGACAGTGACATCATTCATGAGAAGGGTCCCAAAAAGCTCATGTTGAAAATTTGGTGCAAAATTCCAAAAATACCTGAGATATGCAACAAAGTTGAAAAACCCTATCTATCCCATTATACAGCTTACCGGCATTTCCTCAGTTCGCGGTCGGCTTTGAAGAGTGCAGGCGGTTCCGCGTCCACTGAAGATCGTCGCGCTGAGGTCCGAGGTGTATGGGGTGAGGGGTGGGGAGGCAGGTGCGCAGGGTGGTGCGGTTGTGGAGGGGGCAGGAGAAGCGCCGAGGGACAGTTTTAATTTTCAGTTTTTTTAATCAAAATGACGATGCGGGAAGTTTACCACGCTGGGGTGGGCTCCCAGCGTGGCACAAAGACGACGCTGGTTGGGGGCGTGGAGCCGGCGGGGATTAGGCACCTGTTGGCCATAGCATCAGTTGCCACGCTGAAGTGGGCTCCCCAGCGGCACCTACTCTTGGGGGGACAGTGGAGCCGATGGGGATTGGGCACCCTGTCGGCTATACTATGACACCGCACGCTGGGGTGGGCACCCAGCGTGGCATGTGGAAGGTTTTGGGGGAGCGGCACATCGACTATACAGTGTGTGCGTGGGGAGGGTAGCACGCAGTATGCGTGCGTGTGTTTGTGTGTGTGTATAGGGGGAGCTGCGCATGAGCAGGCGATATCTGATCGCTGCTCACTGAAGCGTAGCTCCCCCTTTCAGCTATACACCACTGCATTTTGGAGCTGTCATAGACAGCTACAGCAGGCATTGGAGAACTGCGGCCGCGCCTACCAACACACTGACTGAATTGGAAGAGGGGGTGACACTCCTCCGAAAACTCGGATGATGGCACTATGTTTCTTGCACATGCATGCAAGCAAACATAAAAAGGAACAGTAACTTCAACTGGCTGCAGCGCGATGTCTGGAGGTGCTGTGGTAGATCAGTCAGCAACATCGCTGATCTTACCATTGGGAGACAACAGAACCAACTGTTGAAAAACAAACGCTGTCAGCAGCATGATTGCACATCGTTGTCATTCCCGCTACTTCAGCCACACCCACTCTGCCCCGGTGTACCATCTCTGCCTCCAGATTAAACCTTTCCCATCTCCCTACTGCTGCCATCATGAATACAGGTAATTAAAAAACCTGACATAATTCACCATTCCTCTCCTATACCAGATACATGAAGACCAAAAAGAGAGAGAACGATCCTGGAGCTGACGGGGAGTGTGTCCAACATCCCACGGTAGTGTGGGAAATCGTAGAGGAGAAGACTGAGCGGGCAGGTGTCCCTGGGACTCTGTAGTGAGGTATTTAAAAAAAAAAAAAACGACATTGATTTTTTTCACTGATTCGGGTAAGTGGGGGTGCAGTCAAGGCGAGCAATGTGTCTCGGTCTCGGACATACGACTGGAATGATAAAAGTTTTTTTTTTTTAAGTTAAATATGGTATAAGGGACAGCAGAAATAAAGGCATCTTGTGAGGTTTTCTTCTACAGTTATGAACGTGGTGGGTACAGAGCTGGGGTGCTGACATGACTCTCGCTTAGTGGGACAAAAAAAAATGGTGGACATTTGAAATCAAAATGAGGGGCTTTAGCCAATTAGAGACCAGGCTGGGCAGCAAGATTCTGGTGATGGCGTTGGCTGGGCTGGTACTTTTAATAGGTAGGCATCTATTGCCTGATAGATGCCCAGCCAGAGAAGTCCCTCAGCCAATCAGGAGCCTGAAATACATTTACCCAATTTCTAAACTAGGTGTGATTCACCACTGAACATACGTGGTGGCTCTTCTGCCCTCAACCAACATCAAAAAGGCAAATCCCACACCTTCCTGTAGGCAACAATATCCTCCTTTTCAATCCACAAACTGCACACGCACAAAAAATTATAAATGAGAAAAAACAGGGAAAATATTCACATAAGTATGAGAGCTCCACACAGATGCAGCCACTCTGCTGTTGCCAGCATTCTAGAATCATATACTATTATTACTTAAAAAAATGGGTGAGATAAATACTGTATTGTGACTGGCTGTTTCTATTCCATTGGCATATGTTTATGTGCCAGTACCCTGCTTTAAAGGAGAACTACACTGACCCTGTAAGCCATTTTCCCAAGTAGCAGCTGTTTTTAAGTACTGGTTTCAGTTCTGCTGTTATTCCCTCTATGCAGGCCTTTTAGTAAACACATGGTGTTTCTGATTTACACACTGACGTTAAGTGCCATTTTGGAACCGTGTGATGTACATTATGTTCCTCCGAGCCGTAGAGTTCTATAATAGAACATAGATGCATTGTGCCATCATCAATGGAAGAGCTGGGCAAGGGACAGAACTACATTATACAAGTTCTAAAATGGCTCTTACTACCTGTGTGTAAATCAGAAACACCCACTAACTAAAAAGCCCATAGAAACTGAACAATAACAACTAAAACCAATATTTAACAAGCATTTGTCAATGCCGAATGTTTGCTTGCTGGCATTGGCACTGGTAGTGTAGGAGTTAGAGAGCTGCATAATAGGAATGGCAGTGAAGTATTGAACTGAAGCCAACCCCACCACCACTCTGCAGAGACTGACAGGCATTGGGGTGTGCCTTTGGGTCGTCAGGCATAACGGCCACGCCATTTCACCACACCCTACCCTGCAGACACTGACAAGTGTCACGGTGCCTTGGGGTCTTTGGCCCTTATGCTCACCCCATTCTATCAGGAAATATGGGGAGATGGATCCTGTATAGGAGAGTGGGGTGAACTTTGGGGCCAAAGAGACCAAGGCACACCTCGTTGCCTCTCACTGGCTGCAGGGTGTGGAATGGTATGAGCATTACAGGCGAGAATCCCAAGTCACACCCCTGATGCCTCTCAATCTCTACTGGCTGGGGCGTTATGGTCGGAAACCCTAATGCCTCAGGAGTTCACTGCCATTTTCATTCCAAATTTTCAACATGCTTTTTTTGTGGCCCCCACCTTATGAACAGTGGCAATATCAGTTTGTTAGCAGAAAGCTGATTTCGCACAGCGACTACGCCATGGGCTGGCACCACAGGTCGCGAAAACATATTTGAACAGGATGTGAAAAATGACAGCTGTACAGTTCATGGGGAGGTGCAAAAAATGGCAATGTTGAAATTCTGCAGTGAAAATATTAAAAAGAAAGGTGAAGTCACGAGCCTGCATGCGTAGAAAATGCGCAACGCACACCCGTAATGCAATTAGTTTGGGGATTTTTTTACAGCAGATTGTCAACACAGGGATTTTGTAACCTCCACTCATAAACAGTGTCACTGTGATTTTCTTAATCTGTCCCGAACAGTGATTTCCCACAGCTGACCACACATTTCATGCTTGGAAGTGCGAAACACATTTTGGCCATATGTGAAAAATGACAGCTGTACTGTTCATAACGAAGTGTGGAAAAATGCCAGTGGTGAAAATCTGGACTGAAAATATTAGAAATCCATGAAGTTATGAGGGTGCGTGGAAACTGCGCAATGGTCGCTCGTAACATAGTCATTTTATGGACGTATTTCACCAAATTTTGAACAGTAATTTTGGGGAATTTTTTTGCCAAATTTTTTACATAGCTATTTTAACACCTCTGCTCATGAACAGTCTCACTGTGATTTTCTTAATCTGTCCCGAACATTGATTTCGCGACAACCGACTGCGCCATTGTGTGCTATATGCCGGAAACACATTTTGGGTCAGATGTGAGAAATGACAGCCATACTGCTCATAAGAAGGCATGGTAAAATGGCAATGTTGAAAATCTGGAGT
Source organism: Neoceratodus forsteri (assembly GCA_016271365.2). Classification (NCBI taxonomy): domain Eukaryota; kingdom Metazoa; phylum Chordata; order Ceratodontiformes; family Ceratodontidae; genus Neoceratodus; species Neoceratodus forsteri. Next base: position 135,495,429 of record CM028130.1, on the reverse strand, counting down.
GAAAATATTGAAAATTGCAACTTACGTATGCGTAAGAACAGCATAACGCATGCTCGTAAAAATCAGTTTGGAATTTTTCACCAAATTTTCAACATAGGGTTTTTGGGGCCTACCTCATGAACTGTGACACTGTCGTTTCATAATCAGTCCCGAAAGGTGGTTCCGGGCAGTGACTGCGAAATCACCTTTCGGGCCGATCAACACCATGACAGTGACAGAATTCATGAGGTGGGGTCCCAAAAACTTCATGTTGAAAATTTGGTGAAAAAATTTTGCAAAATGCCCGAGATATACACTAAAGTTGAAAAAACCCTATTTATTACATTACACAGCTTTGAAGAGTGCAGATGTGTTCCGGTCCACTGAAGATCAGCAGCCGAGCCCGGAGGTAAGTATGGGGTGAGGAGGGGTGGGGAGGCAGGTGCACAGAGGTGAGTGGGTGGGGGAGATTGGGTCAGGACAGTCAGCGAAGGAAGGTGTTTTTCTTTCAGGTTTCTTTTTTTTTTTTTTTTTTTTTAACTTAGACGATGGACTTGTGCCATGCTGGGGTGGCACCCAGCATGGCAGCTGGAAGGCTGTTTGGGGGCCGTGAGCAGATGGGGTATTGGGCACCCTGTCGGCTATACGATCTGTTGCCATGCTGGGGTGGGCTCAGCAGCGTGGCACCTGTAGTCTCTTTGGAAGTGCAGGATGATAGATTGGGCACCTACACATACGATCTGTTGCCATGCAGGGTGGTCTCAGCGTGGCATCTGGAACTTGTTGGGGAGGAGCGCAGCACAGTCGACGGGGATTGGGCACCCCGCCGGCTATAAGCAGTGTGCGTGGGGGTATACCAGCACGGTATGTGTGCGTGTGTGTGTGTGTGTGTGTGTGTGTGTATGTGTGTGTGGAAGCGCATATGAGCACGTGATATCTTATTGCTGCTCATTGAGTGTAGCTCTCCCTTAACTGTACGGCCACTGCATTTTCAACTGCTGTCATAGACAGCTGCAGCGTTCATTGGCGAACTGCGGCCGTGCCTGCAAACACACTGACTGAATTAGAAGACGGGTGCCACACCTCTGAAAACTTGGATGATGGCACTATGTTTCTTGCACATGCTTGCAAGCAAACATAAAAAAGTGTTTCTACAAGGGAAAACTGCATGTATGTTCAGTGCAGTTGTTCTCTGAATTAAACTGAATTAAAGGCCCAACATGTGATCTGCAATTTGGGCAAATCACATACAGAATTCATGAGCCACTTCCCTTATTTTAATTTTTTTTATTGTGTTTTATCCTCCCCTGTCTCTCCAAGCCCCACCTCATCAGGAGCACCAGTGGAGTCTTGCCCCTGCTTTTGACACCTTACCTTCAGCCTTCCAGCTCCCCCATGGAGCTGTGGTTCTTACCCCTGGACTGGAACGAGGTGGGGCTGCTACACCCTGAACAATCCTGGTTTCATCGAGCTCATGGTTGGCCAGGCAGGTGCAAGCCATTAAAGGTCTGCTCCGGTGCTCTGTCTTCTTGGAGTCTGGAAAGCATTTTTCCCCTGTTCTGTGGACTTGACATGCACCCTGGACGTCAAGGCATGACCGCTGACATCCGTCACGTTGCCTTGGCACTTGCTGTACCCCGGGTCTCCGCCTGGGACCAGTAAGTACCGAGCCACTTCCCCTCTCCCTCCCTGGAGAAGACGAGCAGTCCTTGGGATGCTCAGATTCTCCCCCAGCCAGCCCTCTGATTACCCGGGCACGCTCCTGAACCCAGATCATCGATGCTGTCGCCAGCCGTAGTACTACTCTTCACTATTACGGATCTACTCTTTATTTTGATTTCCATCACAAACATGACTACCACCTTTACTCTTTTTTTTTTTAATACAAGTATTTATGCTCCTGGCAGACTGGCGGCTTGTGTCAGCCATCTGTACCGGGCATCTGCGGTCTTTCAAAACCTCCCCCACACTACCTCAGCAGATCCACGTAGCCAGCCTGGGGGCATCATCCAACCGCAACCCCCATTGTTTTCCCTGTGTTCTTCCCTTAAAGCCCTGGAGCCCCAGACAAGGTTGTGGAGGTGTGCATGCATGCCTTGGCCGTCTGACTCTGCTCCGCCAACCCCTGGCTTAGTGCCTGACTCCCTCTGCTTGCCTGCACATGGTGGTGGCCTAAGGCCAAGAGAGCCAACCTCCCTGATCTGGGAGAGGAGAGCTGCCTGGCAGCTGCTCCATCCCCTCCCAGCCCCCGCCTCTGACCCCTGGAGACCTGTGCTCATTCCCGAACACGAGTCGCCGGTGTGACGAGAGGTAAGACACCCAGCACCTCAGCCCTCAGCACCAGCGGGCTGGCCTACCACCTTTACTCTTATATAAAAACCTTCAACTAGGCCCTAAAAATAAAACTCTTTTAAAGCAGCACTGCTACTAAATTGGACACAAAAGTTGACCCCACCCTTTTTTCACTATAAAATATTTCAGGCATCTTCCAGTTTTATTTGGTGGTATAGTTGTTTAATTCCACCAAAATTTGGGTATTTATAATTCTCAAGAAAAAAATATGGCCACCGCATTTTGCATAGAAATAGCACTGCAGACTTGGCAAGGGTTAGGATCAAAAAAATAAAAAGACTCATGGCAAGCATGGCCCTCGGTCAATATCTCTCGCGCTGTATGTTGCACAGCAAAACCCGCGCAGCAGGAACAGCGGTGATGCAAGAATAGCTACAGGTGGTGACACCTCCGCCGATGACACAAAAGCTGCAGCAGTAGTGGCAATCCAGGAGTTGTTTCTGGGAGAGCTCTTCTGTACAGGGTAAGAGCTGCTGTGGAAGGTCCACTGTGCAGCTGTCGTGGCTCAGGGAGTAGAGCCATCGGGTGCTGCAGGACAGTGGACTGGCTGTGGACCGGGTTCTATTTCCCGGTCTCAGGTCATTGTCTTTATTTTTGATTTGTTGTGCTGCCTACTGCCTGACTTTCACCCTCTCCCGAGTTGCCCCCTCCGGTGGAGGTTATTTGGGGTCAGTGCAGTCCCCCTGAAAAACAATTTTTTTTCTTTTCGGTCGCTGTTTTAACAGTGTGGTTTCATGCCACGCTGTTTTGCATGTGACAAGATGACCCCATGCCGTGCACAGCAGAGGAGGTACCTGGACAAGAAAATAGTGTCAGTGGCTCAGCAGGTAGCACACTCGCCTCTGAGGCTGGGAGATCAGAAGGCTGTGGGTTCTATCCCCACACCATGCATTTGGGTTAATATCCCAATACTGACACTGTAGTGCAGCATGAGGGGGGTGCTGCACTCCTGAGGTGCTGTCTTTCGGATGAGATGTTAAACCGAGGTCCCGTCTGCCTGTTCTGGTGGTAGTTCAGGTGGAGGTTAAAGATCCCATGGCACTTCTTGAAAGAGTAGGGGAAGTTTTCCCAGTGTCCTGGCCAAATTTCCCTCGTTCATTAAAAATACCACCAACAGCTTAATCTGGTTCAAGGTCAGTTGGCATTCATCTATATCCCCCTCACTCGGATTGTGCCTGAAAATAGGCAGAATCTGCCTAGTGCACTTACCCGGTCAACAAAAACTAAATAAATAAAGATCACGTGACAGTAACGTTAACATTTTTCTTACTTGTAGCTGAAACTAGTTTTTTTGGAAAACATTTTTCATTGCACTGCTGCTTTAAAGGAGAACTGCACTGAACCAGGGGTGTAGCCAGGGATTTCAGATCTGCACATCAAGTGGACTCACTGCTACCCCCCCCCCCTGTTAGCATGAGCTACCCCGTCCTCCGGGGCGTAGCCAGACAATATACAAATATACACCAGGACCATGTTTGTTGCCTCATTTGGCACAATAAATACAACTTCTGTATCTCATGACAGTAGTTAATACAAATGCCATGCATTGTTCCCTAATACACCCACATATCAGCCCAGAGCCTGTAAAGTTGTATTGTCCTTGGGATGCAAAGAGAGTATTAGTGACAAGTCCTTTTAATTTTGACTCCTATGAATAAAATTACCGAAAGGTTCAGTATTTTCTTTTAGTTTTCATGGAAAAAGGAAGCAGTTCAGAGCCTATTCGCTGCCCCCCTTAAATAAAATTGCACACCATGGAGTGCTTGGAGTATGCCTGCCTACACCCTTGCACTGAACCTGTAAGTCATGTTGCCCAACTGAAGCTGTTTTTTAAATACTGGTTCTAATGCTGTCACTGTTCAAGCTCTAAAGACTTTTTAATTATCTCAGTGAGTGTTTCTGATCTACACTCTAGTGTTAAATGCCATTTTAGAACTGTGTGATGTAGTTTACGTCCCTCTGAGCCACAGAGTTCTATAATAGAACATAGATGCATTGTCCCAACAATGAAAGATGTGACCAAGGAAAAATAAACTACATCACACAGTTCTAAAATGGTTCTTATCTGCAGAGTGCAAATCAGAATCACCCACTTGGATAACCGAAAAGCCTGAACAGATAGAACAGTTACAGAATCTGAACCAGTATTTGAAAATCATCTTCTTCTGGGGAAAATGGCTACAGGTTTAGCACAGTTCTCCTTTAAATTAAAAAAAAAAACATACATAATTGAATGTTTTTTGTACTCATGATTCCATTCTTATATACATAAACACATTTAAAATAACCAAGTACTGTCAGATTTTTTTGTTTCTAGTGTTTCTTTGATGACCAGGAAAATGCCCCTCACAGCCTAACCAGTCTGACAGAGCAATCTCTGCTGCTGACCCCGCCCCAAATAAAACTGAGTCTCTGGCTTCATATGAGGTCTGTGTGTGTCTGTGTCAACTGTGTGAGTGTATGCCAGTGGAATTTTGCAGAATTTCGATTTCATGCATTCCTTGTTAACACTCCATACTTCTTGGGGAGGGAGTCAGCATTCTATTCGAGGAATACTGCAGAATATTGAGTTCTTTATATTCCTTGGTGCACAAACAAACCTGCTGCTGCATGTATAGAAAGACAAATGACTGACAGGTAGAAACCGTCTGTGGAGGGACTATTTATGTTTTCTACTCAATATTTTATTGTATTTTTGTGTCTTCTTTATCTTTCAGAGATTTTTTTTTTTTTATTTGCTCAACCTATTTTCAAAGCATAGTAAAACCCTTCAGGGTGCACTTCCAGGGGCTGTAAGACCTTCCCTCATTATGCCCCTGGGCATGTGGATATCCACCAATACTCCACACCTGTAAGGTCTTATTGCTTACACACAGTAATATACTTGTGGTTTTAATATGTGCTTAAGGTCAAATGCAATCATATAATGTAGTTGTTTTTTTTAATTTTTTTTTAATGTAACTATTGTACCGTGCTTAGATCTTTGATCCCAGGTCACTTCTATAAAAGGAACTGACATTCCAGTAAGTCTACCCAGTTACAAAATAAAAATGAAATGAATTAAATTACATTTATAATCATCAGTGTCAGTGGCACAGCAGGTTGTACTCTCACCTCTGAGGTGGAAGATTGGAAGGCTGTGGGTTCCATCCCCACACCAGGAAGTTGGGTTAACTCCCAACACTGACACTGTAGTGCAGCACGGTGAGATAGGCGGATGGGCGGGGTGTGTGTGTGCTGCATTCCTGAAGTACCATCTTTCGGATGAGGTGTTAAATTAAGGTCTTATCTGCCTGTTCTGGTGGTTGTTCTGATAGATGTTAAAGATCCCATGGCACTTCTTGAAAAGAGTAAAGGAATTCTTCGGTGTCATGGCCAAATTTCTCCCATTCAAAAAAAATTCCATCAACAATTTAATCTGGTTCAGTATCAGTAGGTTTCCATCTGTATCCCCCTTCCCCTGAGATGAGGCTGAAAATAGGCAGACTTTCCTTGTCCTCCTTCTTGGTCAACAAGAACTGACTAATAATAATTGAAACAGCTTAATTAGACATTGCAAACTGTAAGTGCAGATTTTTAGGCAGAGACAATTTCTTATGTGCCAGAAGAAAGATAACTGCTGATATTTTACAATCAAGTATTAATATCCATTTCAGTGTAACGTTATATAAACATGCCCTGTTAGGCAATTACAATGTATTAGAGAACACCTTTTTTTTAGTTTCACTTGCCTTTTCCAGGTGTTGTCATCGACTAATCTGTGAAGCCTGTAGTGAAAGCTTCCATCCAGATTTTCTGAACTCATGGCACACTTGTTGTGAGATCGCAGCACTTACCATGACAACAGACTCTGAAACCACAAAGAAGCAATTGTGAGGTCAGTTGGGTAAAATTAGATGTTCTGAAAAGACACTGGAATGTGTACTTCATGTTGGAAGCAGTGTGGTCCACATGCTGCATTTTGGCTGGTCTGGGTACACAAATTGGAAAACAGAAAAATGTAACATAGCAAAAAGGCAAGGCAAGGTTTATTTATATGGTGCCCATTCCCGGGGGCTCTGGGTGCCTCACATAAAAACAAGTAAAAGAATGAAAAGAACATACATAAATACATTTTAAAACAATAATAAAAATAAATAAAATTTTCAGATAAATAGGTTTAGTAACTAATTCATTTCAGAAATCTTTATTATATCAGATTAAATAGCTATATCTGGGAAGGCCGAAGAGAACAGATGGGACTTGAGGTGGCTCTTAAAAACCTTAACTGAAGGGGCCTCTCTGGTGACCAGAGGAGAATTCCACATGCCTGGACTGGCGGTACTGAATGCTCTGTCATCGGTAGTTTTCAATCTCATCCTGGAAATTGCCAGGAGGCCTCTAGAGGAGGAGGAACGGAGGGAGTGGGCTGGAGCAGCTAGTGTTAGGAGATCAGACAGATAGCCAGGGCCTGGTCCATGTAGGGCCTTAAAGGTGAGCAAGCACACCTTGAAGATAACCTTCCACCTGACCAGCAGCCAGTGCAGTTCACGCAGTGCTGGAGTTGCATGACAGAACCTTGAAAGGCCCGTCAGCAACCTGGCAGCTGCGTTCTGCACTAGCTGCAGTAGGCGGAGGGTACCCCCTGAGACCCCAAGGTAAAGGGCATTACAGTAATCAAGCCTGGATGTTACAAAGGTATGAACCAGAGTAGGAAGGTCCTCAGGCAGAACTAGGGGTTTGGTCCTGGCGATATTTCTCAGGTGATAAAAACTACTTTGGATGACTGACACCTGAGATTAAAATGTCAATTCATCATTCAGGAACACGCCAAGATCTCACACCCCAGGAACAAGACTGATAGTAGCTGATCCAGTGGCACAGCAGTAACGCTACTGCCCAGCACGCCGGTGACCCTGGTTCAGATGCAGATATGGGTTGTTGGGGGTCGTGGGGGGGATCGAGGGCTCGAAGGATCTCTCTCCTCTCCTGCAGAGGGGGGAAATGCCACACATTGCTCCTACACTGCCACCACATATAGGTGTGGTAGTAGGGCAGTGGATGTGACACAGAACTGGGATGGCCGGTGGCAGGCACGTGGTACATGGGTGCAACACAGGACTAGGATGGCTGGTGGCAGGCACGTGGTACATGGGTGCGACACAGGACTGGGATGGCCGGTGGTAGGCATGTGGTACATGGGTGCCTCCACACACATGCAAACAGCACCATTTCATGCCACCTGATTGGGGGAGGGAGAAAAATAGAAACATCAGGGCAGGGCACCATGAAGCTGGCTCGCATGCTGCAGCCCATACCATCACTCCAGGACCCTACTAACTTCTGGCTATAGGCTCTGTTGGCCCTCTCCCTCCTGGCTCTGCCATGCGTGAACTGCACTGGCTGCCAATACAGTGGTGGATCACCTTTAAAGTTGGTCTTCTGACTTATAAAGCCCTACACAGACTGGGTCTGGTCTACTTGAAAGAGCTCCTGGTACCCTACTGCCCCCTAAGCGATCGCTCCTCTCGGTGGACGAAAGGTTGCTAGAGGTTCCGAGGGTTTCTTTGAAATCTTCGGGTGCCCATGCTTTTATGTGCGTGGCTCCACCCCTCTGAAATTCTCTACCCCGTCCGCTTCGGGAGTGTACGTCTGTGGAGGAATTTAAACGTGCCTTAAAGACCTATTTGTGGTTGTCAGCATTTTCTTGATGATGATGTTTTAACATATTTTATGAATTCAGCATTAATATATTTGTGTCTTATTTATTGTTTTAAGAAATTTATTGTTAATGCACCTTGGTTTCAGAAAGGTGCATTATAAATAAAGTATATTATTGTTACTATTATTATAGTACTCCTTGGTGGAACTTCAAGCAGGTGAGTCTTTGGGGAAGGTGGTAACTGGTTGGAGAAGTGAGCAAGAGCCCAGCCTGCACCCAGGGCAGAAAAACCTCTGTGGAAAAAAAGGCTTAGGTTGTGACAAAACTTGAAAACCAGAATGTATTAAGGTTAAATGCTTTGGCTATAAATATAATGGGTTTAAGCCTTTCTATTTTAGGAGATAAGTACTCTTTAACATGAAAGGAGATTATTTGGGGAAACTCCCATTGTCATTACTGTTCCTAGATGGGTGTCACCAAGATGCACATTGAGTGTCAGAGTGGTTACGCCCAGCAATCAAAATTTTTGTTTTCTCTGCATTAAGTGTTTTCCTGTTTGTATGTTAATACCTCCACCGAGATCACTTGTGTGGTTGTACGAGTGGTCTCACATGAATTCTTAGAGAATGAGAATCATGAACTGAAGGTGAGTGGTTCTAAAACCCTAAGACTGTAAGTGACACCACTCTTACAACTGTAAGTGTGGACTTAGTGGCATTATTTATATATTATTGAGCAAGCTTGATCAATAATATATTAGTTTTTTTATAAACCTTACCCGAATGTGCCCGATTCCAGGGCATTGGCACATGAGACTCATCTCTTAGTATAGGAGTGTCTCACACGTAGAAGAAAGGAGTGCTCCAATTGGTTGGGAGCATGCCCTCAATCTATAATGATGCAAAGGGTCCTCTCCCTGTGTTGTCAAGGGATTTAAGGATATTACGCTTGCTAGGGAGTGGTCTCACATTAAAGAAATACCAAGTCCAACATACCTGACCTTCTGAACACTGGAGTTAACCTCTGGGTGTCCACTGGCACATGGCAGGGCTGGCTAGGCTGCAGATTTAAAATGGGGTTAAGCAACTTGGAGACAAAACAGATTCAATGTCCAAATAGGGAGGAACATTTAAAACAACCAGGTTCCTTTATTTTTAAACAGTTAGCATAGTGATGGTCCATACATCCATATTTGGGTTAGTCCAGGACCAAGGGGGTCACAGTTTCACAGAAGTGTTTAGACGTCTCTATTGAACTGTTACTTTCTTGTGCAGTTATCATTCCTGCCCAATGGAGTAGATAGGGCTTTGCTGCAACCCTTTTTCATCCCTGGAACAACATTCACTTTATGGGGGTACCACTTTAAACTCTGCATACCCCATACTAGTTTATGCAGCCAAAGGAGAGGCTGCCACCCCCGGGTGTCTGAGATGCCACAGATGTCCATCCCCACCCTCCCTCAAGAACTGACCCCCATGAGGAGAGGGTCCAAAACAGCCAAATAAATAGAAGGCAACATCACAGGGACATATGGTAACCCAACTAGTCGCTAGCCACCCGACTAGTATCACAGTCTCTTAGCACGGCAGCAGTGCGGTGCCACTTGATCTTGTGAGAAATTTTCTCCAAGGTCCAATCCATTTTATTACAGACAACATCCTTCATTTTTCTTTAACATTCCTTCACTGTGATGCCCATCATAGACTCGGCGCCCAAACTGGTCATAACTTTGGTGCCCAAAACAGGCACATCACACGCAGTATTAGGCAAGCAGCCCAAGTGAAACCTTTCTGAGGCCATCGCTCTTGCTGACAGAAACTTCCATCCAGTCAGATTACCACCTCAAATGAGGCTTGAGGCACAGCTGAGTGTCACTGGATTCATACTTCAAAAACATTTAAATGTTACCACAGATCTTCCCTTTATGCACTGACTGGCAGCCCTTCCACACAGAAGAACTTCTGAAAGTCTCTGGAAATGGGTTTCCTCCTTCAGGAGAGGGGCACTTCCCTTTTTCTGTCCTTGTTCAATGACTGCCACCAGGAACTAGGAGATTTTCATAAGGCCAATCTCTAAGAAGAAGTTTCAGAACAGTGGGAGCTGGCACTGTGTGCTGGGAGCTACTCTCACACCAACTGATTCAGAATATTCCCTGCTCTCAAGCAGAGAACTCTGGTTCCTCCATTTTAGAATGCCAGGACAGTCCAGGTGTCCTACTACTTCAAGTGCATGGAAAATTGGTGTCTTCTAGAGGTCTCAGTGACACTCTTAAAGAGACATACTCATAACTTCCAAAGGGGGTTACAGATGACAGAAAATATAACAAAGGGAAAAACAGAGTGAGATACTGGAAATCTTAAGGTCGAGGGAGAGAAAGCATGGAGCTGATGTCTCCATCTTCTCAAACAAAAGGTTTCCCTCTGTGCTGGCATTAGGCAGACAGATATAGGGCTGGGGCCCTCCCTATGCATATCTGGTCCCACTGCTGAGGCCATTAGGGGGTAGCATTTACATGATAAGCTAATTCGGCATTATAGATTGAGGGAGCGCTCCCAACCAATTGAAGTGCTCCTTTCCTCTGTGTGTGAGGCACTCTTATTCTGTTGAGAATGTCTCACACTCAGCTGCCCTAGAACATGCTTGGGTAAGATTTTTAAAATATTAAATATATGATTGATCGAACTCTTGATTGAGTGCAATCAATAATATATTGTTATGGCTGACAGAGCGGGTGCAGTTTCTGCTGGATGCGAAAAATGGCATACATGATCTCAGGTGTTGACGTGAATGGAGCTGGCTAAACATATCAGAGGGTTGTGCCCCCCACACCCCAACCCCACCCACCACAGCAGATTGGTTAGTTTTGGAGGCACAGACCCCACAGTCCCCCTTGTCACACAATCCCCTACTTCCTACTACTACTGTGCTACCACTACTATTACTGCTGCTACTAATAGTTGAAGTGGTGACAAGATCACAGACGTCATCAGATGAGACTTCATTATGATACTAAAATCTTGTCTGGTGATGTTGAAATCTTGTCTGCCATTTTTCCTGTCTGGCAAAAACTGCACCCAATCCCAGCTGAAGAGACCACTCTTATGGTTGTAAGAGTGGCCTCACGTACATTCTTAGGTTATCAGAACTGCTCACCTTTGGTTTGCAGTTCTCATACCCTAAGAATGCACATGAAACCACTTTTAGAACCATAAGTGTAGTCTTGTCAATCATATTAACATACATTTCTCAAACCGCTTCTGAACGTAGTCAGGTAGTTAATGCTTTTCTCTGTAATGTACTGTAAATATCAGGTATATACTATACTGCTCTGTTCTGTACAACATTGTTGCTGCTGCATATTCCTGTATGTATCTTAACTGTCATGCTTACCCTCTGATTCAAGGGTTCCCACCAGTGTATTTATTCTAATTTGTATAGATTGTTATATAATTTATGTGTCTAGTTCGACCTTGCTTGTGCCTCTGCACTGCAAGCAGCCCGGTGGGTCCCCTCTGTCCGCTGGCTGCCTCCTCGCTGTACTGCCCGCTGATCACCAGACCGAAGCTTCACCCCTGACACGGGTGCCTCTGCTGGCGGGTCCCCTCTGTCCCCCGACTGCTTCATCGCTGTACTGCCCACTGATCACCAGACCGAAGCTTCACCCCTGACATGGGTGCCTCTGCTGCTGCAAGCAGCCTGGCGGGTCCCCTCTATCTGCTGGCTGCCTCCTCGCTGTACTGCCCACCAATCACCAGACCGAAGCTTTACCCCTGGCACGGGTGCCTCTGCTGCTAAGCAGCCGGTGGATCCCTCTGTCCCTGGCTGCCTCACGCTGTACTGCCTGATCACCGGACCAAGCTTCACCCCTGACACGTGGGTGCCTCTGCTCCTGCAAGCAGCCCAGCAGGTCCCCTCTGTCCGCTGGCTGCCTCCTAGCTGTACTGCCCGCTGATCACCAGACCAAAGCTTCACCCCTGACACGGGTGCCTCTGCGCCCAGCGGGTCCCCTCTGTCCCCCAGCTACTTCATCACTGTACTGCCCATCGATCACCAGACCGAAGCTTCACCCCTGACATGGGTGCCTCTGCTGCAGCAAGCAGCCTGGTGGGTCCCCTCTGTCTGCTGGCTGCCTCCTCGCTGTACTGCCCGCTGATCACCAGACTGAAGGCACGCTGCTGCAATTTCTGGCGTCTCCACGCCAATTGGCTGGAACCATTGGCTCTGCCTGCTGATTGGCTGCTCCACTTCTTTAATTCTTTGCTACTCCCTTTCCTTTTGGACTTTAAGCTAATGTTATTTACTGATTCTGGTACTGGTTAAATTTCTCCAAATTGTCCTGTGAATCTTAATTTAAATGTGAATCTAAGCCTGTTTACAGCAATTTTGCACTCCAGGGTAGTTTGAAGTGCAGGATCTTTTACAGTACAGGTTTTTAGGTTTTAAAGTATTACAGATCTCTTTTGTTTTAAGGTACTGTGGTATTTTACCCTGGATCACAAACTAAGTTTAAAGTGATACAGCTTTTTGTGAACACTTCTCTGTTTATACCAGGTTTCATCTGTGTCACAGCTGTAAACTATGCCCTGCAAATAATCCCATTTCTGTTACACTTTCTCTCCTTCCAGCTTGAATTTTTTGCCCACCCCCACCCTTTATTAAATACTCTCCCTTCCCCCGCGGCACTGCCCCTAGGTAATCTTCATCCTCCCCTCTCACTAATATTGCAACTCCCCTTAAAGATACAGAATGCAGTTATAGTGCCTAACACTTATCGGTGTTAATCTTAACTCTTTAAATTAGAAAACACCACACTGAACTCTAATCCAGCCTAATTTCTCCCCCTTCTAAAGGCATCCCTGCATCTACTCACTTTCTACTCTCGGAAGACACCACACTGAACTCTAAACCAGCCTAATTTTTTTACCAACTGAAGGAAATGGTGTATTTCACCGATCTGCAGATACAGCTGTATTAATTATTAAACTGCACATACTGAAAGCCACCAGACCAGTGTCCAAGGTCGGCTCACAAGTTGGTGCTGCTGGGCTGAGACTAATGACCGGATTCCTGCTGAAACCAGGAAGAAGAATGGGCCTTGACCATACCCCCCCCAACGAGTCCTCCGAGTCCTCAATGCACAGTTTGTCATTCTCCTGATGGTAACCCTGCCAATAATGGGCCCATACCTGGATAACACCTCGAACCACCAAGGCTGTGCACTTGTAGAAAAGAGTCCTCCAGCCCGGTGGGAGACCTGCAGTAACACCCAGCCATTTGACCATCCCCCCCACCCCATGCCAGGTACCACAGCCCCCAAGGACTCAACGCGCCGATACTGTGCCTATACCCAGGACTGCTTAGCAGTCTTTGAACCCCTCCAACAACACACAAGGCACAGATTTTCCGGAGAGCAAGGACAACCCGCTTTTCCCCTAAATTACCTAGGATGCTCATCCTGATCCTACTACTGATCTCGGGAAACGTTCACCCCAATCCTGGCCCTATGCCTGCCAACACCCAGACTCAGTCACCCACAGGGAGGTTGAGGATTGTGTCCTTAAACATTGGCAGCCTGCTGGCAAAGCTCACTCAGTTTGAAGCCTGGGTGGCACTTGTACAGCCTGACGTTATTGCACTGACTGAAACCTGGCTCACGCCCAGAACTGCTGACACGGCAATCTCCCTGCCTGGGCATAACTTGTATAGGCTTGATCACACGGTGAAAAGAAGGGGTGGATACCTAATCTACACCCACAACCATCTCCAGTGCCATAAAGCCCAACTGCCTGCTGCCAGCAATGACTGTGAAAGCCTTGTAGTAAAAATCCTCAAGGGCAAAGGGAAGAAAGGGCTGATTGTTATGTCGGTATACATTCAACCTGGATACCAGCAAATGTGGTTAAATGATTTTGCCAACCTCTATGCCCAGGCAAATCGCAATAAGGAAACTATTGTGCTAGGTGACTTCAATTCTAACTGGCTAGCCAGCTCCAGTTCCTCACACAGGGACCTGATTACCATCCAGAGTTGCACAAGAACCAACTACAGAACGGGAACAAGTACCCTGATTGTCTGGGTACTGACCTCCCACCCCGAGAGAATTACCAATGTCCAGCTGCTCCCAGATGCACTGAGTGACCACTCCCTTGTCCTATGTGAATGGTCCTCCAAGCTGTCAAAACTACCCCCAAGGCTGGTGAGGAACAGAGTCATCAGAAATTGCTCTATGGCCACCTTCAAGAAACACCTGGCCAACACAGACTGGAGCATCCAGGATACCTGTCCCTCTGTTGACGCAGCCCTCCAGCTCTTCCTCGATCAGTTTAACTCGGCTGCAGACAAGTATGCCCCCTTTTGTAAGAAAATGATAAAAGGGAGGTGCACAGACTGGATCACCCCTCAAGTCCTTGGTTTGATGCGGGAATGTGATCTATACTATGGCACCAAGCAAGGGTATCAGGGACAGAAGAGAATGTCCAAAATTACAAAGCTGCTGGAAATAGGTGCACATGGGCAATACGGCAAGCCAACGCCTCCCACCATAGAAATCAGCAGTCCCAGTGCCTGAAAAATGAAAAAGAATTCTGGGCTACCATCAAGGACCTCATAGGGACTTGTGACAGGTCCCCACCAACCATGTTCCACCACAGTGACAAAGTCATAGTTGACGAAGTTACCATAGCCAATATTTTCAATGAGGCAATTACTGATTACAGTGCAGTCATACCACCTAAAACAACTGTTCACAAGGACAAAACACTGAGCTGTGAACACCTGCCCCCCCTTCTAGCACCAGCCCAAAATTCTACTTTCGGCAAGTGACCACCAAGGAGACTGCTAAATACCTTTCAAGAGTGCTAGGTAAAACAAGGATGGGTGGGGACGTGATTGATATGAAACTTATCTCAATCACCCTCCTCGAAGTGGTCGTACCTATCACTAAGCTTTTTAATGTGTCACTTTGGATGTCAGCCTTCCCATCCACCTGGAAAACTGCCCTGGTCACTCTGGTTCTAAAAGAAGGGGTTGTTCGCTTGTGTCCAGTTACAGGCCCATCTCCATCCTGTCTCCTCTCTCCAAAGCAATGGAAAAAATCATTGCAGACCAGCTCTCTACCCACCTACACAAATACAACCTCCTCAGCCTGCAACAACATGGGTTCCGCAAGTGGCACAGTACCAACACAACCCTCACTGAATTCACAGGCTATGTCCACGAGTCACTAGACCAGGGACAACTAGGTGGAGCAATCTATATTGATCTATCCAAGGCATTTGACCTTGTGGTTCACAAGCTGCTGCTCCACAGGTTAACCTGCATTGGGTTGTCCTCGGACTCAGCTGGGTGGTTCTCTAGCTACCTGTCTGAGCACTCACAGAAAGTAAAGATTAATGGTACCATCTCAGAGGCCAGGAAAGTCATTGTCGGGGTTCTACAGGGGTCCATACTGTGCCCTCTCCTGTTTAGCCTTTTCGTAAATGACCTCCCAACTGCGTGCCCCTCTGCCAAAGTCCTGCTCTATGCAGATGACACAGCGCTATTCCTTAGAGGCTCCTGCCAAGACACGCTGACCAGGAACCTACAGTGCAACTTCGACCTGCTACAGGAATGGTTTAATACCAGCCTCCTAGTACTTCAAGTGATTTACCAAGTTTTGATATATGAACACATATACTGCAAGGTGACTGCATATAGAACTGATTCGCAATGTATTTTGATAGATGCATAGCCTATTTTAGCAAATTAAATCAGGTTTTCACCCTCACAAACCAGGAAGTGTCATTTTGTGTATTGGAGCCTGTATTTGGTGACCTTTGACACTCATTACCTTTGCAATGTCACCACAGGGAGATCTGTGCTCTGCAATTAAAATTAGTTCTTGGTCACAGCAATTCTGTCTTGATAACAGAGCTCTTGGTCGCATCATGCAGCACGACAATAGCAATGTCAAACAGTTCATTTTCAGGGTCCGATGACGAAAGCATTATGTTGTCCTGCACTAACAGTGATCTTTTGGACAGTGACATAGTGCCACAATTTGACAGCCACTGCATAGTAGATCTCCATAGGGATGATCCTATGACAGCAGTGAGAATGATGTGGGCAGTAGCTCAGGCAGTCACAGCAGTAGTCCCAATCCATTCCAGTACAGCAGTGAGAGCAGATTTCGCAACACGGACTGTTAATATTATATTTTGCTACTTAGTGCTACGGTTTGGTTCCTGTCATTGCTGTCATTTTACTGTGCAAAATCGAGGTATGGTGTGTGTCCTGTTACTCCCAGCATCTATGTGCCCACACAAATGCTAGTAATAGTACCCTGGGTTTTTATATTTCTTTTTTTTTTTGGGGGGGGGGTGCTTTCCCTATGCTAACGAGTTGTTGACCACTCCAGCTTGACACTGACAGCATGGCTCAATCTGGTGGCATTGCTTGAGCAGGATAAATGGCTCACAATTTGTCCAAATTCCTCACCTGGTACTAGTTAGTAGTGACCTCCCGCCAACTGATTTATCAGTCACTCACTCTGATGGAGCACAGGGTGGAAATTACAAGCAGGCGTCTTGTACCCCAACCACTCCAAACCCCAAGCTGCACACATACACTTAGAAAAATGCTGCAGCATAGAACTTTTATTATCTGTAAATTATTTATACTGTTTGGGTCTGTCTTTGCCCTAGTGCCAACTGGTCTACGCTATAGCTTTCTTCTCTGTGTATATGTGTGTTTGGGGGTGGGGGGCCTGCTTGTACTTTCCCCCTTTAGAGATATCAGTGATTGAGTAACGTGTTGAAGTCACCAGTTCCCCTGTTTACGGCATGTTATAAATTTAAAACTACAAATTATTGCACCAGCTTTGTGTTACCTCTAAGCGCTCAGGAACTATACAGACTGCAGCTGTCATTAGTGTCTGCATAAGCATCTGTAATACCATCCTGGCATTGGCTTATTGCCGCAACATGTGTGCCTCCAGGTGCATTATGAATTGAGCCAAAAATACACAGTACATTCGGTGATCGTCCCCCACCCCCCCAAGGTTAAAAATGACATTGCCAAGACCCTTCTCATGGAGAAAGAGACCACATTTATGTTTAGATAGCCTAAGTACTATCGTTTGATTGGTCTACTACAAAAAGGGACATATCCTTGCGGTAGGTACTCAAGTGTTAGACTGTATTTGAACCACCCTTCCTCACTTATGTCACCATACTTCATTACCACCTCGGTCTGTGTCAAGTCGTTTGTGTTTTCTCATTTTTTCCATTACAGTGGATCTCTGATGCACATGCTTAAAGTGTACAGCAAATACAACAGATGCTGCACTATACTGTCTCCCATGCCTTACTGATGTCATGGTGCATTGTGTAGACTCCCTGCATTCATTGCTGTGTAGCCCATATTTTGGTTCAGACATTATTCCCTAAGTATGCCGAACTGACTAGCACACTTTGCAATATAACACCATAGAAGCCGTACATTGGTACCACAGTGTTGGCAGAGGATGGCAACTGCAGTCTCTTCTTTTGCTGATGCTCCGGAGCACATACAATGATGCTATAATCCTAATTATAAATAAAGACTGTCTGTTAAAATGTTAAAAATCTAAGAGTTTTTAATTTTGAGATGCACTGTAAACTATGTACAGTGTAACTATGTACAGTATATAACTGATTGTATTGCATTCATTTATAAACTTAGCGAGGAGCTGGCAAGCTGGAGAAACAATTCAGTGCACCATGTCCCTTTATTCATGCACATCTAAGCATACTTTGGTGATCAGTGTTATGGCGCTTGCATGAGAACACCAAATGAGCCCAAGAAAACACAGGAGCACAAAAAAAAATAAACTGTCTATAATGATGGTGCCAATAAGAAATGCAATAGCAAATGCAGTTTACTGAAGCAATCACACTGAAAGTAGCACTTGCCAAAAATATACAGTTTCTTGCACTATTCTCCTTGGATTGGACTGTGCAGCTCAGTGCTTATACTCTTGCTGCACATTACAATTCTAAACTGTTGAAAAAGTCATTCATTTAACACAGACCTCTATGTACCAATACTGAAAAGCTTACTGCAATTTATAGATCTGCCCAGTACAAAAGTCATCCTTTTGTGTCCCAATACGTTACAGATTACAGCTCCACTGAGTTAATTTTTTTTTTTTATAAAGACTTGCTGTTATAATTATGTACTTGCAGCACTTACTAAAACTGTAACACTGTACTCAAGCAATGTAGATTGTGATGTTCCTAGAACCGATGGACCTAGGACATAGAGCTTAGTTAGATGAGTAAAATTGAAAATCAGGAGAAATCACCACTTCTGCAATCCCAAAAGCAGGTTTAACACCTGCCAATATAACAAACAGTTTCAGTCATCAGTGCTGTAATTTTTGCCAGTGCAGTTTTGGATCTGCACTCACTGAGGCTGGGTCCAGGAAAGGTGAATGAACGAGCAGTGAGAAAGGTGCAGTGGGAACACCTTCCCTGTGCTGATGTCACTTATGCATGTGGATGCACTGCTCATGTGCAAACTTCAAACAAAGAAAAAAACATGCAGAGACAACTGTGGCACAAAAATGTTAAAAAATTAAGCATCTATGATCTGCAAACATAACATCTGGGGAAGTTGGTAAATCACTTTAATAGTAAAAAGACTAAGACAATGCTCTTTACCAGTGTGACAGGATGGCCAGTTTTGAAAAGAAAAAGCTGACACAGAGAAGATACAAATAACACCCCCCCCCCTTTTGTGGGTTTCTGTTTTCACTCTATCTTGTCTCCTTCTGCTTATTCACTCTATCCTAATTTTCTTGTCAGGGTGGCCAACCTGGCCATTCTCTACTTTGCTTTACTATCACTTTTGCTCTGGTATTAAAACAAAAGCTTGCATCTTGTTTAAGAATACAAAAGGGAGCTGTGTCACTTAAATAAAGCCATAATGTGAGTAAAGGGCTGGGTTATGAAAGAGAGCCTTCACTTACAAGCCAGTTAGTAATTAAGGAAAGATGAGGCTGTAGAATTGCTGTAAACAGTGAAATAAATGTTTTAGGCAACTCAAACAAAGTTCAGGTTATAGGAAAATGCTATAAAACCTGTAGTGTTAAAGCATTTCTTTTAAAAAGGGAGTTGTAATTGTTGCAGTAAAGCCTTTTATGGTCTAGAAGGCTGAGTTCCTCAATAGGGCTTCGGCTGAAAGTGCAGCAGCCTGCTACGCTGTTTGCTGAAAATGCTGCAGCCAGATAAACTGTTTGGAAGAAAATAAATAAAAGGTCTAGAAATGTAAAACAAAGGATTTGAGAAGGAAATAAAGCCTGTCTAAAGAATAGAGTACCACATTATGTGAAACAAAGCATAGATACTTCAGTAGTTTCATATTGTATGTATTTCCCTGTATGAACACAAAACATAGAAACATAGATTTTGACGGCAGATAAGGACCGCTTGGCCCACCCAGTCTGCCCATTTCCCTACCTGATGGATAAGCTGCAGATCCTAGTTAACCAGCAGCCTACTTGTTCCTACCCCCACCCCCTAGAATTGCCTTATGACTGTCCCATGCATGCTTGAATTCCACCACTGTTTTTGACTCCACAACCTCCTCCGGAAGGCCGTTCCATGTATCCACAACCCTCTCTGTGAAAAAATACTTCCTTAAATTACCTCTGAGCTGCTCCCTTCTATCTTCAAATTGTGCCCCCTTGTTCTTGCACACCTCTTTTTTTGAAAGATGCTACCCTCTTGGACTTTGTTGATTCCCTTGAGGTACTTGAAAGTTTCTATCATGTCCCCCCTCTCCCTCCTTTCCTCGAGGCTATACATATTCAGCTCCTTAAGTCTCTCTTCATATGTCTTCCGGTTCAGACCCTGCACCATTTTAGTTGCCCTCCTCTGGACAGCCTCCATCCTGTCTATGTCTTATGGAGATTGGGTCTCCAGAACTGCACGCAGTACTCCAGATGGGGTCTCACCAACTGTCTGTACAGAGGGATAATAACTTCCTGTTTTCTACTGGTGATGCCTCTCCCTATGCATCCCAGTATCCCCCCAGCCCTCCTTCCAGCCCTCTCACATTGCTTGCTTACCTTTAGGTCATCTGATATGACTACCCCCAGGTCCCTTTCCATTTTTGTTGTTGTTAGTATCTCACCCCCCATTGTGTACTCTTTCCCTGGATTTTTGTTTTCCAGGTGCATTACCTTGCACTTCTTAGCATTGAATCTAAGCTGCCATACGTTTGACCATTCCTCTAACCTTGCCAAGTCCCTTCTCATCCTTTCCACCTCACCTTGTGCATCAACTCTGTTGCAGATCTTTGTCATCTGCAAAGAGACATACTTTTCCTTCAGTCCCTCTGCAATGTCGCTTATAAAGACATTGAAGAGGACCGTCCTAATACTGAACCCTCATGGTACCTCTACTAGTAACCCCCTTTCTTCAGCGTGACTCCATTTACTATTACTCTCTGTGTCCTATTCTCCAGCCAATTCTTTACCCAGGCTGTCATCTTGGGAACCACTCCCAGGCTGGCTAACTTGTTATTAATCTTTTGTGTGGGACTGTGTCAAATGTCTTGCTAAAGTCTAGGTAGGCCAAGTCCACAGCCCTCCCTGATCTACTACTTTGGTCACCCAGTCAAAGAAATCTATCAGATTTGTCTGGCATGACCTTCCCGCTGTGAATCCATGCTGCCTTGGGTCCTGAGCCCCTCTGGCCTCTAGATACTCAACAATTCTTTCCTTCAGAAGTGATTCCATCATTTTCCCTACCACTGAGGTTAAACTAACAAGTCTGTAGTTTTCTGCATCTGCCTTGCTCCTACTTTTGTGAAGGGGAATCACATCTGCCCTTCTCAGTCCTCGGGTACCACCCCATCCTCCCATGATTTGTTAAGGGTAGTCAGTGGTGTCACTAGTTCTACCCTTAGTTCTTTAAATTCTGGGATGAATCCCATCAGGGCCATTGCTTTGTCCACCTTCAGTTTTAAGAGTTCTTTCAGAACCCTTTCTTCTGTAAATGGGCTGTATCAACTTCTGTATCCAGAGTGTTTCTACTGTTTGTTTTAGGTACCTCCCCACTTCCTTTGTAAATACTGAGCAAAAATATTTGTTTAGTATCTCTACCTTTCACAGTCTTCCTCTGCCCACCCTCCCTCCTCTTTATTAAGCTCTCACTAACCCTCCCTTGGTTTCCTTCACTCTCTGATGTACCTATAAAGGTTTTATCCCCTTCTTAACTAAGTTGGCTATCTTTTCCTCGGTTTGGACCTTTGCTGTTCTGACTGCCTTCCCAGCTTCCTTTTGCTTTAACTGATACAGTTCTCTGTCCTGCTCCTTCTGTGATTCCTTGTTCTTCCTGAATGCTTTCTTTTTCTCTTGAACCTTCACTGCCACTTCCTTTGAGAACCATAGTGGTTTCTTACATCGTTTGTTTTGTTTATTTCAGTCACACAAAGGCTTGTTGCCTCTGTGATGGCAGTTTATTATTCCCCATTGTTCTTCCCTCCTCCTTCCTGCCAATTTGCTAGTGCATTCCTTAGGCACTCGCCCATTTTGCAAAGTCATCCCTCCTAAAGTCCAGTACTTTTGCCTTTGTATGGCTTGACTCTATTGCTGTGTTTATTGTGAACCATACTGTTTGATGGTCACTAGTTCCCAGATGGCTACCCACTTCTACATCTGTGATCCTCTCTTCATCTCAGTTTGAGAGAACCAGATCTAAGATTGCTCCCTCTCGAGTGGGCTCCAATACTAGTTGTCTAAGGCATGTCCCCTGTAGGGCATCTAGAATAACCCCACTCTTTGAAGTGGCTGCTGCAACTGCACTCTAGTTAACATCTGGCATATTCAGATCACCCATCAGCAATATCTCCCCTTTTCTGCCATTCTAAGTATTCTTCCTATCATTTCCTTGTCCATTTCCTCCCTGAGAAGAGGTCTTCTAACCCTGTGCGGATTGTGGTGCCATTGCCGGTCTCCAAATTTACCCACAGTGCTTCTTCTCCTCCTGTTTTCCCTTTTGTTCTGTTGCTTTGATTCCTTCCCTTATGTAAAGAGCTACTCCTCCTCCTCTTTTACCTTCCCTGTCCCTCCTGTAGATAGTGTATCCTGGTATGTTTATGTCCCAGTCATGGTTTTGTGTGTACCATGTTTCTGTGACTGCCACGATATCCAGATGTTCCTCCTCCATCAAGAACACTAATTCAGGAAGCTTGTTACTCAGACTATGGGCATTGGTACTCATTGCTCTCCATTTTTTGATGGCTTTACCTTCTTTTGCAGCATCCCCCACTGACCTGTCTATCTCGGTCTTTTTCTCATTTAGTACCCTGTTTTGTAGGGAGAGGCTGGGATTTTCCTGCTGCTTATCAGTGCCTCCCCCCTTGACTAGTTTAAAAGCTTGCCAATGAAGCATTTAAACCAATTGCTCAAAAGACTTGTTCCTCCGGACAGATGCAGACCATCCTGCCAGTATAGGCTGGTGTCCTCAGGTGGAACCCCAGTCCCCAATGAAGCCAAACCCTGTGCTCCGCACTCATTTTTTTCAACCATTCATTAAACTGCATGGTGCAAGTACCCCGCCTCACTCATGCCATTGACAGGCAGCACCTCAGAGAAGGATATTGTGTGTGATACTTGTCTTAGGCCCTCCCAATTCTACAAAGTCCTTCTGCACTGCTCTAATCTCATGATTAGCCAAGTCATTTGTCCCTAGGTGGACAATGATGTCCAGCTCAGACTTCCGTGCAGCTGTTCTCGTGATCCTGAGGATGCGCCTCCTGTCTCTCAAGCCATGGCACCAGGCAGGCACCTTACTTCAGTTTTCCCTGCTTCCCCCAGTTCTATCCCCCTAATAATTGAGTCCCCCACCAGGAGCTGCTTCCTTTCCTTGTGGTGTCCTCTGCCTCCTTCCTGTGGGCCTCCCTTGTGACAGTTGTCCTTAGCCTCCTTAGTCTCCTCTGCGGGTGCATCCATAGGGGAGCTATGCTCCCCCAGAATGGTGTATGGATTGTGGTGTGGAACAACTGACTGGGTGTGCCTCTGTTCCACCATCCTCACCCTCTCTGAGCCCACTGTGGTCCAGCTGCTGTGCTTTCTTCACAACCTCTGAGGTAGTGGTGGTGGCTGTGGTGCTCCCTGGATGGGGGAGGTTCCCTTCCTACTGTCCATTGTGGCCTGGGGGAAGGTCCCCTTACTACTATCCAGTGTGGCCTGAAGACGGGCAACTTCCTCCCTCAGGGCAGAGAGTTGTCTGCAAATAGGGCAGAATCTCAGCCTCCAGAAAGAAGACAAATAAAAGGCTGTAACTTTTCATGGAGACAGATAGGGAGCGCACCCCTCATCTCTCTGTCCATGCGAAGGTTATAACCAGTTATTTGTTCCAAAACAAGTTGGTTTAACCATATACTATTGTAAAGAAAGGTTTGTTATCTAGAGTTCTGTTTCATTTGGAAAGGTCCTTCTATAGGGCAAGCTGCCCCCTGAAATGGCAGGTTATATAGATACAGGGGAATATGATGTCACAAAGGAGGAGGGGCGCTGTGAAACCCCCCCCTTCCTTCACTATATAAACCCTCCAAATGGAGGCGTAGTCAGATTCGTTGTGACCAAGATGAGAGAAGGATCTCACAGAGAGGTTGGTCAGTAGGGTTCTGACCAAGGTGAGAGAAGGTGCTGTCCTTCACATTATCTGAGGAAGGAGAGAATACAGGACCTTAATGTGCTGACTTTCACATTATCTGAGTGTAACCCCTAAGGGGCGCTACCCTTAGGGCTACTACCCCTGTCTGCCCCCTCTGAGGCAGGGTAAGGGGCCCAGATCCGTGGACGGGTGCCTCCACCCAGAGGTCGGGGTTAGCCCAAGTAAGACTACCTCGGTTACAGCCCTCTGGGCTACTGCAACCCCCCTTTTGTCCCACTAGTGACTCACACTGTGTGCCAACAATTCTCTTCACTAATACACTTACCCCACAGCCAATATAGTTTAGCTCACTCCAGAAACCCCCTGTAAAGTAAGATACAGTTATATCCCAGTCCCCATGTAGTAACTCATCCAAAGTGTACAAACCAGCCAGGGTATAGTTATAACACAGCAATCTGATTTATTAGAAGGGTAGATAACAGGGGGGGGATCAGGTTAATTGGCTTACACTATGACTATGTACCTATGGCTCTGTGCACAGGCCTAACCCTACAAGTTACTGTCCCTGGGTACCCAAGCCCTAATGGCTAGTCCAAATGTGGCAGCTGGTAGGGGTCCTTTCACACAGAGAAGAAAAAAGAATTGATTTTTACAGTCAACCATACAGTACTTCCATTTGAATCCACTGTTGTAATTCAGCAGGGGGCTACCCTGTATTAGTACTCACAACCTCCCGACAAGATAGGGTCCTGCAACGTCAGCAGGGCTGCTCCTGAACTTCACAGACCTCTTCACACATTTATATGGTAATCTCTGAACAGGCAAGGTCCTTTAATGACAGCAGGATTAACTTGAGCTCCACAAGCCTCCTTGCACATTTATATGGTTATCTCAAAAACAAGGCAAAGTCCTTTACTGGCAGCAGGATTAACTTGAGCTCACAAGCCTCCTCGCACATTTATAAGGTTATCTTAAACAAGGCAAAGTCCTTTAATGGCAGCAGGATTTAACTTGAGCTCCTCGAGCCTCCTCACACATTTATATGGTAAACAGCAACAGAGGGGTACCACACCAGGCAGCTGCTTCCAATGCTCCCACAAACTCACCGTCACTGAGATACTGCAGACGGCAGCTTCCACTTGTCTTCGGACCGAGCGCAATTCAGCAGTTTTCTCCAGTCCTCCTTCAGGTCGAGCCTGGTGGGTAGCTGTACAGAGCACAGCCTCCTCTGACCGCCCACCAGCGGGTTTCATCTGCTGGAGCCGAAAACACAAAACGGCCGCTTCAGGCCTTCAAGCGCTTCCCGCGCGAACACTCTTCAGTGCAGAAGCACACAGCTCCTCACTCCTCACTAGCCACAATGCATCTCACCCCAACAGCAAGGGGCTCTCCTCTCAGTTCGGGCGCTACTCACTGTCATTGGCTGGCTGCACATGCCAGTCACTTCCTCCAGTTCTCAGTGGTGCAGAAAAAGCGCCATAGCCCATAATACCTTTCTCAATTACAAGCAGCTCCTCTATTGGTCAGTCAGCTCTGCAGGGTCCCGAGTACTGATTGGCCCACTTCAAGCAGTTCTGGGGCAAAATGGAGGAGGCAATCAAACAGTCCTTGCTGCAACCAAAAACAGGTTAGAACAACTACAATATCATTACTACCCTAATAGATAGTCAGCAGACAAGCACACCTTCTAACGAAGTTCCCTCTGCGCAATTAGCGATGGCAGAAACGGAGCGAATATTCTGCAGCCTGGGCGGGAGTCGAGCATAGCAACACTCAAACCCCCTCCCAATTTAACTAATCCCGACTGCAACAGGCAGCCCTTAACAAGACAATACATGGAGGCCTTAAAAAGCACTCACCAGGTCCCCATTTAGGCGGCTTTATGCCGATCTTCAAGCAGGCATAAGGCACGTTAGGAACCCCCATTTGCAAGGGGGTTACATGAGGAAGGACTGAATACAGGAATTTCCTTAAAGCACCTGAAGCAGCATATCCTGATGTCTGAACTAATTTTGGAACTGATGTGAAGAAATAACATCATTTTTTTTCTTTCTGCAAATATTGGATTATTCATTTTTGGTTTTGTGTTTTTCTAAAATAAAATGATAAACGCAGAAGTATGTGTTTTTTTATGCATCATAATCTGGTTGTACAATCTGTTTATTGGGACCCACACGTTTACAACCAGTTACCAGAAGACGAAATCTACCACACTGTTTAAAACAGCACTCAATATGGACTCCACCCTCGAACAGGTTCACTTTTTCCGGTACCTGGAGGTCTCAATTGATGAGTCCCTCTCTTTCGACAAACACTTAAGTAATATCACTAAGACTGTTGTAACCCCCTACAAATGGGGGTTCCTGAAAAGTCTTCCTTGAGCTTGCCTAAATGTTCACTGCCAGGCTGGTGTCCTGTGTTTTAGCAGTTTAAAAGCGATTACCAGAGAGTGACTGTATAGCCTGTGTGCACTGTCTCTTTAAGAGCTGCCTGGATTGCAGTCATAAGTAATCTGAGAGGGAGCTCTGTTGAAAGATGTAACTATTTGCTGAAAATCATTTAGAGTGATAATGATAATGTAGTTTGTCTAACCTGCCTTCTTTGCAGCAAGGAATGTTTGTTTATCTCCACTATCTTGGTCCTGGACTGCCAAATTGGACCAATCAGTTCTGGTGGGACCTAAAATGGAACCGGACTACAGAAGCTGTCTGGCGTCAAAATCTGTAGGAATTGTAGTTTTGGGCTTTTTTTGCCTTTTTGCACCTGAAGGGGGAGCTTTTGTTGTGACTGACAGGAGGATCAGCCAACCAAACCTTTTGGATCTTGGGGAAATTCCCAAGCTGCTTGCTGTTAGAGTCTGCGTCTCTGGACATCATACCTTTGTCCCCCATACATGCTGCAACTCTGCTATACAGCGTGTTCTGCTTCGCTTCCAGATGCATTTCAAGATGTCTCACCTTCAGCATTGCTCCTCGTGATTTGGATGCTGCAGCTCTCGCTTCGTTTCCACCTCTCCGTTTGCCTGGGTCATCCATTGAGCTCCGTTATTGACTTGCTTTTCCATTATGTCTCAGGATTTACTGCACGTCTCTGGTTGCTTCCTGTTTGACGTGCTGCATTTTACTTATTCCTACTCACTTATCGACTGACTTACGTGTGGTCCAGCCATACTGGCTATCCTTTTTGGGGTTTAGCTGACACTATTTACTGACCTTACCAGCCGGCCTCATGTATGGTCAGCTGTGCGTGCTGCTAGCTTCATTAGGGCCTGGCAGCCAATCTTACTTACCTTACCACTGACCTCGCATGGTCTAGTTGCATGCTAGCCTTTTGGGTTTAGCTACTAATTCTATTTAACACTCCGGCTACATACTTATTCAATCATACCATCTACGTCATCGGCTGACCTACACATGGCCCAACCACACTTCCTCATCTTATTGGACTAGCTCTTCTTTGTTCCCATGGATGCTTCCTTCAGAACTGTTTTCATTCAGACTTACCTTTCCAAATATGCTCCCTAAAGCTTCCACCTTCCTTCGGATTATTCTGGGGTACATCAAGATATTTGCTTCAATTCTCTTGGATGCTCCTCGCCATGCTACTTCAACCTCTCCCTCAGCCTTAGCCAGTTCCCGGACAGAAGGAAATCTGCCACTGTCACCCCAATCCATAAAAGTGGTGACAAAACTGTCCATGATAACTACAGACCTATCTCCCTACTACTCCCACTCTCCAAGGCACTAGAACGCATTGTGTCTGACCAGCTCACAGAATACCTTGGATACGTACAACATCCTGTGCAAGCAACAACACAGGTTCCACAAAGGTCACAGCACTTCCACAGCCCTACTTGAATTCACTGGCGCAATTCACAATGCACTTGACTCCGGTGAACTACTAAGCTCAATCTACATTGACTTAACTAAAGCCTTCGACACTGTCAATCACCACCTCCTGCTTGTCCAGCTTCAGAACACTGGGCTGTCAACCGACTCCACTGGCTGGTTTAAGAGCTACCTTGAAGAACGGTCCCAAACAGTAAGAATCTCTGATTCACTCTCGGACCCTAGACCGGTCCGCTTGGGAGTTCCCCAGGGCTCCATTCTGGGATCCCTCCTCTTCAGCCTATTCTTATACTCACTACCGGACAGCTGCCCAGAACAAATAATTCTCTACGCCGACGATGCTGTGATCCTCACCTTGGACCCTGATCCAATCCAATTACAAAATAAACTTCAGCGGGCCTTCTCCTCAATCGAATCCTGATTTCTAAATCATAAACTACTTCTCAATCAGAAAAATACCAAGTCTGTGGTCTTCTGCAGCCCTCACAACAAAAACAAACACCGCCACCTCTCCATTGCAACCGAACAAGGAGCCATCCTAGAGCAAACACAATCATTCAAGTACTTCGGCATCACCCTTGATCCCCACCTCTCATACGCTATCCATATCAGCAATGTTGCAAAGTCTGCCAGTGTGAGGTTAGGCATATTATTCTGGCACAGGAAACACCTAATCCCAGAAGCACTGCCAGTGGCTGTCCAAAGCTCCATCGTCAGCATCATAGACTATGGTCTTATCATACATGGGTCTGCAACTACCACTGCTCTCAAACGTATCGCGACCTCCATGAATAAGGCCTGTCATCTCATCATTGGCTCACATCGCCATACCCACACATGTGACCTTTATTCCCAATCTGGATGGATTCAACTGGACAAACGCATAAAATACCAAACCTGCATCACAGCCAAGAAAATTATAATGGGGCTTGCCCCACCTGGTGTCTGTGCCCTCCTTAAGCCTAGACATAGGAACATCACTGCAAGGAGATCCAATTCCATCTACTACATATCCCACGATGCCGCACGACCCAAGGACAAAGATCATTTGCCTATCGGGCATCCAACTGGCTCAACTCTCTTGGCAGCGACATAGCGACCGCTCCAACACTTGGCCTCTTCAAGTCCAAGCTGCGCCTCTCACTGCTTGTATCCTGCGATTGCTCATCTTAACATTTCCACCGTTCCAGCTGCACATGCCCCAGCACCCAGCACTTCAATCAGTCTTTGCACTCCTAGCACCTTACCTGTCATATTCCTCGACAAGGCCTGGCTGCACTGTCTCCTGCCCTGCCCACCTCCCCTGTATCTCCACTCCTGCCCCTGCCCCAACCACCTCCTGTACTCCCTTACCCCTGCACCTCCCTCCCTCAATCTCCCACCCCTACTCCCTTCCCACCCCTCTTCCTTGTGTTGCTCATAGCTCAAGTCTTTGTACTGGTTATTACATGTCTGTAAGTCAATGACTATATATTTGTAACTAAAAATGATGACTGTTGCACACGCTGACGTGGAACCTTTGTAAAAGTGCCTCTGCTCAAAGGTATTGTAATCCTAGATTGAAATAAAAAAATAAATAAATAAAACTTCCCCGGAGTTCCTACTATCGTCTCCATCAGGGCTCCCTGCTGACTTCATTCCATATTGTCTTCCTCAGTTGAATGAATGCTTTAAACATTGAATTACTACAGTTTCAGGATGCTTATTACCTCTTGTCCAGTTGCTAACTCTTCTGCCAAGGTCTCCTCTCTGCAATCCTCACCATCCTCGATCTTCAAGATATGACAGTCTACAGCACTATTCTACTCTCATAAGTCTGCCTTAAAACTACAGTACTACTCCGCACTTAACTGACTCCGGACATGCTGTCATTACAATGCCATTTACAATTTATTCCTCACTACTTCACTACTTTCTGCATTGCATGCAGGTCGACGTTTCCATTGCGTTATCTACCGCTGCTCTGCAACCTGCCTCGCCCCACAGGGCCAGAGGTTCGCCATCACATTCTGTCAGACCTGCGCCCCTATGGGCCCAGAGGTCCTTTGCTCCTACATTACTGACCATAATCGCCTACTTCCATGACCTGCTTTCACCCATTGGACTGGGGGTTTTAATTACTTTTATGCTACACCTGCCTCGCCAGCTTGGGGCCTGGAGATTCACATATTCTACCATACGCCTACCCTGCTGCTGTGTCAGCCAGCCCCAGGGGCTCCCTAACCATGGACTCATATCTGGATTGTTTAGCCATTGTCCTCTGTCTTGATTGATTCTGCCCTGCCACTTCAGTCATAAGAAATTACTATTACAGACTTACCAGGACTTTTAATAAAGCTTATCCAGAAGACCTTCATATCTTGATTTATACTCTAAAGCTTTTTGGACCCTGTGATGTCGCTACGTCGTTTGACTCAGCCTCTTCTATTATCACCATGTATGACTCATAAGCTCGACTATTCAGGACTCGTCAGACTATTCTTACCAAGTAATTTCTAGCTAATGTACTATTCCAGCTTTGAAACATGGGTATCAACATTGTCACGCAACCATCTGGATCCAGACGAAGCTCATCGATTCCTGTGCTATTACTATTCTTCATGCTTCTCCCTGTATACCGCACATAAGCTATGCGATACTGCTTCCCTGCTACTACGTCTGCATCATGCAACTTTACTTAACTACTACAACTGACCTATGTACAGGTCCACTTATTTACATTACTTGCTCATACTACCTGCTTCGCCCTTACAGGGCCTAGAGGTCATCATGACTAACTCTCCGATTTTACAACCTACTTCACCCCTCGTGAGCTGGAAATATATCTACTTATTCGCACTACGGTCCCTACCTACTACGTACTTGCTTCCCCTCACCGGTTCGGAGGTTCCTACTGCTCATTCTCCTGATCATGCAGAATACACCAGTTCCTGTGCTTCATCAACAAGGCCTTCATTTGCTATGCTTGCCAAGCGGAACAAGACCCAACAGTCCTCCTTCTCTGGACATGAATGCTGGGCCTTTGATTCCTGGTTTTCCTTTGGGAAGTCATCCTCACCTGCTGGAGTGCTTCACCACTGCAACTCGTCGCTTTCAATTCATATCGACAATGGATTCCACTCTACTATCATTACGGCCTGCACATGGATTCTCGAACTTGGAATTTACTAGGAGGATGCTTGCTCTGTTTACCTGATATGTCATGATTCACTACTACTTCAGTTCTCTGTTTTTCTGAATCAGGTTCTTCAACTTGGGGTTCGGATTAGCCGATTAATTAAATTTTAGGATTACGAACATACAAACATACGAAATTTGCCAGCAGATAAAGGCCTAGAGGTCTATCAAGTCTGCTCTAATGTGCAGCTAGCACCCCTTATTCTGCAGCTGCCCTTCCCTTCCACCCTTCCCCTTCATTAACCCTCCCCCTTGTCCTGTCCCATCCTCGTTTGAAGCAGTCCACTGTTCTACTGCATACCACTTCAGCAGGTAACGTAGTCCACCCAGCCACCACCCTCTCTCTAAAAAAGTGTCTCCTCATCTCCCTCCTGAACCTTCCTCGCTCCAGTCTCATATCATGGCCCCTGGTGGCCCTCCCTCCCCTTACTTTGAACAGTCCCTCTGTACCCGTCTTGTTTATTCCTTTCATGTATTTAAAGGTTTCAATCATGTCACCCTGTCTCTTCTCTCCTCCAGTGAGTACATGTTCAACTCCTTCAACCTCCTCTCGTATGATAAGTCCCCCAGCCCCTTGATCATCTTTTGTCACTCTACGCTGCACCCTCCAGTAACTTAATGTCCCTCTTCAGATATCGGACGCCCAGTACTGCACGCAGTACCCAGGTGTGGTCTAACTAATGACCTGTACAGTGGCAGAATCACCTCCTCCTCCTCGGGATATACCCTTGCAATACAACCCAGCATTTTGTTGGCCTTGCAGCTGCCTTTCTACATTGTGCCGAGTTGTTCATTGACCCTGTAATGAACAAACCCAGATCCTTCTCCTCCTCTGTCTGGGCTAGCTGCACTCCCCTAGCTAGTAACTCCTCCTTGGGTTCTTCATCCCAAAATGCAGCACCTTGCACTTTTTGGCATTGAAGCCCAGTGCCGGGTGTCTGACCAGGTTTCAAGCTTTGCCAGATCATCCTGCAACCCCTGCCATCCCCTAGGTCATCCACCACCGCGCCTACCTTGGTATCATCAGCAAACAGACTGATCTTGCTCTTGATGTCCCATGATATGTCTGCAATGAATATCCCAAACAACACTGGTCCCAACACTGAGCCCTGTGGAACACCGCTCGTCACTGCCCTTGGGTGTGAGAGGTCCCCACCACCACCACCCTCCGTTGCCTCCTGCAGCCAGTTTCCTACCCATCTCACCAGCTTTGCACCCGCCCCTGTGCCTACTAACTTCCTTCCCAGCCTTCCATGTGGCACTGAGTCGAATGCCTTACTGAAGTCCAGATACAGGACATCCACTGCATGGCCCCTGTCCAGTTGCCTAGTTACCCAGTCATAGAACTCGACCAGGTTGGTTTGGCAGGATCTGCCATGTATGAAGCCATGCTGTCTGCTGTCCTGTAGTCCTTTCGCCTCTAGGAGGGCCACCAGCCTCTCCTTCAGGATAGTCTCCATTAGCTTACCCACGATGGATGTGAGGCTCATTGGTCTGTAGTTTCCCGGTTCATCCTGAAGCCACTCTTGTGGAGGGGGCACCACATGAGCCATCCTCCAGTCCTGAGGTACACCCCGAATGTGCGAGGCATTAAATAGGTCTGCCAAAGGTCCTGCAAGGATCTCTGCCAGCTCCTTCAGTACCCTGGGGTGGATGCCATCTGGACCTGGCACCTTGTCCACCCTCAGTGCCTTCAAACCCTCTCGAACTCTGCTCTCCATGATTTCCCCAACTGTCACCACTTCCCCTGCTTCTGCCATTTCTCCCACCTTGGGTGTCACCCCTCTTCTTTAGTAAATACTGAGCAGAAGTACTCATTTAGTGCTTCACTTTATCGCACTCTGCTCCACCCAACCCCTCCTTCCTAATCCTTACTTATGTGGTCCTTACAGCTCCTTTTCTCCTGGTGTACTTAAAGAAGTCCTTCTCTCCTTCTTAATGCCTTGTGCCAGCCTGAGTTCCGTAGATGCTTTG
This sequence comes from Neoceratodus forsteri, assembly GCA_016271365.2. Classification (NCBI taxonomy): domain Eukaryota; kingdom Metazoa; phylum Chordata; order Ceratodontiformes; family Ceratodontidae; genus Neoceratodus; species Neoceratodus forsteri. The sequence continues at coordinate 135,462,814 of CM028130.1, read as the reverse complement.
GCCCTTACTGCCCTTGTCACCTCCTTCAATTCTGTCAAGTACTCCTCCTGTCCTCCCCTCCCTGTTTTCTTGTACTTCTAAAGGCAGCTCTTTTCCTCCTTACCTTTTCCATGACCTCCTTGCTCAACCAGATTGGTTTCTTAGCCTAGCCTTCTTGCTCTGGGCTTTGCAGCAGGTTTTGGTTGCCTCACTATCCCCAGCTTTATGAGCTCCCACCTCTGGTTGTGTCCATACTAGATTTAATTCTGGCCAGGTACCCTTTACCACTTCCCATCCTCCCAAAGTCAGCCCTCCTGAAGTCCAGCACTATTGTGCCAGATTCCACCCTTCCTTGCCCATATCCAATGTGAGCCATACTGAGCGGTGGTCACTCCCTGACAGCGTTCCTCCACTGTAAGTTCTCTCACAAAGTCCCCATTTGCCAGCACAAGGTCAAGGGTATTTCCTAACCTGGTTGGTTCACTGACCATTTGCAGCAGGAAGCTGTCCTGGAAGGCATCCAGCAGTACCTGCTCCTTCTGTTCCTGGTTGTTGGGGTGCTCCAGTCCACTCCTGGCATGTTGAAGTCCCCCACAATCACCACACTACCCTTCTCGCAGGTCCTCCTGATCTGTCCTGCTAGTTCCCTGTCTAACTCCTCCGTCTGAGATGGAGGCCTGTACACCACTCCCAATCTAAGAATCCTATTTTGGAATCCTGGATTTGCATCCAAAGTGACTCTGACTACTCTCCTCCCTTCCTCCCTACACACTTCAGTCCTTCCTTCCATATAGTGCCACCCCTCCTTTCCAATCACCCTGTCCCCTGAAATAACCTGTACCCTGGTACAGACAGGTCCCAGTCATTGTATTGGGTGGCCCATGTTTCCGTGATGGCTGCAATGTCCACCTCTCCCTCTGCCATGAGAACCTGTAACTGCAGTTTTTCCTCCCAAGGCTCCTAGCATTAAGGGTAACCACCTTCCACCCTTTCCCCCTCCCATCCTGCCCCCCTTTCCTAGCATCACCAACAGTACTTGCCATTTGTCCTTTGTCACCGTTATGGGGGGTAAGCTGATATGGTTTCCCAACCTGTGGTTTCTGCATATCTCCCCAACTGCCACCCCCCACTCCTAGTTTAAATTCCCAACTTCCTCTATGTACTCCTCCATCCTCTGTTTCAACACTTTCTTTCCCTCCTCACTCAAGTGTAGTCTGTCCTTGGCATAGAGACTACTGTCCTCCCAGGTCCCTCCCCACCCCCCCAATAGCTCATACCCTTTAGCACAACACCAGGTTCTTAGCCATCCATTAAATTCCTCTATTCTCAGCTTTCTTGTTGTGCTTGCCTTTGGCACGGGAAGTATCTCTGAAAAAGTTACTGATCTTCCTGCCCCCTCACATAAATTTGCTAGTTCCTCAGACCTCCTCTGGACTGTATCTACTGTCTTGTCAGCCAGGTCATTTGTCCCAAGATGTATAATTAAATGAGGCTTGTCCCTACCCCTTCTAGCATATTTCAGAACAGACTGTCCTACCCTTTCCGCTGTCATTCCTGGCGTAGCCTCCACCCAAATGTGACTATGCCTCTCCCCCTTGCTACCCCACCTAACTCCTCTTAGTATTGCGTCCCCCAGAACTAAGATTCCACCCCTCTTACTCCCTGCTTGCTTCCATTCATCTCCCTCTCTCATTTCCAGCTCCTCTTCTTCCTCCTGCACATTATTTCCCCCTTTTACCCCGTTGCAATTCTCTCAGCAGAACTTCCCCCGCTCCAGTTTGGTCCAGGCATTTATCAATTACCCTCTAATTTCATCATTTCCCTCCTCCACCTTCTTCCTCTCTAGCAGTGCACAACTATTTTCTGAAGGCCCTTCACAAATGCCCGCTCCCTCTCTCTTCATAGTAACCTGTTCTCTCCTTTCCACTCCATGACTTTTGCCACTTCTTCGCCTCCCCTCACAAGTCCCTATCTCCTCCGTCCATTTGTCTTTTGTCTCCTGACCTGGTTTCCCCGGCAATTGTTCTTCCTGGCCTGGGCCCCTTTGTCTCTGCTTCCCTTCTTCTGACCCTCTCCTCACCACTGTTGGCTTAAATCGCCCTCCCTCATCTCCCCTTCTTCCTCCCTCCAGTATTTGGCTAAACCCACCCCCAATCTGCCTTGCCTGTCTTAGTTCCTCCTGCAGACCCTCAATCTCCTTTCTAAGTTTTTCTATGTGGTTGCACACTAAACATCCTCCCACACTCCAGGCAATTTTTAGAAAGATTGGTGCACCGCAGTTGTTGCAGCCTACCACCCTACCCATTGCTGTCGTTGCCCACCAGTGACCCCCACCTTCCAGATGCAGGATACCAAACACTCCCCAAGTCTCCCTCTCCTCCTCTATCAGTGCAAAACATTTTCTTTATTTCCCTTACCTCCTTTGTTGCACACGTTTAGATATATTGAGCAACTGCTTTTTATATTCCTATCCTTCCTATCCACACTCAAAAACAGACTTTAAGTAGCCATTGCACAACCTTCTTCAAACTCCTACTCCTCCTTTTCCCAATGCAATATCAATGTGAAGAAGTAATAATGAAAGCTCCTAGATTTGCATTTACTTCCCTTCCACTGAGAGAGCAGTCACCTCTTCACTTGCTGCTGTTCCTCTCCTTTAGTATGCCCAGAAGGATGGGCAGGTCAGTAGCTATGGGTCCTCATAGGTTTCCCCCCAAGGGGGTTTTTCCTCTCCTGGGTGCTACTGGTCACACTCTCTGGAGTTGGAGGAGGTGATCATACTGCTACCCATTTTCTTAGCGGTGTCATCCTACTCGACTCCTTCAATAGTCGGATACAGAACAATTGTTGATATCTTTATTTTTGGGGGGTCTCATAATACTGGACTAAGCATCCTTCCTACGGTGGGATACAGAGAAAGGCCAAAAAACTATCAAATTGTAACAAGTGACTTACCAGTTCATGCATCTAAGCACCTTGCATATACTAGCTAGTTCATATGTACTATAATCACTGACTTGCTCATGTCTATGCTAAGTACTGAAGCACGAATCATTTCATACATAGTACCTGGCAAGCCTATCCTACTTACTGGTCTGGCCTCTGTATTCAAGCACAACCTACAGCATCCAGCTACAGTATGTAACATAAGCACTGAGTTCTGAACCACAGTTAACTCTTTTTTGCATTTATCCTGACTGTGGTTCCAGTTTGTGCAAGAGTACTGTACTGCTGTTATTTGCTGTGTATAACCTTGTTTTACAGGGATTCCCAGGGCCAGGCCAGTGGAAAGCCCTGGTGGTAAGTGAAAACAGTGTGGGTACTTGTGTGGTGTATCAGGGGCATTGTGAAAGTGATTATTGTGTATTGTTCCGGCCACTAGTAAGGAAAGAGGGGGGTTATAGTGTCCCGGAGGGCTGTGTCCAGGTTAGCTTGACAACTACCAGCCCTGACCTCCAGGTGGAAGCGCCCGTTTCAGAACTCAGGCCCCTTAACCTGCTACTAGCCAAGCAGGCAGGGGCAGTAGCCCTTGGGGTAGCACCACCTAGGGGTTACACTGCAAACAGGAAGTTGGGGACACTCCTCAGACTCTGCTTCTGCCTCACCCTGAAGCCAGGCTCCAGGCGGTCAATGGCACAATCATGCCAGTCCTGGACTATGGAAACATAGTTTACGGTGCTGCCACGGACACTAGCCTACACAAAGTCCACCTTAACCTTAACCTTAATAAAGCATGCAAATTTGTCCTGGTTTGTGGACTGCATCACACACATCTGTGAGCTCTACATAAGGACAAAGTGGCTGCCCCTCCGGGACAGAATAAAGCTCCAGACCTGCTTACTAGGAAAGAAGGCCCTACTGGGACTGGCACCTGTCTCCCTGCAGGCGTTATTCAGACCTGCCCCAGGTGAGCATGCCACATGAAGCGTCTCCAGGCATGCCTTAGCTGTTCCCTTCAGGAAATCAGCCCAGGGGAGATGTGCCTTCATGGTAAGGGCTCCCATTTGGCTAAACGAGCTTCCAAACACAATCATCAGCCTTCAACACTTAGGGCACTTCAAATCCGAACTCCTGTAAGTCCATCTCTCCTCCATTCCACTGCCTATGTCAAACATAATCCCAGCATCCGGCCCACCACTCAACTGCCCACTTGCTCTGGCTGGGTTGCACCTACTTCCCTCTCCCCACCCCCTTCCCCCCTCCCTACCAACTCCACCCCACTTGTCCTTTGTCCAATACCCCTCACTACCCCCCACCTGCCCTCTGTTCAGTTCACCCATACTACCTCCTGCCCGGTCCCCTGTCCACTTCCTCTGCCTCCTGACTACTCCCCTCCACCTACTGTCTGTCCAGTACACCCATACTACCTCTAGCCCATTTTTCTGACCTCTTCCTCCTCCCCCCCCCCCCCACCTATCTGCACTTGCCAAACCCCAACTTGTCTCTCTGCACTTAACTTCTCTCAGATGGCTGCACATTGCGTACCTCCTCTGGGAAATTTACAATGATATCAGCTGCTTCATTCATGTCTTGACTTGTGTAAACTGTAAATGTATTTGCTACCCCTTCCTTTGTAAACTCTGTGCTAGTAGTACAACCCCAGTGTCAATTTGTCTACTGCAGGGTTTCTCAAATGGTGAGGCCAGCCTCCCTGGGGAGGCCCCAACCTGTTCCAGGGGAGGCTCAAGCAAGCTCTAAAATTTACTATATTTAAATGTCAAGTTTTGGATGCTTTGTGTGAAAGGATGCAGCAAAATGAAAGTGAATAATGGCATGTGAATTTGTGTACAAAATGGTTACCAGGAAAGACATGCTCAACAAACACTTGTTTCCTGGTATGACATGGGGAAAAGCTGTATGGAGAAAATACAATTCTTGGAAACTGTGCAAAACAAAATGCAAAATAATGCAAATGAATAGGAACAAGGTAACAACTGATCCATTATACTGGCTGCAGAAAAGCGCAAATACAATGGCTAAGCAGAGAGATACTAGGAGCAAGCCCAGGAGGGAGCAAAATTGTCCCTGAGAAGGTGTTTAAGAGAAGGGTAAAACTGACAAAGAAAACAGTTTGACTCATGGAGGTGTTGCAATGAGGGTAAATAGGGTCCAAAAAGTCGAAGTGTGGGCAAGTAGGCTGACCTGGGTTGGGGGGGTTATAGAAAGGGAGAATAACAAGTTCAATAAAATGAGAATAAACTCAATGACTCAAATGCACTTCATTGTATTCTTCCTGTAATGTGCAAAGTATGACAGTTGTTCTAACTATGGGGAGGCCCAAAATTATTTCTGTAGTAGGGGAGGCTCAGGATCTTTTCCAAGGCTTGGGGGAGGCTCACTAAGACAAAGTGTGAGAACTCCTGGTCTACTGTAATTATGCTGTTGCAACACAATGTATTTCCTTAAGTGTTGATGAGGATCCTTTTCAAACGAGCTCTTAGCTCAAAGGTTTGTAATTCCAAGTTCCCAAAAAATAAATCAAACTAAAATAAATAAAAACAATTAAATAAACCCCCAGGTTGCACCTGGAAATGAGCCTCGGCTCAGTGTGCCTTTCCCGGTTACCAACTTTTAAATAAAAAATAAATACAAAAAATTAATATACAGTAGTAGAGTTGGTCCTTTTGAACAGCACCCATGCTCATGTTGCTGCATAACTGGGAAGAAGTATCAGGAATTAGAGGAATGAGTATCAGGAAATTAGAGGAATTAAACTTTGATTCCTTGCAAGCACCTTAAATGTAGGGTCATTGGAGGGAATAGCCCATGTTGAACTCTACATATTTAGTTTTATCTGTGGAAGTATCAAAGGGGCAACCCCTATACAAAAGGTGAAGTCCGATTTAAAAAACTTTGTTCAGTAACGCCAGGGGCCTAGATACAGGCAAGGAAAAGGAGGTGAAATATAGTGGTCAAGCAGGATGCAAGGAGTGGGGCAGTGCAGTGGGTGCGGGGCAGCAGTATTCAGGAGAATGTTCTTGGAACTGCAGTGCTGCCCCATATGCAGGCACCTCTCTGGCTGAGGGTGGAGGTGGCCAGTCTCCGGGCTGAGCTGGCAGGAATACCAAGGACCTTCACCCCCACCCAGAGGCCACCATGTCCTCAGCCATCACCCCCAATGGATTCCTTGGCAGAGGGCTGGATAGACTATGGTGGACTCAGGGAAGCTAAGGGAGGGGGGTCCAAGACACATCCCCCATCTGGTTCAACTCAAAAACTCGTATGCTGTCCTACAGGAGAGGGAGAGTCCCAAAAGGGAACCCAGAGTTGGGACCAAGGAGGACATGCAGGTCATCCAGGAGGGCAACTAGGGGGTGGGTAGTAGAAAACCCAAGAGGAGGAGGAAGCTACTCCTGGTGGGGGACTCAGTTGTCCGGGGCATCGAATTGGGTACAGGAGCAGAGGGAGGTAAAGTGCCTTCCAGGAGGCACTGCTCGTTGGGAGGGGGAGCAGATCCTGAGGATCGCTAAAGCAGTGGCTGGGGCTAGAGGTTGTTGTCCATCTGGGGACAAATTACCGATCTAGTGATAGGGTTAACACTGAAGAGGTACAGGAGGACTTCAGGCAGTTGGGAAGGTGCCTTGGAGAGGTAGCAGACTCCGTAAATATTTCAGAGGTGCTTCTGGTCCACAGCAGTGGGGAGAGCTGGTTCAGGGAGAAGGGATATGGCTTCATTGGGGACTGGGGATCTGCCTGGAACGATGTGGCCTTGTACTCTGGTGATGGGCAGCATCTGTCCAGGAAGGGGAAGCAGTCCAAAATGAACGGTTTAATTGCATCCTTGCTGAGCATTTAAACTAGCCCGGGGGGGGGCCAGACAGGAGCAGGGAGATTTTAGCAGCCCACCCCCACAAGTTAGAGAAGTCAGAAATGAGGAACAGGAAGGCACAACGCAGACAGTAACACCTGCAACAGACATAAAGGGAAAGCCAGAAGAAAGAAGGCAGCAGGAAAAAGAGATCTGGGTTGAGGGGAAGAAGTAGGAGAGCAAAAGCATGAGTAGAGGAAAGACAGGCAATAAAACATGGAAGGCCATGGTTACAAATGCCCGCAGCCTGGGAATTAAAATCCCAGACCTGGAGGTATTGCTAATAGAAGCAGACCTGGACATAGATGCAATAACAAAGACTTGGTACACCGCAAATCATGACTGGGACATACATGTTGTGGGGTGTATACTCTATTCAGGAGGGATAGGGGGAGTAAAAAGGGGGGGTGGCCATGTACAGGTCCCCCTGCAGTCCGACCTCGGGCAGCTGTTGCATTCAGAGATGTACCTGGTGGTCCAGTGGTACCCCCCTCCCCACCTTCCCACAGAGGACACTCAGCACCCCCCATCTTCGGCGGGCAGCAGCACCCGCATATGCCCGGCCGCTCACTGAATGACAGGTACAGTATGCTCTGTAAGCCTATTGGTCCACAGGTTGGACCAATGGGCTTGCTGACCAACCTGTACTACTCAGGCAAGATATGTGAATGAAGGCATTGTGTGGTACGAGTTTGGTCTACCAAGCCGATGATCACAGCATGTGGACCAATAAGCTACAAACATACTATACCTGTTATTCGGGCGGGTGGCCAGGTGGTATGCGGGCGTGCTGCTGCCTGCTGAAGATGGGGGTTCAGGTGGCCAGGAGTCCTCTGTGGAGGGTGGGAGGGGGCACCACTGGACCACCAGGTACAGTACATCTCTGAATGCATCAACTGCCTGCAATCAGGCTGCAGGGGGACCGCTAGACCACCAGGGTTACTGTTCTTTAATCAGATGCCTGTGATCAGGCATAGGGGGGACCACTAGACCACCAGGGTCTGCTTTTATGCTACAGATGCCCGCGATCAGGCTTACAGGATGAGTGAGGGGCCACCAGACCATCAGGGGGGGTATGTGTGCTTGGCAACAATGTTCTGAGTGGCTGGGTGGCTTCCCACGGCTGGCGGCTGCTGTGTTGCACCTTGCAATACAGCAGCCCACCTGTGGGTGGCCGGGACCTGCTCCTGCTGTTCCGGGGATCAACTTTGAGCCCCCGTGTGTGGCACAGTGCAGGGTTGTGCCAGCATATGTGCTGCACATCCCGGGCTGAATTTCAGGATGTGTTGTATATGCATGGGCATGCCCCCTGCATCTGCGCCGCATATGATTACATTGCACCTGGGTGCTTCAGGAATTGCGCTGTGCCTGGCGGCCTTTTGAATATCCTGCTGGGGTGCAATGTGGGGTTGCGCCAGCGCAACTCAGTTGTGCCAGGTGCAGCCCATTTGAATATCCCAGCCAAAGTGTCTAAGGGAAGTTGGAAAGGCTGTTAGGAGCGCAAAGGTGCAGACTGAGGAAAGATTAGCGCAGAAGGTTAAGAAAGGGGACAAGATATTCTATAGGTACATCAGCAAAAGAAGGAAAGCCAGGGGAGGGATTGTAAGGCTCAGAGGGGATGAGGGTGTTTGTAAGAAGGCAGACCTGGAACAGGCAGAAATACTGAATAAATATGTCTGCTCAGTATTCACCGAAGAAGGGGAGGGTCAGGGACCTAGGCTTGGCGACAGATACGGGGGGGGGGGTCAACACCAGTCCATTTACAGTGGAGAGAGTCCTGGAGGAGCTCACAAAACTGAAGGGGGACAAAGCAATGGGGCCAAATGGCATACCACCGAGAATATTAAAGGAACTACGAAGGGAGCTGGCAGCATCTCTGACAACCCTGTTCACAGAGTCAGTCAACATGAGAGTGATTCCAGAGGACTGGAAGAGGACACATGTAGTCCCTCTTCACAAAAGTGGTAGCAGGGAGGAGGCAGGAAACTATAGGCCAGTCAGCCTCACCTCAGTAGTGGGTACAATCATGGAGACACTGTTTAAAGAAAGAATAGTGGGACACTTGGAATCCAGCAGTGCCCAAGACCTGAGGCAGCATGGATTCACAGCAGGTAGAGTGTGTCAAACGAATCTGATAGATTTTTTTGATTGTGTTACGAAGGAGGTGAATCAGGGAGGAGCGGTGGACGTTGCCTACCTCGATTTCAACAAGGCCTTCGACACTGTCCCACTTAAAAGGCCAGTTAACAAGATGGGTAGTCTGGGCATGGGTCACAAGGTGATAAACTGGGTTAGGAACTGGTTAACAGACAGGAGGCAGAGGGTGGTGGTAAATGGGGTCCAATCTGGGAAAAGGGGGCTAACCAGTGGGGTACCTCAGGGATCAGTCCTTGGGCCAATACTGTTTAATGTCTACATCAGTGACATATCAGAAGGGCTGGAGGGAAATGTCTGTGTGTTTGCAGATGACACCAAGATCTGCAACAGGGTAGATACTCTGAGAGGGGTGGAGAAAATGAGGGGGGACCTAAGAAAGCTGGAAAAATGGTTCAAGGTGTGGCAACTGAGGTTCAATTCTACGAAGTGCAATTAGGAATAATCTTCCTGGGAATATAGTGGAGTCCTTATCATTAGACATATTCAAAAGAAGGTTAGATGAATATTTACTACATAAAACCATCACTAAATAAACCCACTATGAGTGGGAGACAATTAAATGGGCCTTTAGCCTACTTTGTCTATATACGCCAAGTTAACCAAGTTAAGTTAATGCACCTGGGGCACAGGAACCCGGAGATGGGGCAACAGGATGGGGGGGGGCTTGCTGACAGTCACCAAGAAAGAAAGGGATCTGAGGGGTTATCATTTCTGATAACCTAAAGGTGTCCAAGCAGAGCACAAAGGCTGAGCAAGGCCAGTGGCATGCTGGGGTGCATAGGCAGAGGTATCACTAGCAGAAGGATGGAGGTGGTGATTCTGCTGTATACAACATTAGTGAGGCTTCACCTGGAATACTGTGTACAATTCTGGGGGCCGCATCTTTGAAAGGACATAGACAGGGTGGAGGCAGTCCACAGAAGGGCGACAAAGATATTACAGGGCTCGCACCAGAAAACATACAAGGAAAGATTAAAAGACCTAAATATGTACTCAATGGCGGAAAGGAGGGAGTGGGGAAACATGATAGAGACCTTCAAGTACCTTAAGGGCATATATAAGGTGCAGGGGGGGCGACATCTTTCAATATAGGAGAAGTACAAGAATGAGGGGTATGACATGAGATTGGAAGACAGCAGGATAAGGGGAAATGTGAGGTTGTTTTTCTTCATGGAAAGGGTGGTGGACACATGGAACAGTCTGCCACAGGAGGTGGTGGGAGCAAACACATTGGGGGGATTCAAACATGCATGGGACAGGCATGAGGGAACCCTTATGGTGGGAAGGACATGAGAGAGCAGCTGACCAAGTAGGTTCGGAGGCCGCAAACAAGGCTAGGCTTATGGGCAGACTAGATGGGCCTAGCGGTCCTTATCTGCCAACAATTTCTATGTTGCAGCTATAGTTACACATTTGAAAAAATAACATGAAGTGACACATTGCTCAGCTCTTTATTATTGTCACAGTCTAGAAGGGTCAAGCTTTTCTGGGAAGGAAAGCGAATGGGAACTGGGAATACTGGTGATGCAAAAATGTTAATTCTTTTTTTTTTTTTCCAACTTTCTTTTACCTCCTACACTGGCAACCTCTGGACTCTCTCCAGTGTAGCCTCTCAATGCGGCCAGTTCCACCCTGCCTGAAGCCCTACAGCATCCGATCTCCGACATGGGCTCATCTCCACTCCCCATCCCCAGTCACTCGACCCCCCCGCTGGCTCTGAGCCTCCCGGGGTGGGACTGCCTACTCCTCTGGCGCTGTAACTAGAATCCAATGGAGTGACTAGGGAGAGTTGGAGGGAGTGCCGGACGTGGGCTGGGAAGGGCCGGCATTGGGTGTGAGGGCCGATCACTAAGCCCACCTTCGCCAGGGATTTTCTCTGTGTTCCGCCCATCGGTGCGGTAGTGCTATGGCATCAGCATGCGGACGGCGTGCTCCTGCCCCCTCCTGCAGAGGTCCACCAACACCGTCCCCCATTGGCTGTCCCCACCAAGGTGTGTGGAGCCCCCAGCCTCTGCTAGGAGCCGCTACCTAGTGGGGAAATCCCTGAGTCTAGCCCCAGGAGAGGAGAGCAGTCCTACAGACGCTCGATCCTCACCTCCCCTGCCAACCCCTGGCGGCCCTAGCTCGCTCCCGAACCTGGGTCGCCAGCGTGGCGTGAGGTGTGGCATCCAGTGCCTCAACCCTCAGTGCCACCAAGCCGGCTCTAAAATGTTTATTCTTATAGGTATGGCTTGGGCCCCTCTAGTTACAGTCATATCAGTGAGTGTGGGCAACACTGCCACTTCCAGTGCAATGGATTCTAAAGCAGTATTGTTTCAGTGGGTGTAGGATGTTAATTTTATTTTGTTATTAATTGTCTTTATTGGGCATAACATATTAATTTAGCAGTGTAGAAGCCATCAGATTAAAAGCACAATTCAATTGCTTTTCATCAAGAGACAGCAGCAATTTAGACACAGAAACAAAATGGGAACAATAACTACTAATTCTTTAATTTTCCTTTTTGCTTTTATAGAAACATGGAAACCTGGCAAAAAAACACAAAGGTGTCCAGTTCTGGAGGCCCTACCTCCCGAAGGACATTGATAAGGTGGAGGTGATACAAAAAGGGGCCACCAAAATAGTGCAGGTACTGATTCAAAAGCCCTACGAGGAGAGACTCAAGGAACTAAATATGTACTATCTGGAGGAGAGGAGGGAAAGGGGAGATATGATAGAAACATTTCAATACCTAACAGGTAAAAACAAGGTACAGGAAGGCAGCATTTTCCATAGAAAAAGAAGCTTGAGGACAAGGGGTCATGCTATGAATTGGGGGGGGGGCTCAGAGGAAATGTAAGGAAATATTTCTTCACAGAGAAGATGGTGGATGCCTGGAACAGCCTTCCAGTGGAGGTGGTGGGTGCCAAAACAGTGATGGGATTCAAGCATGTATGTGACAGATACAAAGGAACCTTAGTAGTAAGGCCAGGGGAAGAGACGACCACAGATCGAGTAGGGTCTGTGGTGGCACACTAGGCAGGGAAAACTGGGCAGACTAGGTGGGCCAAGAGGTCCTTATCTACTGACAACTTCTATGTTTCTGTGTAAAGTTCCATCCAATCTGCTATTTATAGTAATTACGACAACACAGCATTACTAGTAACAATACATATGTAACCCCTAGATGGCGCTATCCAAGGGGCTACTACCCCTGCCTGATTTGCCACTAACAGGTTGAGGGGCCTGGATCCAATGGCGGGTGCCTCCATCCAGAGGTCAGGGTTTGCAATAGTTAAACTAACTTGGTCACAGCCCTCTGGGACACTGCAACCCCCCTTTCTTCCCACTAGTGGCCCACACAATATATCAGAATTACCTTCACAGTATACACTTACCCCCAGGTCTGGTTCCAGCACTGGGACCTCCTGTGAAATGAGATACAGTGCAACAATCACAGTACAGTACTTTAACATAGACAAATACCTCAGGCAGTATAACTTTGCTGAAACAAGCAGCTCTGATTTATTTAGGGGGATATAGCAAGGACAGGGGGAAATCAGGTTAATTAGCTTATCACTCTAATAATCTACCTATGGCTCTGTGCACAGGTCTATCCCTATCAGTTACTGTCCCTGGGTACCCAAGCCCCAGTGGCTAGTCCAAACCGTGGCAGCTGGTAGGGGCCCTTTCACACAGAGAAAAGGAAAATTAAACAGTCAGCAGTACAGTAATTCCATTTGGATTTAATGTGGCAATTCAACAGGGAGCGACCCTGAATTAGTACTCACGACCTCCAAATAAGATAGGGTCCTTCAATGTCAGCAGGGCTCACTTGAGGTACACAAACCTCTTCACACATCCATATAAAAGAAAGCACTATACCAGGCAGGCTGCATCTGTATCCCGATCGCAATTACTGCACAATACCCGGGAGAACACACAGCAGATTCAGTTCCTGACAGACCGAGTGCAATTTTCAGCAATTCCTCCAGTCTTCTACAGGGTGAGCCTGGTTTCTATTCTTCAGAGATCCTTTGATTCTTTTTCACAGGACGGATTCAGTCCTAACAAGCTGTTACACAAGCTGCAGACCCGAACTCTGGGCCTTACACACGTTTTTGACTAAAACTGCACACTGAAAAAGCACAAGGCTCCTTCCTTCTTCTGCCAAAGCTCAACTGAAACTCCAACCCGACAAAACCGGGCACTTCCTTTGAGTTCCTCCCAGTTCTTGACTGGATTGGCTGTCACTCACAATAGACTGCTGCTGTTGGTCCAAAAGGCACTGAAGTCTAAACTACATCTCCCAGAGTCACTGCCCATACAATCCTCTTTGTGGCTGGCTCAGATTATGAGTCCAAGTTCTGATTCGTCCAAGGCACCATTTTAGAGCTAGCTTACCCACACTGATTGGTCCAGTTCAGCAGTTCAAAACTAGAATGGGAACTAGCAGACACAGTTCTGACTGCAAAGAAAGCAGGTTAGACAAACTGTATTTCATTATTACTCTAAATAATTTCTGGCAAACAGTTACATCTTTCAGATAGGTTCCTTTGCACTCTAGTGACTGCAAAATGAAGTGAATTGGCAGCAGCTCGAGTGGTACTCAGAGAAGCACACAGTCCCCCATACAAACTAATTATGTCTGCAAGCAGACAGCTCTTAAAGAGACAGTACCAGAGGCTCTAAAAACACTCACTGATAAATGGCTTAAATGCCAAACACCATTCAGGCTTGGAGCATTCAAGCAAGCTCCTGGAAGTCTTTTGGGAACCCCCATTTGCAGGGGGTTTACACATATTATTACTTGTTTAGTACAGTCACAAACAGATACAGAAGGCAGTTTGCAAAACGAGTATTTATGTGTGTGTGTGTGTGTGTATTTATTTATATTCTGGGGGTTGATATCCATCGCTTGCAGCTACATAGAAACATAGAAACATAGAAGTTGACGGCAGATAAGGACCGCAAGGCCCATCCAGTCTGCCCATTTCTTTTTCTACCTTATAAATGTGCCATCAGCCTTTGCTCTGTCAGTGACCTATCTATTCATAGTCATTTGTATTGCTCCTTATGCCTATCCCATGCCTGTTTGAAGCCCTGCACTGTATTCATAGCCACCACTTCTTGTGGTAAGCCATTCCATGCATCTACCACCCTTTCTGTGAAAAAGAATTTCCTCACATTCCCCCTTAATCGGCCTCCCTCTAATCTCATGCTGTGTCCTCTTGTCCTGCTATTTTTCTTATATTTAAACATGTTAGACTCTTTCACCTTGTTTATGCCCTTAAGGTGTTTAAATGTCTCGATCATATCACCTCTCTCCCTCCTTTGCTCAAGGGTATACATATTGAGCTCCATTAATCTGTCCTCATATGTCTTCTGATGCAGTCCCTGCACCATTTTGGTTGCCCTTCTCTGGACTGCCTCAATTTGGTTAATGTCCTTGTGAAGGTGTGGCCTCAATACTGCGCCAGTACTCCAGATGGGGCCTAACCAATGTCTTGTATACAGAGGGATTATTACCTCCCTCTTACGACCTTGATACCCTACTAATACACCTAACACCCCTAGCCTTACCTACTGCTTTAGAGGTCTGCTTGGATGATTTTAGGTCATCAGTGGTGATGATGATGCCCAAGTCTCTTTCTTCCTTTGTGACTGCTAGCAACTCCCCTCCCAGCCTATAAGTGGCTTCAGGGTTTCTCTTCCCTATGTGCATGATTTTGCACTTCTTTGCATTAAATCCCAGTTGCCACTCTTCTGACCATTTTGCTAGTTTATCCAGATCTCTTCTCATTCTGCCCACCCCATCTGGATCATCTACTCTGTTGCAGATCTTGGTGTCATCTGCAAACAGACAAGCCTTACCCTCTAGTCCATCTGCGAGGTCACTAATGAAGATGTTGAATAGGACTGGCCCCAGGACTGATCCCTGAGGTACCCCACTTGTGACTTGCATCTCTTCTGACTGTATACCATTTACCACCACTCTCTGTTTTCTGCCAGTCAACCAGTTTGTCACCCAGTTGACCAACTTCTGACCCACCCCGAGCCTACCTAGCTTATTTATCAATCTTCTATGTGGAACAGTGTCAAAAGCTTTGCTGAAGTCAAGGTAGGCAACATCAACTGCTCCCCCTTGGTCCACCACTCTGGTTACCCAGTCAAAGAAATCTATGAGATTAGTTTGACGGGACCTTCCTTTAGTAAACCCATGCTGTCTTGGATCCTGTGCCCCTATGGATTCCAGGTGTTGCACTATCCTTTCCTTAAGGAGTGCCTCCATAATCTTGCCCACTACTGAGGTAAGACTGACTGGTCTGTGTTCCGCCTCCTCCTGCTACCACTCTTGTGGAGCGGGATCACATAAACCCTTCTCCAGTCTTCTGGGACCTCTCCTGTGCTCAGAGACTCACTAAACAATTCTGCTAATGGCTCTGCTAGTTCCTCCTTTAGCTCCTTAAGTACCCTGGGATGCTATGCCATCAGGTCCCATTGCCTTATCCACCTGAGCTTAGCAAGCTCTTGTAGGACCTTTCTCTTTTGTGAAGGGAGTAGTGCTCACCTCCCTCCCCTGTGTCCATGATGCTGAGCTGTGGGCCCTGCCCTACCTTCTCTTCAGTAAATACTGAGCAAAAGTATCTATTTAGGATAGATGCCTTTACAGGTCCCCTCCTCACATGCTCCCTTTTCTCCATTAAGCTTAGCAATACCCCCTCTGGACTTTCTCCTTTCACTAATGTATCTATAGAAAGTCTTGTCACCTTCTTTTACTGTTCGTGCTAGTGTTTCCTCAGTTTGGGACTTACTGCCTTTCCTGCTTCCCTTAGGGCAGTTTGGTATGCCTCCCTATCTTCATCCCGCTGTGTTCCCTTATATTTCCTGAAGGCCAGCCTTTTGGCTCTGACCTTTTCTGCTACTGTATTTGAGAACCAAAGTGGTTTCCTTCTTCTTTTGCGCTTCCTTTTCTGTCTAACACAATGGGATATTGCTTCAAGTATTGTATCCTTAATGCTTGCCCACTTGCCTGTACCTCCTCACCTGTGTTTTTTTGCCAGGCTAGCTTAACTCTGTTGGCCATCTTATCAAAGTCAGCTCCTCTGAAGTCCCATATTTTGCCTTGGAATGGGATGATTTAGATGTAGTAGCCAAATTGAACCATACCATGTGATGGTCACTGGCCCCAGGTGACCTTCTACCTGGAGATCTGTGATCCTTCTTTGTTAGTCAGTACTAGATCTAGGATAGCCCTGTCTCTTGTGGGTTGCTGTACCAGTTGTTTGAGGCCCTCCTGCAGGGAATCCACTATGAGTCTAGTTCTTGCAGATGTTCCTGCTGGTATGACCAATCTGTATCTGGCATGTTGAAGTCTCCCATTATCAGAACCTCCTTTAGCTGTCATGTTTTGTATATCTTCTAACAGTAATGTGTCTATGTCCTCCTCTGGTCTGGGGGCCTGTAGACAACCCCAGTTCATATGGCTGTCCCATTTCCTGTTTCTCAGGGTGACCCACAGTTCTTCTGGTTCCTTATGTATTCTGAATTTCTGTAGCTTTGATATTTTCATTATCATACAGGGCCTCCTCCCCCTTTTGCACCTCGGTCTCTTCTGGAACAATACATAGCCAGGTACTGAAGTCTCCCAAGTGTGGTTACTGGTAAACCACGTCTCACTAATTGCTACTATGTCCAGTTTAGCCTCTGACATTATTGCCTGCAGGTCTGGGATCTTATTTCCCAGGCTGTGAGCATTTGTGTACATGATTTTCCATTGGCCAGATTTTGGTGTGTTAGTTGTTGGGTGGCGTTGGCATATACCCTGTGCATCGTATGGGAGACAAACCTTTTTCTTACCTGGTGATGCAAATGAGCAGCCAAACACGCTGAATTCCTGTTTGACCACTAGCTGAGGGAGGTGTTCTTTCCATTCAACGATGGGGTGCTGCACCGCTCTCCCATTTGCTAGTTTAAATATTCTGCAAAGACATCAAACCTGTGCCCTAATGCAACTCCCTTTAGTCAGACGAGTCCATCAAATTTAAAGAACTTTCGCTCCCAGAACTGTTGCTGTCCCTACAAATCTGTGTCCTCTTTCCTGGCACCAGTCTTTGAGCCACGTGTTTAGCTCCCTATCTCCCTTCTCTGACCTTCCGTCCATCTGCTCCTTTCTCCCAGACTGGCAGGATCTCAGAGAAGAGATGCCGACGAAATAGATGATAGTTTGTCCCCAGCTTAGTCAGGTGTTCCTTGGTCTCCACAACAGACCGGCTGGCGAGATCATTAGTCCCTATGTGTACTAGGGCATCAATGTTTTCTCCTGCTTGTGAACAATTTAGCAATGCGGTCAGTGTCTCTCCATGCTTGATGTACCTGGGAGACATCTGACCATCACCCTGGTTGGAGATGGGTATCAACTCCCGAACCATGGAGTCTCCTATGATCAGAAGTTTTTGGATTTCCTTTGTGCTTGTTTAGTTTTGGTTCCTGATTTGGGTGAGTATTGTTGTGCTAGCTCCTGTGCCCGCAGTGTCCTGCTCTGCAGTGTCTTCTGCCTCTTTATTTGATTTCAGAGATAGAGGCAGATACCTGTTTGTAGTGTTTATATGGTTTTGGAGTAATGTGTTGGAGAGCAGAGAGTGACGGGCACCTGATTTGCTCCTCCTAACCACCTGCCAACCTCCTGGACCAACTACCCTCTGCGGTCCCAGGTTTTTCTGTTGGATGCTGGGGAAATGGCGGGTGGTTCTTATAATGTATTTCCTCTTCAATATGAAATTTGAGGCTTGCAATCTCTGCCCATGCTGCCTCAGAGCTGAGACCTAAGATCTCCAAAGGCCCAGCATGTAGGACAGTGTCCTAAATCCTGTAAGACTGTCCTTCTGAAAATTGTTCCACAGTACCTGCAGTTAATGAAATCCATTCCAAATAAGTTGCTGGGTTTGTAACCTAGTCAGAGTAATTAGAAGGAAAAAAAGGAAAAAATGCAAGTAATGGTTTAATTGTGCTTTGTTTAACTTGTTATAATAAGTTAAATTACTAGTGCCCTGTAAATGAGATCACATTGTGGAGCCCCACTGATCTGCCCCTTCCTGCTCTGCCACAGGAAATGTCACAACTGTGGTACCCTATAAAAGGAGTGTAGCGTGGGTGATTGGGGATGGGGTGGTGGCTGGGCCCTTCCCTGCCTAAAAGAAGAACCACGGACTGAAAGAACAAGGAGGTAAGAGCAGAAACAATCAGTCAACAACAAATGCAGTAACCCTGAAAGCTTATCCTAATGTTAGATAAAACTGTAAAACCTGTAAAGCACCATCTGTAATAATTTCAGAGAAGATATACCTGTAAGAAACACTTTGCTCCAGAGAAAATAAAGCAGTAACAGAAGATATACCTTGCAAAAGACAATTTGAATCAGAAGATTAGCAGTAATCTGTTAGACACACCTGTAGGCACACCTTGTAATAATGCAGAAGAAGGTATACCAGCAACAACAATTTGAATCAGAGGAAAAATAAAGCAATGAAATGTTAGCAACAAACAGCAGCAATCCCTGTGAGTAAAAATTAAAAACAACACCACACAGTAAATCTGCTTAGCCAAAATAAGTCTTAATCATTTTCCCTTGCTCTGGTAAGTTTCTCTACTCTGCCTTTCAAGCAGTTTAGAAGGAAAGAGCTCAGGTGAAGCTAGGTGCCTTGGCCAGCAAACCAAGTCTTCTACCTCCAAGATATCAACTAACCTGACTTTTTAACCCTTCTTTCTGTTGGAAATTACTGACAGTTTGCTAGCTCCACCCCCACATACATACCTAATCCTTTGAAGAGCTGTGGGAGGAAGCAATTAGCTCCTTCAATGTGAGAAGGAGACTGAAACACCTCTGAGACAACAAACCTTTTCAACAAACAAGAATAAAATAAAACACAGTGTCAAACAGTAATTTTGCTTAGCCCAATGATAAAAAGTCACAAAATGTAAGCTCCACCTGTAATACAGTAATTTCAGAAGATATACCCTGTAAGAAACACTTTGCTCCAGAGAAAAATAAAGCAGTAACAGAAGATATACCTTGCAAAAGACAATTTGAATCAGAAGATTACAGCAGTAATCTGTTAGCACACACCTGTAGGCACACCTTGTAATAATGC
Organism: Neoceratodus forsteri; assembly: GCA_016271365.2. Taxonomy (NCBI): domain Eukaryota; kingdom Metazoa; phylum Chordata; order Ceratodontiformes; family Ceratodontidae; genus Neoceratodus; species Neoceratodus forsteri. The sequence goes on along the minus strand of CM028130.1, from coordinate 135,443,740 downwards.
AGAAGAAGGTATACCAGCAACAACAATTTGAATCAGAGAAAAATAAGCAATGAAATGTTAGCAACAAACAGTAGCAATCCCTGTGAGTAAAAAATAAAAACACCACCACACAGTAAATCTGTTTAGCCAAACTAAGTCTTAATCCTTCTCCCTTGCTCTGGTAAGTTTCTCTACTCTGCCTTTCAAGCAGTTTTAGAAGGAAAGAGCTCAGGTGAAGCTAGGTGCCTAGGCCAGCAAACCAAGTCTTCTACCTCCAAGATATAAACTAACCTGACTTTTTAACCCTTCTTTCTGTTGGAAATTACTGACAGTTTGCCAGCTCCACCCCACATACACACCTAATCCTTTGGAAGAGCTGTGGGAGGAAAAGCAATTAGCTCCTTCAATGTGAGAAGGAGACTGAAACACCTCTGAGACAACAAACCTTTCGACAAACAAGAATAAAATAAAACACAGTGTCAAACAGTAATTTTGCTTTAGCCCAATGATAAAAAAGTCACAAAATGTAAGCTCCACCTGTAATACAGTAATTTCAGAGAAGATATACCCTGTAAGAAACACTTTGCTCCAGAGAAAAATAAAGCAGTAACAGAAGATATACCTTGCAAAGACAATTTGAATCAGAAGATTACAGCAGTAATCTGTTAGCACACACCTGTAGGCACACCTTGTAATAATGCAGAAGAAGGTATACCAGCAACAACAATTTGAATCAGAGAAAAATAAAGCAATGAAATGTTAGCAACAAACAGTAGCAATCCCTGTGAGTAAAAAATAAAAACACCACCACACAGTAAATCTGCTTAGCCAAACTAAGTCTTAATCCTTCTCCCTTGCTCTGGTAAGTTTCTCTACTCTGCCTTTCAAGCAGTTTTAGAAGGAAAGAGCTCAGGTGAAGCTAGGTGCCTTGGCCAGCAAACCAAGTCTTCTACCTCCAAGATATCAACTAACCTGACTTTTTAACTCTTCTTTCTGTTGGAAATTACTGACAGTTTGCCAGCTCCACCCCCACATACACACCTAATCCTTTGGAAGAGCTGTGGGAGGAAAAGCAATTAGCTCCTTCAATGTGAGAAGGAGACTGAAACACCTCTGAGACAACAAACCTTTTCAACAAACAAGAATAAAATAAAACACAGTGTCAAACAGTAATTTTGCTTAGCCCAATGATAAAAAGTCACAAAATGTAAACCCACCTGTAATACAGTAATTTCAGAGAAGATATACCCTGTAAGAAACACTTTGCTCCAGAGAAAATAAAGCAGTAACAGAAGATATACCTTGCAAAAGACAATTTGAATCAGAAGATTACAGCAGTAATCTGTTAGCACACACCTGTAGGCACACTTTGTAATAATGCAGAAGAAGGTATACCAGCAACAACAATTTGAATCTGAGAAAAAATAAAGCAATGAAATGTTAGAAACAAACAGTAGCAATCCCTGTGAGTAAAAAATAAAAACACCACCACACAGTAAATCTGCTTAGCCAAACTGAGTCTTAATCCTTCTCCCTTGCTCTGGTAAATTTCTCTACTCTGCCTTTCAAGCAGTTTTAGAAGGAAAGAGCTCAGGCGAAGCTAGGTGCCTTGGCCAGCAAACCAAGTCTTCTACTGGTGCAGAACTCTGCGGCACGGTTGTTGACTGGGACTTCTCGTTCGACTCATATTACTCCCGTGCTGCGCGAACTGCACTGGCTGCCTATACAGTGGCGTATCACCTTCAAGGTCAGACTTCTGACCTATAAAGCCCAGCACAGACTGGGTTCGAGCTATCTGCAAGAGCTCCTGACTCCCTACAGCCCTGGCCATCCTCTTCGCTCAACTGACGAGGGGTTGTTAGAGGTTCCCAGGGTTCGGCTGAAAACATCTGGGGCCCAGGCTTTTATGTTTGGTGCCTCTTCCCTATGGAACTCTGTACCTCGTCAGATTAGAGAGTGCGGGACCATGGAGAGCTTTAAAGCAGGCCTAAAAATTTATCTGTTCAAGCAAGTGTTCAGTATTTAGTCTATAGTATTTTGTGATAATTTTAACTGATTTATTTAAATTATATTTTAAAAATTTTTAGATTGTGTTGTTCTGTTTTATGATTCTTTTAATTTTGTACAGCGCTTTAATTCTCAGAATTGTGCTTAATAAATAAAGCATTATTATTATTATTATTATGTAAAGTAAATACCCCAGACAAGAAATTGTCTGTTTTCAGGCAGGACCTGGGAGATTTCAGTTTGGCAAACAATAGATAGACAACGGACAACAATATGAAGAAGTGAGTTGAAAACAGAGACGTACAGCAACAGTATTATTATTGTGTCAGGAAGGTGTATTCCCCCAATCAGCCCCCAAATGCATCTGGTACCGATCCCTCAGGGCACTTGATACAAACGCCCTGCTACAATACCTCACTGACTCTGACTGGTCCCCTGTTCTCTCAGCCCCTGACATCGATTCAGCCTTTGACCTATTCTCAAGCACTCTCACATGTGTTTGGAACTCTCATGCCCCCTCAAAAAAGCCAGGGTCAAATGCTCTCATCACCCCTGGATCACAGCCAACCTTATAGCCTTGTGTAAATCATGGGATAGTGCTTGGGCTCTTTTTAAATCCTCCCAATCACTGTCAAATCTCCAAGTGTACAGATCACTAAGGAACTCCTGCACTAAGGCTGTCCGGATAGGTAAGGCTGAATACTTCAAAGACCACCTTCATATTAATCACAACTCACCTTCAGAATTCTGGAAAGTCATCCACTCCCTCCTAGCCCCCCCCCAGTCTGCCCCCACATTCTCATAGTGGATGTCTCACCAGTCTTGGATCCCTCCTCCGACATGGCTATATTCAATAAATTCTTCTCAACGTGAGCTCTTCCAGACTACCCTTCTCTGGCCCCTATCCACTCGCCCCCCCCATCACCTAGAGGCTACTACTTCCGCTCATCTCCCCTCAGGAATTCTACCATGCACTAAAGTCCCTAAACCCTGCCAATACCGCCCAGATGGCCTAGACCCCAAGCTGCTCTGTATCTCCACCCCAGCCATTGTCCTCCCCCTCTCGCACCTCCTGAACTTATCATTCTCCTCTGGCACGATTCCACGGGCCTGGAAAGCCGCCAAAGTTCTGCCCCTTCATAAAGGTGGATACCCCCCCCTCTCCTGGTAACTACTGGCCTATATCTCTCCTTCCCTCTCTAGCTAAACTTCTGAAGTCCATTGTCTACTCCAGGCTCACTGAGTTCCTTACCTCTACCAATACTCTCTCCCCTGTCCAATCCAGCTTTAGGAAATGTCACTCTACAAACTTCTTCTTATTGTGGGTTACTAATTCCATCCTCTATGGGATGGATCAGGATCACATCACCACTGCCATATTCATCGATTTGGCCAAGGCCTTCGATTCTCTGCCCCCTCACACCTTCAAAATAAGCTTTGTCTTCTAATTAACCTGTATTCTGTTGGCTTGGCAGTTCCAGCTGTAAAATGGTTCAGCGCTTACCTCACGAGTAGACAGCAGTCTGTACAGGTGGGAAATGTCCAATCTTCCCCTCACCAGATCCTCGCGGGGGTCCCCCGGGTTCCATCCTTGGACCAATTCTATTCTCTCTATTCAATCAATCAATCAATCAATCAATCAATCAATCAATCAATCAATATCTTTATTTAGCCAGGCGGAACACCATTGAGCAGGGCTCATTTACAAGATGGACCTGGTAGTTTAAACAACAACAAGTCACAATACAACAATTTGGAGTAGGCGTAACAACATTAGCGGCCTATGTATAGTCATTACAAAGGAGAAAGGCGTGGCTTGGCATGATGGTGTATAATAATTTACAAATAGCAACATAAGGTGTGACACTGAGAACAGAACAAGGCAGCATAATTTACAGGCATGGTACCAAAGGCAGTCAGCATACTGCTATGTGCAAGTTCTATGCAAGGCAGGTCTCTGATAGACAGTAGAGTACAATATTATGTTGGACGAGGTCTAGACCAGCAAAGCATTACGTGGCCTAGGAGAAGACTATAAAGCAAGGGCATTGAGGGCACAGGATGCACCAAGGATAGTGGTGGGAGGAGAGGTTAGGCGGGGTGGGAGGGGGCAATTGCAATACCTTCAGGATTGACATCAATGACCTTTCCTTTATATGCACCCACTCTCACATCCGCATGTACAAGAATGACACAGTCATTTACACCTCTGGTCCATCAACCTCAGATGTGGAGGCCTCTCTCCAGCAAGACTTTAATAACGTGGTGAGCTGGCGCTATGCAAACCAACACAATGTAAATACAAAAAAAATCTCAATGACCTTCAGCACCAGACAAAAACTGGCAAGGCTTTCGATACTTCCAGTGTTCACCGCCACAGAAGGCACCCCCCCTTGACGTGGTCCCCGCTTTCAAATACCTTGAGGTTTGACTGGATAATCTCAACTTCCTGGTTCATATTGATGTCATCCACTCCAAACTTCACCCTAAACTAGGAGCATTGTATTGAGACAAAGACTCCCTCTACCGCCCTGTGCACTGCGAGTTGGTAACAAAAATGATCCTCCCTGTGTTTGAGTACATGGATATACAGTAGTTTATGGCACTGCTCCTGCCTCGTCCCTTCCCAGACTAGACACCCTCTTAAATGCCTTTCGTTGTTTCGCCACCAACTCCCCTTTTCTCACTCGTCACTGCTCTCTTTACTCCTCTCTGTCTATCGCACCCTTACCCCACTGTCGACAGGCCCATAGCTTAGCCTTCATCTCTATGTACTGGTTTGGGACCCTTCCATTATACCTCTCCTCCCTCCTATATCCTGCCATCGCTACCTCCTGCTCACCGCGCTCCAGGGAATCCTGCTCCTTCTCCCATCCCCACTCAACAGCCAGTCAGTCTGCCTTCTCCTACTGCCTCCCATTCCCCTGAAATAAACTCTCCTCTACCATCCGTCAAACCCCCTCACTCTCTGCCCTTAAGCGCCTGCTCAGACGCACACATCTTGCTCCTTGCTGTTGTCCCTCAACCTCCTGAGCCTTCTTTCCTCTTAATGGACTTGAACAACTGTGTTAAGGCTTCATCTGCCTGTGTGTAACTTTGTCTTGTCTGTATACTGCATGTTATTATTGTCATTATGAAGTTTTCCCCTTTGTATGTTTTGTTTCCCTTTCCCCGGGTTGCACCTGAAATCGAGTCTTGGCTCCAAGTGCCTTTCCCGGTTATCACATTTTTAAATAAGTAAATAAATAAATTGCAAAAACGTAAATGCATAACATAGATAATTCCACACTGATATGTATATAATATCTCGAGGTTTACAATTATGTCATGGTAACCTCTCGAAGTGTTTACAGCGTGGTTATTAACCAAAGACCATACATAAACTTCTGTTTATACAACAATACCCAATTATAAATTATACCAAATACCAAGGGATTAGAAACTGATTGAACAAATTGACTTGTTTTGAGGCCCAGTCATAGAATTTATCACACAAGTCATACACATTTCCCTTTTTTTTACTTGCTAATCATGCCCCCTCTCTGTCTCCATGTCTGCTCCCTTCCTCGGGGTCCCCATGGTGATCCCAGTGGTGTCACGGTGGGCTCACCCCAACTGCAGATAACCACCCAGAGGGTGACATCCAACCCCTCCAGACAACATCCAACTTTTTGGGTGACTCATTCGCCCCCGCCGAGACACCAGGGTCCATCTCCTGCAGCAGACATGGGGCTTTTCCTGCTTTTTCCATGGAGACGTGGTTGTGCCATGACATCAAAGCTCACGCTGTCGACCACATTCCTCCTCGCACTACTGTGGCACCGAGCTGCTGCTCCCCTAGCCTTTGCTAGAGTTTGGGCCAGCAACAGGCCTTCCCGCCTCCCTCCCCAGGAGACCAGCAGTCATGTGGATGCTCAGCCTCCCTCCCCGCTGGCCCTCCAGCTCCCGGACTCATTCCCGAACCCAGTTTGCTGGCGTCACAAGCAGTAGCACTACTGCTGTGCCAGCAGGCTGGCATAAACATTTCCTTAACTCAGTTTGAAAGAATTGTTGCATAAGGGCCAAGCAAATTCTGATCAGGAGGGAGATCTAGAATTTGTGGATGAAATAGGAAAATGCAAGCTCCCCCATTTTTGTGTAGTATTTTGGGATTGACAGTAATGCGTGATCTAGAGATATCTAGATATAGCAACAAGGCAGTTTCACAAGAAGCGTGGCTAAGGGGGGGGGGAGTGGTAGCATGTAGGATTCTTAGACAGGATAAAGGGTGAGGACAGATAACGACAATTTCTTTACATTGCATTATGGATGCTTGGACTACATCTCATGGTCTTAGAATTTTTGGGTTTTGTTCCTTTTATTGATGTTCAGATTTTCGGATTTTATGGCCCACAATAGTAAATCTGAAAAGTGCTTACTATGAACCTGATCCCTAGTCCATGTATAAACAGCAAATAGAAGCCTGTATGTTCTGTGAGGCAGCTGCCGGGGCGGTACTGAAGTAAAAATGGGGGTGGTTTACAGGCCCACTATGCTGACGGATGACGTGGAAGATAGTCTAGTGGAGAATATCAAGGCCCACTGTGGTCAGGACGGGGGTAGGGTCATGTTACTAGGTGATCTTAACATGCCAGCGACTGACTGGGGGATTATGATGTCCCCATCGGCAAAGGAGCAGAGACTGCTGGACATCTTCCAGGACGCGTTTCTAAATCAGCAGGTGGTGGACCCGATGAGGGAAGGCCGGATTCTGGATGTAGTCTTGGCAGACTGCGACCTGGTTAGGGACTTAAGGGATCCACTGGCTGGTAGGGATCATGCCACGGTCTGGTTCTCACGCAACCTGGGGGGGGGAGGGGAACTGTTCAAGGACGATGATTATAGGCTTTAGGGGGGCTGATTTCAAGGGCATGAGGAAGATCTTACGGGATCATTTGGGGTGAATAAAACTGGGCATGTATGCAGATGGTAGGTGGGAAATCATCAAAAGAGGGATATTGGAGGCTACCAGGGCCTGTGCAAGAATGAGGTGCAAGTTTGGTAGGTCCAGGAAGCCATGCTGGCGGACTCGGGTGGTCCAGAAGGCAGTGAGAGAGAGAGAAGAGGGCTACTTAGAAAAGGTATCAGTGCTCATGAGGGGCTAGTAGCAGGGATGAGTACGAACTATCAGCCAGAAAGGTCACCGGGGGTGGTGAGGATGGCTACGGCGAGGACAGAGCAGCAGCTGGCACAGGGGATTGGGGGGAGTTTTTTAGTCATATCAGGGATAAAAGGAGAGTAAAAGGGCAGATCAGTAGATTGAGGTCAGAGAAGGGGTGGGCTGAGGAGGCTGGGGACCAGGCAGAGGTACTCAAAGAATACTTTGCATTCTTCATGGGAGAAGAGGCTGGGGCAGAGCAGTGCGTGTGGGAGTTAGGTGCCGAACTGGTCGAGGAATTGAACGTTGATTTACCTGTGGGAGCTAAAGGAAATAAGGGGGTGGGACAACATGAGGTGGAGCAGTCTGGGTCTGCACAAAGTAAGGAGGTCACAGACACTGTCATCCTGGTTAGCAGGGTGTGGGAGGCCCTCAAGTCCCTCAAAAAGGAAAAAGCCCCAGGCCCGGATGGTATCCACCCCAGGGTGCTTAGGGAGTTGGCTGACACTTTGGCCTAACCCCTGGCAGACCTCTTTAACACTTCCCTACAGACAGAGACCATGCCTCAGGACTGGAGAGTGGCGCACATTGTGCCCATCCATAAGGGTGGCTCAAGGGAGGAGCAGGGGGGAATACAGGCTCGTCAGCCTAACTTTGGTGGTGGGCAAATTGATGGAGGTCATCTTTAAGGAGAGGCTGGGGGTGTTTCTGGAAGAAAGAGGATTCCTGGATGATCGCCAGCCATGGCTTTGTACTTAGCAGATTGTGTCAGACTAACCTTGTGGAGTTCTATGATTGGGTGACATTGGCACTGGACCAGGGGAAGCCAGTGGATGTCATCTTTCTTGGCTTCAGCAAGGCGTTTGGCTCTGTGCCCCACTCTGGCCTACTGGAAAAGTTGGGGGGGATGGGGTGGGAACATTGACGGTCAGATGGATTGGAAACTGGCTATCTGGACCTACCCAGAGGGTTGTGGTTGGGGGGAGGTCTCTTCTCCCAGAGGGGTCATAAGTGGGGTCCCACAGGGATCAGTTCTGAGCCTGTTTAATGCTTACATCTCTGACATCAGTAAAGGTATCGGGAGTGAAATGAGTCTCTTCACGGATTATTCAAAATTGGGGGTGATGGTAGATGGGGAGGGGGAGAGCAGCCCTGCAGGAGGACCTGATGACCCTGGGGAGGTTGGCACATTCCTGAGGACTCAGGTTTAACTCAGGAAAATGCAGGGTCCTTCACTTGAGGCCCAAAAACCTTAACCACGAGTACACCCTGGGAGTGATTACACTGCAGGCTTTAAAAGGGGAGAGAGATCTAGGAGTGGTAGTGGACGTCAGAATGAATAACTCGGAGCAGTGTAGGAGGGCTGCAGCCAGGGCTAATAAGATGCTGGGGTGCATTGCTTGAGGGATTACCTTCAGAACCAGAGCGGTGATCCTCCCTCTGTACAATGCCCTGGTTAGGCCGCACCTGGAATACTGCTCGCAGTTTTGGTGTTCCCACCTGAAACGGGACATTGATCTCTTGGAGAAGGTTCAGAGGAGGGCAACCAAAATTTTACGGGGGATGGGTCATAGGTCCTATGGGGAGAGGTTTGAGGAGCTCAGCCTTGATTCACTGGAGGAGAGGAGGAGCGGGGGGGGGGGATATGATCAAGGTCTTCAAGTATCTAAAAGGGCTAAATAGGGTTAGAACGGATAAAGATTTTCAGAAGAGGGAGGTGGGGACTACCAGGGGGCACAGTTGGAGGTTGGATGGTGGGAGAATCGGGGGAGAGAAGGAGACCTTATTTCACTGAGAGGGTGGTGGAACCGTGGAATGCACTGCTCGAGGAGCTGGTAGCAGCTGCCACTGTGGAAGGGTTCAAGAGACGCTGGGACAGGTATCGGAGGAAGGTGAAACTGAGTGTTGCCAACTAAGGGGGGGAGGGAAGCCCTGGCAGGGGATGGGGTGGCCTGGGGGAGGTTCTTGCAGGCAAAGGCAGAACCCTACCAGAGCACTCACATCCCTGAACAGACACGACAGATCGTAAGGCCCAATCTGCTGGCATCTTAGTATGTTAGCTCTTGCTCCCATAGCAATTCTTGGCGGGTTCCATAAAGTGTTGGTCAGTGGAAATTGAGCAACTGCACCTTCTGTCCCTTTTTGGTACATTTTTGTACTTTCTGAGCTGTGGTTTGTGGCATTTTGTGGCATATTATATGTGTTAGTGATTCCTGTCTTGGGTGTAACAGCCCTTTGATTCATCTAGGCTGCTCCGGGGCCCTTGGGTTGACTCAGTACACACCTCTGAGGGGTCCGGCCTGGGTTCCACAGTGGTCAGCAAATATGGCACGGTGCCTCCACCCAGGGTAAGTGGCAAGGGGTACCTGCGGGCAATGAACAGGTTATTACCCCACCCCATGAAAATATGTAAGCTGCCCCCCCACTCTGAACACTTTCCCCACACAATAACAATTCCCCACACAATAGCAATGCCCCACCCCCAGCAACTCTATGGCAATAAATCAGAGTGACAGTGGATAAAATACAAATTATGAGCTTATTTATTGAAGGGGGGGGGGGAACAAGAAGAAGGGTAACTACCCCAACACTGTACAGACACAACACTTTCCCTGCAGCGACCCCTATTTCCACCACTGGGTGCACCCAGAAATGTCCCTGTTCGGTGGGTACCTCACCAAGGTGGTGATACAGGCCTGGGGTCTTTCACTGGGGCCCAAAATAATGCAGTGAACACACTTTCAACACTTGAACTCCTCATCTTGTCAAAACCTGGACGTTATGCACAGTCCTGATCAGAGTTTACCCTCTGAATCTTAACTGACTCACTAACTGATAGAATCCCCAAAGCCGCAGCTTAGGGTACTCACAGTTCTGCAGTTCCCACAGGAGGCTTGCAGTCAGCTGAGTTGCATGGTACCATGGAGGGCACAGTTGGTGGTACACCACAGGTTTCAGGTTTTGAAGCTTGCAGAAATCTAGACGCACTGACCTTCATCTGCCTGGCCTTGCCAACTTCACCCAGAGGCCTTTGTAGACAGTGTTCGCACAGGCAGGCCTGTCAACGTCTTCCCCACTGGTTGGCTTCTATGTCTTCAGTCAGGGGGAGATGGATGAAGGTGGTTTCCCAAACCCCTCTGTTGCACCCCTGATCACACAGCCACTGCTGGTTGCTTGATCAGTACTTTAACCCCAGTGCTCTCCCACTGTGCGTCTCTATTCCAAACAGTACTGGGCCCTTGTTTCAGCTACTTGCCCCAGCACTCACAGTCTCTCCCCTTACTGGATTTTCCACTTACTGAAATGGTTTCCCCGCTGAGGGGGCACAGCAGCTCAGTTTGTATCTGCAATCCAACCATCTTCCCACTTCAGAAATACTGTCCAACAGTTGGGTTTGATAGGGAGCAAATTTCTACTTTCAACAAATGACACAGTATCTATTCCTCCTGGACACAACTTGGTAAATTTTCTTTAGAGTCGAGGTTCAAATACAGCAGGGCCAAAACTTCAGAGAATTGGGCTCAGGAGCCCACGCAGTCTCTTTTCTCACAACCACACTGTAGCTCCTCTTGATGACTCTCCCCTTTGGGTGGCAAAGCCATTCCAGTTATAGATCTCAGGCAGCCCTCCTTTCATTGGCTGCCATTTTCTTGGGCAAACTCAGTGCTGGATACATTCTTGCCCAGCAGCCCCATTCTGTAATTCTCTGTGGGAGCTGTTATTTTGTCTTTCTCAGAGCTCTCTGTTGCCCAGCCCTTGATTTTATTAGCAGAGCCCTTCTAAGGGCTAAAACATTTTCCCTCTATGACTGGAGGCCTTCCAGTCGCTATTCCAGTGGGTTCCCAGCTCCTCTGTAGCTCCTGGAGCAAGGATATACATTTTTACAGATGGCAGCATGGCCAAACTAGAAAAGGGAGCATGGCTCCTTTCATTTTTGATCCCTGGCGGCTGCGTATGCCCAGTAAAGTGTGGCTGCCATCGCATTTATTTACCTTGTGGCCCCGGTTTTCTGTACCACATTGGGACTGCTAGCATCTTCCAAATGCGCCCAGAGGAACAGAAAGGAAGATTGGACCTCAGCTCCACTCTGGACAGGGGCTGAGGTCCCCAAATTTTGGCAGCCACAGCCATGGAGCAACAATGGGGCCACCATAGCTCGAGCCCCCACCACAGCCACTTGGGGATGCTCCGGGAGCTTGAAGGGGCCATAGCCCCACACAGAAAAGCCCATTTGGGGGGGCTTACATGTGCAACCCCTAGGTGGCACTATCCCAAGGGCTACTACCCCTGCCTGTATGGCTAGTGACAGGTTAAGGGGCCTAGGTCCAGTGACGGGTGCCTCCACCCAGAGCTCAGGGTTGGTAGTGGTTAAACTAGCTTGGGTGCAGTCCTCTGGGACACTGTGACCCCCCTTTGTTCCCACTAGTGGCCCACTCAGTACACAGGAGTTACCTTCCCAATACCCCACATATGTACACTGTTTACACATATAGATACCACTTACCCTCGAGACTGATTCTGCAGCACGTCTCTGAGGACCCCCTGTAAAACAAGTTTAAGCAACATACATGACACAATGCAATGCTGGTTCGATATGTACTGACACCACAGACAGCATATAGTTCAATAACAACAAATCTGATTTATTTAGGGGACAGTAACACGGGAGGGGGCAATCGGGTTGATTTGGTTTGCTAACATTCAAATCACAGTACTGTGCATGCATATAGGGTCCATAATGTCACTTCTCTGGGTACCCAGGATGGGGGGAAGGGGGGCTAGCCAGGTCTGTTGCCCGGGGGTTGGCCAGCTGGTGCAGCTGGATGGGGCCCTGTAGGAAGAAAATATATGCACAACACCCAATTGTAATCCGGAGCCGAGGCTCAGTTCAAGAAAAGAAAGCACAAATAAATCAGATGGCACACTTTTGATTCATATGGTGTTGCAGAGGTTTGCCTGAATGGTACTCACGATACCCAAGACAGTTACAGGATGGATAGTGTGGTTTCTGAGTTTCCAGCATTCAGCACACACTGCAGAGTGAGGGGAATTAAGATTGCGATTCCCCACAAGCACCAAGAACATTCATATGTAAAGGAAATTACTATACCAGGCAGGCTGCTCCTCGATCCCGATCACAAAACACTGCAAAAACCCGGGAGCACTCGCAGCAGCTTCAGTCCCTGACAGGCCGATCTCACTTCAGCAAAATCTTCAGTCTTCTACAGGTTAAGCCTGGTTCCCACACTTCTGCTTATTCTTCCTTCTACCAAAGCTCCGATTCAGTCCGATTTAACTGTACTAACGGCTGCAGACCGACTTGGGGGCCCTACACACGCGCTTCCCGCGTAAACTACTTGCCACACAACACAGAGCTCCTCCTTTCACAGTCACCTCGCATCTGCTTTGCCAGCAACAGTTCAGGGCATTTCCTTTGGGCTCACACAAGTTCGGTTGGCTGGTTTGGCTGTCAATCACTGCAGCGTTCCCTCTGTTGGTGCAAAAAGGTGCCAAGGTCTAAACTACAATTCCCAGAAGCACCTGCCATACATCACTCTTTGTAGCAGGCTCCAGGTGAGAGTCCAAGTTCTGGTTGGCCCAAGCAGTCTCCATTTTAAGGCTCCCTTAACCCAATTGGCCCAGCTCAGCAGTTCAGGTCCAAAATGGAGGGGCAAAACACACAGAGTCCCAGCTGCAAGAAAGCAGGTTAGACAAACTGCAATTTTATTAATACTCCAAATGATTTTGGGCAAACAGTTACATCTTTCAATTAGGCTCCCTCTGCGCTCTTAGCGACTGCAGAAACGGAGCGATTAGACAGCAGCTCTGGTGGGATTTGAGCATTAAACACACAGTCCCTCCATTCAAACTAATTAAGCCTGCGAGCAGGCAGCTCTTAAAGAGACAGTACCAGAGGCTCTAAAAGCACTCACTGCAGTGCCATTCAAATGGCTTAAACGCCGAACACCATCCAGACTTGGAGCATTTAGCAAGCTTCTGGAAGACTTTTGGGAACCCCCATTTGCAGGGGGGGTTACACATGGGTATAAATAAAATATCATATCTTTTTCTGCTTCAGGCTGTGCTGTGTTTGACTGTGTGGCTAAGTGCATACAGTGCAGGTGGGGTTCAGTGGTGTAGCTTGTTACAAGTGTCTCCTCTCCTCTTTTCTCTGATCCTCTCATCTCGTACTCATATTTTTCAGCAGCAGGATCTTTACTTTTTCCACCTTCAGTACAGAGCAGGTTTTTTGTTTATTTCTTGAAAAAATAATCTTGTCTCTCTCTCTCTCTCTCTCTCTGCCTCACATCTTATATCAATAAGTCAGAGATGTCCGGTGACAGTGGCAAGTGTGCAGCTGTCCGGCGATGGTGACATACATGCAAAGAAGCATAAACTAATCAGTAGTGCATGAGACACTATAAGATACTTCAGGATAGATGCCAGCGGGCTATTAGTGAGGCAAAATCAGGGGCAGAATTCAAGATAGAAAGTGACAATGCTGCTAACAGAAATCTTTTTTATAGTTATATCAAAGGGAGAAGGGGCACCTGGAAAGGAGTAGGCCTGCTAGTTTGAAAAAGAAAGGAACATTAAAATATTAGAGCCCACTGCAAATGATAACAGAACTGAATTCATATTTTGTTTCACTCCTCAGCAGATCAATGGCAGGGCTGGGTGGGAAACGTGGGCGATGATATCTGGTTGAGCAGTACCCCATGATTGTTACTGGAGAAGGGCAGGGTTAAGAAGGAACTTAAGAATTTGGATGCCAGTAAAACCCAGGGGCCAGATGGATTGCGCCAGGGGGCCCTAAGGAGATACTTGATGCAATATCATACCTGCTGACCAATATTTGTAACTCCTCTTTGAGCGAGGGTGTGTGGTCCCGTATGATCGGAGGAAGACTAACATAGTTCATATGTAATAGCATGTAAAAAGATACTGAAAGACAGTATACTGAGAAACATGGAGCTCAGGTGACTTTGAGGATTGTCACGAACCCACTCCTGAGGGTCAGGTCCACTGAGCTCACAGTGCCCACCTCTAAGTGCAGTCTGTGACAGGGAGGGGGAACCAGGGGATACCATCTTTTTGTTCTTCTCTAGTGCTTGCTAAGTTCACAGCTGAACATTTGCCATGAAGTCCCAGGGTCCCCTCTTTACTCTGGTTACACAAAGGGGGAAGATTCAGGTGTTGCAACCTCTTTGGGGTAGGATTGTCATTGTCACCCTGGTTCTGCCTTCTCCCACAAGGTGAGCAATAATCTGGCTCAAATCCCAACAGACCTTTCCTTGAGACTTTGGTATTCCCCCTATCTTTATCCAGACTTTCCCTTTTCAGACCGTTGTTCAATTTGGTAGCTTATGATGGCACCCCTTAGCAATTACAGTTTAGTCACAGATTATTACTGAACCTTCCACAATCGCACACACAATATGCCAATATCGCTCAGGCAGGTTTCTTAAAAACAAATGTTTTTACTAAATAATTAAATATCATACAGTTACTCTTCACAGAAGGAGCCCCTGACCCGAGCACGCTTTCCACCAGAGGTGCGGCACGGTGCTTCTCTACAGCCACCCGCCTTACCCTCCAGCAGCCAGCTGACATATTCAAGAAGAAGTTCCTGACCCGGGCACGCTTTCCACCAGAGGTGCGATGCTTCTCTACAGCTGCCCACCTTACCCTCTAGCAGCCAGACCACATATTCAAGAAGGAGACCCTGACCCGGGCACACTTTCCACCAGAGATGCGCCACGGTGCTTCTTGACAGCCGCCCACCTTACCCTCCAGCAGCCAGCTGAAATACTCAAGAAGAAGTTCCTGACCTGGGCACGCTTTCCACCGGAGGTGCGGCACTTCTCTACAGCCACCCGCCTTACCCTCCAGCAGCCAGACCACATATTCAAGAAGGAGCCCCTGACCCGGGCATGCTTTCCACCAGTGGTGCGCCGTGGTGCTTCTTGACAGGTGCCTGCCTTGCCCTGCGGTAGCCATCTGAAATACTCAAGAAGGAGCCCCTGACCCAGGCACGCTTTCCACTGGAGGTGCGGCATGGCGCTTTTCTACAGCTGCCCACCTTACCCTCCAGCAGCCAGCCAACATATTCAAGGTACGGTCTCTCCCTGCAAGCACCACTCCTTTCAAATCTGGTACTTATAGCCAGCTACTCTGATTGGCCGGTCTTCTCCTCTGCTCCCTCGCAGATTGGCTCCGTTGCAATCCTGCTTCAGCATAGAATTCTTGGCAGCTCCCAGCACTCTGGCCAGGATCAGAGTTAAGAATAAAGTTTAGACAGTAAAAGCTGTTAAATTTTTATTAATGCTGAACCTGCACTGCCTTTTCTAACACATTCTGAACCTGTACTGCCTTTTAAACAAATGCTAATATATGCACTGCAATTGTTTTTGTCTAGCTGCTTTTAATTTACCTGGACACTGTTTGTGTTCTCTACCTAAAATTACTTAGTAATTTTTGCCTATCCTGCTTACTGTTTAACTGTTAAAAATATTTTATCCTGCCACAGTATGCCCTGCTAACCCTCCTTTCTCCAAAGTTCTTTCATTTCAACTCCCCTTCCCTTGCTCTGAGCCTTTACTCTGTTCCCCTCGCCTCGTTCTCTCAGTCTCCCTAGTCATTCTCTCCTCTGCCCCCTGTTCCTGCCCCCCCCCGGTGCTTGGCACCGACCTCCACACCTCTTTGTGGATAACCCACCCACCGATTTAGCACGCCTCCTTGAGCTAATCCCGCCCACTGATTTAGCTTGCTGTCTCTGTCCTCCTGCTGATTGACTGTCTGTGTCCTCCGCCCCCACCCCGCCTGGAGATTACTACTTACTAAAATTAACCTGCACCTCTCTCTCTCTCTTCACAGAAGGAGCCACTGACTTGGGCACACTTTCCACCGGATGTGCAGCATGGTGCTTCCCTACAGCTGCCCGCCTTACCCTCCAGCAGCTAGCTGACATATTCAAGGTACGGTCTCTCCCTGCAAGTGCCACTCCTTTCAAATCTGGTGATACCTGCCTGCTACTCTGATTGGCCGGTCTTCACCTCTGCTCCCTCACGGATTGGCTTCCTTGCAATCCTGCTTCAGCGTAGAATTCTTAGCAGCTCCCAGGGCTCCAGCCGGGATCAGAGTTAAGAGTCTAGATTGTAAAAGCTTCTAAATCTTCTCCCTCCTACCCTCCCCCACCCTGTCTTTCTTTAAATACGCTACATGAACTGGAGCCCCACCCAGAACTATTTCCCCATCCAATAGTTTTGTTTATACACTTTCTCAGTGCTATTTCTGGCCCACCTTCCTGCTGGCTGTTAGCTAGTGCACTGTGCGCAGCCCTTGGCTCATTGTGTCGTATGACAAATACCCGCTGACTCCTGCTCCACTTCAAACACTCTCCTTCACTGTTTAATTTATCCCCCTTCTTGCTTTATAGTGCCAGCAGCTTACTTTACCAGTGCTTAAACTGAAATTACAAAGTAACCCCCATCCACCCACTTAGCAGTTCTCCAACCTACCCCCTCTCCTTTCCCTCTCTCCTATCTCTCCAAATTTGACTGCCCTACCTAATCTGCTAATTCCCTTTCTTTTTTTTTTTTGGAAATTGCAATTTTTATTAGTTTTTCCAGAGTTTCAGACAAACAGTTACACACAGGTGGGCATTAAATATTACATTCAATATCATACCTTACCACAGGCATTTGGACTATGGGCCAATAACAAAGTACCTTGAAGAAAAACAGTAACCATGTGAAGGGACCAAACCGGGCCCCCTTGCAGGTAATATAGTTAACATCTCCTTGAAACTTAATCTGACATCTTCCCTTGTGTGTAAAACAAACATACAACATAAAAGCACAACATACACCCCTCACCCATTTCAACCCCTTCCCCTGCAGCGCTACCTACCTCCCTCCCTACTAGCATATTAATTCCCTTTCACATGGCACCCTCCATGCCTATTCTCCTCCTTGCACTCTTCCCCTTCTTTTCACCGTCTTCCCTCCCCCCTTCCTCACTCCCATCATCTCCAACTTTACCCCCTCTCTGCTACCCCTCCTTCTCTCCTGCACTCCCCTCATCCTGCCAGCCCCCCTTATTACACTTCCCCTATCGCGTTGCGACCAGCATCCTCTATCGTACTGAATCCCACCTGGTCTTTCTACACTCCCTTGTCTTTCGTCCAAACAGCACTAACTCTAAGACCGGCTCAGCTCCTAGCTGCCTACCCCTTCCATCTAAAAAATGGCAGGCCATCCTCACTCGATCACTTCTGCTCCTTCTGCTTATCACTGCAGGTGACATCAAACCAAACCCAGGCCCCTACACTTCACTCCTCCCACATTGCCAAAAGGACTTAACCTCCTCCACCTTAACATTAGGAGCCTCCTCCCCAAAAATTGACCTTCTACAGACGCTTATGCTACACCTGAAAACCTCTATCCTCACATTATCCAAGTCATGGCTCAACTCTAAAATTCCCAACTCTGCCATCTCCATCCCTGGTTACTCCCTCATGTGTCAGGACCGTAAGTCTAGGGGTGGGAGTGTTGCCATGTACATATCTACCTCTCTCAACTGATCCGTATGTCTCTCTGTGACCTCTCCCCCTGCCTACGAACTGCTTCTAGTAAAAATTTCCTTCCCCTCCTCCCTTCCTATCTTTGTAGGCAGTGTGTACTGCTGCCCTAACCTCCCAGTTTCCTCGCTGTCCTCTATCACTGACTTACTATCCTCCATCTCTTCTGTTGCTGCCCCTGGTGAGCTTTTTCTCCATGGCTGACCAGTTCACACTCCAGAGTCTGCACTCATGTCTCCTCTCTTAATCTAAAACAACTTATTACAGACCTAATGCGCCTTAACCACAAGTCAGGTAAACACTCATTAATCGACTGGATTCTGACTTTGCACCCTCACCGAGTCATAAAGTCTGGATCACTCCCTGATGCTCTCAGCAACCATCATATGGTCTTCTGTGTGCATAAAATCCACTGTCCTAAGTCCCCCCCCAACCATCCTCAACTTTCATTCTTTCCACTCCTTGGATTTATTTTCCCTCCATCATGATCTGTCCAGTACTGACTGGTCACCAATCACCTCTGCCCCCTCTGTCAATGCCACCTTGAGCTACTTCATCTCACAGTTCATTAAAGTTTGGGACCATGCACCATTCTGAAATGCTAGAGTCCACAGCAACCACCTCCCCTGGGTCTCCACTGAACTCATCGCTTGCCAACATGCAAGGAACCAAGCATGGGCTGTGTTTAAATCTTCCAGTACCCCTCAAGACCACCAACAATAATGCACTCTGCATAATGCGTGCACCAAAGCCATCCATCTCGCCAAGGCAGAGTACTTCCAAGCCTCCTTCCAAGGAAACATCAGTGTTCCATCCAAATTCTGGAAGGTTATCCATGCCCTCTTCTCCCCCCCTCCCCCATCCTAAAAGTAGGTGCCCACACACTAACTGACCCCCTCTTTGTGGCTGCAGAATTTAACATCTATTTTACTTCTTATGCCTCCTCTCTCCTTGCTGTCTCCCCTCCATTGCATCTGGCATTTTCACAAGTTCCACCAATGCCATCCCTCATGCCAACCCCCCCCCCACACAAAGGTTCTCTTTTAAGCTAGTACTCCCAAAAGACACCCTGCGTGTATTGCTAACCCTGAATCCCTGTGAGGGGAAAAGCCTTGATGACCTCAACCCTAAACTACTCCACCTTGCAGCCTACTCCATTGCTCTCCCCTTGACCCACCTACTGAACCTCTCCTTTTTACACGCAACGTTATCCGATGCCTGGAAGCCTGCCACCATAATCCCCCTCTCTAAAGGCAGGGATATCTTCAACTGTGGTAACTTTCTCTCTATCTGTCTCCTCCCCACACTGGCCAAGCTCCAAGAGCACCTAGCCCTTGAGCAACTCACCACCTTCCTTGACTCCTCTTCCTTTTTCACCCCTTCCCAGTCTGGCGTCCATAAAAACCACTCCACCACCACCTCCCTCCTTTGGCTCACTGACTCCATTCTCTCTGGCATGGATCAGGGATGCATTACCTCTGCCATCTTTGTCGACCTGGCCAAAGCCTTCGACACAGTTTCCCATTCCCTTCTGAGTAAACTAACCACAGCTGGCCTCTCCAAATCCGCCATCAGCTAGTTTCGGTCTTACCTCATAGGCCGTTCCCAGGCTGTCAGAACTGGGAACTCCATCTCACCTCCCCTACCTATCAACACAGGTGTCCCACAAGGCTCAGTGCTTGGACCAATCCTATTCTCCATTTTTTTGAATGACCTCCCCACCATCTGCTCATCTTCAAGCATTCACATGTACGAGGCCGACACTGTGTTGTTTGCATCCGGAAACTCCCCCTCCGAGGTGGTGGACAGCCTCCAGCTGGACTTTAACAATGTCCAGTGCTGGTTTCTCGCAAACCAACTCTCAATGAACGTCAAAAAAAACAGTTTCTATGACCTTTAGTTCCAGACAAAAACTGTCTAGACTTGATTCCACCCCCACCTTTTCTATCCTCACTGGTACTACACTGAACGATGTCCCCTCCTTTAAGTACCTTGGACTATGGCTAGACAAACATCTTGATTTTGGGGTGCACATTGACACTATCCACAACAATTTACTCCCTAAGCTCGGTTCTCTGTACAGACGTTGGAGCTGCCTACCACTGCAAGCCAGGAGAGAAATAATCCAAAAGATGATTTCCCCCTGTTCTCGATTTTGGGGATATCATTTACAGCTCTGCACCCAAGACCACCCTCTCCAGACTGGACACCCTCTTTAATTCCTTCTGCCACTCCATACTTGGCTGTCCCCCCAACTTACCCACCATTGTGATCTCTACACCACATTTTCCTTTCCCTCCCTCAATGCCAGATGCCTATCACACAGCACTATTCTTATTGGGAAGTTCTGCCTTGGTACTCTTCCTTCTTACCTAGCCTCCCTCTTATCAAGCCTACCGCTGTCCTGCTATACCCTCCACACATCCACTTTTAGAACCCTTATACTGCCCCTATGCTGTTTTTCATCTGGTCATGCTGCATTCTCGTTCAAGTTCTCTGACATCTGGAATACCCTCCCACTAGATATTCGCTCTGCCAACTCTCGACACTCACTCTTGCTTCTCCTTTGGAAGCACACACTCCACTGTTGCAATTTCACCTAATCTCCCCTTCCTGCCATTTACCCTTCCCCCACATCTCCTCCCTACCCCCAACAATCCCAGGTTACCCTACTCCCAGCTACCTCCCTAATTCCCCCACCCTTCTCCCTCCTGTTCCCTTATTATATTTATTTTTGCCGGACCTTGTCCCTTTGCAGGGTTCTCAGCATCCTGATGGGGAGTTTTTCCACAGCTTTTCTTACCCACCCTCCACCGTTAACCCCCCATTTCATCTTTTGTTGATTCCTTACCCCTTGCAGGGTTCTCAACTTCCTGAAGGGTGTTGTGTTCTGCATTGTCTCCCCCCCGCTGCATTCTCCCCCCTTTGCAGGGTTCACAGCATCCTGAAGGGGTGTCATTCTCAGCATGTCTCTCTTCCCTCTCTCCTCGGGCCCCAGCATCCTGACGAGGCACTGTCCTCAGCATGTCTCTCTCTCCCCCCTCTCCCCCATCTAAGCCAGATCCTATTCCCCTTGTAGGGCTTTACAGCATCCTGAAGGGGTGTCATTCTCAGCATGTCTCTCTTCCCTCTCTCCTCGGGCCCCAGCATCCTGACGAGGCACTGTCCTCAGCATGTCTCTCTCTCCCTCCCCCCATCTAAGCCAGATCCTATTCCTTGTAGGGCTTTACAGCATCCTGAAGGGGTGTTGTTTTTCAGATGCCTCTCCTCCCTCTTCCCCTTATCCCTTCCCTCACCCCTCCCCCTTTGCTTCCCTACCCTCGAATAGGCAATCTATTTAATTGCCCAATCGCTGTATATTGTCCCCTCCTCCTAGCACCTATAGTGTACCCCTGCTGATAGTCTGCACCTTACCCTCCTCATTATTATTTCAAGTTTTACTCAGGGTGTTGTTGTCCTGTATGGTATATCAATATGTGCTGTCTCACCTCTCCTCCTGCTTGTTTTTACCTTGCGCTGTGGGGTACACTTTATGCATATCTTTATGCAAATTTCTATGTTTGTATATACTAGCCTTCATTTTAGCCGGTAGCTTTGCCTCTGTATTAGCCTGTAGTTAGCCTGTATATTAGCCTGTTTATATTTTGGTCTGGATATGTTTTACTTACTCCTCCCCCTTATGTACCCTTCCCCCAGGATGCTTCTGGATGTTTTCAGCTCATGTTTTCTTTCCTGGTGAATCCTTTAAAATAAATAAATAAATAAATAATCAATCAATCAATCAAAATCTTTATTTAACCAGGTGAAACACCATTGAGTGGAGCTCCTTTTCAAGGCAGACCTGGGTGAACACAAATACAAGATACAGGATAAAGTACAGGAATATGATACACAGGCATGAATAAACAAGCATGGGCAATACAATGAGTGGAATGCAGGATAAGTGCAACAAAATGTATTTCACAGATACAAAACTGAGTTAACAAAAGTAATACAGATTGAGTCAGGGATAACGAGAAGCACAGGGAAAGGGAGAGGACCCCTCACCACCATGAAGTGCTAAAGCAAAGGCAAAAGCGTCCTGGAGCACCTATAAGGGAATATAAAAGGTGCAGTGAGGCAGTGAGGTTGGGGGGGAGCGACAGGAAGGGGGAAGGAGGGAGAGAGCCATAAACCAGCTGGGATCAAAATCTCTGGTGAGGCAAGACAAAAAGATAAGGGAAGTAGTTTAGTCAGGGTAGCAAGCACAGGATTCTTTGATGTGCTGAGGGTAGAATGCTTTGAAGGCTGCGAAACTGATTTTGCACTTTAATTTCAGAGTTTTTTGCAGATTAATCCATAGCCTGGGAAGCGCATAGCTACTGGATGCCCAGCCAAAGCGAGATCTGACTTTTCTTAGGTTTAACGTGATATAGGAGGTGCTTCTCAATGTGTATCTACTCAGGGTGCAAGGAGGAAGGCAGACTGAGATATAGCCATGCAGTTTATTGATAATAGCTTTATATGTCCAGAAGACAGCATTTCTTTGTCATCTGAAGGCAAGAGAAGACCAACCAACAGCGGTATACAACAAACAGTGGTGAGTGGAGTATGGAAGATCTGATATGAACCTTAGAGCTCTGGGATAGAGCGTGTTGAGTTTTGAGAGTGCGCCGACTGATCCATGACTATAAAGGAAATCAGCATAATCTAGCAGGTGTAGGAAGGTAGTTTGGACTAGTCTCAACCTTGCATCTGATGGGAGAAGATTTTTTATCCTAAAGAATAGGCTGAGTCTTTGGCGAAGCCTCTTGATCAATTGATCTATGTGCTCAATGAAGGAGAGTCTGTTGTCGATCCAAACGCCCAGATATTTGAAGTGAGTTATGTACTCCAACTGTTTGCCCAGGGCGGTGGATATCTGGGAGAGAGAGACCCGGCCGAGGCAGGGTTAGATCTGATGGGAAAGGGTGAGAAAATCATAGCTTTTCAAAATTTATAACTGAAAGGTTTCATCAATTTGGTCACAGGTTAACACAAATAAAAGTGGAAAATATACATGAAAAATGCACTATAACTGTTATCTAAAGTTCTACCTTAAATTAGTAGTGAAATGAAGTCCAGAAAACAAAAGGGGGTTTTCAAAGGTTTCAGTCCTTTCTGTAGCAGTCTTGCTTTTTGTGTCTGCTGGCAGTTGTTCTCTTGTGGTTGGGAGAGTGTCCAAAAGCAAAGTGTCCTCAAAGTGCTCTGTGGAGGATCTTAAATACCTGTGGTTCAACCTGAAAAAAAAAACTCTGTCTGATCCCAAGGGTGGCCTTCTCTTTTAGACCAGTAGAGGTCACTCTTACGCTTTCCCCACAACCCCGTTTTCTGGCTGCCTTTGACCTCTCACTGTCTTACTGGTAATACAATTGACACCTGCAAGAAAATTCACAAAGGTCTGCCAGAAAGGATATTCCTGTCGTTTCACCTCATAGGATGTAATATGCAGGATGAACCCCACTTTTAAAGCACTCAGCAGAATGCTGCAGCAGACCTACTGAATAAAGCAATGTAATTTCAATGGCAATTAGTCCCTTTTTTCATGCAGGGAACTGTGGCATTCACTTCATCCTGGCAATGTCACATTTTTCTGCATGACAAAAGGGACTAATTGCCACTGAAATTACATTGCTTTATTCAGTAAGTCTGCTGCAGCATTCTGCATAGTGCTGCAGAATTGGGTTTCATCCTGGGGACGTCACTGTACTATAATAGTTTCCGGGAACCAAAACTCTGTTCCTTGAAGTGCAGAGTTTACTACAGGCAAATGGATTTTGGCATATCCTTGTTGAGCAGCCTTTGAATTAATTTGGCTTCCTGCCCAGCAAGCTTCCCCTTCAGGTTAGAGGAAGGTCAAACATTTTAAAAATCCAGTCTCTCTCTCTATGTGACTCTGTCATCCATTTTCCTTGTGGCAGTTTAAACATACACAAAATATAACAGAATATAATACCATATATCTGTACATCAGACTGGCAGTGGCATAGCTCGCACATCCCTCCCTCCTAGACTGAATTTGTGGGAACATGTCCCCTACCGCATGGTAAGGTTTTCACAAATTCTGTCTGTTCTAACTGGTGAGATAGGCCATCTGCGTTGGCATTGGCTGCTCCGGCCCTGTGGATAATTGTCATATCATAGGACTATAGGGCAATACTCCACCTTAAGAGATAAACATTTGTTTTACCCATCTGATTTAGCCACACCAGGGGGTTATGATCGGTCTGTACCTTGAAGTGCCTCCTGTAGAGGTACAGCTCTAATTTCTTCAGGGCCCATACCACCGCAAAGCATTCCTTTTCCACTGTGGAATATGCCTGCTCCTGGGGAAGAAACTTTTTGCTAAGATACACTATTGGGTGATCTTTTCCTGGATTAGAGGTCTGACTGAGGACTGTTCCAATCCCCACATCTGAGGCATCTGTCTGTACAACAAACTGCCTATTGTACTCTGGACTGGCTAACACAGGGGCACTGCACAGTGCCTCCTTTAACCGTACAAAGGCTCATTCACAGGCTGGCTCCCAGTCTACCTTTTTGGGCTTTTGTCTTTTTAGCAGGCCAGATGGGGAGCTGCCAGGGTACTGTAATTTGGAACAAACTTTTCATTGTACCCTGTGGTCCCTAGGAAGCTCCTAACCTGCTTCTTGGTTTCAGGCATAGGCCACACCTCTATTGCCTTAATCTCTGCTTCATTAGGGTGAAGCTGCCCCTGCCCCACTACATGGCCTTGATACGCCACCTCTGCCATAGCCACCTGGCACTTTTCAGCCTTGACAGTGAGCCCTGCCCTCTGTATTCTGCCCAACACTTCCTTCAAATGGGATAGGTATTCTTTCCAGCTGGTACTGAAGATGGCAGTATCATCCAACTAAGCCACTGAATACTCTTCAGTACCATGTAACATCTGGTTGATTAATCTTTGGAAGGTGGCAGAGGCGTTCTTCATTCCAAAAGGCATTACCCAGAACTCAAGTAATCCTACTGGAGTGATGAAGGCTGACTGCTCCCTAGCTCTGGCAGTTAACTCCACCTGCCAATACCCTTTCCTCAAGTCAGTGGTGGTAAGGTATGTCGCCTCACCCAGCTTGTCCAGTAGTTCATCTGTCTGTGGAACTGGGTGGGCATCAGACTTCGTGACTGCATTGAGTCCATGATAATCCACACAAAAGTGAGTACAGCCATCTGGCTTGGGAGCGAGGACTACGGGTGAGGCCTAGGGGCTGTGGGATTTCTGGATTATCCCTAAATCCAGCATTTCTTCCACCTCCCTCCTAACGTCCTTTAGGACAGCCTCAGACACCTGATAGGCTGTCTGCTGTATGGGCGCTTGAGTCCCCATGTCTACATCATGTGTCGCTAAGGGGTTCATCCAGGCTTGGCTGCAAACAAAGGGGCAAAGTCCTCTAAAACCTCCCTCACTTCCTGGGACTGTTCCAGGGTCAGCTGAGGTGACAGTTTGATTGCCTCCACAGATGACTCCCACTTGCTTTCCTCTAGCAAGTCCAGTAGGGAGTCTTCTTCATCCGTCCCTTCCCCAGGACTACACACTGCAAATACCATGTTGACCCTATTTGTATATGGCTCCATCATGTTGACATGGTACATTCTGTGGGGGTGTCTCCTGTCAGGAAATTCCACAATATAATTTATGCCAGCGACGTATCGGATTACCTTATATGGTCCCGCCCACTCGGCCTGCAGCTTGTCCTTCTGGACCAGAATTAGGATCATAACTTCCTGACCTACACTATATGAGCAAGCTCTGGCTCCTTGGTAGTACCAGACTTTTTGCTTCTGTTGGGTTGCTTTGAGCCACCCCTATAAGCTCCTTCAGCTTCTCCCTAAACTTAAGGACATACTCCACTATGGGAGTTCCTTGGGTGGCATGCTTGCCTTCCCAGTATTCCTGGATCAAGTCTAGGGGACAGTCCATATAAGGATTCGAAGGGGGAGAACCCTGTCGACTCTTGGGGCACCTTCCTGTATGTGAACAAAAGGTGGGGAAGGTATTTCTCCCAGTCCCTCTCATGCTGTTCAGCAAACACGTGGAGCATCGATTTTAAGGTACCATTAAAACATTCCATAAGTCCATTGGCTTGTGGGAGATAAGGTATCATGCGTCTCTGCACCACCCCACACTTCTCCTACAAATACTTCATCAGGTCCAACATGAAGGTACCCCCTTGATCAGTGATAACCTCCTATGGAAACCCAACACAGGAGAAAATCCCTAGCACGGCATCTGACACTTTGTCTATACTAAGTGAGGAGAGCATGACCGCCTCTGGGTCTCGGGGTGGTGTACTCTACCATCATCAGGATAAACTTCTTCCCAGAGAAGCTTGGGGTACTCAAAGGTCCCACAGTATTCATTCCTACCCTCTGGAATGGCTCCTCCACAATGGGCAAGGGAATTAGGTTAACTTTGGTTTTACTGCCTGCCTTCCCTATCTGTTGGCACCGGTGACAAGACCCGCAATATTTCTTCACCTGCTGGGTGAAGTTGGGTCAATAGAAATTATGGGCCAATCACTGCATGGTGTGTGTGATGCCCAGATGTCAGACATGGGGATATCAAGAGTTATGTTGAGCAACTGCTCAGGGTACCCCTGGGGAATAACAAGCTATCTGCCCATCACCCCTCCTTCTGTCCTTACGTCCTGTGTATACAACAGTCCATTGTCCCAAAATACTCTATGTCTTATGTCACCTCTCTGTGTCCCCTTTTCTTCTCCAAACTAGGGTCAGTTCTCTGAGCAGCTGAAAAATCTACTACATTTTACCAAGGTATGGGACATGTCCCCTTCAGTTCCTAAACTAGGGTCTATAGCTCTGGCGTCAGGGCATTCAGAGTCACTGCCATCCCTAACCTTCTGACCATTTGTTACTCCTCCCTCCTCAGAGTAACCTTCTGTAGCTGTTTTGTGAGTGGCTACTTGGGGAAGTCCTACCTCCCTTTCACTACCTTCCATTTCAGGAGACACAGGCCGGGGAACCAGCCTCCCAATTTTTCCCACAGGGGCTTCTGTGGGGTTCAGGGAACTACAATTGACCTTTGCTGTCTAACTGTGGGTCACCCCCTTCTGGGGATTGTTCCCTATAATCACATCCTGGGAGATGTTGTCTGCCACTGCTACTTTTGTACTGTCTGTCCTGTCTCACCTCAGTCCAAGAGAACACTAGCAAGTGGCCGTTTTCTCCTCCCCATTGAATCCCCTTACTGTTACAAACTGATTGGGTATAAGATGCTCAGACCCATCCCAATCCCATTTTACTAAAGTAAGAGATGCCCCCATGTCCCTTACTCATAGGTCTGCACCCCATTTACAGTAACTGGGCGTATGTGCTCCCTCATACTAACATACTAAAATGCCAGCAGAATAGGCCTAATGGTCTTTCGTGTCTGCTCATTTGGTCAGCCCCCACCCTGGGAGCTGACCTTGCTGCCCCCTCACCTTCTCTGGCTTCTCCCTTCCCAGTTCCGGATATTCTCACTGCATTGGATTTTGCTTCCAGAACCCTTCCCCTGTACCTGTCCCACCCTGCCTTGAACCCTCCACCATCTCTGCCTCCACCAGCCCCTGGGCAGCGATTCCATGGCTCCACCACCTCTCAGTGAAGTAGCACCTCCTCCTTTCTCCCTGAATCTTCCCCTCCAGCTTCCACCCATGCCCTCTAGTTGCCCCTCCTCCTTCCTTCAAGCACCCTGACTGCTCCTCCCTCATTTGCCCTTCATGTACCTGAAGACCCTATCATGTCCCCCAGTCCCTTCTCTCTTCCAATGTGTACATATTTAGCCTCTTCCAGCCTCTCCCATAGGTCCTGTCCCCAGGCCCAAATCATTTGGCTGCCCTCCTCTGACCCTCTCTAGGAGTTTAATGTCCTCTTAGTGTGGCTTCCAAACTGCACACAGTACTCAACGTGGCCTCACTAAGCAGTTATACAGAGGAGTATCACGCCCTCATTCTGGAGGTGATCCCCTAGTGATGCATCCCAGCATCCTGTTGGCCTTGGATGCTGCCCTCTTACAAGTCTCTGAGTTGTTCATCTTGACATCCACCACCACCCCCAGGTCCCTCTCAGCCATCGAGACTTGTAGCATTCCCCCCCAGGGTGTATACTTGGCCCGGGTTTCTGGCCCCCAGGTGCAGTACCTTGCATTTACCTGCATTGAACCTCAGCTTCCACTTTCTAGACCATCTTTCCAAAGCCTCCAGATCCCCCTGTAGGGCCACCCTCCCCTCCTCCCCATCCACGACTGCCCCCAGTTTTGAGTCATCCGCAAAGAGACTCATCTCACTCTTGATACCCGTCCTTATGTCAGAGATGTAGGCGTTGGACAGGGGGGGCCCAAGGACTGATCCCAGTGGGATCCCACTAATGACCCTCCTTAGGGATGAGACTATCCCACCAACTATGACCCTCTGGGTCCGGTCCTGGAGCCAATTGCCTATCCATCTGATCATCTGGTTCCCCACCCCCATTTCTTCCAGCTTATCCAACAGGCCCTCGTGAAGAACAGAGTCAAATGCCTTGCTGAAGTCTAGAAAGAGGACGTCCACTGGTCTACCCAGGTCCAAGGCTCTCATCACCCAGTCATAGAACTCCACAAGGCTTGTCTGATGCGATTTCCCCAGGACGAATCCATGTTGTCTATCATCCTGACACCCTGACTTTTCCAGGTCCCCCCCAGCCTCTTCTTGACAATGCCCTCCATCACCTTCCCCACCACCGATGTCAGACTGACAGGCCTGTAGTTCCCTGGCACCTCCCTTGATTCCCCCTTGTGGATAGGCACTATATGCGCCACCTTCCAGTCCTGGGGCACTCACCCTGTCCTCAGAGAAATGGTGAAAAGCTCCGCCAGGGGTTTCGCCAGGACATCCACAAGTTCCTTCAGCACTCTGGGATGTAATTTATCCGGCCCCGGTGCTTTCTCTGTCTTAAGGGACCTGAGGGCTTCCCTCACTCTCTCTGCTGTGATTTTCACCTCTGCTACCTCTTCTCCCTGCTTAGCCTTCCCCCCCTCCTGCCAGTGATGCGCCCCCCTCTCCCCAGACCCGCTGAATGGTAAGGGTCCCCCCCTCCTCAGTATCACTGTCTCCTCCCATGTATGATGCAGCACCCCCATTTTCCTTGGTGAAAACTGAGGTGAAGTACTCATTTAGTACCTCAGCCTGCTCCCCCGGGTCTTGTGCCCATCTCTCCCCTGATTTAATCCTGCTAATCTGCCCCATCACCCTTCGTTTTTCCCCAATGTATCTAAAGAACCCCTTGTTCCCTCTCCTAATTTCCCTGGCCAGGTTCTGCTTCTTCCTTGCCTTAGCCACCCTCACCACCCTAGTGGCCCTTCTAGCCATCAGCTCATACTCCCCTCGATCCCTTTCACTCCTTGAGCACTTGAATTGCCTGTAGGCTGCCTTCTTTCCCCGCACCACCTCCTGGACCTCCCTGGTCCACCAGCAGGGTTTTCGGGCCCTACTGCATTTTCATCTTACTCTGGCACAGGTGCTGGTAGCATCCTGCACCCCTCTCCTGATGATTTCCCACCTACTGTCAGTGTCCATGTCTGATCCAATCACATCCAAATGCTCCTTAAGAATCCTTCCCATTTCCTTAAAATCCACCCCCCTGAAGTCAGTTACCTCCGTCTTTGTGCAGCCTTCTACCCCTCCTAGGTCCAGGCAGAGCCAGACCGTGGCATGGTCACTCCCCGCCAATGGGTCCCTTACCTCCAGGCCCTGAATCTGGTCACTGTCTGCCAGAACCACATGCAGTACCTGCGCCTCCCTGGTCGGTTCCCCCACCTGCTGAGTTAGGAACGCGTCTTGAAAGACATCCAACAACCTCTGTTCCTTGGCCACAGAGGATGTCATAGTCTCCCAGTCTGTTCCTGGCATGTTTAAGTCTCCCAACACCACCACCTTCCCCTGCCCAATCTGCAGTGTCTCCCAACATCTGCCACCAGACTGTCCTCCAGCTCCTCCGCCAGTACAGGGGGTCTATACACCACTCATATTTTTACTCTCTTGCCCCCCCTTGTTATCAAGGTGACCCAAATCGCCTCCACAGTTCCCTCCGCCTCCTCTACTCCCCCTATGCCAATGCAGTTTTTGACTATTTTTGCTACCCCTCCTCCCCTTCACTCCCCCCTGTCCTTCCTGAACATAGTGTAACCCTCCAGGTTCAGGTCCCAGTCATGTCCTGTGGTGGCCCAGGTCTCAGTGACCGCTGCCACATGCACCGCTCCCCCAGTTAGATCACCTGGAGCTCAGGCATTTTATTGCCCAAGCTCCTGGCATTTAGCAGGACCATCTTCCACCCTTTCCCTATACTTCCATTTCCCTGCTCGTGTTCCCATGGGATTCCATTTTCCTGGTCTATACTTTACCAGTGGCCTTTTCCCGATTCGTCTCAGCACCCTGGGGAGATAGAGTCCCTCCTTTATCGGACCCCCCTTGACAGCCTTTTCTCCCATCCCCTCCTTCACAAGTTTAAACCCCACATTTCACCAATGAACCCCTCTATTTTCAACTTAAGGATTCCCCTCCCCTCCAAATTGAGATGTTTTCTATCTCTAGCATATGGCTCCTTATCCTCCCAGGCCTCCCCCCAATCCCCCATCAACCCATACCCTCTGGCCTCACACCACTCCCTGAGCCACTGGTTTATCTCCCTAATCTTCCTTTTGTGTTCCCCACCAGCCCTTGGCACTGGCAGGATT
Organism: Neoceratodus forsteri; assembly: GCA_016271365.2. Classification (NCBI taxonomy): domain Eukaryota; kingdom Metazoa; phylum Chordata; order Ceratodontiformes; family Ceratodontidae; genus Neoceratodus; species Neoceratodus forsteri. The sequence goes on along the minus strand of CM028130.1, from coordinate 135,413,287 downwards.
TCTGAGAAGGAAACTGTGCATCCTATGTCATGACAGACCCTGGCGAGCTCCCTGAATCTTGCCTGTATCTCTAGCTCGCTATTTCCCTCAATGTCATTTGTACCCAGGTGGACCAGTATGTCCGGGGAACCCCCACAATCCTCTGCCAGATGATATACTTCGTGATTGGCCCTGTTCACTGTTAGTCCAGAGAAGCATTTTGTTTTAACTGGCCAGGCTTCTCCCTCCCTATCCCATTTGATACCCCGATCATAGAATCCCCAAACAGGAGCACTCTGACCACTCCTTTTCCTCCATTCCCCCTTCCATGTCCCTCATCCTTTCTACTGACCCCTCCACCCAGCCGGCTCCTTGTTCCTCCCCCTATCTGGGTGCCACATGCCGCCCCCTCCTTATTTACCCTGGCCACCCCCCCCTCTGATCGTATGCCTCTCCTCCTCCTGAGTATCCTTCTGTACCTCGCTAACTCCTCCCTCACTGCTCGCGACTGGTCCTTCTCCTCCATCCGCTAAACTAGACTGGCTCATCCTCCCTTCCTTCCTGTCTCCATTTAGTCCCTCCTGCTTGTCGTGCCCCTGGCCAAACCCTCAGCTCCCTTACTGTATCCTCCTTGTACTTCTGGTCCTTCTCCTTGCCCTTTCCTCCCAACTGGTCCTTCTCCTTGTGCTTTCCTCCCTCTTCCCCTGCTCTGATCCACTGCCCCCATTTTCCTGCATTCCAGGTTTCCCATTCCTCCTGCCCCCCACCCTTTCCATCTCTAGCCACCCCTGTCATGGCTACATTACCCCCTCATCCTCAAGCAGAAGAAGAGAATTGAAGCAGTTACTGAGCAGAAGGTCTGATCCACCTCCCTGCCTTGCTTTCTTCTGTCCAGCCCCAGCCATCTGTCTACTTCCCTGAGAATGTTGTCCCTCTGGCCCCCCTTTGTGAGGGTCCCTAGTTACCTGCCTGCTTCCTTGGTAGTGTCCTCATTTTGGGCCCCCTCTACCAGGGTCCCTATGTGACCACAGAGTATTCTCCTTCACTCCTTTCCCTATGCCCCCGCACTAGTGCTTGGTGCAACCCTGTGGGAGATCCCCTGCCCTCTTCCCCAACCATACCTCCCCCCTTCCCCCAGCTGTCTCCTAATCCCCGCAACCTCCTCCTTAAGATGTGCCAGCTGGTAGCACACTGGGCAACCACCGAATTTCCAAGCCCAGTTCAGTATCATGGCTGCCCCACACCCTGTGCACCCCACCACCCTCCCAAAGATGCCAGCCCTAATGACGTGTGGTCCCATCCCCCTCCAAGTAGGTTTCCTTGGGTGAGCCACCAGGTTCCCCACTAGTCCAAGATGCACCCCTACTGACTAATCAGGTCACCCAGTAATCCTAGATACAGTCCAACAGTAAACCGGTAACCCTGTTACTAGGTGCAGTACAACACAGTAAACTTATAAGGGAAGTGAACAACTCCCTAAGCTCCTCTCTCCCAGCCTTTAAATCCAACCCTCAGTGGCTAGAACTACATGAGCTACACCTGCAGCCTTTTCCTCCAATTGCAGGGCAGGTGTTCCCCTATAAATAAGCAGAGCTCTGGGAAGGGAGGGGTGGAGGAGGGTGGGATTTGGACCTACACCTGACTCTCTCGAGAGTGTATTAGCCCTGTGTCTGCCCCTCCAAGTCCTGCAACCAAAGAACCAGCCCCAAGCAAATCCCACCAAATAGGTTTTAAATCAGAAGAAATAGGCCTCCACCAGCGCAGCCTGTTACACAGTGAAACATCCAACAAATGAGCCCACTTACAGCCACCAAACCAGTTTTAAAACTTCCAACAGCCCCAAAAACAATACCCTGCTAGCCCCTTAGAAGCAAGAAAGAAAAGAAATAATCTTCTACCAAGTAGAATTAACAAGAAACCCTGTAAAAACAACAAGAAGCAGCTACTGTACCAGAACACAACTGATCCTGTCCCCTTCTAGTTCCTTCTGAGAAGCCAAGCAACTGACACCACAAACCTGATTCAGCTCTGCCTCCAGTCAATTAATTGAGTGAGACCTGGCCAGACCATTAACACCCTTCCCCCACTAAGCACTAACCTTTGCAGCTTGTGAAGTCAACAAAAAGGAATCAAAATTCAACTCAAAGCACCCAAAATATGTTTGCTACCAAAGGAAACAGGTCTCCAATTCAATCAGCTTCACAAACAACACATCAAAATAGGCTTGAAATTAACAGATATGGGTCTTCAATTCAAATAACCAGCCCCAAGCAAATCCCACCAAATAGGTTTTAAATCAGAAGAAATAGGCCTCCACCAGCACAGCCTGTTACACAGTGAAACATCCAACAAATGAGCCCACTTACAGCCACCAAACCAGTTTTCAAACTTCCAACAGCCCCAAAAACAATACCCTGCTAGCCCCTTAGAAGCAAGAAAGAAAAAAAATAACCTTCTACCAAGTAGAATCCACAAGAAACCCTGTAAAAACAACAAGAAGCAGCTACTGTACTGGAACACAACTGATCCTGTCCCCTTCTCGTTCCTTCTGTTCTAGTTCTCATGTTTACAGGCATGCTGTCATGACTACACAGTGCACCCAACTCTGATTACCACATTATCCACTCTGCACCTTTTTAGGACACTGTTTAGCAAGATGCCCTGGCTGTTTACAAAACCAACAGTCATCATTTCTTTTATCCGAGAAATCCCTTTTTTGTAACCTGGGACTTCCCTCTTTCTGCAGAGTCTGTGAGGGTTTTGGCTGCCCTGAAGGCGTGCTTTTCCCTTTTGGCCCAGCCACAGCTGCTTCACTTCCTTTCAGAGCAGACCTGCTCCTGGCATAGCGATCTGAGAGCTCAGCAGCTTGCTGTGCTGGTTTTGGATCTCGGTCCTCTAGCCAAGTTTTCAACTCTGCTGGGCAAGCCAAAAATAACTGCTCTAGAAGTACAATCTCCTCAATTTTCCCCACAGAGTTTGCTTCCACTCCCTCCCACCAATAGAAACATAGAAACATAGAATTTGACGGCAGATAAGGACTGCTTGGCCCACCCAGTCTGCCCATTTCCCTACCTGATGGATAAGCTGCAGATCCTAGTTAACCAGTAGCCTACTTCTTCCTACCCCCACCCCCTAGAATTGCCTTATGACTGTCCCATGCATGCTTGAATTCCACCACTGTTTTTGACTCCACAACCTCCTCTGAAAGGCTGCCCATACATCCACAACCCTCTGTGAAAAATACTCTTTAAATTACCTCTGAGCCACCCACCTTGTATCTTCAAATTGTGCCCTTGTTCTTGCACACCCTTTTTTGAAAGATGCTACCCTCTTGGACTTTGTTGATTCCTTTGAGGTACTTGAAAGTTTCTATCGTGTCCCCCTCCTCCTTTCCTTGAGGCTACATATTAAGCTCCTTAAGTCTCTTCATATGTCTTCTGTGTAGACCCTGCACCATTTTAGTTGCCCTCCTGGACAGCTTCCATCCTGTCTATGTCTTTGTGGAGATTGGTCTCCAGAACTGCACGCAGTACTCCAGATCGGGTCTCACCAGGTGTCTGTACAGAGGGATAATAACTTGTTTTCACTGGTGATGCCTCTCCCTATGCATCCCAGTATCCCCAGCCCTCCTTGTTGCCCTCTCACATTGCTTGCCCACCTTTAGGTCATCTGATATGACTACCCCCAGGTCCCTTCCATTTTTGTTGTTGTTAGTATCTCACCCCCATTGTGTACTCTTCCCTGGTTTTGTTTCCCAGGTGTATTACCTTGCACTCTTAGCATTCAATCTAAGCTGCCATACATTTGACCATTCCTCTGACTCAACAAGTCCCTCTCATCCTTTCCACTCCCACCTTGTGTATCAACTCTGCTGCAGATCTTTGTGTCATCTGCAAAGAGACATATTTTCCTTCCAGTCCTCTGCAATATCGCTTATAAAGATCATTGAAGAGGACCGGTCCTAATACTGAACCTCAAGTGGACCCTCACTACTAACTCCCTTTTTCAGAGTGACTCCATCTACTATTACCCTCTGTGTCCTATTCTCCAGCCAACCCTTTACCCAGGCTGTCATCTTGGGACCCACCCAAGGCTGGCTAACTTGTATATTAACTTTTGTGGGACTGTGTCAAATGCCTTGTTAAAGTCTAGGTAGGCCATGTCCACAGCCCCTCCCTGATCAACTACTTTGGTCACCCAGTCAAAGAAATCTATCAGATTTGTCTGGCATGACCTTCCCTGCCAGTGAATCCATGCTGCCTTGGGTCCTGTGCCCCTCTGGCCTCTAGATACCAACAATTCTTTCCTTCAGAAGTGATTCCATCATTTTCCTATCACTGAGGTTAAACTAACAGGTCTGTAGTTTCTGCTTCTGCCTTGCTCCCACTTTTGTGAAGGGGAATCACATCTGCCTTCCTCCAGTCCTTGGTACCACCCCATCCTCCCATGATTTGTTAAAGAGGGTAGTCAGTGGTGTCACTAGTTCTACCCTTAGTTCTTTTAGAATTCTGGGATGAATCCCATCAGGCCCCATTGCTTTTGTCCACCTTTCAGTTTTAAGAGTTCTTTCAGAACCCTTTTCTTCTGTAAATGGGCTGGTATCAACTTCTGTATCCAGAGTGTTTCACTGTTTGTTTTAGGTATCCCCTCTTCCTTTGTAAATACTGAGCAAAAATATTTGTTTAGTATCTCTGCCTTTTCACAGTCATCCTCTGCCCACCCTCCCTCCCCTTTATTAAGCCTCACTATCCTCCCTTGGCCTTCCTTCGCCTCCCTGATGTACCTATAAAAGGTTTTATCCCCTTCAACTGAGTTGGCTATCTTTTCCTTGGTTTGGGTCTTGCTGTTCTGACTGCCTCCCAGCTTCCTTTTGCTTAACTGATACAGTTCTCTGTCCTGTTCCTTCTGTGATTCCTTGTACTTCCTGAATGCTTTCTTTTTCTTGAACCTTCACTGCAACTTCCTTTGAGAACCACAGTGGTTTCTACCTCGTTTCATTTTGTTTATTTACTTTACACAAAGGCTTGTTACCTCTGATGGCAGTTTTATTATTCCCATTGTTCTTCCACCCTCCTTCCTGCCCATTTGCTAGTGCATTCCTTAGGCACTCACCATTTTGGCAAAGTCAGCCCTCCTAAAATCCAGTACCTTTGTCTTTGTATGGCTTGACTCTATTGCTGTGTTTACTGTGAACCATACTGTTCGATGGTTGCTAGTTCCCAGATGGCTACCCACTTCTACATCTGTGATCCTCTTCATCTCCATTTGAGAGAACCAGGTCTAAGATTGCTCCCTCTTGAGTGGGCTCCAATACTAGTTGTCTAAGGCATGCCCCCTGTAGGGCATCTAGAATAACCCCACTCTTAGAAGTGGCTGCTGCAACTGCACTCCAGTTAACATCTGGCATATTCAGATCACCCATCAGCAATATCTCCCCTTTTTCTGTGATTCTAAGTATACTTTCTATCATTTCCTTGTCCATTTCCTCCCCCTGAGAAGGAGGTCTGTATACAACCCCTGTGCAGATTGTGGTGCCATTGCTGGTCTCCCAATTTACCCACAGTGCTTCTTCTCCTCCCTGTTTACCCTTTTGTTCTGTTGCTTTGATTCCTTCCCTTATGTAAAGAGCTACTCCTCCTCCTCCTCCTCTTTTACCCTCCCTGTCCCTCCTGTAGATAGTGTATCCTGGTATGTTTATGTCCCAGTCATGGTTTTGTGTGTACCATGTTTCTGTGACTGCCACAATATCCAGATGTTCCTCCTCCATCAAGGCCACTAATTCAGGAAGCTTGTTACTCAGACTATGGGCATTGGTACTCATTGCTTCCATTTTTGATGGCTTTACCTTCTGTTGCAGCATCCCCACTGATCTTTCTACTCGGTCTTTTTCTCATTTAGCACCCTGTTTTGTAGGGAGAGGCTGGATTTTCCTGCTGCTTGTCAATGCCTCCTCCTTGACTAGTTTAAAAGCTGCCAATGAAGCATTTAAACCGATTGCTCAAAAGACTTGTTCCCTTCCCGGACAGATGCAGACCATCCTGTCAGTATAGGCTGGTGTCCCTCCAGGTGGAACCCCAGTCCCCAATGAAGCCAAACCCCTGTGCTCCACACCATTTTTTCAACCATTCATTAAACTGTATGGTGCAAAATACCCTTGCCTCACTCATGCCATTGACAGGTAGCACCTCTGAGAAGGATACTGTGTGTGCTACTTGTCTTAGGCCCCTCCCCAATTCTACAAAGTCCTTCTGCACTGCTCTAATCTCATGATGAGCCAAGTCATTTGTCCCTAGGTGGACAATGATGTCCAGCTCAGACTCCTGTGCAGCTGTTCTCGTGATCCTGAGGATGCGCTTCCTGTCCCTCCAAGCCATGGCACCAGGCAGGCACCTTACTTCAGCTTTCCCTGCTCCCCCAGTTCTATCCCCCTAATAATTGAGTCCCCCACCAGGAGCTGCTTCCTTTCCTTGTGGTGTCCTCTGTCTCCAATGCTTTAAAAACTGCTGTTGCTTTGTGGCTAGTTCTTCAAAGCTCATGTCAGGGCTTTTTCAGAGTTTATGGAATCTAACCCTGTAGGCATCAGGAGCAGTTCATACATTTTTTTGTAGTTAATCTTTTTATTGTAATTATTGTGATTATAGATACAAATACACTACATTCTCCAATATACACTTACATAAATTCTTAATGGGAGAAGGAAAAAACATGTTGTCTGAAGTATTATACAATGATATTAAAGGGGAAAACAAATGCTGAGAAAACAATATGTAGCAAGTACAATCTGTATGACAGAGAGAAAATAGGGTAACTTATGGTTCAAGGGGTAAAAGGAGTAGATACAAACAAGAAATATGAGCAGTCGTGATTGTACTTCTATTATGCTGTAATTTGATGCAGGCATGTGTAAGATTGTATAAAGGAAGAACATAAAAAAGAGAAAAATATCTAAGAAAGTGAACTAGAATGAAGAGGGAAAAGGAAGAAGAAAAGGAGATAAAAAGATATAAAGAGAGGAGATGAAAAAGGAATGAAAGAGCTAGAAGTGAGATTCCAATGTGAGCATATAACAACCCATGGATTAAGTGACGCTATGTGTAGATGTTTTTAAATATTTAAAATAGTCCTGCCAGCATTTATTATATAAATTATTATTTTTTTATTTAGTTGTTTAACCAGGAGTAGCACATTAAACTTTTTTACATGAGTGACCTGGGAGCACAGGGAAGTTAAGTGACTTGCTCAGGAATTAAGTCTGTCAGAGGCCAAGTGTGACATACAATCAAGGATGGCGTATTGAGATAGTTGTTTGAGAATATCCGGGAGGGTGGGATCTCCAGTGCATTAATATAAGGCATTTAATTTGAAGGAATAGTAGGGATAACCATCTATTCTGAGAATGGGATATTGTGTTTGAATGAGCATTGAAAATACCAAGTATGCAATGTGAAATGTGTTTTGGATCTAATGCAAGGGATAGACCAATCACTTTCATTGTGAAGAAATGAATATGATGCCAAAGACTGTGTATGGGAGGACAATGCCATAAAATATGTAGCAAATTGCCATTGGGGGAGTTACAGTGCCAACATTTATTGTTGTTCATTAAGCCCATTTTTTTTGCAAAATCTCAGGAGTTCTGTACCATAGATGTAGAATTTTGGTTTGTATGAGTGAACTGCGATTATCCTTGAAAGATTTATGGCAGGATAGCCAGCAGTTATGCCACTGTGAATTGGTTATGTTATGATTTAAAAGGGTACTCCATTTATTTTTTGCAGTGATAGATTGATCTGGAATTGTATTTCTGATATGTTTGTAAATGATGCTATTTAATTTAGAGTTTGTTTTGATCCATTTAGAAATAAACGTATCATACATAGATTGATGAGGAATAGTAGGAAGATAAAGGTTCCATGCCGTGCGTAACTGTAAATATTTCCAGAAATCATGCTGGGGAAGATTCCATTGTTTGTGCAGGTCAGAAAAGGATTTTAATTTGAGAGTCTGAGGTATAAGTATATCCTCCAAGAAAAAAATGCCCCTGTTTTTCCAATTACAACAAAAAATTGGGTGATTATCGAGAGTGATGTTGTGGTTCCCCCAAACGGGGGCATATATGAGAGGGGTTGGGTTGGATTTAAGGCATTTATGAATTATTTTCCAGTAGTATATGGATGATGCTATAGTAGGGTGAGATTTTAAATTGGGGGGAGGGTTATAAATGAAGGAAGTGGTGACATTGCCCGGTCATAGAAATATTTCCATATTGACCCACAACGGTGATTTATTGCTGGGTTTATTAAACCATTTGACAGTTTGGGCAGTGCAGAGTGCCCAAAAATATGCTCAGAACCAGGGGAGCCCGAAGCCACCTTTGGACCAGTGGGAATGCAGTTTGTTACGACTAAATCTGGGAATTTTGCCTTCCCATAAAAAATTGCCAATTATATGATCAATTCTGATAAAAAAAAAGTAGGGAGGGTTAAAGAGATATTAGAAAATAGATACAGTATTTTGGGAGCTATTGACAGCTTGATAGCGGAGATTTTCCCATTAAAAGAGAGGTTAAGCAGTTTCCATCTCTTGTTTTTAATATTTGCTAATAACGGGGAAAGATTGTCGTCCCATATCTTGTCTAATTTAGAGGTGATCTATATTCCAAGGTAAGAGATACCTTGAGGGGCCCAACGAAAACCTAATATTTTATTCATAGAAAGGTTACAAAAATTGTTCAATGGCATTGTTTCTGATTTGCTCAGATTCAGAGTGAGCCCAGAAAGTGAAGTAAAATTGCTAAGTAACTCAATTAAGGGTGGTCCCGAAATTTCAAGATTTTCGAGTAGAATGAGGAGGTCATCAGCGTAGGATAGTGAAGTATAGTGGGAATTACCGATCGGGATACCTTGGATCATGGAGGATTGATGAAGAGCAACTGGTGGGGTTCCATAGCTAGAATAAAAAGAGTGGGGGATAAGAGGCCCCCTTGCCTGGTACCTCTTGCTAGATGAAAGGATGAGGACAGAATAGAGTTAGTAAGAACCCGGGCAGAGGGGTGGGTGTATAGTAATTGAATCCATGTACAAAATTTATTAGTGACACCAAAGTGGGATAAAACAGGAAACAAATAAGTCCAATTGAGAGAATCAAATGCCTTTTCAAAGTCGATGGCTATGGCTGCGGCAGCTGATTTAAGAGATTTAGCTTTGTAGATTAAATTAAATAATGAGCGGAGATGATCAGAACCAGTTCTATTTTTGATAAATCCAGCTTGGGAGGTGTGGACAAGTTTTGAAATTATTGATTCTAAATGAGAATTTAATATTTTGGCAAAAATTTTCCCGTCCGCATACCTCTCAACCTCCTGCCTCATAAATCAGGGACAAGGCTTAAAAAAATCAGGGACAAAGGACCAAAATCAGGGACACATCTTCAAAATTAGAGCTATCCACCCAGAAAGCTGGTAGAATATAGGGCTTAGTGCACAATGCATTTTCTAAAGAAGAACAAGTCTGTAACTTTAATGCTTGACATTGTTTTGTGCCTACAGTCCCCACTGTTTAGCCACAAAAACACAAATTTTAGGAGGGACAGAGTAAAATTTTGAGGCAAAATCAGGGACGTCCCTGAAAATCAGGGACACTTGAGAGGTATGCCCGTCTGTATTAAGTAATGATATCAGTCTGTAACTGGATGGGAGAGAAGGGTCTTTATCTTTTTTTGGTAGGACAGTTATAATGGCTTCTGTCATAGAATAGGGAAGTTTACCTTGTGAAGATGCCTCTATGAAGACCTTAAACAGTAAGTGGCATAAGATGTCAGCTAGGGGTTTATAAAAGTCTATGGAAATCTGTCACTCCCATGAGCTTTACCACATTTAAGGGAATTTAGCGCTGTTTGTATCTCTTTTAGGGAAAAGGGTTCATCTAGCAAAGCCATATCTTGTTGGGAGAGGTGTGGTAACTGTAAATTGTCCAGAAATTGTTGTATATATTCAGGTTGTGGGGGAGTGGGGTGAGAGTATAATTGTTGGTAGAAGGATTGCATAATATGGTTCATTGAGGGAGTATCTGTATGGAGTTTGCCTGAAGGATCTTTCAAACTGGCAATATGTCTCTCCATCTGTTGATTCTTGAGTTGATAAGCAAGCAGCTTACCGCATTTATCCCCTTGTTCCCACTAACAGTGTTTAAGTCTAAGGAGGGCGAGTTCAGCTTTCCTGGATATTAATTCATTGATTTTAATTTTAGTTGAAGAACTTCAAGGTGAAGTTGTGAGTTATTATCTGGATTTTTGTTTTATAATATCGGGTTTCTTTTTAAGAGATTTCTCTAAATTGGCCAATTGCTGTTCCCTTAGTTTTTTCTTGTGTGCTGCATAGCTTATAATTTTCCCTCTAACTGTTGCTTTAAGTGCTTCCCAGATGGTACCTTGAGATACATCAGGAGTGTTGTTAAAGGAAAGAAATTCTTGGATTTGGGATCTAGTCCAAGGTAAGAAATCGGGGTCTTTCAATAAGAGTGGGTCTAGACGCCAGGAGGGGGATTTAGATGGGGGCGTGCTCCAAATAAGATGTAATTTTATAGGAGAATGGTCTGATATAGTAATCGGGAGGATAGTTGTGTCGATAATTTTTTCAGTGATGAATGGGGAAGAAAACCAGTAGTCAATTCTGCTATAAGATTTATGAAGCGGTGAGTAAAAAGTATAGTCACGCTGTTTAGGATGGTGTAGTCTCCAAATGTTGGTGAGACCAAAGTCTTTCATTAGCATTGAGAGTGCATAAATACTTCTGGGGTGGGAATCACACAAAGAGTTACTTCTGTCTAAATGTGCTTCCAAAGCTAAATTGAAATCCTCACCTACAAGTATAGGAGAATTGCTAAAGTTACTGTTCATAATTTGTTGGGCTATATTATGAAAGAATTCAGGTGAATCAGAGTTAGGGGCATAAACGTTAACTAACATAAGGGGGCCTGCAGGGGTATTTGAGTGGGCTACAATCCATCTGCCATCTGAATTGGAGATGGATTTGATAAAGGTCCAGTTAAGGGATTTATGTAAAAGAATTGCAACCCCCAATTTTTTCAGAAGTAGAGGAGGACGCATATACTTGACTGTCCCAATCCCTTCTGAGTCTGTCGACATCCTCTATTAAAAGTTTTGTTTCTTGTAAGAAAGCAATACGAGTTTTCTGCTTTTTGAGGTAAGAAAGTATTTGCTTTCGTTTACAAGGTGAGTTGAGTCCCTTAAAGGGACACTGTCAGCTTTGCCCCTCCGTTTTTGGCCAAACGTAAACAGCGTGCCTCTTGGCACACATCCATCACATACATGCTGCAGAACATCACTACATATGCCAAATGTAATGATTTGTTACCATTTTTATACATTTTAACAAAGTAGCTTCCCAACCTGGTCCACTTTAAGTCCTCCACATACCGGAAGCACATACAGGCCGGGGCCGTGCACCTGCCAAGAGCGCAGCCCCGAAGTACGATTTTTTCAGACTCAGCTTGCAGCTACACATTGTGTGGGTCCCTTACCCTGTTCTAAAATGCTCCATCTATGAGCGACTGCAAAACGAGCACTGGGAGTACTAACATAATAACATACTAAAATGTCAGCAGAATAGGCCAAACAGTCTTTTGCGTCTGCTCATTTGGTCAGCCCCCACCCTGGGAGCTGACCTTGCTGCCCCCCTCGCCTTCTATGGCTTCTCCTGTCCCAGTTCTGGATATTCTTGCTGCATTGGATTTTGCTTCCAGAACCCTTCTCCTGTACCTGTCCCACCCCCTCTTGAACCCCTCCACCATCTCTGCCTCCACTAGCCCCCTAGGCAGCGCATTCCATGGCTCCACCACCCTCTCAGTGAAGTAGCATCTCCTCCTTTCTCCCCTGAATCTTCCCCCCTCCAGCTTCCACCCATGCCATCTAGTGGCCCCCTCCTCCTTCCTTCGAAGCACCCTGACTGTTCCTACCCATTTACCTCTTCATGTACCCGAAGACCTCTATCATGTCCCCCCGGTCCCTTCTCTCTTCCAGTATGTACATATTTAGCTCTTCGAGCCTCTCCTCATAGGTCCTGTCCCCCCAAGCCCCAAATCATTTTGGTTGCCTTCCTCTGGACCCTCTCCAGGAGTTTAATGTCCCTCTTTAAGTGTGGCCTCCAAAACTGCATGCAGTACTCAAAGTGCGGCCTCACCAAGCAGTTATACAGAGGGAGTATCACTTCCTCCTTCTAGAGGTGATCCCCTAGCTATGCATCCCAGCATCCTGTTGGCCTTGGCTGCTGCCCTCCTACAAGTCTCCGAGTTGTTCATCTTGACATCCACCACCACCCCCAGGTCCCTCTCAGCCATTGAGACTTGTAGCATTCCCCCCCCCCAAGAGTGTACACTTGGCCCGTGTTTCTGGCCCCAAGGTGCAGTACCTTGCATTTCCCTGCATTGAACCTCAGCTTCCACTTTCTAGACCATCTTTCCAGAGAGAGTACAGTAATTAATTTTTGTATATCGCAGCCCAAATCCCACCCCTCGTGCTAGACCCCTCTTTCCTGACACAACTGCTTTAGGTAGTCTGCAGTGTATTCATTATAGTTGGAATTCATCTTTTCCCCTATGACTACACTAGCTTACACTGAAAAAAAAGAAAACAGGTGAGGAACTTTATACTGTGACCCAATTTTTTTTTTTTTTTTTTAATCTCTGCCTTGATTGTGTGTGGATTGGTTTCAGTTAATCAATCTGATACACTGGCCTTGAATCCGACTGTTATGCCTGTGCCACCAATATCTCTCGAATCTCACTTCTACCAGATCTCTTGGATCACATCACTGTGCACCAGATCTGTCATGAACTCACTCCTGAGGGTCAGGTCCACTGAGCTCACAATGCTCACCCCAAGCACAATCTGTGATAGGAAGGGGGGACCGGGGGATACCCTCTTCGTGACCTTCTATAGTGCTCACTGTGTTCACAACTGAACACTCGCCACGAAGTCCCAGGGTCCCCTCTTTTTTTTTTTAACTTTATTTGTTTATTTATTTATTGAAACATCAATTTAAAACCTTTGAGCCAGAGGCTCATTTACAAAAGTACCTCGTCACAGTGAGGACAAACAGTACAGACATGCTTATACAATAAGGTCGTTTACAAAATAGGGAGAGACATGTAAACATATAGTGGTTACAATTTGCGGATACAAGGTCGAAACAAGACCCAGGAGGTTCAGCATAAATTATACATCAGACAAGCAGTCGTGGACTATACATTACTACCCAATATAGGTACATACAGCGAGGTGGAAGACCCTAGATAGCTCTAGGAAACGGTAGGGAGTAGCCACTCAGGGAGTTTTGTCAGAGCAATTGGGCAGGAACAGACTTAGATACAACCACAGTGGCAGGAGGTGAGTAGGTGATCACGGAGAGAGGTTTTAAAGCTGGAGATTGTGGGAGCGTTAGCGATACTAGTAGGGAGGGAGTTATGCCAGGATGGGGCTCTGTAACTGAAGGCTCTTTGTCCTCGTGAGGTTCTAGCCCTCGGCACTGACAGTATGGCTTTACTAGAGGATCGAGTAAATAATAGTAGGTTTGCTAGGTAGATTCAGGCAGTCAACCCAGGTGGGGACATACCAAGGAGAGTTTTTTTAGTAAGGAGGCCGGTTTGGTACCTGAGACGTTCATCTAGGTTGAGTAGATTAGCTTGGGCATATAAATGGCAAGTATGGGTTAGTCTGGGAGCCCCAGTGATTAACCTACAAGCTTTATTTAAGGTGAGGCGGATTTTGTTTAGGGAAGTATGGTTGGCAGCCCCATAAACTGGCAAACCATAGTCTACTAAGGATAGTATGGAGGATGTGACCGCGAGTCTAAGGGCGTCAGGGGGAGACAGTTTTTGTGACGGTAGAGCATACCCAGCCGCATATTAGAGGCAGAGGCTAGGGCTGAAATATGGGCATGGAATGCAAGGAAGGGGGTCGAAGGATATCCCAAGGTATTTGTACGAGTAGACTTGCTCGAGTGGAACCTTGGAACTGGTGAGCACCTGAAGAGGGAATTTACTAGCTTTGTTTTGGGGGTGGGCAAAGAGCATGGTTTTGGTTTTTTAAGATTTATTACAAGTCGGTGCTCTTTAAACCAGGTTTCAGCGATATTATAAGAAGATTGCAAGGAGTCCTGGAGGGTGATAGGGTTGCGGTCAGAGGCAAATATAATGGCATCATCAGCATAAAGTAAGAGTTTACCTTTACATGCAGCAGGCAGGGAATTGAGATATAGGGAAAAGAGCAGGGGCCCAAGAATGGAGCCCTGGGGTACACCAGAGTGGATAGGGCAGGAGCTGGAGAGTGTCCCATTGAGTTTAACACACTGGGAGCAGGCAGACAGGTAGCTGGAGCACCAGGAGACAGGCCCAGTGGCAAAGCCAACGTTGCTGAGGGCGGCCAGCAGGAGGGGATGGGAAACAGTATTGAAGGTTTTGGATAAGTCAACGAAAACTGCACCAGCTACAGAGCCAGAGTCCAGAGAGGAGTGAAGAAAGTTAGAAAACTCAAGGAGGGCGGTATTAGTACTGTGACTAGCACGGAAACCATGCTGTTCCGGGCAGAGGATGCTATATTTAGTTAGGTACTCAGAGATTTGGGTAGACACTATTTTTTCTAAGGCTTTTGAGAGAGGGGAGAGGATGGAGATCGGTCGATAATTACCAGGTAGGGACCTATCACCACCCTTGTGAATGGGGGTGGCAGTGGCAGTTTTCCAGATGGAGGGAAACTGCCCCAAGCAGAGAGATTTATTGAAGAGGCTGTTTATGTTTACTGTTTTTAAAAACAAGCATACAGTTACAATCCCAACATTTAATATACTGAGCTATATGTCTAAGAACCAAGAGGGTGCCACTCCTCTTAATACAATCATTTTGTTCATCAAATGTTAATAGATATGTCATATGGAGGGAAAATAAGATAATCTAAGTGATTAAACAACATTGGTAACCACTGGCTATGATACAAGCCCATGAGCTGCATGATATATGACCAAGATATATGAGAAGTTCATAAAGTCCCAAGTCCTTGCCCCTGAAGTGAATAAGGTAGTCCATCGCGCTTAATCAAAATATATGCACCAAAAAAAAAAAAGTGCTACTCCAAACAGATAGCCACTCTTCTGTTTATAAAACAATAAGTTGCCTATGCAGCTATGCTTCATTTTGGCAAATAAAACTATTTTTATACTGTAAACATTTTACAGTAAAGCTACTGTACATCAGTATTGTTGGCTATAAAAAAAAAAAAAGAGAACAAGGCGCTTTATACCAAACTAGGTTACATAAAGCTGGTTTCCTAAAGGCACATTACATCAGTGTCAGTACATAAACTCTGAGGGAGAAGAATGTTCCACCGACTCAAGTACAGATATTGTAAAACTGTGTACTGATCGGGGAGACAAACAAACTGTGTGCTTACCTTAGGACAAGGTCTGCAACCCTTCACCCCTTAATTAAACTTGCCCCATAATAAAATTAACAGACTAACAGATAAATTAATGGATTTTCTTCACCCGAAGTAAGATCTTCATCCTGCGTTGCGTATGGCCTAGAAGGCACATGCCCCTAGCTCCATTTCAAGGCCTCCGCCGATTCCGAAAACAAGTAGACTTTATGCTGGTGTGCAATCTTAAGTCAGGCTCAGAAAACATAGAAACATAGATTTTGACGGCAGATAAGGAACGCTTGGTCCAATTAGTCTGCCCATTTCCCTACTGGATAAGCTGCAGATCCTAGTTAACCAACAGCCTATTTCTTCCAACCCCCCCCACAAGAATTGCCTTATGTCTGTCCCATGCAATCTTCAAATTCCCCCACTGTTTTTGACCCCACAACCTCCTCAGGAAGGCCGCTCCAAGCGTCCTCCACCCTCTCTGTGAAAAAAGTACTTCCTAACACTACCCCTGAGCCATCTCCCCTCTTTCTTCAAATTGTGTCCCCTTGTTCTTGCACATCTCTTTTTCTGAAAGATGCTACCCTCTTGGACTTTGTTGATTCCCTTGATGTACTTATGTAACCCCTAGGTGGCGCTATCCTAAGGGCTACTACCCCTGTCTGCTTAACTACTAACAGGGTGAGGGGCCTAGGTCCAATGGCGAGTGCCTCCACCCAGAGGTCAGAGTTTGCAGTAGTTAAACTAGCTTGATCACAGCCCTCTGGGACACTGTAACCCCCCTTTCTTCCCACTAGTGGCCCACACAATGCATCAGGAATATCTTCACAATGTACACTTACCCCCAGGACTGGCTCTGTCGACTGGACTCTGGGGACCCCCTGTAAAACAAGATGACACAGTGCAAAAACCACAGTACAATACTTTAACATAAATGAATACCTCAGTCAGTGTAACTTTACTGAAACAAACATCTGGTTTATTTAAGGAGCTGTAACAAGGACAGGGGGAAATCAGGTTAATTAGGTTAAACACATGCATAATCACAGTACTGTGTGCATATTCAGATTCCCAAATTGTCACTTTCACTGGGTACCCAGGATGGGGAGGGGGCTAGCCAGGATCGGTGCAGCTGGTTGGGGCCCTGTGATGGAAAAACACTGGCACAATACCCAAATTGTAATCCAGAGCCGGTTGGCTCAATTCGTGAAGAACTGAAAAAAACAAACAACAATTAGATGACACACTTGCAATTCAATAAACAGATGGCAGGGAGCTACCCTGCTTTGTACTCAAAAACTCAATGCTGGGAACTGGATGGAAGGCAGATTGTCCTGGATTGCCAGGAGGAGCAGACCATGTGGCAAGGTCCTTGTGACTGGACCCCACTGCAGTTTAGAGCAAATGGATGTAGTCTGGATTAAGCTGTGGTTTACTTCCAGCTTCATGCACTCAATTCACTGTACGGGGGATTTGAAACGCGATTCCCCACAAGCACTACACACATTTATATGTAAAAGGAAAGTACTATACCAGGCAGGCTGCTTCTCTATCCCGATTGCAATTACTGCACAATACCCTGACAGACTAAACGTGATTCAGCACTTTCTCCAGTCATACAGGGTGAGCCTGGTTTCTACTCTTCAGATCTCCTTGATTTTCTTCACAGGTCGGATTCAGTCTGAACAGGCGCTTGCACAAGCTGCAGACCGAAACGCAGGGCCTTACACATGCTTCCCGCACGAAACTATACACCGCAGAAGCACAGAGCTCCTTGTCTCTTTACTGGCAAAACTCAACTGATCTTACCAGTAAACAGAGCTGGGTATTTCCTTTGAGTTCCTCCCAGTTCAGTTGGCTGGTCTGGCTGTCACTCACAATAAACTCCCCTGTTGGTGCAAAAAGGCACTGAAGTCCAAACTACAATTCCCCAGAGGCATCTGCCATACAGTCCCATTGTGGCTGGCTCAACTTAAGAGGCCAAGTTTTGACTTGCCGGCAACAGGCTCCATTTTAAAGGTCCCCCATGCTGATTGGTCCAGTTCAGCAGTTCAATTCCAACACAGAGGGGAAACACACACACAGAGTCCCAGCTGCAATAAAACAGGTTAGATAAACTGCAATCTCACAAATGCTGCTAATAGAGTACAGGCAAACAGTTACAGCTTTCAGATGGGCTCCCTTTGCACTCTTAGCGACTGAAAAAACTGAATGAATTGGCAGCAGCTCAGGCGGGATTCGGGCATTAGAACACACTGTCCCCCCTCCTCAATTAATTATGGATCTCCAGAACTGCACGTAGTATTCCAGATGGGGTCTCATCAGCTGTCTGTACAGAAGGATAACAACTTCCTGTTTTCTACTGGTGATGCCTGTTCCTATGCATTCCAGTATCCCACCAGCCCTACTTACTGCCCTCTCACATTGCTTGCTCACTTTTAGGTCATCTGATATGACTACCCCCAGGTCCCTTTCCATTTTTGTTGTTGTCAGTATCTCCCCCCCCCACTGTGTACTCTTCCTCTGGGTTTTTATTTCCCAGGTGCATTACTTTGCACTTCTTAGCATTGAATCTAGGCTGCCATAGATTTGACCATTCCTCCAACCTCGACAAGTTCCTTCTCATCCTTTCCACCCCACCTTGTGTATCAACTCTGTTGCAGATCTTTGTGTCATCTGCAAAGAGACCTCAGAGCCTTCCATGAGCCCCAGAAGCCTCACATTCTGGGCTTGTGCTTCATTCTCTAGCATTTCCAAACATAAGCGGAGATGCCCATTTTCCTTTAAGACTGTATTTACAGCTCCCAAGGCAGCTTCAACAGTTTTCGTGGTTTCACTTGTGTTGATAGAAACCGCTTCAATTGTTGATTCCACAGCGGTTACTCTACTGGTAAGGGCATCATATTTATTGAAAAGGCATGACACAGAAGAGATAAGCCTGTTTATTTTGGCTCCCAATGTTTGTAAAGTCTCCTCACTATCACCTTTGTTGTGGTCTGCCTTGTGGGCTTGAGTGGCCCGTGATACTGCTTTGGATCTTGCGCCATCCCCCAGTGCCTTATCTTTTCGAGTGTTCCCCATAATGTACAGTGGACTTTCAGTTCCAAAAATATTGTATTTGTAGCAAGCTGCATCCACATGTGGTAGCCAAAAAAATATCAAGAAATGGAACAAACAGCAGAGTACTATACAGTTTGCAGCCATGTTGCTCGGGCTCCACAGAGCCCCAGCCCAGGGTCCCCTCTTTACTCTGGATCAAGATACAATACTAGTCTTATAGCCAAATAGGAACCCTTCTTGGTTGTTACACAAAGGGGGAGGATCCAGGCATTACAGCCTCTTCAGTGTAGTGTTGCAACCCTGATTCTGCCTTCTCCCACAAGGTGTGCAATAACCTGGTTTAAATCCCCACAGACCCTTCCTTGAGACTTTGGTATTTCCCCTATCCGGACTTTCCCTTTTCAGACCCTTGTTTGATTTGGTAGCTTATGATGGCGCCCCATAGCAATAACAGTTTAGTCACAGATTATTACTGAAACTCACACAATTGCACACAGAATATACCAATCTCACTCAGGCAGGTTTCTTAACAACAAATGTTGTTACTTAATTAATTATCATACATTTAAAGCTAAAAGGTCGTATCAATTTGGTCTCAGAATAACACAAATAAAAGTGGAAAATATACATGAAAAATGCACTATAACTATTATCTAAAGTTCTACTTTAAATTTCTAGTGAAATTAAGTCCAGAAAGAGACTTCCAGTGGTGCCACGGAGCAGCTAAGAGCTTGAGCAGAAAGCGCCAGTCTTTCTGGGTTTCAAAAACCTCCTAAATTCTATTTTTTGCTACTCCAACTTTGCATAATGACAGGCAGAGGATGTAAGGCAGATCGGGGCAGCCAGATAAAGTGGAAAAACACCCCCAAATCCTTGGATGCAGCCGGATTAACCAGTGACCCACATGGCCGCAGCAGCAGTCCTACGCCGAGTAGTGCCAGAAACACGGACTACGACATGGAGGGGAGACTAACCTTCTCTCCCGCTCCTGCTATGAGACTATCTTAAAAGAAATTAGAAGCTCTCGGATGGAAAATAAGAAAGAATTTAAAAATCTGAGTCACCAACTTACCAAAATGGAAGGTAGAACTGCACAGACAGAGGAGAGGATTACAGCAGTAGAAGATAATTCCATCCAGTTGGGCCTTGCAGTAAAAGCCCTACTGCAACAGTCACTTTTGCTGCAGGCTAAATGTTTGGACTTGGAGGGGCAGTCTTGGTGCAAGAATCTGAGGATGTATGGGCTTACAGAAGGTGCAGAAACAACCCTTATGACTGCATTTATGGAAAACCTCCTTAGAGACATCTTGGATCTACCCCCAGACTACACTCTCTCAGTTGAGAGAGCACATCGGTCATTGGTTCACAAGTCCTCAGATCCAACAGCTCATCCTCATTCCGTGGTGTTTAAATTAAACAGTTATAAAGTCAAGGAAGATTTGCTACCGAGAGCCTGGGCTAAAAAACACCTCTGCTACTCGAACTCAAAACTCACCCAAGATCATGATTACTTTCTGGGGGGCCAGCAAGCTCACCAGCAGTACTCCCTGATTTTTTGACTGCTGAAAGACAAGGGGATAAGATTTCAAACACCATTCCCTGCCAAGTTGAAAAGCTTCTGGGATGATGGTGCACAGCTATATAATACACCAGGGAAGGTGCTGGAGGCATTGCAAGCCAAGTGTCTCTCCGTGCCATTGCAGGAAGCGTATCGCATATTGAAGAGAAGTCAGTTCCAACTGGACTGGTTTTATGTTGCACAGAAGTTGAAGTGAACTTCCCTTCTTCAGACAGTGTCGGAGGCTTTACAACAGGTTGGGGCAGTGCAGAAGCATTCTAAAAATGCGGTGGATACGTCTGCTTCAGTAAAGGACCACTGATCTCCTCCCTTCAGACTACCTGAGGCTTTGTGTGCTGCTGATACATCCGCTGCCACGATGACGGTAGAAGCCCTCCTGAATTAAAGTACTGTATCCCCTTTCTCTACCTATGTCCTAGTATTCTCTATATGAAGGGACAGAGCTTGACTTATTCTTTCAGGATAACTGTTCTGATCACCGAGGTTTCACTAACATTATTATCCTTTGGCAGAGATCGTGCTATAAAGCACAGAGGTGCTTTCCCTCCATCAGTGTTCACTATTTCATCAACATGTGAAAATATGCATCTCTGTAGGTATAAATTGAGGCTAAGCACTTGTGATTAATAGAATTCTCCTTATACTTGCTGGTTACAGAGTGATTAAGGTTGAACTTATTTTGACATAGTCTACTCTGACACACTATTAAGGTTAATGGACATCACAGGACACTGGCCATTATTACAATGTGCTTTAAAGGTCTGCTTATTTAAAAGTTTAATGTGTGTGTATGATGGAGGGTAAATTTATTTATTTAATAACATTCAGAATTATAACCCTTTGAGTCATAGACTCCTTCACAAAAGCTCCATGTCAAACAACAATAAGGACTTACATATATACTAATAAGTAGTACAGTGTTCAGGTAATAGAAACACGAGAGAAAACAAGGAATGGAATTATGCATACAATATTATAAATACAGTGATCAGGGAAGAAAGACAATACACAAAACCACAGAAGTGGAGGAATACAGAACAACAGTCTTTGGGAGAGGAGGACCCAGCGTTATCTGTAATATACATAATATTTAGGTAATACATGAATGCACATTTTTTGCCATATATAGCACACCATTTATGAAGTAGAGTTATACTACAGAGCCCCACCAAAAGGGGAAGCAGGAAGAAGAGAGGGTTAGGGACAGTCACAGGCTGAAGATTCTAGCAGAATAGCTTTGAGACTAGTCATGAAGGGACTGATCCTGGGCTCAAGGAAGATGGGCGTTGAGCCAACGGGGGGCTCTGTATAAAAATGCTCTTTGACCAAGGGAAGTTCAACAGGGGGACTAGTAGGGAGGTCCTAGTAGAACTACAGGAGGTTCTGACCAATGGGGTGGGTTGGATGAGGCTATGCAGACCAGGCGAGGTTTGACCGAGGTGGATTTTCTTGGCCAGGAGGCAAGTATGGTATCTAAGATGGGAGCCAAATGGCAACCATTCGGCAGACTTGTAGATATCACAGAAGTGTGTCCATCTGCCACAATCCATCCAGTCTGCATGCTTTGTTGAGGGTGACTTTGATGTGTTGCAATGCAATGGGGTCAGCAGTGCCATAGATGACTATGCTGTAAATGGCAGTAAGACTTGTTTGGTGCCTTCACTTTTCTCTATGAAGTTTACCTCCCCTCTTTCTATGTTAACAATACTCCCTTGCTGTTATATGTTAAGGAGGGATTAACCCACAACAGGGTATGGGTTTACTGAGCATTAATCCACGTCTGGGGGATTGGAGTCATGAGTCGAAGCTGAGTGACTTCAACCACCCAGGTGGGCATGGATTAATGCCCAGTAAATCCATACCTTGGCGTGGGTTAATCCTCTTATGACATGGGAAACAGTTATGTTAAAGATTTACCTAAAGAAATAGTAAAATAAAGCCCTGTGAACATGCAACTGTGGGTATATAGAGGATTAATCAATGGCCAGGAGACCTGTTTGGATGAATCAGAAGACAGTATTTTCAGAACCCTTGTTATAAGGCTGCTTAATTCCAGGAGTGTGGGGGCTTCTGGAAGATAAGAAACAATTACTCACTGAAGTAATATTACTTCTTCCAGGGTATTCTTTAGCATTATTAACAGATGCAGTATGCCAGCTGGGTTCAGCTGCCCCAGAGAGGAGGAGTCAGTGCCAATGAGGAAGGCATTGGCCAATCAGGATACAGTTAGAGTAGAGTGTTACCTGTAGTCAGCCTGAGGGACCTCAGAACTCATTTCGGAGCTGAAAAAGAGCAAAAACTGTGCCAACTAGGGGCAAAAAAACTGTTACCAATAACCCACCATATATTCTAACCCACTATAAAGAAAAAAATATATATTTATTTATTTTTAATCACAGGAAAGAATTACAGTCGTCAAATCTGGCTAAATCCCCTAACATAGCCTTTAGACAAGGTTTCCAGGAGAGGAAGGGTGGGAGAGTCAATAATGCTAAAGAATACCCTGGAAGAAGTAATAGTACTTCAGTGAGTAATTATTTCTTCTCACCCCAGGAATTCTTTAGCATCTATTGACAGATGCAGACTTCAAAGCAGTATTGTTGGGAGGAGGGCACAGAAACCTATTTTATGAAGAGATTCTGAAGTACCATCCTGCCAGATTTGGCACCCTATCAGACTACACATCCAAGAAAAGATCTTCTTGAATGTGAGAAGCAAATTTCAAATAAGTGATCTGCACACTTCTAGTAAGGATATAGCCTTGAACACTGCCGAGGAGGCAGTTGTTCTCCAGGAAGTAGATCCTAAGCACGAGAAGGGCTGAATGTCAGCCTTGCTGTACCAGACCCGAAATACAGGAAAACAGTACCGTGGGAAAATACACTAGGTCACTGGTTTCTCCTTTTCTGTGAAACGCAGGAAAGGAAGGGATGATAATGACAGTCCTGAACTGCTAGGACTGCTGACACAGACCAGCAGGACTAATACATGCCCCATCTGAGCAGCTTGAGATAGCCTAGACAGGACTCGCCTGAGAGCAGTACAGGCAGGGGAAAAGGCTGATGAAGGTGGAAATGGTAGACACTTGGGAAAAGGATTTCCTATCCATCCAGAGGACTAAATTGTTCTTAAAGGCACTGAGAGGATAAGGCCTAAAAGAAAAACCTGAAAACTCTGAAAATCCATCTGACAGAGGAAAAGGCAAGCAGAAAGGTTGTCTTCAATGTTACTTACTTCAAGACAGAATTGTCACAGGTTCACAGGGACACCCCATGAACTTGAATATACAGAGGTTTGTGTTCCATGGGAAAAAAACTCCGGTCCCTAGAAGGGTCTGGAAGTAAAACAGCCCCTTGGGGAATTCTATAAAATGGTCTGAGAAATGACAGATTTCTTTTGCCTGACAGAAAAGTAATCTGAGTAACTGCTAGGTGTACTCCCAAAAAAGAGGCCTACTGACCTATTGTAGACAAGAAAATAAAACCTTTTATATTTTCACAGGAAACAAGTCACAAAGACCAAACTAGTTCCCTGTACAAGATAGTAATGCCTGGATATGAACTAAATAATCCAGTCATGAGAGGAAAGAGGGTTGAAAAAATGTAGGCTGTTGTCCTTGTACCAAGGAGGAAAAACTATTTCCACTAGGAAACTGAGGTTTTCATGGTACTAAAACTTTTTTTTTTTTGACGTTCCAGACCTTGTTTGGCTGCAGGGACTCTAAGAGAGCTAGCCTCTCAAGAACCAGGCCTCAAGGAGAAAAGACTGGGAGCTGAGAAAACACTACTCCTGTGAAAGAAAGGAAGGAAGTAGCTTGTGGAAATGAAAGCAGCCAGAAGGCTGTTTAACTGAAACATTTTTTATCAGAAAGTACCAAGGTTGTCCAGAGCCACCGGGATCATGGTGGCTGATTCCTTAACTAGAAAGGTACTTAGGAAACAAGGGATATATGGGAGAGAGAGAGAGAGAGAGCACTTCTCTGACCAGTCTTGAGATAAGAAAGTTCATTGGAAGGAACCCCGAGCTCGGGCCTGAAACAGGAAAAAGGAAAAAACTGGTGGTTCGGGCTGGTGGTGAAAATTCAGATCTGGACCTGACGTTACCCTCTGAACGATGTGGCTAGGACTTGTGTGCTGAGGGCTCACTTGTGGTGGCCCTGACTAATGCGGCTTAGAGGATCTGCCAAGGGGTCCACTTGCAGTGGCCCTGACTATGCCAAAGTGTTGTCTTTGCCTGACAGATGGATGAGTGGCTAAGACACCTCCAAAGAAGCCAGCTAGAGATGAAAACTCGTAGCTATTGAGGAGAGATTCGAAGCCTTGCATCCCAAAAGCTCATTGGTGTGATACAGGGCGGGAATATCATCCGGTTCTCTCTGAACTAAATGACCTCTGGACTGAAATAAAGCAGGCCTGATAGAGATGCTCTGAGATTCCAGGGACTGATGAAAGAAGGACTCTCTCAGAAACCAAGACACAATGATGAAACCCCCCAAAGGGAAACGCCCACTGGAAAGAAGCCTCTGTACTGAAGATTTGAAGGGGAGAGGTGTGAAGTTCACTGTTTCCTTACACCAGTCCAGCTTGTAACAGGGTTCAGGCTTCACGAAAAATTCTGTTACTTGGAATCTGACCTAGAGGTCTAGCCCCTAGGACTCTAGTGACACAATCATGCACCATATACAGGGAATTAACTTCCCCTGATAAGAGATGAACATTGCCCCTTAAGAGTTGCCGAGATTTAGATGGTTAGGGAACTTTTTTCTAGTAGGTATAAAAAAAACAAAAAACAAACAAGATTGTAGGAAATAAAATGTCAGACTTAGGGCTTGAAAACCAAAGTCAAGGAGAACTGGCTAAGGCCGGCCAAGCCTCTGAGAAGGGAAACCAGGGATTTCCCCGTCTTCAGGTGAGAACTGCCAAGCTACCCAGATGCCTGGAGAATAGCCTGAATTTTTACTCTATATCTGAAAACACTCTGGAGGCATGGAAAAAAAATGGTATCAGCCTGATAAAAAAACCCAGGCTAAGTAACTGAGAACATAGAACGTATCAAGGGAAACAAGAAAATCTCCTGCATTTGCAAAAGAAAGATCTGAGTCAAAGAAGCATCCTGACCCCAGGTTGAGGAAGCTGACAAAGATTTGCTGTTCCCTAATTTCCTTTGAAATTCAGGTAATAGCCTGGAAAAAAGGTCCAACTCCCAAGGAGAAGGGAACCCTTTCACGACTTTGAACCTCACGCGGTTCTAGTGCTCTAGTTCCCACTGCTGACATGCTACTGGAGAAAAACAGAGAATGCAGCACTTGGAGGTAAACTTTAGTTATTTATTTACTTATCATGTACTGTACATACACACACACACATATATATATATATATATATATATATATATACACAGTATATATGGGATACATGATGGGCATGAGTGTGATATGGCAAATATTGTCACTCCTGCAGAGTGAGCTCTGGATACCTCACAAGTGCCGAAGGCATGAGTGAGATATCCAGAGCTCACGATGCAGGAGTGACAATATTTGTCATAGTGCACGATCTGCCCATCATGTATTCGATATATACAATAGGGCCAAAAGTTTTAGAAGTTTTGTTATGCTGTCTTGTGTTCTGTTCCTGTTTATGTGTTTGCACATTCTGTGTGTGAGCTTTTCTGAATGGGCTGTCAGTGTGATAAACTCTGGAAGACACATGAGTGTGTTTTGCAATGCTAAATGAGTTAGTTTTAGGTAGGAGTGAGAAACATACTTTTGTGAGTCTGTATTGTTTAGAAGTCTTGCTGCAGTGGAGCTACGAGCATTATAGTAATTGTAATGAGCTGAGAGGCAGAGTGTCAGAACAGCTGATAGTGTTTTCAGTGGTAATTAAGTTAGCTGCAGGCAGAGTGCAGAGTGTTCTGTGAAATTGTGCTCTTTAGGATTCTGGCTGCAGTCAAGCTGAAAGTAACACAGTAATTGTAATGGGTGAGAATCAGAGTTTGAGGAACAAGTGAGAGTATGTTTCAGTGGTAGTTGAGTTAGCTGCAGGCAGTAGTTTAGACTGTTCTGTGAAGCTGTGCTGTGTAGAATTGGGGGGGAGGGGTTAGGTGTGTTTTGTAATGCTCGCTGAGTAAGGCCCCGTCCACACTACACTGGAAAAAACACTTTCTGTCGTTACCAGTGTAAACGCAAACCGTTACGGTAACTGTTTGGACCCTCTGTAACATTACAGAGGGGATTTCCAAGGTAGTTTAGGCCCTGTCCACACTACACCTCTGTAACGTTATAGAGTGCCCAAACCGTTACCGCATTGGTTTGCGTTTACACCTTTAACGTTACAGCAGATGTTTTCATAACCGTTGTTGAAACCACATATGAGGTGGTTTCAACAATGGTTATGAAACTGGTTACGCCTCAGTAATGTTACCGGGCATAGTGTGGATGTGTGGTAATGGTCCCCTGCAGGGCCTGTAGCGCAGCGCGAGCTGCATCCTGGGAATGGGTGCTGCCGTAACGGTCGCCCGGCACCCCTAGTGTGGACCGGCAGTACCGGTCCCATAATGGACACTGCCGCAATGTGGACACACTGCACCGCTCCCCGACCATAATGGATTGCATCTGTTACCGGGCCAGAGAGGTGTAGTGTGGACAGGGCCTTTCAATCTGCAATGGTTTCAAAACGTTACAGATTTTCAGTGCAGTGTGGACAGGGCCTTAGCTGTAGGCAGCAGTGAGACCTCTGAAGTAGTCTCTTCGCGGATGACTCCAAGATGGGAGCAGTAGTTGAGGGAGAAGAGGGGAGGGTGGCCCTGCAAGGGGACCTGGACACCCTGGAAAGCTGGGCTCACACATGGAAATTAAATTTCAATATCACCAAGTGCAAGGTGTTGCATCTTGGTCGGGGAAACCCTAAACACAGGTACACCCTGGGAGGGAGGCGCTGGAGGCCTCGATAGGGGAAAAAGACCTAGGGGTCATGGTGGGATACATGTATGAATAACTCTGAGCAGTGCAGGAGAGCAGCTAGCAAAGGCAAACAGGATGTTGGGATGCATTGTAAGGGGATCACCTCTAGGAGCAAGGAAGTGATTCTGCCTCTGTACAATGGACTGGTTAGACCACACCTTGAGTACTGTGTACAGTACTGGAGACCACATTTGAAGAGGGACATCTCCTGGAGAGGGTACAGAGGAGGGCAAACAAAGATGACACGAGGGCTAGGGATTTGACTTATGAGGACAGACTTTGAGGGAGCTCTGCCTGTTTCTTTCATTGGAGGAGAGGAGAGACAGGGGACATGATTGAGGTCTTCAAGTACCTCAAGGGAATAAATAGGGTAAACATGGAGGGATCTTTAGGCTAAAGCAGGAGGTATCACCAGAGGGCATGGTTTGAAGTTGGAAGGTGGAAGGGTGAGGGAAAGAGGAGGAGGTTTTCACCGAGAGGGTGGTGGACCCTTGGAATGCACTACCTGGTGAGCTGGTTCAGAGATCCACAGTGGAGGGCTTCAAGAGAGGGTGGGACAGACACAGAAAGTGGATGTATCAGATGATGGCCTGTCCCGAGTGGGTGGGGATGGATGATAGGGGTTTCTAGAGAACAAGGGATGGGAGGGTCTCGGCACCCAATTAACGATCTAGGTTCGAGCAGACTCGATAGACCGTAAGGCCTAATCTGCTGGCAAATAGTATGTTAGTATGTTAGTATGTTAGTTCTGCATTTGTGTCTATGGTAACAGCATAGGTGTTTCTTGCATGCTGAGGGGAAAGCTGCCTAGAGTGATGACCTTTTGTGACCTGTGTGTGTAAATGGCTGATATCACAGTAGAGCAGAGGACAAAAATATCACACTGCAGTGGATGATATACTGTTTTATCTCACTCATTTACCACTCACCCCTGTTGTGTGTGTGTGTGTGTGTGTGTATATACTGTATATATATATATATATATATATATAAATAGACATTTATATGTCAATATCTGCATACATCTATCTCTTTTTATTCATTTACTTTTACACCAACTAAAAAAGGGGTAAAAACTTGAACCAAGAAGAAAAGTAACTGAAGAAAAGGGATTACCAGGAATGAAAAGAGCATTCCTGCCTAAACTCCTGGAAAACTTCACATTTGGAAATTTCCTAATGTGCTGGCATAGGGGAAAAAAGGGTTAAAGGGAGAATAATTCCTACCCCGAAGTCCCCCATATCCTGAGACTTCTGGGAAAGGAATGCTTATCTTTAACTGAGTACTAGGAGAGTTAAACTCATCCATACATACCAGTCAGCTTTAGTTTGCCATAAAGACAAACCAAAATTTGCACTGAAGCATAACCCAAAAGGCCGGAACTTTTCAGACAGGCAAGCCTGAGGGAAATGACCTACGCCAAGACTCCAGAAGCTGTAACATTATGACTCAAGGCTGTGAGAACACAGTGCTATCACATGCCACTTGGGTAGTTCAGCAAACCTCCTTGTGAATAGTGCTCCAGAGCTGTTGCACTATAGCAAGGATTGGAAACATCAAAAAACTCCTAATATACAGTAGCGTATGCTACAAAGGTAGGAGGCATTACGTAAGATTTCTTACACATGGTATATGATTATCTAGAGTCTATCTCTGGAGGGAAAGCAGACAGCGTCACAAGGCTGAGAAGCAGGCCGCAGTTTACACTAACTCTTTAATCTGAAAGTGTACAGATAAAAACAGCAGAACACTTACCGAGCTGGTATTTCCTCTGAATGCTTCTGTCAACCCCGAAAAAGAAGGAAGGGTTTCCAGAATCTACCTGCAGGTGTCTTCAGAGAGTTGTCAAATTCTTTGGAGGAGAGCAACCACCAGATCTACAAAGTCATCGTCCTCCACCTCTTTATCAGTGTCGTCTTGGAGGGAAAAGTCCAGGGAGTCCACCGGTTGAATATAAATGCCTCATTATACCATAACCTGAATCAACCTCAGGGTGACTATCTGGGATTAGTGGGCCCCGAGAGGAGTTCATGAAGGAAAATCCTCTCCTAAATTACTAATAATAACAATAACAATAATATCCTTGGGTGTAAGGATTAACATGGAGAGGAAAACTCGGACCCGAAGGAGTCGAGAACACTCCCAGAAATATAAAGTCTGGAATAATTGCCAAGCTCACAAAAATTCAGTTGCAGAGGGCATCATTTTGTCAATCCCTGATGACTCCCTAAGTCCTTCAGGAGGGAGGATCAGAGGAGATTAATCTCTATCTTTGTGCAGGGAAGAGGGCACCCTGCCTATTTTCAAATTAAAGGCTTGGACAGAGAAACAACTACTACAGAACCAGACTTGTAATAATAGAAGTCCCAAGTGGACTTGTCATTTCTTTTGTGTTAACCTGAGGTACCCTCCTCATCACTTTTAGAGAAGGGGGAGGTAGACTGAAAGCCCAGATAACAATAGTTAGGCCAAAGCTTAAACAAATCAAAATCAACTTTAAGAGATTTTATTTTATTGTATTTTTTTTTCATAAAGAGGAAAAAACAACCACCTCCACACCTCTTGTCAACAAAGCCCACTGCACAGTAAACAAGACAGTCTTACCCCAAAAGAGAGGGGATTACCCTTCAAATATCAATCATTTTGAATTTAACTAGAGAAAAAAGGGTTCCAAGAATTCACGCTGGTGCGCAATGGAAAACTTGCACACGTGCGCGAAAAAGCAAATCAATGATGTTAGCGCAAAAGCGTTAAAAACCACCGATAAACACTAAAACTAGTGAATTAAATAAAAAAGACACAATTTATTGTGCACAGGGGAAAATTTTACTTCAGAAAAAACGCAGAAGTGGGAAAAACACAGAAAAATCCCGCAACTGCTCGGAACCCAGCGCGGATGCAGTAAAAATAGATAAAATGAAGAAAATATACAAAATACCTTTAAAAGCAGAACTCAAAGAGAAAGAAAGAAAATGGCACAGGAAGATCTCTGAAGAGGAGAGCTCCGGGGCAGTGTTGCCAGTTCAGTGGAGAAAAAGTTCTGAGGTCCCTCAGGCTGACTGCAGGCAGCACTCTGCTCTAACTGTATTCTGATTGGCCAATACCTTCCTCATTTGCACTGACTCCTCTTCTCTGGGGCAGCTGAACCCAGCTGGCATACTGCATCTGTCCATAGATGCTAAAGAATTTCTGGGGTGAGAATGTACGTTTTTTTGATAAGAAGTCTAGTTCTTTTAGACGTGGGAGGTTTAATAACAGTGTTTTGAATATATATATTTTCTTTAGTTCCTGGGAGGACTGTGGCCATTTCCTGCAGATCCTATTGGTTCCTGGTGACAGCTGTATTTTTCTTAAGACCTAAATTGATTGAGTCACCACATTCCGCGGTGGCTTCGGGAGTGACCTCTTTATTTAGAGGTGAGCCCTCTCTCCCATTCCTATTCCCCTGATATTTCAGGGGACGGAAATAGAAGTCCTCTATGAAGGACTTCCTACCTTGGAAGTCAATCTGAATGCTAGATTGCTGTTGTTTTAGCTGCCGTGCTCCTCCCTTGTTGTTGCTCCAGCGCTAGTATTACTCTCAGTCTCCACCGGGGTCTCTACTGCACTGGAGAAGCCCTGTATCCCCTCCCTCTCCTGCCGACCCCCGAGCTTGTTCCTGAACCCAGGTCGCCGGTGTGGTGTGAGGTGTGGCGTCCAGCACCTCAACCCTCAGTGCCACTGGGCTGGGTATTAAATTGTTGTTGTTATAGCTGTGTTGCCATGTTGGCACCATTACTTTGGATATAGTTGAGTCCTCTGACTTTGGATAGGATAACAATACAGCTGGAGTTCTTTTTCTGTCCATTTCTGCTTCACCAGGACTGCAAAAGAGGGAGTTTAGAGTATTGTTGGTTAAAGATGTGTACCGTGGCAAATAAACCCACTGTAATTTGCTTTCAGTCGTACACTGTTTTTTATGTGTTTTGTTTTGTTTTGGGCTCTCGGGTTCTCTACTTTTTCATTTTTGAATATCGGTTTGTTGGATTTGCATACTTGTTATTGCTGTTAGCAAATATAGTATTTAGCTGGGAGAGAACAACTCAGTTTAAATTTTGTGTCCTCAGGTTCCTTCCTTTTTATTTAGTTTCACTGTGATACTGTTTGGTTACTGTAAGTGCACTCTTTAGAAATACCTAAAACAAGAATTTGTGGTGTGATTTTTCACTGAAATTATAGCTACTCAGAACTGAGACATATAGGTTGCTTTACTGTCAATTTTACTGTGCTGTACTTTGGCAACCAGTTATTCTATATCTGTTTTCAGTGTGTCTCTACAAATCCCTGGTGAGGCCTCACCTAGAGTACTGCACCCAGTTCTGGAGTCCTCACCTCAGAAAGGATAAGCTAGAATTGGAGACAGTGCAGAGCAGAGTAACAAAAGTGATTCGGGGCCAGCAGGGCGGATCCTATGAGGAGTGCCTCAAGGAACTAAATATGTACTCACTGGAGACCAGAAGGAAGAGGAGAGATATGATAGAGACTTTCAAGTTCCTTAAAGGAATTAACAAAGTGAACTGCAGGGAACTACTTAGACTGAATACCAATTTGCGGTCATGTGGACACAAATGGAAATTAACAGGAGGTAGGTTCAGGAGGGATGTGAGAAAGTACTACTTTTTTTTTTAACTCTTTTTCTCACCCACTCAACCGGAACTCTCTCTGGCTACACCGCTCGTCGGACTGCTCTACTTCCCACTGCATCCCCTGTCATCTTCAGGGATGTCACAACCTCCTGGGGATGGGAGGGGCTACAACCCTGGGGTGATCGAAGGGAGCAGTGACAGGGGACCAGTGTTGGGCGTGTGGCAGCGGCATTGGAAGAGCCATTGCCTATCTGGTGGGTGGGGGCTTTTTTCCCCCTGTTACAAACATATGAAATTTGCCAGCAGATAAAGGCCTAGAGGTCTATCAAGTCTGCTCGAATGTGCAGCTAGCACCCCTTATTCTGCAGCTGCCCCTCCCTTCCACCCTTCCCCTTCATTAACCCTCCCCCTTGTCCTGTCCCATCCTCATTTGAAGCAGTCCACTGTTCTACTGCATATCACTTCAGCAGGTAACGCATTCCACCCAGCCACCACCCTCTCTGTAAAAAAGTGTCTCCTCATCTCCCTCCTGAACCTTCCTAGCTCCAGTCTCATATCATGGCTCCTGGTGGCCCTCCCCTCCCTTACTTTGAACAGCCCCTCTGTACCTGTCTTGTTTATTCTTTTCATGTATTTAAAGGTTTCAATCATGTCCCCCCTGTCTCTCCTCTCCTCCAGTGAGTACATTTTCAACTCCTTCAACCTCCTCTCGTATGATAAGTCCCCCAGCCCCTTGATCATCTTTGTCGCTCTGCGCTGCACCCCCTCCAGTAACTTAGTGTCCCTCGTCAGATACGGACGCCAGTACTGCATGCAGTACTCCAGGTGTGGTCTAACTAATGACCTAAACAGTGGCAGAATCACCTCCTCCCTCCTTGAAGATATACCCCTTGCAATACAACCCAGCATTTTGTTGGCTTTTGCAGCTGCCTTCCTACATTGTGCCGAGTTGTTCATTGACCCTGTAATGAACACACCCAGATCCTTCTCCTCCTCTGTGTTATGTGCCCTCAACCTACCCACCCCCCATGCGTGGTGCATGCCCCTGACTTCACGGCAACCCTGCCAGTGCCGGGCCATGCTATGAACGTGCTGCTCAATGCTCTGCAGTACCCCTGGTCTCCAACAGGGGACACTGGAATGCCAGACATCCCCAGAACCCTCCCCCAGGAGAGGAGAGTAGCCCATCGGGTGCTCAAGCCAATCCTGCCCCTGCCAGCCCTCAATGCCTGAGCTTGCTCCTGAACCCAGGTTGCCGGTGTGGTGCAAGGTATGGCGTCCAGCACCTCAACCCTCAGCGCCACTGGGCCGACCTGAGAAAGTACTACTTTACGGAAAGGGTGGTGGAACCTTGGAACAGTCTGTTGGCTGAGGTAGTCAGTGCAAAAACAGTCAGGGGATTCAAGCAGTGCTGGGACATAATGAAGGGAACAGTGGCTACTCGGGGCAACAGGATCGGGGGGGAGAATAGAGAGGATGGGGAGGGTTTTTACCTTAGAGGAACAGTAGGTTCCAGGGATTATAGGGAACTTGGGTAGACTGGATGGACCTCTGGTCTTTTTCTGCCATCATTGTCTATGTTTCAATGTTTCTGTCTTCTAATACACTCTGTATAACTTTGTGGAAAGTCAGAGGTTTAGGATCCCCATTAAATGGAAAAAAGTCCTTAATTACGTTCAAGAGGAAAAAGAGGAAAAAGTGGACGTAACTTTCCTCCAACAGACCCACCTCTTACCTGATGAAGCTTTGAACTGAAATAGAGCATGAGTGGAGCAAACTGAATTTAGCTGTTTTAACCCAAAAAAGAGGGCCCTCAATTTAAACAGGAAAGTTCAGTTCAGTTCAGTTTATTGCAAAGGTGTAAATTCCATTGAGCATGCTCATTTACAAGGAGGTCCCTTTTTACAACATCCTCAATTGCACAGTTACAATTTACAATAATACTTAAACCAGGAAATACACTAATATAAAAAATTGGTACAGGGAATTGAGTAGGACTACCTAAACTGAAGGGACTAATAGCATAGCCTAGTAGTACAAAAATACAAGCATTGAGGATAGCAAAATGTGAGATGTGAAAAGGGAGGGAAGCGCAGGAGAAATAAGTGTTGACAGTATCTTTAAGAATAACCATATTTCAGAACCTGAGGGATGCTTTCAGTTCCTGGAAGGGTCCCTGAATAGCTGACAGGTAGTTTTCATGTTGGCATGCGTGTGAGCAAGCAGCATCTTGCGGTAGTAACACTTTTCAGAAGTGTGTCAGTGTTGTGGCCAATGTGGGGGATGCTTTAGTGGGTATGTCCCTCAGCCACCAATCAGTGAGCATTTTGGCAATGACAGCAGTTTCAGAGCCACGGAGCTGAAAGAAATCTGCCGCTCCAATGAGGTGCAGTTTCCTCATTGGAGCGTCAGATGACAAGGCTCCGTTATGTGCCTTTCCTGGTGAAACCTTCCAACACATATGGCAGGCGGCTCCTGCCACTTGCCACACAATGCCTACAAAGCCAACATTGGGGATGCCCAATCCCTGTGTCGGCATGTCCTCTCCCAGTTCATTTTGTTTGCCGACAGGGGTGCCCAGTCCCTGTTGGCATCATGTCCCCCCCCCCACACACACTTTCTTTCCCCACCGGGGTACCCAATCCCTGTTGGCATCATATCCCCCCTAAACTTGTGGCACACTGGGAGCCTGCCCCAGTGTGCTCCAAATCATTTTTTTTACCTGTAAATAAAGAAAACCTTCCCCCGAAGTCCATTTTTTTATCTGTAAAAAAAAAAGGTCCATTGTTGTCCTGCCACGTCCTCTCCCCAAAACTGCACCCACCCTCTGCACACCCCACCTCCCCACACCTCACTCACCCCATACTTATTTCTGGAAAGCTGGTGCTGTGATCCTCTGTGGAGCGGGAACACGTCTGAACTCTTCAAAAGCCGACCAGAAACTGAAGAAAATGCGGTAAGCTTTATAACGGCAGGCAATGGGGGGGTTTCAACTTAGGTGGCTATCTCAGCCATTTTGGGGAATTCTGGTACCAGATTTTCAACATGGGGTTCTTTGGAGCCCAGCTCATGAACACATGCACTATTGCACTGTCATTGTGTTACTCTGTCCCGAACGGTGTTTTCACAGTCACTGCGTGGAATCACTTTTCAGGACCAATTAACAAAGTGACAGTGCCACTGTTCATGAGGTGGGGTCCCAAAAAGCCCATGTTGCAAATCTGGTGAAAAAATTCCAAAAAATGACTGCATTAAGAGCGTGCATTGTGCAGTTTCTATGCATGCTCGTAACTTTGACAATTTTTAATATTTTCACTCCAGGGTTTCAACATTGCCATTTTTTCATACCTCCTTATGAACAGTACAGCTGTCATTTTTCACTTCCTGCCTGAAATGTGTTTTTGCACCTGTGGCGCACAATGGCACGGTCACTGTGGGAAATCAACTTTCGGGACAGATTAACAAAGTCACAGTGCCACTGTTCATGAGGGAAGGTCCCAAAATGCCTGTGTTGAAAATGTGGTTAAAAATATCCCCCAAATAATTGCATTACGGGTGTGAATTTCACAGTTTCTACACACGCTCATGACCACCAATTTTTTATATTTTCACTCCAGATTTTCAACATTGCCATTTTTTTATACCTCCTCATGAACAGTACAGTTATCATTTTTCACATCCTGCCCGAAATGTGTTTTCGCAACTGTGACGCCAAGCCGCTGTGCAAAATCACCTTTCAGCTAACAAACTGACTCTGCCGCTCTTCATGAGGTGGGGTCACAAAAAGCCCATGCTGAAAATTTGGAGTAAAAATACCTACAAATGCCCAGGGCGTTAGGGTTTCCAACCGTGACGCCCACCCTGTAGAGACTGACAGGTGTCGGGGTGTGACTTGGGATTGTTGGCTGTAATGCTCATGCCATTCCACCCCCCACCCCACCCTGCAGCCAGTGACAGGCATCGAGGTGTGCCTTGGAGTCTTCGGCCCCAAAGTTCACCCCATTCTTCTGTACTGCACCCATCTCAGCATATTTCCTTATGGAATGGGGTGAGCGTAAGGTCTAAAGGCACTAAGGCACACTGTGGCACTTGTCAGTGTCTGCAGGGTAGGGTGAGGTGAGGTGAAATGACATGAGCGTTATGGCTGACGACCCAAAGCCACACCTCAGAGCCTGTCAGTTTCTGCAGGGTGGAGGTGGCGTTGGCATCAGTTCAGTACTTCACTGCCATTCCTATTATGCATCTCTCTAACTCTTGCACTACCAATGCCAATGTCAGCAAGAAAACATCCGGCTTTGACAAATGCTTGTTTGTAATGTCTATGCCCCAGTAAAGACCCAAATAAGTTCTTTGATGAGATAAGCTATTCAATTAGGTTCTTATAAAAAAAATGTGATATTATCTGTGGTTGGATTTCAATGAGGTTTTGGACCTGTTTCTAGGCAGAAGTAATGTATGGAGTCAGTGCTTGGTTAATAACCCCAGGAGGGCTTTTAGGAGTCTGAGAACAGATGTAGCCTAGTGGACACTTGGCACACATTACACTCGAATGGTACAGACTATTCCTTCTACGTTAGCCATCATATGTCATACACTAGATTAGATTATTTATTTGTTTTTAATGGTCTAAGATCAGCCCTGACAACTGCAAACATTAGAAGCAGTGTAATCTCTGAACATGGTATGGTTTCAGTACATTTAACTGTTGAAAGAGATACTAAGAGTAGCAGGTGTTGGAAGTTTAACTATTCTCTACTTCAAGATAAAATCTTTAAGGGATTAATTGAAAAAGCTGTCGCTGAGTATTTTGAAATATACGATGATGAATAAACATCTTATGCAATTTTATGGGATGCTTTTAAAGCATTCCTCAGGGGTTCTGTCAAAGAATTATTTGGAAAAGAAAAGAAAAGAAACTTCTGATGCTTGAACTTAAATTTAAACAAGGGAAGAACAGAACTCGGACGAGGCTCCAGGAGATAATGACACTCAAGACTGACAATAATAAGTTGTATTCCACAAAAGTGGAATTTGCTTTTGCCAAAACTAAACAAAAATTGAGGGATGCTGGAGAAAAATCCAGCAAGCTTTTGACTTAAAAAAAAACATTAACTCAGAATGTAATCACAAGAACGAAAGATGTAGATGGCCATGTTAGGATCTTAAATAAAGATATTAATAAGGTTTTTGAAAAATTCTATAAGGTTTTATACTCCAGCACGTCACTCATTGAGACCACTACCTTGCATGACTTGTTGGGGCCCTTGGGCAAACCCTGTTTGGAAGACATAGATAGTGCAACTCTAAACAGGCCTATGACCATAGAAGAAATCACACAGGTTATTAGAGATCTTCCAAACAACAAAGCACCTGGTCCAGATGGTATCCCCAGAAAGCTTTACAAAATAATGGGTACTCTTATACCAAAATATCTTCATAAAGTGTTTGAGGAAGCTTATCTCAAAAAAGAGCTACTTGATTCCTTCAACAGAGCATACATTACCCTGATGTTAAAAAAACAAAATGATCCACAACGTTGCAAAAGTTGTAGGCCCATTTCTTTATGGAGATTATCAAATTTTAGCCAAGGCTCTTTCACTTAGGATTAGGAGCATGGTGTCTAAATTGGTGAGTAAAAACACAGAGACATAGAAATTGACTGCAGATAAGGACCACAAGGCCCATCTAGTCTGCCCATTTTCTCTGCCTCCTGTAAAAGCTGCAGACCCTACTAGACCTCTGACTTTACCTCTTCATTCCTATGTCTAGGGTTCCTCTATGCCTGTCCCATGTATGCTTAAATTCCCCCACTGTGTTTGTCCCCACCACCTCTGCCAGGAGTCTATTCCATGCATCCACCATCCTTTCTGTGAAGAAATGCTTCCTCACGCTACCCCTTAGCCTACCCTCTTCCAACCTCATGTGATGCCCCCTCATTTCTGGCCATCTCCTTTTCTGAAGGATACTACCCTCCAGTACCCTATTTATTTCTTTTAGATGTTTGTAGGTTTCTATCATATCTCCCATGTCTGTCCTCGCCTTCTGGGTATACATATTGAGGTCTCTCAGTCTCTCCTCATATGACTTTTGGTGCAGGCCCTGCATCATCTTTGTTGCCTTTCTTTGAATTACCTCCACCCTGTCTACATCCTTACGGAGATGCAGCCTCCAGAACGGGACACAGTATTCTAAATGAAGCCTCACCAAGGATCTGTACAGTGGCATCACCACCTCTCTTTCTGTTAGTGATACCTCTCTCTATGCACCCCAGCATCCCACTGGCTCTCCTCACAACTTTGGCACATTGTTTGGCCATTTTTAGGTCATCAGATATGATTACCCCAAATCCTTTTCCTGTTTGGTGACCATCAGTTCCCCCCCCATCATGTAATTCTCCCCTGGGTTCTTGCACCCCAAATGCATGATTTTGCACTTATTCAAGCTGAATCTCAGCTGCCACACTCTAGACCATTCCTCCAGTTTACCTAGGTCCCTCCTAATTTTTCCACCCCTCCCAGAGTGTCCACCCTGTTTCAGAGCTTAGTGTCATCTGCAAAGAGTCACAACCTTCCCCTCCATCCCCTCTGCAATGTCACTTATGAAGACATTGAACAGGACTGGACCCAGAACTGATCCATGTGGCACGACACTGATCACCCTCCTTTCCTCAGATTGAGCACTGTCATGAACCCACTCATGAGGTTCAGATCACTGAGCTCATAGTGCCCACTTGTAAGTGCAATCCATGACAGGGAGGGGGAAAACAGGGATACCTTCCTCATGTCTGCCTAGAGTTTTTGCTGGGTTTACAATAGAACATGCCACGAGATCCCAGAGTATCCCTCTATACTTTGTAACAGGGCACAATACCAGTTTTGAGTCCTGTGGCCAAATATGAACCCTTTTCCTGGCTATTACACAAAGGACGAAGACCCAGGTAAGTATGCTGTCTCCGGGGTAGCAGTACAAAAACCTGATTAAGCCTTCGTACTACAGGACATGCAATAGCCCAGTTCACAATCCCTGCAGACTCATATGAGACTCTAGTACTCTACCTAATCCTGCTGGATCCCCTACTGACCCTTTTCAATTTGGTTGTTATTGGTGACCCTTCTAAGCATGAACAGTTGTCACAGATTTCTAATAAAACTTCTACAGTCACACATACAATATAAGGAATCTCACGCAGGCAGAAATCTTTAGAAAAAAACAAAAGTCTTTACTAAAATAAATAAATGCATTAAAAGAGAACATATACAAATTTGGGTTACTGTATTAGAAATCAGTGGGAAAGTATACAGTATAAACGCCTTAAAACTGTTTAACTACGTCTCTACCTGTTCTGGAGACTTTCAGAAGTTCAGAAAAATCACTGGTTTGTAAATGTTGCAGTCTCGTGCTGGCAGCTGCAGTCTGGTAGTCAAGAGAGAGTCCCAAACAGAATGGCACTGAGTGACTGTGCTGAGGGTTTAACTATCTTTTCTGAACTGCAGTGTCAGCAATAGTCCAGTCATAAGAAAACCAGTTTATTGTCCCACCAATGACCCACAATTTCCTGGTCACCTGGTATTGTCACCCAACTTCAACATAAATTCTGCATCCTTAATTAACTAGTAACAGGACAGTCACTGTTAAAACTTTGATGTATCAATGTAGCATCCTGTAAGCTAATTCACCATGTCATGTTAGAATTTCACATAATACTGCTAGAATGGTCTTTCCTGGCAAATATATCCTGTTCCCTCATAAAATGTGATATACTTACAATAGTTCCTGAGATCACAAGCAATCTGCTTCTGTAATGCATGTTTATGGCAGGTAAATGGCTTTAGGCATATCTCTGTCAAAATAACCTAGGAATGAAAATCTCCCTTCCTGGTAAGCAGGTGGCCTTCGAGTCAAAAGGTCACCCCTTTAAAAAAAAATCTAGGCTTTCCATATGCTTTGAATTAACACTGGCATGGACATACACAGAAATCCCATGAAATAATATAGAACAGATATATATATATATATATATATATATATATATATATATATATATTGCAAATAATGATTGACAGTTGGTTAGCTCGTGACACTCCTCCTCTTAGACTGAATTTGTGGGTATCCATCTCTAGCACGGTGTGAGTTTCACAAATTCTGTTCATTGCTCTGACTGGTGAGATAATCCATCTGCATTGGCATTCGCCTATCTGGCCCTGTGAGTAATGGTCATATCATAGCCCTATAAGGCAATACTCCAACTCAAAAGATGACCGTTCGTCTTCCCCATCTGTGTCAGCCACACCAGGGGGTTATGATCGTCTGTATCTCAAAGTGCCTCCCATAGAGGTATGGCTCTAACTTCTCAGAGGGCCCATACGAGCACAAGGCACTCCTTCTCGACTGTGGAATAGGCCTGCTCCCGAGGAAGCAACTTTTTACTAAGGTACACTATTGGGTGATTGTTCCCTTGGCTAGAGGTCTGACTAAGGACAGCTCCCATCCCCATGTCTGAGGCATCTGTCTGTACTACAAATGGCTTACTGTAGTCTGGACTGGTCATCACAGGAGCACTGCATGGTGCCTCCTTTAGCCATGTAAAGGCTCGTTCACAGGTTGGTTCCCATTTTAACTTTTTAGGCATTCTTTTCTTTAGCAGGCCAGATAGGGGAGCTACCAGAGTACTGTTATTTTGTACAAACTTACAATAGTACCCAGCAGCCCCTAGAAAACTCCTAACCTGCTTCTGCATTTACAGCCTGGGCCATGCCTTTATCACTTCAACCTTGGCTTGATTAGGGCAAAGCTGACCCCGCCCTTCTACATGTCCTAGGTATGTCACCTCCGCCATGGCCACCTGGCACTTTTCAGCCTTGACAGTAAGCCCTACCCTCTGTATCCTGCCCAACACTTCCCTCATGTGGGACAGATGTTCCTTCCAGCTGGCACTGAAGATGGCAATAACATCCAGATATACCATGGTGCACTCTTCAGTACCATGTAACACCTGGTTCATCAACCTTTGGAATGTGGCAGGGGCGTTCTTCATTTCAAAAGGTATTACCCTGAGCTTGAATAATCCTACTGGAAAGATGAAGGCTGACCTCTCCCTAGCTCTGTCAATTAACTCCACCTGCCAATACCCTTTTGTCAAGTCAATGATGGTGATATATGTTGCCCCTCCTCATTTGTCCAGTAGTTTGTCCATCTGAGGCATTGGGTGGGCATCAGACTTCGTGACTGCATTGAGTCCCTGATAGTCTACACAGAGGTGAGTAGAGCCATCCGGCTTGGGAAGAAGGACTACAGGTGAGGTCCAGGGACTGTGTGATTTCTGGATTATCCCTAAATCCAGCATTTCCTCCACCTCCCTCCTAATGTCCTTTAGGATGGCCTCAGAGACCCAGTAGGCTGTTCGTCAGATGGGTGCTTGTGTTCCTGTATCTATATCGTGTTTCACTAAGGGGGTACATCCCAGCTTGACTATAAACAAAGGGGCAAAGTCCTCTAAAACCTCCCTCACTTCCTGTGACTGTTCCTGGGTCAACTGCGGTGACAATTTGATTGCCTCCACAGAGGGCTCCCTCTTGCTTTCCTCCAGCAAGTCCAGTAGGGGGTCTGCTTTGTCCATCTCCTCCCCAGGACTACACACTGCAAATACCATGTCAGCACTATTTGCATATGGCTTCATCATGTTAACATGGTACATTCTATGGGCATGTCTCTGGTCAGGCAGTTCTATAATGTAGTTTACGTCATTCACTTGTCTGACTACTTTGTATGGTTCCACCCACTCGGTCTGCTGTTTATTCTTCCAGACCAGGATTAGGATCATGACTTCCTGACCTACACTGTACGAGCAAGCTCTGGCTCTGTGGTTGCATCAGACATTTTGCTTCTGCTGGGTGGCTGAGAGGTTGCTCTCGGCTGCTCCCATAAGCTCCTTTAGATTTTCCCTAAACTTTAGGACATATGGGAATTCCTTGGGTGGTGTGTTTGCTTTTCCAATCTTCCCAGACCAATTCTAGGGTCCCATGCACCCTGCATCCATATAAGAGTTTGAAGGGGGGTAACCTTGTTGACTCTTGGGGCACCTCCTCTATGCGAACAACAGGTGGGGGAGGTATTTCTCCCAGTCCCTCCCATGCTGTTCAGTAAATGACTGAAGCATTGATTTTAGGGTACCATTAAACCTTTCCACAAGCCCATTGGCTTGTGGGTGATAAGGTGCTGTGCATCTCTGCACTACCCCACACTTCTCCCACAAACACTTCATCAGGTCCAACACAAAGGACCCC
The DNA here is from genome assembly GCA_016271365.2 of Neoceratodus forsteri. NCBI lineage: Eukaryota > Metazoa > Chordata > Ceratodontiformes > Ceratodontidae > Neoceratodus > Neoceratodus forsteri. The sequence continues at coordinate 135,371,368 of CM028130.1, read as the reverse complement.
CCTCGATCAGTGATAACATCCTGCAGAAACCTGGCATGAGAAAAAATCCCTAGCAAGGCGTCGGCCACCTTGTCTGTCCTAAGTGAGGAAAAGGTAACTGCCTCTGGGTATCTGGTGGCATAATCAACCACCGTCAGGATAAACCTCTTCCTGGAGGAGCTGGGGGTACTCAGAGGTTCCACAATATCCATTCCTACCCTCTGGAATGGCTTCTCCACAATGGGCAAGGGAATTAGGGTGGCTTGGGTTTTACTACCCTCCTTTCCTATTTGTTGGCACCGGTGACAAGACCTGCAATATTCCTTAACCTGCTGGCTGAAGATGGGCCAATAGAAATTCTGGGCCAATAGCTGCCTGATGTGTGTGATTCCCAGACATGGGGATATCATAAGTGATCTTGAGCAACTGCTCACGGTACCCCAGGGAATGACAAGCTCCCTGCCCATCACCCCTCCCTCTGTCCTTATGTCCTGTGTATACAAGAGTCCATTGTCCCCAAATACCCTATGTCTTACGTCACCTCCCTGTGTCCCATCAGGGAGGCAGTATAGCACAGTGGTTTAAGGCTCTGAGCTGCAAACCTGGAGATCTGGGTTTGAATCCTGCAGCCCTCACTTGCATACTGTGTGACCTTGAGCAAGTCACTTAACTTCCTTGTGCTCCCAGGTCACACTTGTAAACAAGCTTTCAGTTTAGTGTGTCTCTCCTGGTAAAAGGAAAAAAAAAAGATTTTGCACAAACCCTCAGCCTCTCCAAACTAGGGTCAGTCCTCTGAGCAGCTGCAAAATCCATACATTTTCCCAAGGCATGGGACATGTCCCCTTCAGTTTCTAAACTAGGGTCCATAGCTGTAGTGTCAGAGCATTCAGGGTCACTGCATTCCCTAAACGTGTGACTATTGGTTACCCCTCCCTCCTTAGAGTAACCTTCTGCAGCTGTTTTGTGAACTGCTATGTGGGGAAGTCCTAGCCACCCCCTTTCACTATTCTCTGTGTCGGAAGACACAGGCTGGGGAACTAGCCTCCCATTGTTTTCCACAGGGGCTTCTATGGGGTCCAGGGAACTACAGTTGGCCTTTGCCATCTGACTGTGGATTACCACCCCCTTCTGGAGATTGTTCCCCATTATCACATCCAGGGTAAGATTGTCTGCCACTGCCATTTTTTGCACCATTTCTCCTGTCTCACCCCAGACCAAGAGAATGCTAGCAAGTGGCAGAGTTTTCTCCTCCCCAGTGAATCCTCTTACTGTTATGAACTGATTAGGTATAAGTTGTTCAGGCTCAACCAAATCCCCTTTTACTAAAGTAAGAGATGCCCTCATGTCCTTTAACCCATGGGTGTGCACCCCATTTACAGTAATCGGGTATATGTGCTCACTCATGTTTGTAGGCATGCTTTCAGGGTTACACAGTGCACCCTACTCTGTTTGAACACCTCTTTGTCTGCTCTGTGCCTTTTTAGGACACTGTCTTGCAAGATGTCCTGGTTGTTTGCAAAACCAACAATCATCATTTCTTTTGTCTGAGAAATCTCTTTTTTTGTAACCTGGGGTTTCCCCCTTTCTGTGGAGCAATAAGGGTTTTAGCTGCCATGTAGGCACACTTTTCCCCTTCTGCATTGCCACACCCGCCCCACTCCCTTTCAGAGCAGGCCTTCTCCTGGCATAGCAGTCTAAGAACTCAGCAGCCTGCTGCGCTGTTTTTGGGTCTTGGTTCTCCAACCAGGCTTTTAGCTCTGCTGGGCAAGCCAAAAAAAAATTGATCTAAAAGTACAACCTACTTAATTTTCTCTACAGAATTTTCTTTCACTCCCTCACTCCAACATTTCAAAAACTGACATTGCTTTGTGGCGAGTTCCTCGTAGCTCATGTCAGGGCTTCTTCAGAGCTTACGGAACTTAACCCTGCATGCTTCAGAAGTTAACTCATACTTTTTTAGCAATGCAGCTTTATGTTTCTCATAATCACTACTGTCCTGATTGTCCATTTGACCTAATGCTTCACGACCTTTCCCAGTAAGTAGTGGGGATAGCCGGAAGCTTCAGGACTCCTTGGGTATTTTTGCCCGAATACAGACCTTTTCAAACAAATTCAAAAATGCATCCATATCCTCCCCCTCTTTAAATTCAGCTGTTAATTTTGAATTTATCTTATATACCAGTCCTGAAGTTCCAGGTTCACCCCTGCCACTTACCTTCTCTGGGAATGGTCACTGGAGTTTTAGCTTCTACAGTTTGAATTCCCTCTGGCACTCTTTCCTCTCTCTCTGCCTCTCTCTGAAGCTGTTTTTCCCTTTCCTCGGCCTCTAGCAGCTGCTGATTTTCTTTTTCTTGCAACTCCAGCTCCATCTGGAACTTCCTCTGCTCAAACTCCCTCTGCTGCTGGGCTTCAAACCTCCTCTGTTCAAACGTCCTCTGCTGCTGGGCTTCGAACCTTCTCTGCTCTAATTTCAGCTCCATTCTCCTCAACTCTTTCTGCAGCCTAATCCCTTCTGGCTCCAGCATTGTGATGACCTTCCTTTGCTGCTGTGGCTCTTGGTTCTCTCTGGTCTCGCTATCCTCCTCCCTGGGACTGAACACTGAGATGTCTCTTGGCACTCCCGCACCCAAGGTCTGGTCCCCTCCAGTCACCAGCTGACTTGAGGTCCTGGGCAGCTGCTAGCTTATCAGCTGCCACAGGAGCCTCCACGAAGTGCTGTTTAGCTCACCCCTCACACTGGACTCCTCTCTTTTGACACAACTGCTTTAGGTATTCTGCAGTGTATTCACTGTAGATGGAAGTCATATTCTTCCCTAACTACTGCTATCCTAGCTTACACGTGAGAAAAAAACAAAACAGGTAGGGAACTTGATTCTGTAACCAAATTATATATATTTTTAAAATCTCTGCCTTGACCATGTGTGAACTGTTTTCAGTTTAACAATCTGATACACTGGACTTGGAACGAACCCAACTGTTATGCCTGTGGCCACCAATATCTTGCATCCCAATGCAACCACATCTGTTGGATCCCCACCTTTGCCACCAGATCTGTCACAAACCCACTCATGAGGGTCAAATCACTGAGCTCACAGTACCCACCCCTAAGTGCTATCTGTGACAGGGAGGGGGAAAACAAGGATACCCTCCTCATGTCTGCCCAGAGTGTTTGTTGGGTTTACAACAGAACACTGACCACGGGATCCCAGAGTATCCCGCTATACTTTGGATCAGGGCACAATACCAGTCTCGAGTCCTATGGCCAAATATGAACCCTTTTCTTGGCTACTACACAAAGGATGAAGACCCAGGTAAGTATGCTGTCTTCAGGGTAGCAGTGCAAAAACCTGATTTGGCCTTCGCCCTACAGGACATGCAGTAGCCCAGTTCACAATGCCTGGTAGACTCATATGAGACTCTGGTACCCTCCCTAATCCTGCCAAATCCCCTACTAACCCTTTTCAATTTGGTTGCTATTTGGTGACCCTTCTAAGCATAAACAGTTGTCACAGATTTGTAATAAAACTTCTACAGTCACACATACAATATAAGGACTCTCACACAGGCAGAATTCTTTAGAAAATACAAAAGTCTTTACTAAAATAATTACATAAATGCAGTAAAAAAGAACATATACAAATTTTGGTTACTGTATTAGAAATCAGTGGGAAAGTATACAGTATAAATGCCTTAAAACTGTTTAACTACGTCTCTACCTGTTCTGGAGACTTTCAGAAGTTCAGAAAAATCACTGGTTTGTAAATGTTGTAGTCTCATGCTGGTAGTTACAGTCTGGTAGTCAGGAGAGAGTCCCAAACAGAATGGCACTGAGTGACTGTGCTGAGGGTTTAACTTTTCTGAACTGCAGTGTCAGCAATATTCCAGTCATAAAGAAACCAGTTTACTGTCCCACCAGTGACCCACAACTTCCTGGCCACCTGGTGTTGTCAGCCAGCTTCAACATAAATTCTGCCTCCATAATTAACTAGTAACAGGACAATCACTGTTAAAACTTTGATATATCAATGTATCATCCTGTAAGCTAAGTCACCATGTCATGTTAGAATTTTACATAGTATGCTAGAATGGTCTTTCCTAGTGAATATATCCTGTTCCCTCATAAAATGTGATATACTTATAATAGTTCCTGCGATCACAAGCAATCTGCATCTGTAGTGCATGTTTATAGCAAGTAAGTTGGTTTTGGCATATCTCTGTCAAAAGAACCTGGGAATAAAAATCTTCCTTCTTGTTAAGCAGGTGGCCTTCAATTCAAAAGGTCACCCCCTTTAAAAAAATCTAGGTTTTCCCTATGCCTTGAATTAACCCTGGCATGGGCATACACACACACACAAAAACATAAAACAATATATAGCAGAAATATACATTGCAAATAATGACTGGTAGTTGTCTAGCTCATGACAAGCACCATTTACCACTACCCTCTGTCTTCTATCACTCAATCAGCTCCTAACCCAGTTTACCACCTTGTGATCCTCTCCCAGGCTGCCCAGGTGGTTCACAAGTCTTCTGTGTGGAATGGTATTGAAGGCCTTACTGAAATCCAGGTAGGCTGAATCCACTGCTCCCCCCATTCCACAACCTTAGTCACCCAATCAAAGAAATCCATTAGATTTGTTTGACAGGACCTTCCCGCTGTGAATCCATGCTGTCTCTGATCCTTTGCTCCGCTGGATTCAAGGTGTTCCATAATCCTTTGTTTAAGTAGTGATTCCATAATCTTACCTACTATTGAGGTGAGGCTGACTGGTCTATAGTTTCCAGCCTCCTCCATACTCCAACTTTTGTGAAGAGGGACTGTATCTGCCCTCCTCCAGAGAATAGGTGGGTTTTATACCTGGTAGATCTGGAATGGAGAATGTAAGAAGAAGAATCAGCATTTACAGTATATAGCACTTTTCATACACAATGTATCCCAAAGCACTTTACAAGCAATGCTAGACTGGTAGTGAAGTGACTGAATGTGTAGTGGCAGCCATATCACACAGCAACACCCACAAACAGCCTGGACAATTGCATTAACCAGTTTTATGGGAAGGGGAATATTGGCCAAGACACTGGGAATGTCCCCTACTCTTTGTGAAGAATGCCTTGGGTTCTTTTACTTCCATCTGGACACCTACCAGGACCACACTGGGATGGGTAGAAGGGACCTCGGTTTAACATCTCATCCTAAGGATGGCTTACCCCAACAGTACAGCACACCCTAATACTGCACTCGGGTGTCAGCATTTAGGTACAAGTCCAATCGTGGTGTGGGATGAGAACCTGCAACCTTTTGGTCCAGAGGCAGATGTGCTACCAACTGAGCCATGCTGACACCTAAATGTCATCCACACTGCTCAGATGTCTAAAAAACCATTAACTGTCCTTTCTATTGATTTTTTTAAAGACTTTCGACACCCTTGAGTGGGAATATTTATTTGACATGCTTGAGAAGTATAATGTGAGCAATAATTTCATTAAATGGATTCAGACTTTATACAGTCACCCAACTGCAGAGGTAATCATGAATGGTGTAGTCTCATCCCCATTTGGACTTTACAGAGGGATACGGCAGGGTTGCCCTTTGTCTCTGTATCTTTTTATTCTGGTACTGGAACCGCTTATTAGGAAAGTTCAGTTACTCCCTGAAATTAAGGGTCTTAAAACAAGAAAGGTTATAAAGAAAACATTTGCCTACGCAGATGTCTTCTGTTCACTTTATCTCAACTTAGAGTCTCCATTGCAGTGCTTAAGGTAGTCCTGCAAATGTTTTCTAGAATTTCTGGCTTAAAGGAGATAGGAAATGATTTAACGTGAACATACAAAGCTGCCAGCAGGTACAGGCCAAATGGTCTATCGCGTCTGCTCGATTGTGCAGTACAGAGGTTAGACTTCTGCTGCTCCCCCACCCCTTGCCCCCTCTCTTCCCCCTCATCTTTCCACTGACTAGTATCTTGCCCTTAACCCTATCCCACCCCCTTTTAAAGCTCTCCACTGTTTTAAGAGATATCACTTCTTCAGGAAGTGCATTCCATCCCCCTACCACCCTCTCCATGAAGTAATGCTTCCTCGCCTCCCTCCTGACTCTACCTCCCACCAGCTTCAGGCTGTGCCCCCTAGTAATCCCTTCTCCCTTTAATCAAAACACACCTTCTGTACTAACCCTGTTGATGCCCTTTAAGTACTTGATGGTTTCGATCATATCACCCCATTCTCTTCTCTCCTCCAATGAGTACATGTTGAGGTCCCTTAACCTATTGTCGTAAGGCTTCCCCTTCATACCTCTGATCATTTTAGTCACCCTCCACTGTACCCTCCAGTAACTTGATATTATTCTTTAAGCATGGGTTCCAGAACTGTACACAGCACTCCAAGTGTGGCCTCACCACTGATCTGTACAGTGGTAGAATTACTTCCTCCCTCCTTGAGGTGATTCCTCTTGCAATGCACCCCAGCATTCTATTGGCTTTTGCTGCTGCTTTCCTACACTGAGATGAGTGGTTTATATTCTTTGTGACCATTAACCCCAAATCCTTTTCCTTCTCAGAGATGGACAGCTGAACCGCTCCCAGATGATTAATGTTGTTTGCAACTGTTCAATAAATAATAAACAACAAGCACTGGCTTCTGTGTGTCTTTGTTATTAATGCTGATGTATAAAATGCATATTTACATGCAGATCCTTAACCCCAAAACCTCCGTTGGTTTGACAGCTTTTTTTTTCTTAAAATCAGAGTCAGCGCATGCCAAGCTGTGAAGGGTTGTTGTCAGTGACTCCGATTTTAGACTGCTGCTGAAGCCTGCATGCAGGAACATAGAACCATTACAACAGCAGCTTCACTAATGGATGATGCCACAGTCCTGTGTAAAGAAAGATAGGCTGGAAACAACTTTCAATCATGTCCACTGGCTCACTCTGTACCACCACCAGCCCTCCCCCCAGCTTAGTTAATCGCCTTACTAATTTTCAAAAAAGACAGGATATTTGTAAAGCAAGCCTTATAACTATCATGTTTTCAGCAATCGCAACCAGATTGTTAACCCCCCTCGCCTGACACGTATGCACACACTCCCGATCATTCGTATTTACTAATAATGGAAAAGTTGGGATGTATATTTGTAAAATACCCTGCTGTGTTTTGTGGAGTCCTTATCCACATATCTACTACCGTCTCTCTGTATGTTAACCCTCCTTAGGTTGGAAGCCTAGCCTACCCTGACTCTTCCGTTTGAGAAGTCATAGAAGCACCACCTGCCTCCTGTGTTGAAATCAGTCACTTTAGCGGCTAGCAATTGCCTGTATCTTCACTACTCTGGCCCTTGCTGAACAGAATCACATTGCTATGAACAGGGTGTACTCTGATTTGTTAAGAGATGCATGCATAGTTAAAATATTTAAACATAAGCTTCAAAGGTGCATCCATACATCAGAGTACATCGTTGGTGTCCTGCTGCAGATTTGTTTTTCCTCAGAACCCCCCCCCCCGCAGCAAAGATCACGGCTTCCTCCTTATTTATTAAAGTACAAGGTACAACTGACATATAGCTGCCCAGTGAAGAAGAATGGCTGTCATTAGCAAGTAGGGGATTTTCTTTTATTTTTTAAAAGCCTTTTAATAAAAAACTTTAAACATAATGATGGGGGTACAAAAGACAATGCCTCCACCTCCTCTTGTTTGCGGCTGGCTACCGCCAGTGCTCTTCAGTTCCCCTGCTCTCTCCTGAACTGAATATGGGCTGATAAAAGTGGAAAAGGCTACAGGTACAAACTTACCAAGTTAATTTGCGGCACAAAAAGGTCAGGAGGGAGCAACCCATGCAGCAAACTTTCTTTTGTCACTGCATAGTACCTGCAGCATTTTTCACTGCTTCTCAGCCCTTATTCAGTTCAGGAGAGAGTAGGGTGAGTGAAGACCTCTGGCGGTTGCCAACCACAAACAAAAGGTGGGTGAAGCTGATGGTATTTCATAGCAGGAGGTAAGCACCTAATGGTGGGGGGGAGGGGCAATACATAACAGTAACCTCCCAAATAACTAAAAATGTATGCTCAATAAATATTCAGAAACCAACACAGCCTTCCTGGCACTTTCCCTGCCAGTTGCAGATCTGACTGATGCAAACCGTGTTTTCTGGGTTGCATTTTGCATTTGTTTGTCAGCAACCAAAGTGAAATAATGGCAGTGTTAGTGAATTGCCGAATATTTGCTATGACCAGAAACACTGCCTGTTATCAAATTTTTGTTTCTTGTTCCAGGAGAGATGGGGAGAGACCCATTAGACACCAGGGAAAGCAGAATAAGAATCTGTATACAACTCAAAAATAAACAGCTACATTTATTCAAGAGTAGTTGAACCTGAAGTTAGCAGCATTTGAAATGCGACTGATGGGCTCATTATCACCATTTCTCTTTCTTCCTTGGTCCTTTTAGAGTGTGATTTGTCTCATCAGCCACAGTGTTTCCATAGGTTGAGTGTGGCAAACTTGAATTGTTGTAACAGTTACAGCAGCCTGCATGCTGTATTGGGAGTCTGTGATGTGAGCATTCCAGGCTTGGCACATGCTGACTCCCGATACAGAAAATAGACAGTGTGAAGGTAGTAGGCAGTAAAAAAAAAAATGAAGGGAGCATAAAAATATCATTTTGAAAATTTAAACCCTAAAAAAGACACACACAAGCAATTGTTAGGATGTACTGATTTATTGAACAGGTACAACATGAAAAGAATTGTTTTCTGTCTCTTTTAACAGTTACTTGGAGGAAGACTCTAGCTATGCAGGTCTATGACAGAGGGAACACACATATTGGGGCCAACCTTCTAGAGTAGGAGTGCTTGGAAAAGGGAAGGATTACATAACAAGTGAAAGGGAACATTGTTTAACTAGGAGTAGCACACTAAGCCTAAACTTGTTTCCAGATGTGACCTGGGAGCACAAGGAAGTTAAGTGACTTGCTCAGAATCACACAGTATGCACCTAGGCGGCTGTGGGATTCAAACCCAGGTCTTCAGATCTGCAACTCAGAGCCTTAACCCACTATGCTATACTGCCTCCTTCAATTTACAAACCTAGGCCTTAAGATCCCAAGCAATATCTGCTCCTTAGTCAACTGTAATTTGGATCCCCGCTTAAGGGAAATAACGTACGATTTACATAGATAGGGGAATCTATCCATGTCACTCTGGTGGAAAATCAGTTCAATAAAGATGATGGTAGCCCCAAAACTTTTTTATTTTTTCCAAAATATCCCACTTATGTTCAGAACATCCAAATTTAGGAACATTGCGGATATGGTTACACATTTTTTGTGGGGTACCAAACCACCCAGGTTGTCGCTTCTCAAACTTAAAACTCCTTGGTCCTTGGGAGGCTTCAGGCACCCATGACGAGATATATCAGCTAGCATTTCTTTTCAAGCACTCAGTTCTCTACTTCTCCCCTCCTTCTGATAAGTACTCTCCTCTCTGGTTTGAAGTGGAACAGCAGTTGTGCAGTCCTGAGAATAACTCAGACTTTCTGTTTAAAAAACCTTTGGTGCAGAAAACTGCTAATCCATGCATTGGAAGCTCTCTTAAAACATTAAAATGCTGCATTCTAGACTTAAAATTCCTAATCATTCACCCCAGTTGGAGGCCCTTTGGCATAATCTTAACATTGTTGATGGTGATAAATCCTTCTCAAACCCAGACTGGCACAAACATTTTTATTATTCAGTAAGGCCTTTGACACCATCCCCACAGGAAGCTGGTGAGCAAGATGGAAAACCTGGGGTTAGGTGGGAAAATAACAAGCTGGGTGGAGGCCTGGCTGTCAGGAAGAACTCAGAGGGTGGTGCTAAATGGGGTGCACTCTGGGACAGCGAGGGTGAAGAGTGGAGTGCCACAGGGGTCAGTTTTGGGTTTGCTTAGTTTGATGGGGTGGGTGTGCCTATTTGCTGATGATACAAAAATATGCAATAGGGTGGACACCCCAGAGGGGGTGGTGGACATGAGGGAGGACTTAAAGATGCTTGAAAAATGGCCTGGGATGTGGCAGCTGAAATTTAATGCCAAGAAGTGTGCTGTGATGTACTTGGGGAGTAGGAACAGAAGAGCAGGGTACACCCTAAGTGGGAAGGAAATTAAAGTAACAGAACAGGAGAGGGATCTGGGGATCATAGTCTCCTCGAACCTTAAGGTAGGATTCCAATGTAGCAGGGCAGCGGGAAAGGCCAATGGAATGTTGGCATGCATAGGCAGGGGCATTACTAGCAGAAAGAGGGAGGTAATAATGCCCCTTTACAAAGCCATGGTGAGGCTGCACCTGTAATAGGGGTTCAGTTCTGGAGGCCACATCTCCGCAAGGATATAGATGCGTTGGAGAGGGTTCAGAGAAGAGCAACCTAGATGGTGCAGGGTATGCAGGGAAAGTCATACAAGCAGAGGTATAAGGAGCCGGATCTGTACATGCTGAAGACAAGGAGGGAAAGGGGAGACATGATTGAAACTGTTAAATATGTAAAGGGGCTCAATAAAGTGGGAGAAGAGGGTTTACTTAAGAGGAAGGAGGGGGTCATACTAGAGGGCACAGCCTCAGACTGCAAGGAAAAAGATACAGGGGCAATGTGAGAAGGTGTTTCTTCACAGAGAGGGTGGTGGAGTCCTGGAACAGACTACCAGAGTGGTGGGGGCTAAATCGGTGAAAGAATTCAAGAGGGCATGGGACAAGCATATGAGGCTGAGTATCCAGGGAGGGAAGGGGCTGGCAGGGAGGGGGAGGTGTAGGGGGAAAAAAAGGGCAGACTAGATGGGCCGGTATGGTCCTTTTCTGCCATCAAGCTTCTATGATTCTATGATACTAGTGTTGGTGAACTGATTGACTCCACTTCCAACATTCTTATGTCATTTGAGGAGCTCAAATGCAAATTCAGACTACACAGATTTCATTTTGTCACCTATCTTCAACTTAGGAAGACATTATCCAAATTACTTGCAAGCTCAAATCTAAATCTGCCACCCCTTGAAACGGATTGGTCATTAGTCTTTAAAACAGTAAATTCAAAGGGTGGAGTCTCAAAGCTACATAAAATATTGACTAATGATTCAGCCAATTCCATGCTACTTGAGTCTCCTAAAATGAAATGGGAAGCTGACTTAGGCTGTAGCTTTTCTGCAGAGGACTGACTATCCACATGGACAAATGTTTATCACACTTGCAAGGAGATCCAGGGTAGGCCTGTGCAGTTTAGAATATTACATCAGTATTATTATGCCCTTCTAAGGTTAGAAAAAATGGGTTTCTGTCCTGGGGCTCCTGTTGTAAATGTGGGGAGCCACTTGCCAGCTTACTACATATGCTCTGGAGCTGCCCTCAGACTTTTATTTTGTGAGGAAAAATTCATAGAATTTGTGAAAGGGTTACTGGGAAGAAAATTTATTTTTGACCAATGACGTATATTCTGGGCCTCTCCTCTCAGCTAGCGTGTCTCTCAAAACGGCAGGCTAACTGGCTTTTTGCTGCCTCACTGGCCTTGAGAAGGTTGCTACTTTCCAAATGGAAGGAGTTAAATCCGCCATCCTGGGAAGACTGGTACAAATGTATGACCACATTTGCACACAACAAAAGAATCTGCCACTTGTTAATTAACCAAAGTGTAACCTTTAATGCAGTATGGTCTCCATTTCTAAATCTTACTTTTTGAAAGGGGGAAGAATGGAAATTTGAAATCACTATTGGTCATTCCATGTACTGTTAATTCACTGGTTGATATAGCCTACTATAGGCTCTTATAACTATACATTTTATTTAGTTTGTTATGTAACATTTGTATTATCTCATTTGCTTTAGAGTATTTCTGGACTTATTTATATATATATATATATATATATATATATATATATATATATATATATATATATATATATATATATATATATAATTGTTCTATAAAAATAGCAATTGTTGTGCAAAAACAAAATATAAAAATTCAGAGTAGGATCAGTAGCTGCAGTTGGAGATGGTGGGTTAGGGGGACTGCACAAGTGTGAGAGCGGAACGAAGGGAGAACAGTGGGTGGAGGGAGATGGACCAACAGCTCATGGTACAGGGTCAGGAGCAGTTGCAGAAGTATGTTGTGAAGTTACGGAGTAGAGATATGAGGTAATTTCAGTACCATCAGAGCTGGACTGGCCCACCAGGATACCTGGAAATTTCCAGGTGAGCCCCCTATACCCCAGTCAGACTCTGAGTACCATCTCCATAACATAACAGAAAACATTACTTCACATATGTGATGGTTAACATGTGGAATAGTTTACCAAGTGAGGCATTCAAATAAGGACTAGGCAACTTCCTGAGGCAGAAGAGCATTTAGGGTTACACAGCATGAGTAGGGGCTAATAGTCAAGCAGTTAAGCTTGTGGTAGTGAGAACAAAGATGATGACCCACCACCAAAAAATGGTTTTACTGTGTATGGGAGCCATTGCTGCACCCAACAAGAACTGGGTCTTCATATATCACCAGTCAACGTCATTGGTGGCTGAAGGCCATAGAAAGTCCAGACAGATGATCAAATGTCATCCAGCTCATGCCAGTGCCCATTTGTCTTTCTACACCCTCCCCAACCTCTCAGGTCCCACCTCCTTCCTCCCTCCTTTACCTTCTCTCTTACTGTCCAGGAAGTCATCTGACCACCAGGTGACCCATTATTGATCGTATATTGGTGTAGTACAACCTATAGGATTGAACATATGAACATACAAAGAAGCCAGCAGAAGAAGATCATTTGGTCTGTCTAGACTACTTGTATTGCAGGGTCCACAGCTTGGGCTACTGTCCCTGCCCCCACTCCACACTCCTCCCTCCCTCCCCATGACCCTTACCTTCCCCTTATGCCTGTCCCAGCCTCTCTTGAAGCAGGCCACTATCTTCAATGAGACCACCTCTTCCGGCAGCGCATTCCAGTTTTCCACCACCCTCTCTGTGAAGAAGTGTTTCTTGATATCCCTCCTACCCCCCCCCCAGTTTAAGACTATGCCCCCTTGTGTTTTGGTTGCCACTCATCTTAAAGAGACCCTGTAACAGGGTGCCTCTGTTAAGAATGAAAGTTGATTAAATGTGCCCCTTTAAACTATTCCTTTCTTGCTTTCTTATTTTCTTTCTTGTACCTTCTCCCCTTGTCTATACTTTGGTGTCAGGGTGGCCAACCTGACATCTCTTGAAATCTTTACTATCCCTTTAGGAATCTATCACTTGTACTTGAAAAACATACATTCAGAAGGAATATTACAGTGCTTGCTGTATTTAATAAATAAAGAGAATGTGTAGCGCATGAGCCATTTGCGCTGTTGTCCTGTAGTGAAGGACGTGTCAATTAATGTGCTGCATTCATGCAGTGGGTACAAAAGATGTTCGTAGAGGAAAAAGAAACTGGCAAAAGCACTTTGCAAAAGAATTTTGAGCTTTCTGAGTTGCGATGTGCTTTTAAATGCATGTTGCAGGGTAGAGGAGCAGAAAAGCTTCCAAATTGTTAAATAAAGCACCACAGTTGCAGTAGCCAAGTGAAGTGCTTCTTGTGGACCTTCAATTAAGAGAAAGCTGCCTTCTGCAGCAGAGTAAATAGCCTGCTACTGCCTACTGAAGCAGAGTGCTTCAGTAAAAAGGGAAAGTGCCATTAAAGATGGCAGAGTGAAAGCGTTGCCCTCTAACATAAAGACACTACAAGAAAGGAGTGAAATAAGCTTCCTAGTGTTCTTACATTGTAAGTTGAGGTAGATTGCTCAGTTCTGCACAGAATTAAGTATCTGGGTACTGTCAGAAGAGCTGTCAAGGATGCAGGCCACAATGAAAGCTAAAGACCAAAGCTGACATTTCAGCCCTTCAGGTTGATTTGAAACTTGAGCTGTGCTATCTTTTAAGGGCTAACAGAAGCTATTGCAGAGCCCTGCTTAGCTTAAAATGTGCAGGCTCTACTTAGAGTACTTCCTTAAGGTTAAAATAAATAAAAATGTTTGCCTTTTACTTAAAAACATTAAAAATGACTCTACTGTCAGGTCTACTGGCTGGTAGGGGAATGCAAATAGGGAGCGCGCCCCTCATTTGCGATTTCTGGGTAGTTCTGTATGGTAACAGTGAATTAAACAAACAAACAAAAAAAAAATTATTTTTTTTACCAGCAGTCATGTCTTCTGTGGAGGGTCCTACCAGTAAATGGCTGCTGTCATAGTAGCCATAGGGAATGATGTCACCAGCTGTAGGGGGAACTAATACCTGATGATGTGAATACCCATCTAATTAAGGGTTTTGTATGAACTGTAAGGCTTTTGCGAACCACTGTGTAATATGATGGTATTGGGAACATAAGCAGCAGGCTGGTAAGGACAGAGGTCTGGGGTTATATTCGGTTTTAACTGAAATATTTGAATAGTTTTGTAAGTAAAATTAGTTTGTGTTAAAAATTATTACCTTGAGTTAGAACTGTTACTTGGGCTGTGATATTGTAACTTTGGAGGCTTGGGAACAGTTGTTTGGCATGATAATTAGAGTGAAATTTAAATGTGTTGTTTGCCTGGTGTTTGGTAAGAGCCCTCCCACCCAGCCTGTTTTGTAGGCTTTCTTAAATACTGAAAAGCCACTGGGGATTGGGATTGAAGGGCTGAGTATTTCTGTTTGGGACTGAAATTCGAAGCAACAGGAGCTGGTGGGCCTGTGACATCATACGGTACCTGATGTCTGCATACACACACTGTTAGTGGGACTGAACACACAGTGGACTGTATGTGTTTGTGAGACTTGGGAACTTTATTAGTGGGGTTGAAATTGGGTTTGTAAATAACTGCAGTCAGTATAGAGAGAAACTGTATTCCAGAGGAAAGGGACTGAGAAAAGGGGGTGTGCCATTATAAACAGAGGGGGATAAACAGGGTGGCCATATTCCACCATGGCAGGCATCTTCGGAAGGGTTGTAGGCTGCACAGGCTGTGGGATGGCAATAATTCTCAATTGGGCCTGGAGAGAGGGAGGCTGCCACTCTGTAGCAACTATCTTGTATCAGGAGTGAGGTATATTGGTTAAGGAGTAAGCTGGGGGAGCTGGGGGGAGTCAAGGATAAGGGGTGTGGATATGGGCAGCAGCAGAAGGGTGGGGCTGAGGGGCTGGGGCAGCAGCTTTGAAATTACAGGACGTTATGTTACAGCAAGCAGGAGGGGATAATGAGGACAGAGGACCCTTAGATAGGGATGTTGGCGCTAAGGGAAAATGCAGGGGAACATTCTGAATACAAAGAGTGGAGGGGAAGAGTCAGAAGGGCTGACTGTCGGAAGCCTAAAACAGCAGACTGTGGGAAGGGAGCTCTCAAGGTGAACAGAGCAAGAGGGAAGAAGAGGGACAGTTTAGAGGTGCAGTCAGGAAACTCGGGTTACTTGGCGGAGGCTGACATAGAGTGTCACAATAAATTTGAGCTACTAAGCAACCTAGAGGGGAGGAAGGGTTGGTGGAAATGAGAGAGCTTATACAGAGGCCGGGGAGGGTGGATACCATAGGGCATCACAGACCGGCAATGGAAAGGATGGAAATATTCCCAGAGGAGAAGGAAACATAAATGTTAAGCAAATGGGGAGATGCAACATATTGCAGACATGAGGGAGAGAGCATGATTGTAGAGAAACTGGGAGATGAGGTGGGAGGGCCCCTTCAGCAGGGGTCAGTACCAAGATGGGGCCCTAGCTAAAGGGACCTACAGAAGCCTCTGGAGGCAGGGTACTAGTACAAGGGGAGGATGGTGGTGTGGAGAGGAAACCATCAGGGCCAGGATAAATGGTTTGGATAAGAGAGGTTAAAGGGACACCTATTCAGAGGGGTTTGAGTTAAGTGGGCACAATAACGATGGAGCAGAAAGGGAGGGTGACAAGGGGTCTCTAATAAGGCAGGAAGACTCCCATGGAATTGAGATCATGAATAAAGGGGAAGGGGGCTGAGAGGGGCATAGTGGAGGTAACCATAAGGATGATGGTGGTGTTAAGGTTCTGTTATTGGAAGACTTCGATGATTAGGGTGTATCAGTGGGAGGGACAGGGGGTGGATGCCATAGCCAGGTGAAGGTAGTGAGTATCTGGGCTGACAGTGCACAGAGCAAAGTTCATGAGTGTATGAAATAGTTAGGGATTGTGGAGAACCGGTTCCTGATGCATTTGGGAACTAACGATCTAGAGGAAATGCGTTTGGAAATCCAAGCAAGGTTCCAAGAACTTGTCAGAGTCTGTCGGGATAATGGATGCAACATTTCCTTTTCAGAGATATTGCCAGTACCAAAGACCTCAGTGGAGAAAAAATGAAGCTCACAGAGGTTAATGACTGGCTCAGGAAGTGGGTGAAGAGAGTGGGTTGGGGTGTTAGGGAACTGGAATGGAGTTTGGGAGGATAAGGGACTATATGCCAAGGACAGGCTTCATCTTGCCCCATTAGGGAAGGAGATCCTTAAACAGGGGATGGCTGACTACATTCAAGAAAGGTGGGGTTTAAACTGTGTGAGGGGAAGGGATAAGGAGGGGCTGACAGAAGCCCTCTCCTCCAGATGAGGGTAGCTATCAAGCCCAAGGGGAGGGAAACAGACTGGGGTGGAGGTTTCAGGAGGAGCAGAGGAGTATGGAAGTATAAGGAATCTGGGTGGGGTTCAACAAGAGGATCAGGGATAAGGGGTGGGGGTTGGTGTTAGTAAATGCCAGGAGCTTGGGAAACAAGTTGCCAGAGTTCCAGGCCATGCTGTTCGGGGGTGGATGTGGCGGCAGTCACGGAGGCGTGAGCCAACAAAAACCATGACTGGGACCTAAGCGTGCAGGGGTACACTTGCTTAGGAAGGATAGAAAGGAGGGCAGAGGGGTGGAGTGGCTATGTTCATTAGAGATGACATAGACATTGCTAGAATGAAGAGGCAGAGGAAGCGTGGAGGCCTTATGGGTCACATACGATCCCCAGCAGGAGATAAGGTCAAGCTGGGTGTAGTATATAAGCCCCGGATGAGTGATGTTCTAGAGGATGGTTTGCTGGACAACATCATTGCCCAGTGTGGACCAAAAGGGAAGGAGTGGTGTTGATGGGGACCTTAATATGCCAGGTACAAACTGGGGAACCATGTCCTCTAAGGTGGCCAAGGAGCAGAGGCTGCTGGGCGGCTTCCAGGATGTGTTCTTAACACAGCATGTGATGGAGCCCACAAGGAGGAGCATGTCCTGGGCGTGGTTCTGGCAGATGGGGATCTAGTAAGGGACATGGTTGTACAGGACCCCTGACTGGGTGACCACAATACTGTCTGGTTTCAAATAAGCATGGGGGAGGGAGATCTAGGACACTGGCAGTAGACTTGGGGCAGACTTTGTGGGCATGGAAATATTCTCAAGGATCACTTGAAGGGGATTACATCAATGACAAGTGTGGAAAGGAGATGGGAGGTCATAAAGCAGGGGACTTCATGAGGCAGTCAGGATCTGTGCTAAGTTGAAGCGTAAGGGAGCAAGGTCACATAAACCATGCTGGTGGTCAGTGAGGTACAGGCAGCAGTCAGAGAAAAAGAAGCGGCCTACAAAAATATAAAAACAACAAGGGGATAGGGATAGAAGTGTACCATCTTGCAGCTAGAAAAGTCACCCATATGGTGAGGGGAGCAAAGTCCAGTAAAGAGCAGCGGCTGGCGCAGGGGATACAAGGAGGGGAAAGGGGTTCTTCCGGTACATTGGGAAGCGGAGAAAAACTAAGGGCCATCTCAGCAGATTGAGATCAGAAGGAGGGAGGGTGGGTGGAAGAGGCGAGGGACCAGGCAGAGGTATTTAACGAATACTTTGCCTCTGTGTTCACTAGGGAGGGGGATGGGATATCTACAAAGCAAGGCATGAAGGGGATAGAAGCGGCAGTAAGTGGGATCAGGGGAGCAACAGAAATGGAGCAAGAGGGAGGGAGAGGTACCCCAGGGGTGTCACATCTGGATAAGGATAAAAAGGCCAGTAAGGTGGAGGGGACGGAGGATGCTATCTCCTCCAAAAGGGTGTGGTTAGCTCTCAAGGCCCTAAAGAAAGACAAATCTCCTGGGCCGGATGGCATTCATCTGAGAGTACTATGGGAATTGGCAGACATACTGGCTGCACCCTGGTGAGACTCTTCAACAGGTCACTTGAGACAGGAGGGTACCTGGGATTGGCGAGAGGCACATGTGTGCCAATCCATAAAGGGGTCGAGGAAGTACCAGGTAACTATAGACCCATCAGTTTGACCTCGGTGGTGGGAAAATTAATGGAGAGTATACTAAAGGACGATTGGGGTGTACTTGGAGGAGGTGGGAGGTCTGGATGATCGGCAACATGGGTTTGTGCCAGGTAGGTCATGTCAAACCAACCTTGTGAGTTCTACGAATGGGTAACATCAGAACTGGACGGGGAAAGCCTGTGGATGTATTGTTCTTGGACTTCAGCAAGGCATTTGACTCTGTCCCCACAATGGTCTGGTGGAGAAACTGATGGGGTTAGGAGTAGGCCTTTGATGGTCAGATGGATTGAAAACTGGCTATGGATGCACACGAGAGTAGTGGTCTGTGGGGAGCTCTCGAACCCTAGAGAGGTTGGTAGTGGGGTACCGTAGGGCTCAGTCCTGGGTCCGATCCTGTTTAATGCATACATATCGGACATCAGGGAGGGTATAGGGTGTGAAATGAGTCTCTTTGCGGATGACTCCAAGATGGGAGCAGTAGTAGAGGGAGAAGAGGGGAGGTTGGCCCTGCAAGGGGACCTGGACACCCTGGAAAGCTGGGCTCACACATGGAAATTAAATTTCAATATCACCAAGTGCAAGGTGTTGAATCTTGGTAGGAAACCCTAAACACAGGTACACCCTGGGAGGAGGCACTGGAGGCCTCAATAGGGAAAAAGACCTAGGGGTCATGGTGGATGCATGTATGAATAACTCTGAGCAGTGCAGGAGCGGCTAGCAAGGCAAACAGGATGTTGGGATGCATCGTGAGGGAATCACCTCTAGGAGCAAGGAAGTGATTCTGCTGCTGTACAATGGACTGGTTAGACCACACCTTGAGTACTGTGTACAGTACTGGAGACCATACTTGAAGAGGGACATACAGCTCCTGGAGAGGGTGCAGAGGAGGGCAACTAAGAAGATACGAGGGCTAGGGGATTTGACATATGAGGACAGACTTGAGGAGCTCTGACTGTTTTCACTGGAGGAGAGGAGAGGAGAGACAGGGGGGACATGATTGAGGTCTTCAAATACCTCAAGGGAATAAATAGGGTAAACATGGAGGGGATCTTTAGACTAAAGCAGGGAGGTATCACCAGAGGGCATGGTTTGAAGTTGGAAGGTGGAAGAGTGAGGGGGGAAAAGAGGAGGAGGTTTTCACTGAGAGGGTGGTGGACCCTTGGAATGCACTGCCTGGCGAGCTGGTTCAGAGATCCACAGTGGAGGCTTCAAGAGGGTGGGACAGACACAGAAAGTGGATGTATCAGATGATGGCCTGTCCCAGGGGGGTGGGGATGGATGATAGGGGTTTCTGGAGCACAAGGGATGGGAGGGCCTCGGAACCCAACTAAGGATCTAAGGTTCGAGCAGACTCGATAGACCGTAAGGCCTAATCTGCTGGCAAATAGTATGTTAGTATTGGTTACACTTTAAGGTGACATTAGGGGTACGTCCTAGACATGATGAAGCATCCTAGGAGTAAAATAAAGGACTATGTTTATAATTGATAGGTCACATGCTTATGATGTCACCTCTATACTCTATATAACCTCTCCACCAGGGGGCAAGAATTTTTTTTTTCTTTTTGTGTAATATTTTTATTTTGTTTTCCAATAAACTACTACATACAATCAAATACATAACTTATTCATCCAACTGTTGCCAGTATACTCTGCAGAGATCAGTCTATTCACTTCATTCCACACAATGTTTCATTCAAGTTTTACAGAGTTGCATTACCTTAAATTAAGCTAAATTATATTTATATTAAATAGCATATCATAAAATAAGATCAAATCAAATCAAAGTGCAGCCAATATACTCATGCGTAATACATCCAGTCTTCTACTCCTTTCTATCTTTTCCATACTTTTCTATCATTCACTTTTATCCTCTCTCTTAGCCTTCCTCCACCATGTTCATTACCCTCTTCCTTTGCCACTTCATCTTTACTACTTTCTATATACCTCCTCACTTCAACCTTCTCTTTCTTATCCTCCTGTACCAGGGCTAGAAATAATTTTTTTGAGATGCCTGTCCGAGGGACAGGTGGAATGTAAATGTTGCCTGTCCGGACAAAGTTTTACCTGTCCACATTTTTGTGAGGTGAATTTTAAATTTAAAACATAAAATGGACTGTAAAGTGGAAAGAGAGAAAACTGCTGCTTTTTGGGGGGTTATTTTTCAAGGTAAAACACTGATTGAGTCTAGTCTATTTCTGAATCAGAACTTGAATCTAGTCTGCAGCCATATGGTCTCACATGAGGTCTTCTCTTTTGTTTTCCAGATTTGAACCATAGTGTTATGGCATCCTGCAGGTCAAATGTAGCAACGCTAGCATCTGACAGCTTGACACGCATTAGTTCAGATGTAGTCATAGAAGACAGACGGGACCGCCAGTCAGACTTCACTCTGCCCATCAAGCTGAATCCTCTCTCAACTACTGCAGTTTGGGTTGGGATCAGTAGAGCTATTGTGACTAAGACCAGAATATCAGGAATCGCTGTTCATGTGCATCATTATGGAGAATTTTTGCCAGAAATCCAAATAGTGAAATTTTGGAGACAGCTCATTCAGTGATTTTTCATAAGTGGTTTAAGCTCTAACCATTGCTTCAATCAAGTTTATATTATTATTGTGCTTCTTCAGTAGGTCACTGTAGTGCTCTGTGAGGTTCTGACTTCCTCATTGCCATAAAGGGCTAGCTGGTGGTCACTATCTGGTAACTGTAATGGTTAAATATACTGAATGACGTAGGACTTTCTCTGTTTAAAATTGGAAAATCGTGAGTTAATCCTTTCAATTGTTGATGAAGAGGCTTGTAACAT
Organism: Neoceratodus forsteri; assembly: GCA_016271365.2. NCBI lineage: Eukaryota > Metazoa > Chordata > Ceratodontiformes > Ceratodontidae > Neoceratodus > Neoceratodus forsteri. The sequence goes on along the minus strand of CM028130.1, from coordinate 135,350,346 downwards.
CAACACTGCCTGTTTGGTTCTATCTATAGAATATCCCTTTCTAAGTTAAGGAAGATATCAGATCCGCAGACTGAACCTGAGTAGTGGCTGAGCCTGTCAGTCGACTTGTGCTAGTGTCACTGTCAGCTGTGTCAGAGTCAGGGAGCAACAGCAATTCATTACAGACTTTGTCAAGTTTATCCTGCGCAGGGTAGTTCTCTAGCCAGAGCACCGTGCTTTCAACCTTGCCGACTATTGTTTCTACTGTTGAGCTGTCTCTCTGTAGAGTTAGACTGAAGGACATCATGACAGAAAGGTATTCAGCCAGAAACTGAGAAAAGAGGACAAATCTCACAGTACTTATTGTTTTGAACAACCCACTGGCCTGATCTTTTGTTTGCCCTGGTGTGGAAGCAATGTGCTGTAAATGTACAACTAAGGCCTTGTGACTGGACAGAATAACAGACAGAGCCCTTTCTCTGTGTGCAACCCACCGGGTCCCTGACACATTAACTGGTTTGTGAGTGGTGTAGCTCATATTACTGGCTAACTCTTTGAGACCGGCCCAGTTTTTGGGAGACTTATGGTATATTTTATAGATACCCATTAAGACTTCATCTGTTGTTTTCATGTATGGAATAGATGTTGCTGATTGCTTTATAGCAAGCTCCAACTTGTGAGCACTACACTGAATCCTAACAAATGAGCGTCTTTCAAAATCCTGCCAAACACCCATTCACTTTACCCAACATGACGGGTGCCCATCAGATCCAAAAGCAACAATTTTTCTTTCCAGTCTTTACAGTCCAAGGTGAATTCTAAGGCATCACCTATTGAGTTATAAATGCTTTCACCATTTGGAATAGAGACTGGCTGAAGGGAAACAAATGTGTTAACCGGACGGAAATTTTCCATTGTCCTAATATAGACTGCCTCCTCTTCTATTACTGAGGCATCAGTGCTCCAGTCACATAAGACAGAGATAAAAGTGTTACTATTAACCAGTTTTGCATCTTTTATCCTTATTGATTCTGAAATAAAATGTGTGAACGTTGCTGCCTGTTTGTCACTTCTATAACTGACTCCGACATTTGTACCATTTACATGTTGTAATTCTAAGATGCCAGGAAATCTGTGAATGGCGTTCTGAATTAATCAAATAAAGAGTTGTTCTAAACAAATGTTCTACTTGTGTACTTTTTTTTTCCATTTGTATTATTCCTCGTTCTATTGCTAAGTTGGAAGGTTCAGTGTTAGACACAATATTTTTTCATTGGCTAATTTATGAGGTTTGGAGAGTTCATGAGCACGTACATTTTCAAATCTCATGCTCTTACAGCCACTCATGAAAGTGTTTGTCTCCCTTAAGTATTTTTTGCAGTATGAGCAGGTCATGCCCACATCAGGCTCATATAGTAGCCACTCCCTATTTTTCTTCCAGGTGTCCTGGAACCCCCTTTTTCTTTTTGCCCCGGGACTCCCGCCACTTTCAACAGTAGTCAGAGTTGCTGGCATATCAGCACTGGCACTACAAGTTTATACATCTATGCCACAATGGTGGGGTGAGTAGTTGGTGCTACTGAGTCTATCAGTAATGGAGAAGCAGTACACATAGAGGAACCCGAGCTTTCTCCTCCTGCTTGGCTTAAAGCTGAAGGCTTTCCTGTAATTTTTTTAAAGCCAAACTTTAACAAAGACATTTTTCCCCTTTTGGTTTGTAGTTAGCTAATAATACTTAATAGTACGAATTTAAAGTACAGTAGGCACTGGAAGACAGTGCAGTGAAGTGAATCAGTTAGTCCACTGGCAGAGCACAACAGCAGGCTGAGTCTGACAGTATCTATCTTCAAGGTTCAAGCTGTAGCTAACAGCTCTAGAGGGCTTACACAGGCTGAGTGAACAATAAGCTTAAGCCTTCACCCCTCCGCACAGTCAAGATCTATTTTTTTATTCAGACGGACCCTCAGGCCCCACCACTTGCAGATCACAAGGTCTCTTTTGGCTTTGACAGAGAGAGAGAGTGGGTTGGACAGGAAGAACAGAGAATTTATATAATTCAGGTGTACAGAGTAGTACTGACTCCTTCTCACCACAATACCCCTGGGGTAGCCTCCCTCCCTAGTTTTACTCTTAGTATTTTTTAAATTGTTTGCTTTTGTTTTTCTGGTTGTTTCTCCCCCCCAAATATTTTCCTCCCTTCCCCTTATACTTTTTTTGCAGATTGCAGTGCACAGAAATACAGTGGTCTTATTTGATGACTGGTGATTCAACAAAAGCAATCCATGTAGACTGTGCAACACAGACAGTACAGAGCTCAGCTGCACAGACCCTCTCAAGGCAGAAGTGAAGTCTCTTTTTTTTTCCCGAGTTAAACCAGTCCAGAAGCCTTTTAATCCCACCTTGAGATTAGCAGTGGTTTCAAACTAAAGAATCCCCCTCTCCACGTTTATCTCCCTCGACCCCTCCCTCCAACTCTCACACAGCAGCAGACCTTGGTGTGTTAATATGTGATGATGTGCTTAAGCAGGAGTTTCAAGATTCACAGAATCACAAGATTCACAAAGATATCTTTTTTCCCAAAATCAGCCCCAGAATGAGACAGCCCTGAAAGGACTGTTTTATGTGGTTGGTGGCCGGTTGGGTTGCGTTGACTTTCCAAAAAGAAATTGCTCCTCCAGCTCTCCCTTCCCCTCCAGCTCTCACACAGCAGCAGTCTAGACCCTTGCTGTTAATAAATGTGATGTGCTTTGCAGGAGTTCAAATCATACAACTTCACAAATCACAAGTTTAAAGAAATTGCTCCTCCAGCTCGCCCCTCCCCTCCAACTCTCACACAGCAGCAGACCCTTGGTGTTAATATGTGATGCTTAAGCAGGAGTTTCAAGAATCACCAACATTCAAAGTATATCTTTTTTTTCCCAAAATCAGCCCCAGAATGAGACAGCCCTGAAAAGAAATTGCTCCTCCAGCAGACCCTTGGTGTTATTATGTGATGCTTAATTAAGCAGGAGTTTCAAGAATCACCAACATTCAAAGTATATCTTTTTTTTCCCCAAAATCAGCCCCAGAATGAGACAGCCCTGAAAAGAAATTGCTCCTCCAGCAGACCCTTGGTGTTAATATGTGATGCTTAAGCAGGAGTTTCAAGAATCACCAACATTATTTCAAAGTATATCTTTTTTTTCCCAAAATCAGCCCCAGAATGAGACAGCCCTGAAAAGAAATTGCTCCTCCAGCAGACCCTTGGTGTTAATATGTGATGCTTAATTAAGCAGGAGTTTCAAGAATCGCCAACATTCAAAGTATATCTTTTTTTTCCCAAAATCAGCCCCAGAATGAGACAGCCCTGAAAAGAAATTGCTCCTCCAGCTCTCCCTTCCCCTTCAACTCTCACACAGCAGCAGACTAGACCCTTAAGTTGCTGTTAATAAATGTGATGTGCTTTGCAGGAGTTACAAATCACAAGTTTAAAGAATAGAAATTGCTCCTCCAGCTCTCCCCTCCCCTCCAACTCTCACACAGCAGCAGTCTAGACCCTTAAGTTGCTGTTAATAAATGTGATGCTTACTGCGGGGTTACAAATCACAAGTTTAAAGAATAGAAATTGCTCCTCCAGCTCTCCACCGACCTCACGGGTCAAGCGCCAGCTAACAAATGCAGCGGAGTTTGAGCACAGCAACCGCGCATGCTCGAGTTACGATAAGCGCATGCGCAGTGAGTGCTAGTTCACTTGCTGCTGCTGCTGCGCTGCCCGTCTGTTCCTGCTCCCGCTTGCCGCGCACTAGGAAGGTCAGGTCGGGTGACATCCACCCAGCTACAGTCACCTGGCCGACCCAGCACACAGCCGGAGCGGCAATGGAAATGCCGGCGGAGCCCGAGGACGGCTTCCCACTGGGTCCTAGCGCCAGCAATATAAAATATGTGAACTGCCTGTCCAAGGGACAGGCAAACTGCTACAAATGGCTGTCCCGTGTGGAAAATGGCTGTCTGGGACAGGAGGACAGCCGGTTATTTCGAGCCCTGTCCTGTACCCTCCCATAGCATCCAATTTTCTTCCTCCAACAAGAAGGCCAAGAAAGGGGCCCAATGTCTTTCGAATCCTTCTTCTCTTCCTCCCAGCACATAAGTTAGCCTCTCGAGCCCCAGTGTCTTCAACACCATCCTTCACCACCCTTGCACTGTAGGTGCGACCTGTGAGACCCATGTGTTCTGAATCCCATGCCGAGCCAGGACATATAGCACCCTGATCCACCTAGGAAGTAATATCCATTCCTCCTCTTCCCCATTCTCCACCCCAAATAAATATCCCAAAGGGTTCATTGGCAACTCCTTCCCAGCAATCTCTCCCACTCTATCCACCACCTCCCTCCAATATTTCTGCAGTATCGGGCATTCCCAGAAACAGTGCACATATGTTCCCCTTTCAGAGCCACACCTTCCACATAAGGGTGACACTTCAGGGTGCGCCTTATGTACAATTACTGGTGGTAGATACACTCTGTGAATGAATTTAAAGTATGCCTCCTTATATTTGTTGCATATCATTATTCCGGAGTGCATCTGAAGCAGTAATGTCCGATTCTGGTCCGATATATCCCTCCCAAGGTCCCTCTCCCACAATTTCCTAGTTCTTACAGTCCTATCTGGGAGTATAGCCTTCCCTCTCTTAGCCGCCCGGCCTATAAACCCCTTTTCTTGCTTTTGAGCTGCATATATAATCCCCTTTACTGGATCCACTTCATACAGCCCTTTGTTTTCCTTTCCTAGGCTTTTCATATATGCCCTGGTTTGGAAATACCGGAACCTATCCTTCTTATCCCTTCCTACCACTTCTTGTAACTCCTGTAATGACCAGAGCCGTCCTTTCACTAATAAGTGTCCCAAACTTCCTATCCCCTCTTGCTCCCAGTTCCCATAACCTGTGTCCTCCATTTCTGGCAAGAAATATGGATTCACCGCCACCGGCATCAAGAGTGTCTGTTTTCCTTGTATCCATCCTTTCCTCTTTAATGCCTTCCAGGCCAACAATACTTGCACTACCATGGGATTAACTTCTTTTCCCATCCTATACGTCCTTAACCCCCTAGTATGGAGATATGCTGTTAGTTTACCCTGTGCCTCTCCCTGTTCCAATTCCACCCATCTGTCCACTTCAGGTTTATGTACCCAGTCCACCACATATCTTTGTTGTATAGCCAAAAAGTAATTTTCCAAATCTGGGAAGTTTAAACCCCGTTTCTCCTTGTCTGCCTTTAACCTCCCCAGGCTCACCCTCGGATGCTTTTCTTTCCAAATAAAAGCAGTAAAGGCCTTCTTCAACCTATTCACATCCTCCTTGGACAGGCCCAGGTGTAGCATTTGTAAAAGATACAGGATCCTAGGCAGCACATTCATTTTTATTACATTAATTCTGCCCAACCATGACACGGGCAACTGTGTCCATCTTCTTAGGTCTGCCTCTATAGTTTTTATCAATTTAATATAATTTAGATTGTATAGGGTCCCCAGGGATCTACCAACCTGAACCCCTAAATATGTCATACTCTCCTCACCACTTTGAGTCCCCATTGTATAATCTCCTCACCCGTCCCTTAGCCCACATAACTCCTGACTTTCCCAGATTAATTTTATACCCCGAAAATTTCCCAAACTCCTCGATTAAGGCCAGAAGTGGAGTAACCGATTGCCTAGGATCCTTCATAAACAACAGCATGTCGTCTGCGTATAGTGCCAGTTTCTGTTGTGAGCTACCTTCCCCTCCCACTCCCTGTATATCCCTACTTTCTCTAATTGCCACCACCAGAGGCTCCATTCCAAGCGCAAACAATAGTGGGGAGAGCGGACAGCTCTGCCTCGTACCTCTCTCCAAGTTGAAACTCTCTGACCTGCCCCCATTTACTACTATCTGCACCCTGGGATTTCTACACATCGTCTTTATCCACCCTAGGAACAGTTCACCCAGACCAAACCTCCCCAATATTTCAAACAGATAGTGCCATTCCACTATGTCAAACGCTTTTTCCGCGTCCATCGGGAGGATCCCTATATCTTCCTTTCCCCTTCCTGCTCTCCAAAGTACATTCAGCAGCCGCCTCATATTATGATACGACTGTCACCCTTTAATAAACCCCGTTTGGTCTGGGAGAACCATCCCCAGGAGGATTTCCTCTAATCTGCTGGCCAAAACTTTATCCATTATCTTCAAATCACAATTCAACAGTGATATTGGCCGATACGAGGAGCATAGGTGCGGATCCTTTCCCTCCTTTGGTATGAGGCATATACTAGCATCATAACACATATCCGTCAAGCTAACGTTCTCCATCCCCTCTCTCTGTTGGAACACTCTACACAATAACTTATAATATTCCACTGGATACCCATCCGGACCACTAGCTTTCCCCTTCTGCAACTTTTGGATGGCTTTCATCACCTCCCCCTCTGTTATTGGTTTTCCTAACCTTTCCCTCTGCATCTGCGGGCTTTCGGGACTCTTATTTTCTCTAAAAATTCTAACATCCTTTCTTTTGTTCCCTCATCCTCTGCCTGGTATAATTTTTGAAAAAAGGACCTAAAAGCTTTCCTTACCTCCTTTTCTTTACTCTGTAGGATACCCTTTTCATCTCTCACTCCCATAATTCTATTCATCCTTCTGTGTCCCTTCATAAGATTAACCACCATCGGCCCTGGTTTATTTCCCCACTCAAATATATACCTTCTGTTAAACAAGTTGGCTCTCCCCGCTTCTGATCTTAGATGCACATTTAGAGCCTCTCGAATCACACCCAGTGTCCGGACGGCCTCCCCCTTTTCACCTTGAGCCACTCTCCTCTCTAATTCCTGTAATTTACTTTCTAGCTCCTTTCTCTGCGCACATCGTTTTTTCTTTATACGGGATACGTATTCAATAATTGCTCCCCTCATAAATACCTTGCCCGCTTCCCAAAGTATGTTATTCGAGGTTCCCTCCTTATCATTTGTTGCCATAAACAAGTCCCAACTATCCTCCAAGTGTTTTCTAAATTCCTCATTCTGGGCCAAGTAAGTGGGGAATTTCCATGTGGGAGGTGTCCCCTGTCTTTCTCTCACTTGTATTTTCATTATCACTATAGCATGGTCCGAGATATGTATTGGGCTAAGCCATACCCCCCACATCCGCACATATCATTCCCTTGTGGCATACATATAATCTATCCGCGTCTATGTTTTATGGGGGTGCGAAAAAAATGTATACTCTCTCGCTCCCGAGTTTGCCGTTCGCCAAACATCCTGGGCAATAATTTAGATAGGGAGGTCAGTCTCTTCGGACCACCAAGGAGGAAGGATGTGTGAGTGTTTACACACGAAGTAACACTGATATTGATTTGCAGAAGAGAGAGCAGGGATTCTAATAGAAGAATTGCCTGCAGTATTATTTTGGTGTGAAGTTTAACACTTTATTATTTTCTTTCCTGTAAATATCAGTGACTTTTATTGCTTTATTTTCTTGTTATTTTCTATTTTTGTAAATAAAATGATAAACACATTCACTATCTTTTTTATGCACTTTATCTGACTGTCTGGTGTCTGTCATTGGATCCCAAATGCTTACAGACCCTCCTTATCATCCTTATTTATCCTGTTCAAGTACTTTCCTTATCGACCTTATTTATCCTATTCAAGTACTTGAAGGCCCCAATCATGTCCCCTGTCTCTGTCTCTCCTGTCCTCCAGGGAGTACATGTTCAGTGCCCTCAACCTCTCCTCGTATACCATACCCTGCTGACCAGCTATCACCTTTGTAGCCCTCCTTTGGATCTTCTCCAGCAGCTTAATGCCCTTTTTGAGGTGTGGGCACCAGTACTGAACTGCATACTCTAGATGCGGCCTCACCAGTGACCGGTACAAGGGCAGTGTAACCTCCTCTCTCTTACTACTGATCCCCCTAGATACACATCCCAGCATCTTGTTTGCCCTTGCTGCTGCTTTTATTGCACTGCGTGGAGTGCTTCAAGTCACTAGTGATCATCATTCTCCAGTCCTTCTCCTTCTCTGATGCAGATTGAAGGCCCATGCCAGTGTTTGAAGATTGGTAGGATTACCTAAATACTAATTACTAATTTATTGTTCTGATTTGTTTGTAAATGTTTATATGATGTGTTACTATTTTGTATCTTTAATTATCTCTGTATATATTGATCTATTTTTGAAGATGTGTTTATTTTATCTGTATGGCGCCCAGACCCTCTGGGATTGGGCATCTTTAAATAAATGTTGCCTTGCCATGATGGAAGCGACATAGTTTGGCGATGTTTTTCAGATGATAAAGGCAGCTCTTGACTAAGGCTGACACATGAGTCTTGAGTGACATAATCTGGTAATGGAATAACCCCTTGTGAGTATTTATAGATGAGTACATCTTGATCTTCTCTGCTACCGTTAGTTGGAACTAGTGGATGTGCTTCAAGTTGCGCTTATCGAATGCTTGACTATCCTTTGGGACTGTGAAAATGTTCTCTGGGTGGAAAAGAGGGCCTGAGTCTACCAACAGTACAAGATTACTTGTTCTTGGGGGTGCTGTGGAGCCAGAGCAAGATGGTGGCTAATTAACAGAGCTCTGGAAGACCCAAAACAGCATGGATTTACAGCAGAAAGGTCATGTCAGACAAATCTAATTGATTTTTTTGACTGGGTGACCAAAGTAATAGACCAGGGAGGGGCTGTGGATATGGCCTACCTAGACTTTAGCAAGGCATTTGACACAGTCCCGCATAAAAGACTAATAATCAAGTTAGCCAGCCTGGGAGTGGGTTCCAGGGTGGTAACCTGGGTAGCAAACTGGCTGCACAACAGGACACAGAAGGTAATAGTGAATGGAACACATTCCGAAGAAAGGGGGGGTTACTAGTGGAGTACCTCAGGGCTCAGTATTGGGTCCAGTCCTCTTTAACATCTTTATAGGTGACATTGCTGAGGGTCTGGAGGGAAAGGTATGCCTCTTTGCAGATGACACAAAGATCTGTAACAGAGTTGATACACAAGGGGGGATAGAAAGGATGAGAAGGGACTTGGCAAGGTTGGAGGAATGGTCAGACATATGGCAACTTAGATTCAGTGCAAAGAAGTGCAAAGTAATGCACCTGGGAAACAAAAACCTAGGAGAAGAGTACACAATAGCAGGGGAGGTACTAACAACAACAAAAATGGAAAGGGACTTGGGGGTAGTCATATCAAATGACTTAAAGCTGGGTAAGCAATGTGAGAAGTCAGTAAGGAGAAGTCAGTAAGGAGAGCCAGGGGAATTCTGGGATGCATAGAAAGGAGCATCACAAGTAGAACAAGCATTTGTCAATGCTGAATGTTTGCTTGCTGGCATTGGTAGTGTAGAAAGTTACAGAGCTGCATAATAAGAATGGCAGCGAAGTATTGAACTGAAGCCAACCCCACCACCACCCTGCAGAGAGTGACAGGCATTGGGGTGTGTCTTTGGGTCGTCAGGCATAACGACCACGCCATTTCCACCACACCCCTACCCTACAGACACTGACAAGTGTCACGGTGTGCTATGCAGGGTCTTTTGGCCCTTACTCACGCCTCCATTCCATCAGGAAATGCGGTGAGATGGAGTGCGGTATGGGAGAATGGGGTGCTTGTTTGGGCCAGAAGAGTCCAAGGCACACCTTGATGCCTCTCACTGGCTGCAGGGTGTGGGTGGGAGTGGAATGGTATGAGCATTACATGCAAGAATCCCAAGTCACACCCCTGATGCCTGTCATTCTCTACAGGTGGTGCGTTATGGTGGAAACCCTAACACCTCAGGCATTCGTTGGTATTTTCTTCAAATTTTCAACATGGTTTTTGTGACCCACCTCATGAACAGTGGCAATATCAGTTTGTTAGCGAAAACTGCTTTTGCACAGTGACTATGGCATTTGGCACCACAGGTGCAAAAACACATTCCGAACAGGATGTGAAAAATGACAGCGACACTGTTCATGGTGAGGTTTAAAAAATGGCAATGTTGAAAATCTGGTGTGAAAATCTTAAAAAAACTGGTGAAGTCACGAGTGTACATAGAAACTGTGCAATGCACACCCGTAATGTAACTAGTTTGGGGATTTTTTTTACAGCAGATTGTTAACACAGGCATTTTGGGACCTCCAATCACGAACAGCGTCAGTGTGATTTTCTTTCTCTGTCCCGAACAATGATTTCCCACAGCGACCACGCATTTCTGCGCTGCAAGTGTGAAAACACATTTTGGCCATGTTGTGGAAAATGACAGCCGTACTGTTCATAAGAAGGTGTGGAAAAATGCCACTGGTGAAAATCTGGACTGAAAATATTACAAATTCATGAACTTACAAGGGTGCGTGGAAACTGCGTAATGCTCACTCATAACACAGTCATTTTATGGAGTTTCGTCACCAAATTTTCAACATAACAATTTTAAGACCTCTGCGCATGACCAGTGTCACTGTGATTTTCTTAATCTGTCCCAAACATTGTTTTCGCACACTGACTGTACCATTGTGCGCTACATGTGCAGAAACAAATTTTGGGCGAGATGTGAAACATGGTAGCTGTACTGCTCATAAGGAAGTGCAGTAAAATGGCACTGTTGAAAATCTGGTGTGCAAATATTACAAATTCGCAAACTTGCCAGCGTGAGTAGGAACTGCGCAACGTGCACTCCTAAAACAGTCATTTTTGGGAATGTTTTCACCAAATTTTCAACATAGCCATTTTAACACCTCTGCTCATGACCAGTGTCACTCTGATTTTCTTAATGTGTCCCATACATTGATTTCGCACACCGACTGCACCATTGTGTGCTACATGAGCGGAAACATGTTGTTGGCGAGATGTGAAAAATGACAGCTGTACTGCTCATAAGGAGGTGTGGTAAAATGGCAATGTTGAAACTCTGGAGTGAAAATATTGAGAATTCACGAATTTTCAAGCGTGCGTAGGAACTGCACAACGCATGCTCGTAAAACAGTCATTTTTAGGAATTTTTTCACCAAATTTTCAACATAGCCATTTTAAGACCTCTGCTCATGAACAGTGTCACTGTGATTTTCTTAATTTGTCCCATACATTGATTTTGCACACTGACTGCGCCATTGTGTGCTACATGTAGGGAAACGCGTTTTGGGTGAGATGTGAAAATGACAGCTGTACTGCTCATAAGAAGGTGTGGTAAAATGGTAATGTTGAAAATCTGGAGTGAAAATATTGAAAATTCGCGAACTTATGAGCGTGCGTAGGAACTGCATAACGCACGCTCGTAAAACAGTCATTTTTTTGAATTTTTCCACCAAATTTTCAAAATAGGCTTCTTGAGAGCCCACCTTATGAACACTGGCAGTGTCGTTTCATTAATCAGTCCTGAAAGGTTATTTCGCACAGTGACTGCGAAATCACCCTTCGGGCCCGAATAACGCCATGACAGTGACAGCATTCATGAGAAGGGGTCCCAAAAACCCCATGTTGAAAATTTGGTGCAAAAATTCCAAAAAATGCCCGAGATATGCAGCAAAGTTGAAAAAAACCCTATCTATTACATTATACAGCTTACCGGCATTACCTCAGTTCGCGGTCGGCTTTGAAGAATGCAGACGTGTTCCCGGTCACGAAGATGAATCACGCCGGACTCCAGAGGTAAGTATGGGGTGAGAGGTGTGGGGAGGCAGGGTGCGCAGTGGGTGGAGTGCGGGTGGGGGCAGGGAGACTCACGAGGACCGTTTTTAATTTACAGTTTTTTTTTTAAATTATTAAGACAACGTGGGGACGTTTGCCACGCTGGGGTGGGCTCCCAGCGTGGCAGCTGGAAAGAATGTTGGGGGTTGGAGCCAACGGGGGATTGGGCACCCCCGTCGGCCATAGGGGCTAGTGCCTCGGCTGGGGTGGGCTCCCAGCGTGGCAGCTGTAAGGCTGGTTGGGGGGGCTGGAGCCGACGGGGGATTGGGCACCCCTGTTGGCCATATGGACATGTGCCACGCTGGGTGGGCTCCCAGCGTGGCAGCTGTAACGCTGTTTTGGGAAGGCTGGAGCCGGCGGGGATTGGGCACCCGTCGGCTATACTCTATGTGCGTGGGGTACATCAGCACGCAATATGCGTACGGCGTGTTGAGGGGGAGCTCTGCTCACGGAAGCGGAGCTCTCCTTCACCTGTATGCCACTGCATTTTCAGCTGTCATAGACAGCTGGAGCAGTGATTGCACTGCGACCGCCTGCAAACACACTGACTGAATTGGAAGAGGCTGACACACCTCTGGAAAACTCGGATGATGGCACTATGTTTCTTGCACATGTGTGCAAGCAAACATAAAAGGGAAGTGGTTATCCCTCTGTACAAACAGTTGGTGAGACCCCATCTAGAATACTGTGTGCAGTTTTGGAGACCCCATCTACATAAGGACATAGACGGGATGGAAGCAGTCCAGAGGAGGGCAACTAAAATGGTGCAGGGTCTGCATCAGAAACCATATGAAGAGAGACTGAGAGAGCTTAATATATACCCATTGATAGAAAGGAGGGCGGGGACATGATAGAAACTTTCAAGTACCTCAAGGAATCAACAAAGTCCAGGAGGGTAGCATCTTTCAGAAAAGAGATGTGTAAGAACAAGGGGCACAATTTAAAGATAGAGGGACGGCTCAGGGGTAATGTAAGGAAATTTTTTCATGGAGAGAGTGGTGGATGCGTGGAACTGCCTTCCTGGGGAGGTTGTTGGGTCTAAAACAGGGGGGGAATTCAAACATGCATGGGACAGACATAAGGCAATTGTAGTGGGGGTTGCAGGAAGTAGGCTGTTGGTTAACTAGAATCTGCAGCTTATCCAATAGGAAGGGAAATGGTCAGACTGGGTGAGCCAAGTGATCCTTATCTGCCATCAAAGTCTATGTTTCTGTGTCTTTGTAGATTCAAGAAAAATCGTGGAAATAATTTTACTTTTTGAACTTTCGTCTATTGGGGACTATTTCTCAATATCTATAGCCCAACACGGGAAACCCTCGATGAGATCAACAACAGGGACATGGAACTAAATCCAAAACAGCTTCTGCAACCTCAGCCATGCATTCAGGACTAGGATGCGTGGAGGAACAAGCTGAGGGAGCCACAGAAGAAACTCTGTAGGACATCTGCTCCAAACTCAACCAACTGATTAAATCGGTTGCAACTTTGTCAGATAAATTTGACGGCTTGAGTAATAGGGTGACAACCCTAGAGACTTCCATGGATTCTATTCAAACTACCTTGGCAGAATTGTCTAAGTGAGCTGGCGCTGCAATGGGGGCAGTGTCCTTCCTTATCAAGGAGTCCTCCCGATGGCAATCCCAAATTGAAACCCTGGAAAAACAAATTTGGGCACCTAACATTCAGATCCTGGGGTTGCCTGAAGGCTGCAAGGAGGACCGTTTGCTCTTATTCATACAGGAGTGGATTGGACAACAATTGGGAGCAGAGGCAGCTAGCACTGGGGGCCAGTGACCATCACATGGTATGGTTCAATTTAGCCACTAGAACTAAATCATCCCATTCCAAGGCAAAAATACGGGACTTCAGAAGAGCTGACTTTGATAAGATGGCCAACAGTGTTAAGCTAGCCTTGGCAAGAAGAAATACAGGTGAGGGGGTACAGGCAAAGTGGGCAGGCATTAAGGATGCAATACATGAAGCAACATCCCATTGTGTTAGAGAGAAAAGCAATGGCAGAAGAAGGAGAAAACTTTGGTTCTTAAAAACAGTAGCAGAAAAGGTCAGAGCCAAAAGGCTGGTCTTCAGGAAATATAAGGGAATGCAGTGGGACGAAGATAGGGAGGCATACCAAACTTGCCTAAGGGAAGCAGGGAAGGCAGTAAAGCAGGCAAAGCCCCAAACCGAGGAAACACTAGCAACGAACAGTAAAAGAAGGGGACAAGACTTTCTATAGATACATTAGTGAAAGGAGAACATCCAGAGGGGGTATTGCGAAGATCAAAGGGGAATAAGGAGGAGTGTGTGGAGGAGGAACAAGGAAAAGCATCTATCTGAAATAGGTACTTCTGCACAGTATTTATTGAGGAGAAGGTAGGGCAGGGCCCACAGTTCAACACCATGGACACGGGGGGAGGGAGATGTGCACAAGTCCCTTCACAAAAAAAAGGGTCCTACAAGAGCTTGCTAAGCTCAGGGTGGACAAAGCAATGGGACATGATGGCATACATCCCAGGGTACTAAAGGAGCTGAGGGTGGAACTAGTAGAGCCATTATCACATTATCAGAACTGTTTAGTGAGTCTCTGAGCACAGGAGAGGTCCCAGAAGACTGGAGAAGGGTTCATGTGATCCCGCTCCACAAGAGTGGCAGCATGGAGGAGGCAGGAAACTACAGACCAGTTAGTCTTACCTCAGTAGTGGGCAAGATTATGGAGGCACTCCTAAAGGAAAGGATAGTGCAACATCTGGAATCCATAGGAGCACAGGATCCAAGACAGCATGGGTTTACTACAGGAAGGTCCTGTCAAACTAATCTCATAGATTTCTTTGACTGGGTAACCAAACCAAGGGGGTGCAGCTGATGTCGCCTACCTTGACTTCAGCAAAGCTTCCGATACTGTTCCACATAGAAGATTGATTAATAAGCTGGGTAGGCTGGGGGTGGATCAGAAGTTGGTCAACTGGGTGACAAACTGGTTAGTGGGTAGAAAACAGAGAGTGGTGGTAAATGGTATATAGTCAGAAGAGATGCAAGTCACAAGTGGAGTACCTCAGAGATCAGTTCTGGGGCCAGTCCTCTTCAATATCTTCATCAGTGACATTGCAGATGGACTGGAGGGTAAGGTTTGTCTGTTTGCAGATGACACCAAGATCTGCAACAGTGTAGATGATCCAGATGGGGTAGGCAGACTGAGAAGAAATCTGGATAAAATGGCAAAATGGTTGGAAGAATGGCAACTGGGGTTTAACTCAAAGAAGTGCAAGATCATGCACATAGGGAAAAGAAACCCTGAAGCAACCTACAGGTTCAGAGGGGAGTTGCTGGCAATCACAAGGGAAGATAGAGACTTGGGCATCGTCATAACAGATGATCTGAAATCATCCAAGCAGATCACTAAAGCTGTAGGTAAGGCTAGAGGGATGTTAAGGTATATTAGTAGGGGTATCACAAGTCGTAAGAGGGAGGTAATAATCCCTCTTTACAAGACACTGGTTAGGCCCTATCTGGAGTACTGCATGTAGTACTGGAGGCCGCACCTGCACAAGGACATTAACAAAATGGAGGTAGTCCAGAAAAGGGCAACCAAAATGGTGCAGGGAATGCATCAGAAAACATGAGGACAGATTAACGGAGCTCAATATGTATACCCTAGAGCAAAGGATGGAGAGAGGTGATATGATCGAAACATTCAATCTTAAAGGCATTAACAAGGTGAAAGAGTCTAACATGTTTCAATATAAGAAATATAGCAGCAGGACAAGAGGACATAGCATGAGATTAGAGGGAGGCCGATTAAGGGGTAATGTGAGGAAGTTCTTTTTCACAGAAAGGGTGGTGGATGCATGGAACAGCCTACCTCATGAAGTGGTGGATATGAATACAGTGCAGGGCTTCAAACAGGCATGGGATAGGCATAAGGGAGCAATACAGATGAGTATGAATAGATAGTCCATTGACGGAGTACAGGACTATGGCACATTCATAGGGTAGAAAAAATAGTCAGACTGGATGGGCCTTGCGGTCCTTATCTGCTGTCAACTTCTATGTTTCAATGTTTCAGAGCACAGTATCTTCAAAACACCTACTGTGTCATGCAACAAGGGTGTCCTGATAACCCAGATGCCCCACGAGTGGTAATGGTGGTCACAGATGGCCCAGGCACCCGAGATTCTTTGCTGGTCATGGCACACTGTCAGGGGTCACTTCTGTATGGTGGGCAGCCAATTCGACTATTTCCAGACATTGACTTTGCAACCAGATAAAAACATGAAAGATTCGATGGGGTGAGAGCAGTGCTGCGTGAGGCCTCCATACCTCATGGAATGATTTTTCCGGCTCGTTTGTGGATAGCACATGAAGGGAAGGTCTACCTGTTTAATGACCCCAGTGAAGCTCTGAAGTGGAGCCATAAGTTTGTTGTTCTGAGGTCCCATGGAGAAACTTTGGACAGTGCATCATCTGATGAAGCTGAGGACACTTGAAGGCTATTAAAATAAATTATTATGACTTTTTCTTCCCATTTTCTTTTCTGAGGGTGGGTGTTATGGCAATGCCTAGGTAAGGTTCATTTGAGTTACTTATTCTGGATTAGATATGCGATCGTTCATCCTGGACTTCCAGCCATCCTCACTGAACTGTACAAAATGTAACTTTAGAAAGCTGTTTTTAAAAAAAATTATAAGTCTTATGGTTTATTTTTTCTTTTGTAAAAAAACAAAAAGGAAAAGAGGACTGGCTGGCCGCATGTTGGCCCTGAGGTCTGAAGGCTTGATGTTAATAAATAATTTTCATATTCTTTTACAGCTTAAATATTAGAAATGTGGATATTTTTCTCGAATAGCTCTTATTAATATTGATATTAGCACCTTGTTTTTTTGCTCTTTGCAGTAGTTTCTACTAAATGTAAGTAATGCAGTAAATGCATAAACAGAGGTTAAGCATGGTACAGTTTTGCCCTCCTTTTTTGGTAGGGATCACTTGGACATTATTACAAGGACAATGTGGATACTAAACCATTCAGCTCACGGTCTTTTTTACAGCTCACTGTAAGTATGTTTGATTAATGTACTGTTTGATAGTACCCCCCAAGAATGTATCAAATAGCAATTGATGGTGATACTGAGTTTAGTAAGAGGAGTGGCGCCCTCATTAAGAGCAAATATATTTATGTAATGTCATTGCTTGTAATTTCAGACTGTAAGTTTAATAATCTAAAACAATAAATATAAAGTTAAAAGAAAAAGATTACTTGTTCTTTAAAGAGCTACCGATGCCTTGAGAAGAACTTCAAAAGCATACTATTTGGATGCAAAACAGCTTATATTTGTTATTTGCTCATAATATCTTGTCCACATTACTTAGAAATGAGGTCAGGTACATAGAAACAGCATAGTTGTTCCTTAAGGACTCACCATCAGCCCTTATTGCTTCTTTCCAATCTGGGGCCCGATATTCAAAACTTTCACCCTGGTGTAAAACTGAGTTTGCCCGTACAAACTGGGTTTTGCGAGGATGTGCTATATTAAAAAGGCCAGATAGTGTGGGCAAACAGCGTTTGAGTCTGGGCAATGTTTGGGGGGAGGGTGCAATGTAAATGAAGGGACAGGGACCTGAATATTGGTGCAGTCCAATATTCAGAGTATTTGCGCTGTGCAAGGCAGTTTTGTGCCATCCCCTTGTGTGGCGCCAATATCACTGAGCTACAACACGACTTACACCCATGCAACCCTAGTGGTTGGTGGAGGAAGTCTGTTGGCCCCCGACCCCAACACAGTAGTTCCTGGTATCCAGTGCCCCCCACTGATCATTAGCCCATTTTAAAATCCAACTTTCCGTGGTGTCTAGTGATCCTTCCCCCCGCCAATCGCTGTCCTGTTGATAATCTTGATTTTCCCTGGTGTCTATTGGTCCTCTCTGCTGATCGCCAGCCCATTGTTAAAAATACAACTTTCCTTGGTGTCTAGTGATCTCTCTCCCCCCTCCCCCCACCAATCACCAGCCTGATGTGAAAATGGAAATTGTCCCTGATGTCTATTTATTTATTTAGTTTTTGTTGGCTGGGAAGGAGGATTAGACAATTTTTTGCCTGTTTTCAGCCTCATTCCAGGAGGGAAGGGGTTACAGATGGATGCCAACTGAAACTGAACCAGATATTTTTAAGCTGTTGATGCTATTTTTTTTTAATGAAGTCTAGTGGTCCCTCCTCCCACCAATTGCCAGCTTGATCTGAAAAATTAAAGTTTCTCTGGTGTCTAGGGGTGCCTCCTCCACCCACACCCATGTCAGATTAATAAATAATATTCCCTGGTTTCCAGTGTCCCTCCCATCTTGATCCCCTGTAGACTAAAGTGAAACCATTCCCTAGTGTCTAGCAGACCTCTCTGGCTCTACGATGCCGATTCGGCAACTTAGTTGTCGACTGCCATCACAGTGATGGATTTACGTTGACCACAACTTGCGGTTGACCTAAATCCGATTTGAGACCCTGGCTGTTTTTTCATCGGGGGGCTTTGTCCCCTGATCCTCCCATGCAGGGGGATCTGCCCCCCCACATCCCTGATCTCTAGGATTCTAACTCCGAGTTGGAGCTGGATCGAGGAGGGGGTGCAGGACCATGAGAGAGAGTGCCGGGGTCTCTGCAGTCTATTACAGCAAAAATGTTGATGTTGTCATCATTGATGTTTTCGGCTGTAATAATTATGCAGCTATTGGAGGCATACCCCTCTCTATCCTGATCCTCTGTTCAGTACATTGACTCATTCCCTGGTGTCTAGTGGACCCCCACCCTGGAAGATAGTGCCCAGCCACCCCGCTACCTCTTATCCTGATCCCGGGCCAGAAACTGCACAGCACAGCAGAGTATGCGCTCACTGACAGCTCTGCCAGTGGACGGCAATGGTGGAGAGTGGAGGGCTGTGCCAATTGCTGGCTTGGGATTGGGATGGGGGGAGTGGTGTGGTGGGGCACTACCTGTCAGAAAGGTGGGGATACTGCTAGACACAAGGGAATGGGTCACCGTATTGTACAGGGGAGTGGGGATAGGGAGGGGGTTCACTAGACACCATGGGATGGTTTCATTTTAGTTTATAGCGGAACAATGGACATCAGGACAATGGTATTATTTTCCAATACTGGGGTTTGGGATGGGGGGACCACCGGACACCAGGAAATATTATTTATTGATCTGACAGGGGTGCAGGAGGGGGGAGGGACCACTAGACACCAAGAAAAGTTTACATTTTCAGATTGGGCCAGCGATCGGCAAGGGGCGGAACCACTAGAAACCAGGAAGATTTTACTCTTTTACATTGGGCTGGTGATGGGGGGACCACTAGACACCAGGGAAAGTTTACATTTTAACTTTGGCCCGGTGATTGGGGGTGAGAGCACTAGACACCAGGGAATTTTGCAGTTTTATCAATGTACCAGTGATCGGCAGGGGGCGGGACCACTTGCACCAGGGACAGCTCTCTGGGACTGGGCAAGTGTGGGGTGGTACTGTGCTACAGTGCCAGGCTACCCATGCAAATGAGCCCATAATAGATATGCAAGTGGCCCCTTAGCACCTTGCATGCCCAGTGAGCTGATTTCCATGGATCCCTTCGAATATTGCGAATTTAGCATGGGCACAAGCCATTGTGGCATCCTATTTTGGGAGTCATGTCTGCTCAGCACTAAGCGGCTTAGCACTGGGCCAACATGGCTGTATATTCAGTTGAATAGCGTTGGTGTGCTATTCCTCTGAATACAGCATTTTTGAATGCCCAGGCAACTGCAAGGCACAGAGCTAACGTTTGTGCTGCACTTTGTGCCATTTTGAATATTGAGCCCCTGATGTCATACTACTCTGTTTGTGACATCACAGTGATTCCCATGGCAACAGACTGTGTTGTCACAACAGAGCATTATAATTTCAGGTAGGGAATAAGCTATGGAGGCAGAGGAACTCTAAGGGAAAGATTTTGTTTTTGTGGGAATTTCCTCAGTAATAAATGATGGAGAGGATAAATCTATAGAAGATATGTAAAATAC
The DNA here is from genome assembly GCA_016271365.2 of Neoceratodus forsteri. Taxonomy (NCBI): domain Eukaryota; kingdom Metazoa; phylum Chordata; order Ceratodontiformes; family Ceratodontidae; genus Neoceratodus; species Neoceratodus forsteri. The sequence goes on along the minus strand of CM028130.1, from coordinate 135,330,651 downwards.
AAACTGAATTGTGTTTAAATATTATGTTTTCCAGCCCACTGGTGCAGCTGTTGGATTTCAGCTTGCAATGCCGGCAACCTGGGTTCGGGAACGGACCCGAGTCACTGGAGGGCCATCCGGGTGGAGAAGGCTTGAGCATCTGCTGATGGCTTGCCTTCTCTGCGAGGGAAGAATGCACCGGGCGCTTGCTGACCCTGGTGGAGGCTAGGGTTCAGCAGTGCGTCGGGCCCTGCTGAATGGGGGGGGGGGCAGCAGATGTCAGCTTTTGCCTTGACGTCAGTGGCACACCATGGCCCCTGGGAGAAAATGGGAAAACTGCTCCCTGGCTGCTTGGAATATGGTTGCTGGCCCCTGCTGCCACTGAGCCCTGGACGGCCCTGGACCACCTCAGCAGCACCCGGGCCAATCGAGTAGTGCGCTGGCTGTCCTCTGGTGCCTTTCCTCTCGGAGGAGGTGGACCCATCTGGCAAAAGGTTATACCGGGTTACCAGGGGGCTGCAATCTGGGGTGGTGAGTGGCAACAGGGTAGGGGTGCCAGGCAGGGTCCTTGGTGGCCCGAAGGAGTGGCCAGCCAGGGGGCTTGGGAGTGCATAAAAAAAAATGATGTTTTCCAGTGTTTTCCCAGAGGCCCAGTCAGTACTATAGGGGTTTGCACTAAAATGCAGGAGTTAAACAACTTTTAAAGCAGTAAATTTACTGCAAGAAGAACAGTGCAAAACATGTAGTAGTTTCAGATACAGCTCACCAAACATGGAACATGAAAGGCTTCAGAAAGAGGTGGGAGTGCAATCAATTTGTATCACTTCACAATGCATCAGTTTTAGGATCTTGTGTACAGCACAGCAGCTCCACTATTACATAGGCTGAAAAGTTCTATGAACAGAAATGGCAATGCAGAAACAAACAAATCGAACAGCCCCCACACATCAGTCATGCCGGCCCGTCTCACAGTGGGCATGCTGGTCGCGTATGTGAAAGTATGTACAGGGTCTTTTTGGCACTCAGGGTGGGACATCATCACAGTGCTGCCCCAGTAAAACCCCTAATGACTGAATGATCCCTGCATGAGTCTGTGCTGTGCTGTGCCGCCTAGTCAGACAGTGAATCTGCATCCCAACCCTTGAAGGTACCCCTCTCCTATCAACTGGTGGTACATCCCCCGCATGTCCTGTGGCATAGGTAGCCGGCACCTTAAAACTATGTTGTGCAGCATGGCACAGTCTGCATGCCTTCCCTGGGGCAAGCATTATCGTGCTGCCTGTCAGATCAACGTATTGGAACCACATTTGGAGGGTTTTATGTGACAAGGGTGAGTCCCTAATCGAGCTGCTCATTAGAGCAACGAAAGAATTGCCTGCGACAAAAGAGCAACTCAAAGCTCTCTGTCTGCCCCTCTCTTAGTACCCCACTGCAGGACTTCCCTGGGCCAATGCTCCTTTTTCCACAGGGCCCCCCTCTGGTTGAATGAACTATTTCCTGCTGTCTCTCTGGAGCAGCATCTAGGCCCATTTAAATCCTGACTCTGCTCGGAAACTCTCTCCCACTCCTGCTGCGACTGTGCCTAGTCACTATCTGCAATGCGGATGCATGTCACCCACCACTTTCCCCCACTTTCTTTTTGACCTGGGGTCTGTCCCTACCGCTTGACCCTGCAGAAATTTTAACCACACTGTTGTTAATTGGTCATTGTCTTTCGATACTGTAACTATTGTTGTTTACTGCTCGCTGTCTGACTTGGGCTAGATCTCTCCGCCCTTGAATTTGTTGCTTGTCCTCTTTTCAACATTGTAATATTGCTCTGTTCTTGTCTTTCTTGTGCCCTGTTATGCTATTTCACTTCTGACGTGGAGCCTTTGCAAAGGAGTCCTTGACTCTAAGGTTGTAATTCTGATTCTTTCAATAAATAAATAAATAAAGGTGAACCATAATCTAAGTAAGGTTGGAGTTTCCTTCAAGTTATGCATGCCTCCTGGATTAGAATACTATCTTTAAAGACCAAAAGGTACATAGAATGTGATGGCAGACAAGGGTCTCTAGTCTGCCGAACTGTGTTTTTTTTTGTGTGTGGAAAGAGACAGAATTAGCAATAAATTGTCTAGAAAAACTGACACAAGATAAAAAAAGCCAGGAAGAAGTGAAGTCAGCTGGATGGTTAAAGCTTCTTAGTGGGCAACACTATGATAATGCCAGTTATGGTGAGTTATCCCATCGGGCCTGTAGTTTGTTTACTCAGCTCTCTGCATGAAGTTAGGATGGCCCATCAGGATTAGTGTGGTGGGCCACCTGTTTCTATTCAACCTGGTGTCCATTCCCAGCCAGAAATAAGGAGGCAGGTGGGTGGACTTTGCCAACTGAGCAGCTGTTGTTACTGGAATCCACTTGCGTGGGTTGAAGGCAGCGACTGCTGCCCTGCCTTTAGTGTGACCCATCATCCATACAGATCAGGATTAAATTACTTTAGCGCCCCACTCCATACTAAAGCTCCCTTTTCAGTCTGTAAGTTGATGCATTCAGCAGCACTGGAAGATCTGAAGGTAAACGTTTGCTTTTGAATGTATAACGCAGTCCGGGGTGGGGTTGGGGGTGTCTTCCCAGACATACGAGGGTAGTGAGATCACAGTTCTTTTGGATAGAACTATGTTCTGCATACATATAAGGCTCATAAGGGAATCCTCACACCTCTGTGCCAATGATCATTGGCATAGGTCTAGTGAGCGATAACACTCGCCAGACAATTTACAGAGAAAACAGATTTACTGCACCTTTATTTGAACTGCCACAGTTGTTAATTCGGGTCACACCTGGAAGGGGCACTTGCAGGGTGCTTAAGGAGGAGAAGACATAAACATAAGGAATGTTTACACTACACACACACACACACACACACACACTGGGTTTGGCACCTTTAAAGCACCTGTATGTGAAGTGCACTGTAACAGCCATTTCCAGTGTGCCCACACACAGGAGCTGTGAAGCAGTGCAGAAGCTGTGGAAGTGTTGCAGGCAGCCTTGTTCCTCCTCCTCCTTGTGTTTTATTTATGTCTCTTCAGGTGGTGTGGAGTGTTTACATGGCCTCATTTCGCACCGCATGTGACAGGGAGATCTAGCCACTCTTGAGGTCGGGAACTACTTTTCTTAAATCTGTTGCAACAGTTCTTCTGTTTCTCAGCCTAATCTATCCTTTACAATTTCTAGTCAATAAGGTTGGCCACCTATGGGCGCCCCCTCCCCTTTCTTGACTATGCTATAGCGTACTCTTTAATTTTCCTTTTCCCTCTCAGGTCCTTGTACAGGGAGGTTATTGTGGTGACCTCCGAGCTGATGTAAAACAACAGGGTGTGTTTATCGTTGTTGTATTTAGTATGCAATAACACAATGTCATAAAATACCTTGATGTATATGTCTTATGTGCAAGAAACCTGTAAATGTTGAAAATACCATGGCACTAGGTGTTTTTGATAAAGGTAAAAAGTCACTAGGGAACTGTATTATAAAAATCAAGTTGCCAGGGTTGAGAGATCAGAAAACCCCTGTTGTGTTATTTAAATGCATGTAAATTACAGATTGTTTGAGAGGCGCTGTGGCACCATGCATTCCTGCTTTAAGCTGAACAAGCCTAAAATGTCATGGTGATTTGCATATAGATCCCATTGCATTATGAAGGTATGTGTGATGTTGTGTTTCTTTGAAATGGGGCTTTATTGCCAGTGCCCTTTGGGGGTAACCCTTGCTTCCATGCTTCGGCACTGAGGTTATTTGTCTTTAGCTGTTTTTTGGAGGTGTTTCTTTTTTTGAGCTCCTCATCACCCAAACACACAAGCCAAACATATGGATTGAAAAATTGTCATTAAAGAGATAGATTAGTGGGTGCTGACTAAGTGCAGAAGAAGGACATGCATAGTCTGTTGCTGCAAACTGATGTATTGAAGAAGGGCTATACCATTGCTTAAAGTTATCCCCTGTGTTTTAAATAAACATCAGACAGAGTTTGTGTGTTGAACCTGCAGTTCTGTGTCTGGTCCATCTGTTATCCTACAACCCTCCACAGACTTGGTATCAGAAGGTATGCCCTCTTAACAGTGAAACCGTTATAGCGAACATGTTGATGCCGACAACATTGACAGTTCACTGTAAATTCTGCCCGGGACCCCGGCATTCTTTCCCCGGTCCTGTACCCCCTCCTTGAATCAACTCCAACTCGGAGTTGATAATTCCTAAGTCTGGGGAGTTTGGGGAGGGTTCGGGGGGCAAAGCCCCCGATGAAATGCAACTGTTTCTCTGACAGATTTATGTCAACTGCAAATTGCGGTCGACATAAATCAATTTCTGTGATGTTGGTTGACAAAATATTTGTCGAACCGGCATCGTAGAGCCATATCAGAAGTGGGATAACTTGCTGGAAATGTCTGGACTGGGTTAGGGGGATGTTTTCTGATGGATATTGCCCAGATATCCCAGGTGGACCGATGCACCAGGATTTGCCAGAGGAGAACCTGGAGAAGAAAGTCCGTGGAGTTCTGACTAGAACCATGGCCGACAGACTGGGAGAGAAGCTGCTACCTGGACTGGACCTGGGAGCTTGGAGGAAGGCCAAGCCTTAAGATAAAGAGATGCAAGGGGACGAGGAACTACTATGGGGTCGAGTCAGACCAGAGATGCAAGATGAGACCTCGGTGGAAAACTTGATGAGGCTAATATGGTGGATGAGTGGGCAACAACTGGAGGCAGACCGACTATGCAGAGAGATGGAACACTGGTGCCAGGTGCTCAAGAGGTCCCTGCCAGAGAGTTTGGATAAAGAATCGGAGGAGGATTTTTCATGGGCTGAGCTGGAGGAGGACCCCCTGACTGAGCAGGATATTCCTTTGTTGCCTGTGTTCCCAGGATGCTACCTGCTGGAGGTCAGAGATGCAAGTATGGAACTTGAATGTCAGACCCCAGGTAAGACTGTGCCTAGTGATATTGTGCTGGGTAGTTTAAGACTCCAAGCAAGCAAGAAGAAGCCTGTAAGACTGAAGGGACTTTTTCTGGTATTGATATAGCTAAATCTATTAACAGTATTGACTGGGGTATACAAGAGACTAAGGATGCTAATGTTGCCAGACTGGTACCTTATGTTAAGGTCAAGGAGGGTATGCAGATTAATGGTGGTGTGGGGGCAAAACAATGTTTGTGGTACGAACTGAAGAAGGATGTTCCATACCACATGAGGCACAACCCCCATACAAAAAGTGCAGATCGTGCCTGAGGCCTACAGACAACAGGTGATGGAGGCTGCTCACTCCAGTCCCTCTGGGCATCAGAGCCATAGCAGTGTCTTGGCTTGGTTAACTCCTTCTTATTACTGGCTTGGTATGTACAGACAGGTGGTGGGCTATATTAGGACCTGCCCAGTGTACAGTGTAGTGGAGGTTCCTGCTGGGAACAGAAGACATCCATTCAGCAGAGGTACTGGTTCATGGGGAGTGGGAGGAGTGTCCCAAAGGGAAGGTGTCATTATGGAAAAGAAATTGTGTCCTTGGAAAAGGAGAAACCTCCTGACCAGGACACATCGTACCAGATGGTAACAGTCCTTGGTGCTGTTAGTTCACATATTGCTGAGATGACCACAGTAAATCATGATAATGTTAATAACTCTCCCTAAAATGAGACAGTACAGAAACTGGTACAGTTTATCTCTATTGAGAAATGTGTTAACATCTCAGGGTAAAAAATTATGATAACCACTATGTTTAAAGTGAAATGTTTATCGTTAATAGGGACTCTGAGACGGAGCTTCTGAAGATAGATGGGTGGAAGCTCCATCCCTTCCTGGGACAGGAAGGTGATAAGCAGTCTCAAATAACATGTGTATGAAACCTGTAAATGTTGAAAATACTGTGGCACTAGGTGTTTTTGATAAAGGTAAAAAGATACTATGGGACTGTATTATAAAAATTAAGTTACTGGGGTAGAGATATCAGAAAACCTTTGTTGTGCTATTGAAATTCATGAGAGGCCCTTTGGCACCATGCATTCCTGCTTCTAGCTGAACAAGCCTAAAATTTCATGGTGATTTGCCGATAGATTCCATTGCATTATGGGGCTACGTGTGATGTTGTGTTTCTTTGAAATGGGGCTTTATTGCCAGTGCCCTTTGGGGGTAACCCTTGCTTCCATGCTTCTGCACTGAGGTTCTTTGTCTTTAGATTGTTTTTGGAGTTTTCCTTTTTTTTTTGAGCTCCCCATCACCCAAATACGCAAGACGAACATAGGGATTGAAATGTTTTCATTAAAAGAGATGGATCAATAGATGCTGACTAAGTGCAGAACAAGGCAAGGCAGGGCAAGGCAAGGCAAAATTTATTTAAAAGACGCCCAATCCCGGAGGCTCTGGGTGCTGTACAAAATTTCAAATAGCATTTCAGCACACAGAACATAAAACATATATACAAAATAAAATATAATAAATCACGAACTCTAAAATATATCCTACTCTAAACATCGAATGCTTGTGAGAATAGGAGAGTCTTCAGGTGGGCCTTAAAAATATCTACAGCGGGGGTCTCTCTGACCAAAGCTGGTAAAAAGTTCCATAGAACGGGAGCCGCAACACTGAAGGCTCTGTCGCCAGCTGATTTAAGCCTTGTTCTAGGAATGGTCAGGAAGCCACCACTGGAAGATCGGAGAGGGCGACTAGAGGGAGCAGGTATCAGGAGGATTGACAGGTAACCATGACCCTGCCCATGTAGGGCCTTATAGGTGAGAAGACCCACCTTGAAGAGGATTCTCCACCTGACTGGCAGCCAGTGCAATTCGCGTGTAATATGGCAACATTTTTGCTGCCCAGTCAATAACCGGGCAGCAGCGTTTTGCACCAGTTGCAGTCTGCGGAGAGATCCCCCTGTGACCCTGAGATAGAGCGCATTACAGTAGTCCAGCCTAGATGTGACTAAGGCATGTATCAAGGTAGGGCGATCCAGAGGCGGAACAAGGGGCTTAATCCTGGCGATGTTTCTGAGGTGGAAAAAACAGTTACGAACTATAGAAGATGTCTGAACCGCCATGGTTAAATTCCTGTCCAGAATCACTCCAAGATTTCACACCCAAGAAGAGGACTTCAATGACACAGCTCCAAGAACAAGTCCAGTTACTGATTCAGAGGCCATCTTATCATGAACTCTGTTCGACTCCACTACCAATACCTCCGTCTTGTAAGGGTTCAGTTGCAACCAGCTAGAGGCCATCCAGTCGTTAATCTCGGTCAGACAGATATTTAGCACATCCACAACGATGGATGTTCCTGGGGCAAAGGACAAATATAGCTGAGTATCATCAGCATAGCAATGAAAACTCAGACCATACTTCCTAATGATCCCCCCCAAGGGCAGCACGTACACCTCGAACAGCATTGGGGCCAGTACCGAACCCTGAGGGACTCCACAAGGAAGGAGACAGGGTGTAGATGAGAAATTTCCCATCATAACCCGTTGCCTCCTGTGGTAAGATAGGACTCAAACCAGTTGATGACAGTACCGGTGAGTCCACACAGCTCCCTGAGGTGGACAAGCAACACACAATGGTCCACAGTGTCAAATGCTGAAGAGAGATCAAGGAAAACAAGAATTGTCCTGTGCCCCCAATCTCTAGCCCTGATGAGACCATTCTGCACCCAAACAAGTGCAGTTTCCTTGCTATGTCTAGCCCGAAAAACCGACTGGAAGGGATCATACAACTCGTGAGTCACAAGGTGCTCTTCCAACTGAAGCACCACCACCTTCTCCACCACCTTCCCCAAGAATGGAAGGTTGGAAATAGGACGGTAATTTGCCTTGATCTCCGGGTCCAAAGATGATTTCTTTAAAAGGGATCTCACCACAGCCTCCTTCAAGGCATCCGGAAAGACCCCCTCAAGTAAGGAACACCGTACAATCAGGGCAAACACTGGGCCAACAGAGTCAACACATCTCATTAAGAAACGTGTTGGCACTGGATCCAGCTCACAAAAGGTATGCTTCAGATTGACTGCCACCTCAATAACCTCCACTGGTCTAAACTCTCCCCAGCTAGGCAGAGTGCACTCAGAACACATCTGGCGACCACTGTCAGCTATAGTATTGCTGGCTGAAGAAGCCTCCCACCGGATCAAGGACACCCTGTCCGAGAAAAACCGAGCAAACTCCTCACAATCTTTATTAGAAAAACCCTCCTGGGCTGCAACCAGACAGGATGAAGAAGTCTATTCACAGTCCGGAAGAGTAAAGCTGGTCGTTTTTTCCCGGTAGCAATCTCCCTGGACAGGAACACTGCCTTCTTATGGTTGATTGCCTCCTGATACGCACGATAGTGCATACGCAGGACCAGTTTGTCCGCCTCCAGGCAGGATCTCCTCCAGCAGCGCTCTAATCTCCGACCCGTCTTCTTTCTCTCCCTGAGGTCTCCATCAAACCATGGGGACCTCAGGTATGAAGTTCTGGGTCATACATGGACAGGTGCAAGGGAGTTGATGGTGTCAGATAACACCCTATTACAGGTGTCAACCCCGGCATCAACACTTCCGACGCATGCAGCACCCACACTAGACAATTTAACTGCCACCAAAAAACCCTCAGGGTTAAGACCCCGTAAAGGGCGACAGCTAATCATCTCAGCAGGGAAAGGGCTTATGGCGGAGCCCTGCCGTGAACTTCACCGCAATGATCGGACCAAAGTACCGATCAATCCTGAGATCAGTGATCTCAAGCCCCAGTGAGAACACCAGGTCCAATATGTGGCCATCCTGATGAGTTGGTGCAGCAACAACCTGCGTCAATCCTAAGGAGGACATACTCTGCAAAAAGTCATTACTGCATCTTTGATTTCCATCGTCGACCCAAACATTGAAATCCCTCAGAAAAACACATCTGGGGGATCCCAATGTTTCGTCGGCGATGAATTCAGCAATCTCCTGCAGGAAATTCCCCATTGGGCCAGAAGGGCGATAGATAAGGAAGATCCTGCAGCCCCTGCCGAGTCCTCTACGAATAGCCACACACTCAAAGGAACCTGGAGTTTCCACTGGGTACATGGTGAAGGTCAGGCTGGATCTAAAGCAGATAGCTACACCGCCACCCCTGCGTTTCACTCTGGGGCAATGCACCACGGTATACCCAGGAGGGACTGCAGCCTCAAAAATGGGGCCTGCATAATCTCTCCCCCAGGTCTCCGTGATGCAAGCCAGATCGACCAATGAAATCAAGGCAGCAATAATTGCCATCTTGTTTCTGATTGATCTGGCATTGCACAGCACTGCCGTCAGAGGATTGGAGGGTGGTGCAGCCCCTCGGGTTACCTGACCACCCGGTCTAGTGGACTCCCTGGGGATGGGCACCAGCCATGTCTGGCCTCTCCCAGATGCCCGACGTGACCCAGGGCGCCTTCTAAACCTAACAACCTCTATCCTACCATGGCCCATACCTGGGTCACCCCACTGCCAACAATCAGCATGACCCCCTCCAATCCCCACTTCCCAACAGCGTCTAGCAATAGTATCCAACACTGGGAGAGGGACAGAGGGACGTAGGTCATGTAGCAGTGAGCTCCCATAAGTAATCCTAGCTCCCATAAATCCTCCCATATAATCCCTACACATTCCAAACACTAAACACAATAACTACTATTAAACACAATTTAAATAACACCAAAATAACTGCCTAGCCTGCTTAACCAATAAAACTAATACATTAACTAATCATTTAAAACAAAATAATTAAATCATAATAATATTCCAACTAAACATTTCTTACCACAAATAAATAAATACAAACTGTTTATCTTTACACACATTAAAACCATGCAAAATAGATCAACGTGTTTCCTTTCTTCTTTACAAAAGGAATTTCCAGTACCCAGTGGCGCTCGCGCCACTCACATGCTCTTGCTTGCGAGTGGCGCTTCAATTTATACAAAGCACTGTCCCTGCCCCTTCAACACACAGTCATAGCTCCCTCATTACTCACACCTCCAGCCAGGTAGAAAAGGCAATGCAGGACAGACTGCAGGACAGCCTCTCACGCCATGCAGGTCCTGCCAGCAGAGGGCAAACGGGCATTCGCCCGCGAGCAGGGGAGCAGTAGTCACACAGCAGTACTCCAAGCGCCGAGACCAAATTGCGGGAGAACGGTAGTCCAAGCACCCAGCTGCTTATGAGCAGCGTAACAGTACAATGAAATGAAATCCAAACATGCAGGACAGCCGCTTGCGAGCGGCGCTTCAATTTATACAAAGCACTGTCCCCGCCCCTTCAGCACACAGTCACAGCTCCCCCATTACTCACACCTCCAGCCAGGTAGAAAAGGCAGTGCAGAACAGCCTCTCACACCATGCAGGTCCAGCCAGCAGAGGGCAAATGGACATTCGCCCGCGAGTAGGGGAGCCGTAGTCACACAGCAGTACTCCAAGCGCCGAGACCAAACAGCGGGAGAATGGTAGTCCAAGCACCCAGCCGCTTACGAGCGGCGTAACAGTACAACGAAATGAAATCCAAACATGCATAGTCTGTTGCTGCAAACTGATGTATTGAAAAAGGGATATGCTATTGCTTAAGGTTAAATAAACATCACACAGAGATTGTGTGTTGAACCTGAAGTTCTGTGTCTGGTCCATCTGTTATCCCACAACCCCACCACACTGCAGCAACCTAAGCTCTCCTTGCAAATGCGGCTGTGTGGACACTTACTTGATTGGTAAGTCCATCCTTGCTCCTCTCCCAGAGCTGCTGCAGGGCTGGGGATGCCTTCTGGAGTGAGCAGCGTATGCAACCATGTGGACAGGCTGCACCATTTGCTCTGATGCACCCAGATGACACCCCCACATAGCTGACCATGCCCCCCCACACCCATGGTCCCTCTTCAACATGGCTTGCATCTGTGCTGAAAGGGCCATCTAAACATGAATTGATCAGTGCAGGAGGTCTTGGCAGCACCAGAGTGGACCAGCATATGTCATGTGATGGCCGTGTAAACATGCCTTGAAACCCCTGCACCTTTTCAGCTCCTCATCATTGCAGAGTTTCACAGGAGCCCAAACAGATAAGCTTACAACACTCCCAAATGTGTTTACTCATCTTCTGGCAGCAAAAATCAGCTTCTCTGTGCCACTCACACCAGAGCAGAATGCTTAATATAAACAGACCAAGTGTTACATTCCTAACAGCTGTAATTACAGTTCATATATTAAGAGTGTTTGTGATTCATCCCTTGAGCCCACAGCCCATCTGCACCCGGGTTTAGTTCTTACTTTGAGTGTCCATTTAAATGCACTGAGTCAGCTAATTTCCATCAGAAATTATTTTCCCCTTTTTGGGACAAGAGGGATAGGGATCCTGGGTGATTCTGGTACTGCTGATTGAGGGACCAATACCAGCGACACCAGGAGGCCCTTGCCAGGTGCACTTACTACTGTCCTCAGGTTCTGGCCTGTTTTCAGAACCCATTCAGAGTTCCACTGACGAGACCAAAGTCTCTGTTTCCAAGTTTCCACTCTGTAATCCATTTTGAGAACAATCAGCTGTACCCTGATCATGAGTTCCAAGTTCTCCGTCCGCAAGGGGACAATCCAAAGCAACCCAGTGCCTTCGATGGTCTTATGAGACATGACACTTGGATCTATTCAAACCTATTTGCTCCAATGTCAAGGCTTCCTGGCCCCTTCTCACTCTCTTGACCTGGACTGGTCTCAAGATCTTGCTGGAAACGCTCCCTTCCAGCTGGAGATACCCCTACTGTCAGCCTGGTTGCCTACACCACCTTCCCACTTTGCTCCATATCATGCCCCTATATCTGCGGTGCCCTTCCTTTTTATTCCCAGGTATGAAATGACCACTGTTCCTGCACCCCTTCCCCCGACTTGTATTTTCAGTTAGGTCTTTCTAGGTTACATACTGTATGCCTTTCTTTTCATGAAATGAAACTCTTGCCTATAAGGTGTAATGTGTCAAATAGCAGCAAGTCAGTGCTTATTCTGATGTGATTAATGTCTGTCTCCTCAAGGCTGTCTCAGGCGGATCTGTCCCCTGACACGTCCTGTTTTCCTCTAGTAGTTGTTAAACAGGATGCAGCAAGCAAACTAAATCTTGGTCTGCAGTAATGTCCTGTACCCTACACAGCCACCTAGTTAGTAGGCAAACTCCAGTTCAATTTCTGTTTGGCCAGCTAAAATTTCAGTCAGTGTCAAGCTGGCTGTATGAAAAATCAGAACGCGTACTATAAAAGATAAAATGTAGGTTGGCTACCTGGAATTTGGTTCTAATCAGTTACGAACATACGAAATTTGCCAGCAGATAAAGGCCTAGAGGTCTATCAAGTCTGCTCGAATGTGCAGCTAGCACCCCTTATTCTGCAGCTGCCCCTCCCTTCCACCCTTCCCCTTCATTAACCCTCCCCCTGGTCCTGTCCCATCCTCATTTGAAGCAGTCCACTGTTCTACTGCATACCACTTCAGCAGGTAACGCATTCCATCCAGCCACCACCCTCTTTGTAAAAAAGTGTCTCCTCATCTCTCTCCTGAACCTTCCTCGCTCCAGTCTCATATCATGGCCCCTGGTGGCCCTCCCCTCCCTTACTTTGAACAGCCCCTCTGTACCCGTCTTGTTTATTCCTTTCATGTATTTAAAGGTTTTACTTGTGTCACCCCGTCTCTCCTCTCCTCCAGTGAGTACATGTTAAACTCCTTCAACCTCCTCTCGTATAGTAAGTCCCCAGCCCCTTGATCATCTTTGTCGCTCTAGCTGCACCCCTCAGTAACAATGTCCCTCTTCGAATCGGACGCCAGTACTGCACGCAGTACTCCAGGTGTGGTCTAACTAATGACCTATACAGTGGCAGAATCACCTCCTCCCTCCTCGAGAATATACCCTTGCAATACAACCCAGCATTTTGTTGGCCTTTGCAGCTGCCTTCCTACATTGTGCAGAGTTGTTCATTGACCCTGTAATGAGGCACACCAGATCCTTCTCCTCCTCTGTCTGGGCTAGCTGCACTCCCCATAGCTGGTAACTCCTCCTTGGGTTCTTCATCCCAAAATGCAGCACCTTGCACTTTTGGCATTAAAGCCCAGTTGCCAGGTGTCTGACCAGGTTTCAAGCTTTGCCAGATCATCCTGCAACCCTGCCACCCCCTAGGTCATCCACCACTCGCCTACCTTGGTATCATCGGCAAACAGACTGATCTTGCTCTTGATGTCCCATGATATGTCTGCAATGAATATCCCAAACAACACTGGTCCCAACACTGAGCCCTGTGGACACCGCTCATCACTGCCCTTGGGTGTGAGCTCCCCACCCACCACCACCCTCTGTTGCCTTCCATGCAGCCAGTTTCCTACCCATCTCACCAGCTTTACCTGCCCCTGGCCTACTAATTTCCTTCCCAGCCTCCCATGTGGCACTGGGTCAGATGCCTTACTGAAGTCCAGATACAGGACATCCACTGCATGGCCCCTGTCCAGTTACCTAGTTACCCAGTCATAGAACTTCGACCAAGGTTGGTTTGGCAGGATCTGCCACGTGTAAACCATGCTGTCTGCTGTCCTGTAGTCCTTTGGTCTCTGGGAGGGCCACCAGCCTCTCCTTCAGGATAGTCTCCATTAGCTTACCCACGATGGATGTGGAGCTTACTGGTCTGTAGTTTCCGGTTTCTTCCTTGGGGCCACTCTTGGAGGCCACCACATGAGCCATCCTCCAGTCCTGAGGTACACACCCGAATGTAGTGAGGCATTAAATAGGTCTGCCAAAGGTCCTGCAAGGACCTCTGCCAGCTCCTTCAGTACCCTGGGGTGGATGCCATCTGGGCCTGGCGCCTTGTCCACCCTCAATGCCTTCAAACCCTCTCAGACTCTGCTCTCCATGATTTCCCCATCTGCCGCCACTTTCCCCCCTGCTTCTGCCATTTCTCCCACCTTGGGTGTCACCCCCCTCTTCTCTTTAGTAAATAGTGAGCAGAAGTACTCATTTAGTGCTTCCGCCTTATGACACCCTGCTTCCACCCAACCCCCTCCTTTCTAATCCTTACTATGTGGTCCTTACAGCTCCTTTTCTCCCTGATGTACTTAAAGAAGTCCTTCTCCCCCTTCTTAATGTATTGTGCCATCCTGAGTTCCGTAGATGCTTTGGCTCCCTTACTGCCCTTGTCACCTCCTTGATTCTGTCAAGTACTCCCTGTCCTCCCCTCCTTGTTTTCTTGTACTTCCTAAAGGCAGCTCTTTTCCTCCTTACCTTTCCATGACCTCCTTGCTCAACCAGATTGGTTTCTTAGCCCTAGCCTTCTTGCTCTGGGCTTTGCAGCAGTTTTGTTGCCTCCACTATCCCCAGCTTTGTAGCTCCCACCTCTGGTTAGTGTCCATACTAGATTGAATTCTGGCCAGGTACCCTTTTACACTTTCCCCATCCTCCCAAAGTCGGCCGTCCTGAAGTCCAGCACTATTGTGCCAGATTCCAGTCCTTCCTTGCCCATATCCAATGTGAGCCATACTGAGCGGTGGTCACTCCCTGACAGCGGTTCCTCCACTGTAAGTTCTCTCACAAAGGCCCCATTTGCCAGCACAAGGTCAAGGGTATTTCCTAACCTGGTTGGTTCACTGACCATTTGCAGCAGGACGCAGTCCTTTAAGGCATCCAGCAGTACCTGCTCCCTTCTGTTCCTGGTTGTTGGGGTGCTCCAGTCCACTCCTGGCATGTTGAAGTCCCCACAATCACCACACTACCCTTCTCGCAGGTCCTCCTGATCTGTCCCGCTAGTTCCCTGTCTAACTCCTCCGTCTGAGATGGTGGCCTGTACACCACTCCCATTCTAAGAATCCTATTCTTGGAATCCTGGATTTGCATCCAAAGTGACTCCGTACTACCCTCCTCCCCTTCCTCCCTTACACACTTCAGTCCTTCCTTCACATATGGTGCCCCCCCCCTTTCCCAATCACCCTGTCCCTACGAAATAACCTGTACCCTGGTACAGACAGTTAGGTTTCTGATTGGTTGCTTTAACTGGCTACCTGAACAAAACTGTTGATGTTGAGCGCTGCTGATAAAATTTCACTTGTACCATGTATGAATAAACATGTGACATGTTTGCAGGCCTTAGGTGCACCGACAACTGCAGCAGTTTCCAAGGTGTCCATGTGCACAATTAAATGTTTATGTAAACGGGTTTAAAAGGGAACCTGAAATCTCTCTGGGAAGAGAAATATGGGTAAAAATGCAGGCAGGGAGGGCAGTCTGGCCCAGCTGTGTGGCGGACTAAGGCACTGGATGCCACTCCACCACATACACAGACGACCCGGGTTCAGAAGCAGACTCAGGTTGCTGGGTGGTGGCTTGGGGGGAGGACTGAGCATCCAACTGCTCTCCTCCCCTGGGGAGGGGGGAAAAGTTGTGCTGCTCCAATGCCACCACATGGAGGCGTGCTAGCTGGGTAGCAGAAAGAACACAAAAGGGGATGGCTGGTGGCAGGCACATAGTATGTATGTGCCTGGACGTGCACATATGGCTGCCTCATTGTATGCCACATGGTCAGGGAAGAACAAGGGAGAATGGAGCTGGCCTATGACACACGGCTTGCCTACCGGAATGCACTACCATCTAGGACTACCTATTCTGGATGTAGTCACCGGGGAGGGTAACCCCCTCCGCAACTACCATGCGGGGAATCTATGAAGGAGCGTGAGATAAGTCCTCAGGCAGCAACTGCTGGTCAAGGGAGGGTGGGGACTGAAAAGGGCAGTGGCTCTGGGAGAAAAAGCTTGATAAAGGAAAATAAATGCAGGGAGGTGGGCCAATCCTTGGCCCTGTGGGTAGCTCCCACACTGTCATCCTGGATTTGGGAGCAGACCTGGGAACTGGGACAGATGGCAAAGGAAGCAAGGGTCACACTGCCATGCAGTAGTACTCCCAGTCGGGGTGGGTATGGTGCTGAGTTGCACTATTGCATTGACCCCTATGGTTAACTGTGGAGCTGGCCTCTTCCACAATGCGTTGCTGCATGTATGCGAGTCCTGCTGGGGTCATGCTTGGTGCTATGGGGAGGGAGAAAAAGCCAGGGTAGAAAAAACATGGTGGCTGACTGAATGACAGTGAATGACAGTGGCCGTGATCAGGATCTGGGCTGGGCTCCTCTGCTTCCATCCTGATTATGCTTTGGGGACTGGAGATAGGGGTGTCTCCCTTAGTCCATGACCCCAATGTGGTGAGGGGGGTTATCCACAGGGGATTTGGAATGAGGGTTGGTCTGGCTAAGCAACTGGGTGGTCGGCCACCTGACACATGGAAATGTGTGCGATGCCCAGCTTAGGTGGAGGAAAAATTCCAGGTTGCCAAAAAAACAGGGAGGCTTATGCCCTGATCCCGGGAAACACATTGTGTCGTGGCATATGACAGCCATGTAGGCCTTCATGTTTGCCACCCTACGTCCATCCCCATATCTCCCACCTCACTAACCAACAAACATCCACGTATCCCCATTTGCTGTGGCAGGATGCCTTTAGAGGTAATGAGCAACTGGTAGGGATTTCAAATCTGATCGGAAGTGTGGGGATTCCAACAGGGAGAGGCAACAGAAAGAATTTTGTCTTTTGGACAAGTGATAAAGATCCTGGTTGTAGGTCAGTATAGCTGGAGGATAAAACTGACATAAACAAAAGAAAGGGAGAAGCAGTTAAGACCAGCTGAAAGGGCACACCTGTTTGGATCAATCTTTGTTCCCCACAATCTTCTCTTTAATTTTTTTCCCATCCTATATTTATACTCCCTCTCTGGTTAGTTATCTCCATTGGAATACCTCCCCAACAACCTCACAGCCCCAGTGCCAGACTATCCCGACTGGTATGAAGCCTGGCAGTGGGGCCCGAGATTACCAGAGATCATGATCCTATGGCTAGCAATGGTATTTCCTTTCCCTTCCCCTTAACAGGCCCACCTTCACCACACCATCCTCATGGGGGAGGGGCATGGCATCACAGGCCAGTCCATGATGTCAGACCACTCCTAAAATGTGTCCTGGGAGGCACTGTTTGCAGTATGGTGAGGCAGCACCCTTCATGGAGTCTGAATATGTCACCTCCACAGTATTCCCTAGACTTCTCCTGCCTGGGGCTCGGAGTCCAATTCGCAGTGCAAACTTGAATATCTCACATGGTATTATATCATGCTATCCTCAGTGCCATGGGGACTGCCAGCTCATTGTGTTTTTTAAAGTTTGCACATCTCTCAATTTGCTGTCAGTCCAGAGTCCTGGTGGCACTTCAGTCTTGCTGCTAATGTTTGAAATTGCTTAGCTTCCCTCCTAACAGTTCTGATCCCTACTGGGATCAGAAAGGAGATGGATGCGGAACAGAAAGGGCCAAAAATAAAGGAGGAACTGTTGGAGGTCACTAGTGAGTGAGCCAAAATCAAAAGCAAGAAAACTGAGGCCAAAAAGCCCAGCTGGTTCAGCAATCAGGTGGCAAAAGCTGTAGGTGACAATGGAGAAGCCTTCTGGAAGTACAAACATACTCAGAAGGAGGAGCATAGGATGGATTACTCTGCTAAATCAAGGGAAATAAGCAGAATGGTTAGGGTGGCAAAGGCTACAAGGGAAGTGCATCTAGCACAGGGGATAAAAACAGGAGAGAAGATCTTTTCCTGATGTATAAGGAAGAAGAAAAAAATTACTCATCAAAGTAATGTTGTTTCTTCTAATGGAGTCCCATTGTATTCTGACAAAATGCAGTTAGCCCCAGCACTTGAAATGCCCCGGAGAGGAAAGGATTCACTCTATGCAGAAGCATAGAACATTGAGCTCAAGCTCGGTTTTCAAACCTCTGTCTGTGATACTCCCCAGTGTAACCGTCAGATTCTTACGAGCAGACTAACTAACTTAGCACTATAATATGGAAATTGTTTGAAATATATAGCCAAAACGGAAAATATTTTTTGGGTCTAAAAGACTTAAGTTGAGAACCCAAGAAGAAAAAGGTAGTGACAATATTAAACTATCAAACACAAGAAAAAATAAACATAACAGCTACCCTCCCAAGAGGAAGGGTACTGTACAAGGTGTAACACTGTACCTGCCAGCCCACTTCCCAAAAGCTAGGTTCTGAGAGGGGAGGCGGGGGGGAGGTCAGAATACCGCAAGACTCCATTAGAAGAAACAACATTACTATGGTGAGCAATTTTTTCTTCAGACATGAAGTCTTGTTGTATTCTGACAAAATGCAGACTACCAGGCAGTTCCCCGTGGAGGAGGGAATGCAGAACCTACTTTGGGAACAGGCTCTGCAGTACTGCTGTGCCAAACCTAGCATCACTCCTAGCCTGGATGTCCAGGGAGTAATGCTTGGTGAATGTATATAATGTTTTCCAGGTGGCTGCTTTACAGATCTCTAACAAGATTGTATCTCTGGCTGCAGCTAGAGTAGCAGCTGTACCCCTAGTCGAGTAAGCCCTCGGGCCTGAAGGAGGTGTTCTACCCAATTTGTCATAGTAAAATTGTATACAGGAAACAATCCACCTGGCAATAGTTCTCTTAGTGGCAGGCTTACCTTTTCCAAGTTCACCATAAGAGAGGAACAATTGAAGACAGTTCTTCCTGTGGGCCTTTGCATGTTCCATGTACAGTAGTACCTAAGGGCCCTTTTAACATCCAAGCTGTGTAATCTTCTTTCTCCTGAAGAAGAATGGTAAGTGAAAAACACAGGGAGAGATATAGACTGGTTCAGATGAAAATCCAACACCACTTTGGGCAAGAACCTCCTGTTGGTTCTCAGGACGAATTTATCCCTATGGAAGGATATGAAGTCAGGTTCCACTGACAGGGCCTGCAACTCACTGATCCACCTGGCAGAAGTAATAGCTACCAGGAACACAGTTTTCCAGGTCAGGTATTTCAATTCGGCTGAAGCCAGAGGTTCAAAGGGTGGCTGCATAAGCTGGGCAATGCAGATATTGAGATCCCAAGGCAAAGTAGGTTCCTGAAAGGGACGGTTAATGTGAACCAGACCTTTGAAAAACTTCCTGAAAACAGGATAAGATGCCAGGGAAAAGCCCTTCCCTGCTGAAAGGAATGCAGAGACAGCTGCTAGATGAACCTTCAAAATGGCAGGCCTAAGACCTAGACTATTCAGATGAACCAGATAATCTAAGGTTGTGGAAATGTCAGCAGAATCGGGCACAATGCCTTTCTGAGAGCATCAAATACTGAACCTCTTCCATTTGGAACTGTAAGTTTTTCTAGTGGAAGGTTTCTTGGAGACCTTCAGAATATCCAGAACTCCCAAAGAGAGATGTAGTGCTGCATATTCTAACTCTTCAAAAGCCAGACCTTGAGACTGAGAGACTGGAGGCTGGGGTACCAGATCTGCCCCTGGAAGGAGGACAGGAGATTGTATCTCCTGGGAAGAGACAGGGGACGTGACACAGCCAAGGACAGCGGTAGAGGATACCAAGGTTGTCTGGCAGTATAGCGCAGTGGTCTAAGGCTCTGAACTGCAAATCTGGTGACATCCAGCAGACCAGATCTGGGTTTGAATCCCACAGCTTCCACTTGCATACTGTGTGACCCTGAGCAAGTCACTTAACCTCCTTGTGCTCCCAGGTCGCTCCTGTAAAAAAGCTTTCAGCTTAGTGTGCTATACCTGGTTAAACAACTAAATAATAATAAAAAAACAAAATCTGGAGCCACCAGTATCACTGTACAGGGTTGAGTTCTTATCTTGATCAGAACTCTGAACAGCAGAGGGAAAGGAGGGAAGGCATAGAGAAACCTGCTCTTCCAGTCCAGAATGAGAACATCCTGGGAAACTGTCCCCAGGACTGGAGCTCTGCAACAAAACAGAGGAAGTTGATGATTGTCTGGTGTTGCAAATAGATCCATCTCTGGAGTGCCCCACCTGGAGAAAATTAACTTCAGGATGTGAGGATTCAGGGACCATTCGTGACGTCCCTGTGAAATCCTGCTCAGGGCATCTGCTAACACATTGTCCTTTCCTGGAAGATGAACTGCTACCAGAGAAGTCTGAAGGGAATAGGCCAGAGAACAAAGCTTCATGGCCTCTGTGCACAAGGCTGTGGACCGAGTGCCTCCCTGCTTGTTGATGTAGCACATTGTGGTGGTGTTGTCTGTCCTGACTTGGACCACCTTGCCCTTGACTGAATCTGAGAAGGTCTGAAGGGCTAGAAAAACTGCCCTGAGTTCCAGGAGGTTGATATGAAGAAGAGACTCCTGTGGATACCAGATCCCCCGAGCTGTTAGGGTTCCCAGGTGGGCTCCCCAACCTAGAAGAGAAGCATCCGTAGTCAGAACTACTGATGGAACTTGAGGGAGAAATGGAACCCCTTGTCTGAGGTTGTCCTAGTCCAGCCACCACTGGAGAGCCTGGACCAGAGTCCGGGTCATTGGAATCAGTTTGGTGAGAGAGTCCCTTCTCTGTGACCAAAAGGACCTTAGATGGAACTGAATGTCCCTCATCTGAAATCTGGCTCCCTGTACCACGGCAGTGGAGGCTGCCATGTGGCCCAGGAGTTGGAGGAACTGTCTCACTGGAAGAGAAACCTGAGACCGAAAGGAGGAAGCAAGGTCTGCTAAGGTCTTCACCCTTGTCAGAGGAAGGAAAGCCTTTGCTTGGATAGTATCCAATTCTATCCCTATGAAGGTGAGAAGCTGTACTGGCTCCAGGACAGATTTTGGCAGATTGAGAAGAAACCCCAGAGAACTGAGCAAGTCTTGGGTGGTTTGCAGAGCTGACCTGACCTGGTCTGATGACTGCCCTACCAGTAGCCAGTCATCCAGATATGGAAAAATGGTGATACCCTGTCTTCTGAGGTAAGCCACCACTACTGCAAGGCACTTTGTGAACACCCTTGGAGCTGATGTTAGGCCAAAAGGCATGGTCCTGAAGTGATAATGGCCAGAAGGCAACTCAAACCTGAGGTATTTTCTGTGGGAGCACCTAATAGGGATATGGAAGTAGGCATCCTTGAGGTCCAGGGATGCTAGCTAATCCCCTGGCCTGGGAAGGATTATTTCCAGAGTTACCATTTTGAATTTGGGTTTTGATATGTGTTTGTTCAAATGCCTTAGATTCAGGATGGGTCACCACTCCTCTGTTTTCTTTGGGGTAAGGAAGTACCTGGAGTACAGGGCTTTTCCCCTGTGTTGAGTAGGAACCTTCTCTATGGCTCTGAGAGCCAGGAGAGAGGAAACCTCTGCTTCTAGGGCAAGAGTTTCTGAAATCGATGCAGGTGGCAAAGACCTGGCCCTCCTTTTGGGAACCTTTTGAAGCTGAGGGCTAGTCCTTGGCTTACTACTTCCAGGACCCACTTGTCTGAGGTAACAGACTTCCAGGCCTGAAAGAAGTAAGCCAGCCTGCCTCCTACTAGGATTGGGAAGTCGACCCGGGCTGACACCTCAAGGTGTCTACTTGGCAGGAACCTTAGACTGGGAGGAGGAAGCAGCCCTGCTCATCCCCCTTCTGCCCCTCCCTCGGAAAAAAACCCTCTGTGTGAAAGAAGAGGAGGCCTGGGCTTGGCAAAAAGGCCTGTAAGAGGGCCTGCCCCTGCCCCAGACTGCTGCTTTTGAGGAGTGGCTTGCCTTTCCTTGGCCTGTGCACTCCTGTAAGTGGTTCTATATTCATCCATTTTCTTCAAGTAATCCTCTGACTGTTCCCCAAACAGAGAGTTACCAACTACAGGAAAATCCATAGCCTTAGACTGGGTATCCTGTGATAGGCTAGTACATCTGAGCCAAGCATGCCTCCTGAGAGACACAGATGTAGCCAGGACTCCTGATGCCACATCATTGGAGTCCACAGCAGGGTGAAATTGTACTTTAGATGCCTCAATTCCATCTGCAGCCACCTCCTCCAGCTCTTTGGCTAGCTAGGGGGAGGTATTTTTTGCCAGTTCCAGAACAGTATCCCACCTGGACTTCTCGTACCTGGCTATGTAGGCCATATAGTTTGCCTGCCTGAGTCCCAAAGAGGATGCCAAGTATAGTTTCTTGGCCATGACATCAGCTTTTCTGAAGTCCTTGTCCGGGGGGGGTGTGAAGCCAAAGGAATGTTAGCCCTGTCACAGGCTGCAGCCTGTACTACCCCAACATGCAGAAACTTGAAGAATGGTCAGGGGTTTGGCAGTTGAAATTCAATGCAAAGAAGTGCAAGATAATGCATATGGGGCACAAAAACCCTGGCACAATATATCAGTTGGGGGGTGAGGATATAGCATGCACCAAGCAGGAAAGGGATCTTGGGGTTGTCATCTCTGATGACCTCAAGGTAGGGAAACAGTGTGACAAGGCAGCAGGTAAAGCAAATAGGATGCTGGGATGTATAGGCAGGGGCATTACCAGCAGGAAAAGGGAGGTCATAATTCCGCTATACAAGACACTAGTGAGGCCCCACCTGGAGTACAGTGTACAGTTCTGGAGTCCATTCCTACGTAAGGACATAGACAGGGTAGAGAAGGTTCAGAGGAGGGCAACAAAGATGGTGCATGCATTGCATCACAAGTCCTATGAAGACAGGTTGAAGGAACTGAACATGTACTCCCTGGAGGAGAGGAGGAGAGAGGGATATGATAGAGACATACAAGTATCTTACAGGGAGGAACAGGGTGCAGGAAAACACTATTTTAAGTGAAAAAAGATGTTCCAGGACTAGAGGCATGGGATGAAGTTGGAGGAGGACGATTCAGAAACATGAGAAAGAATTTCTTCACAGAATGGGTGGTGGACAAGTGGAACACCCTGCCAGAGGAAGTGGTGGGGCTGAAACAATCACGGGATTTAAGAATGCATGGGATAGACATAAAAGAATTCTGGAGGTCAGAGGTGAGTGCAACAGACTTCTAGGAAAACAAACTGAACTTACAAGCTCAAATGGGCAGACTGGGTGGGCCATAGGCCCTTATCTGCCGACACTGTCTATGTATCTATGTATGTATGGCTGCTATGAGAATAAAGGAACTCTGCAGCTGAGCCTGATAACATATACCTTCTGTCCATTCTTTTATCTACAGGAGGTAATGAGTTAGGAGTTTGTAAAATCTTTTGTGTCAGTTTCCCCAAGGACTTATGAAGAGGGATAGACAACCTTTTGGACTCTGGGATGTCTATCAACTCCACAAAATCAGACTCTTCTTCCTCCTCAGCAGCTTCAACCATAGGGAGCTGGAGGATTTTGGCCACCTTCTTGTAAACCAAGAAGTGTGAAGGGGACTCAGAAAGCCTGGGAGGGTAGGCAGTAGAGGGCTTGTCTAGGGAGATGTCCGATTCAGTGGGCACATCCAAACCCCCCTGGTCGTAATCATCATCTTCATCATCGGGATAATCTTCCTCTCCCTCCCTCTCCTCATAGAAAGCATGTGGATCGTAATCCGAAGGAGCCAGTTCCGACCGAACTGACCGCCTAACCGGCGGTGCTGGTTCGGACGGAACTGGACGAAGCGATTGGACAATACTAATTGCTTTGGCTATCTCATCCGCGGTTGGAGTGAGTGGTACTGGATCCGAACCGGCAGACTTTTGTTTCTTTTTCGACGGAACTGACCCCTCAGGGTTGGCTCTTCTTTTGCCCGAGGACATATCGCCTAGGTCAGTAGGCACCTCCTCGGGTTCAGCCGCAACCTAACTGGGCTGGCTATCCAGATCCACGGACTTCTCGGCTTCCCTTTCCTTCAACCTACTCAATCTCTTTTCTAGAGTGGTTTTGGGAAAGTTTTTACAAATTTGGCAGTCTGATTAGAGGTGGTCAAACCCCAGACAATAAGCACAGATGAGGTGGAGGTCGGCCTTGGCAAAGGCCTCCCCACACTTAGTACAATGTTGAAACCCAGTGGGACCGGTTTTCTTCTTGGGTTTCTCAGACATAACCAACCCACCAAAATTACCCTATAGCAGCTTTCAAGCCAGGTAATAACAACTGATCAGTAACAATTTGTGTCACGGGTTTTGAAAAAGAACCAGGAAAAGTCCCGGTTCTTTTGAAACCGATTGGTAACGGAACACCACTCTAATCCCAGAAAATATTAATTTAAAGATAGAAAAAAACACAAGGTCAGTTCCTAACTGGACCGACCAAAAAGAAACTGAAGAAACAAACAATTTCCACACAGTTTTTAAAATTAAACACAGTCACTACCTATCTACAACACTACCTGTACCGTACACAGAGGCTGGAAATCCGATAAACAATAAAAAGAATTGGTTTTAAACTGAATGCTTTACTTCTACCGAACCAAGCAGGGGGAAAATCTCTGGAGCAACTTCACTGTTAGGCAGAGTAAAGAATCTGACGGTTACACTGGGGAGTACCACAGACAGAGGTTTCAAAACCGAGCTCGAGCTCAACGTTCTATGCTTCTGCATAGAGTTAACCCTTTCTTCTCCAGGGCAGTTCAAGTGCTGGGGCTAACTGCATTTTGTCAGAATACAGCAAGACTTCATGTTATTTGAAAAGGAACACAAAGGATGAAAAGGACTGAAACAGGAAAGTGGTTTGACAGAGGGTAGTGAAAAGAAAGCAGAGGTACTTGACAAATAATTATGTTCAGTCTTCACTCGAGAGAAAGATGGACTAGTGTCACAAGGGAACGGGGGGATGGGATTGGGAGGGGGAAGTCATGGATGGCATCATTCAGGCTGATGGGGTACTTAAGAGATAAGTGCCCTGAAGGTGGACAAATCCCCAGGGCTAGATGGCATGCACCCAAGGCCTTATGGGAACTGGCGGAGGCTCTGGCAGATTCACTGGCAGACCTTTTTGGCAGACCTTTTTAACACCTCCCTGGAGCCAGGGATCATACCCCCTGGGATTGGAGAACTGCACATGTAATGCCTCTCCATAAAAATAGGCCGAAGGATGAACCAGGGAACTACAGCCTGGTCAGTCTGACCGCTATAGTGGGCAAGCTGATGGAGACCATCCTGAAAGAGAGATTGGTGAGCTTTCTAGAGGCTAGCGGGCTCCAGGACTTGAAGCAACATGGGTTTGTGTCACGGAGGTCCTGCCAGACTAACCTAATTCACTTCTTTGACTAGATCACCAGGACAATAGACAAGGGCCAAGCAGTTGATGTCCTCTGTCTGGACTTCAGCAAGGCCTTCGACTCTGTCTCTTACAGGAGACTGGTCAGGAAGTGAGAAGACCTGGGGAAGGGGAAAGGCTTGTTGGGTGGTTCAAGAGTTGGCTGCAGGACAGATGCCATAAGGTGGTAGTTGGAAGGGAATTCTCAGAAGCTTGGCCTGTGACCAGTGGGGTCCCACAGGACTCTGCTCGTTCCATTGTTCTAGACTATTTATTTATTTTCTTTTTGTATATATGTATGTAACCCCTAGGTGGTACTATCCCAAGGGCTACTACCCCTGCCTGCCTAACTACTAACAGGTTGAGCGGCCTAGGTCTAATGGCAAGTGCCTCCACCCAGAGGTCAGGGTTTGCAATAGTTAGACTAACTTGGTCACAGCCCTCTGGGACACTGAGACTCCCCTTTCTTCCCCACTAGTGGCCCACACAATATATCAGAATTACCTTCACAGTATACACTTACCCCCAGGACTGGTTCTGTCAGCAGGACTCTGGGGACTCCCTGTAAAACAAGATGATACAGTGCAAAGACCACAGTACAGTACTTTAACATAAACAAATACATCAGGCAGTGTAACTTTGCTGAAACAAACAGATCTGATTTATTTAGGAGGATATAACAAGGACAGGAGGAAATCAGGTTAATTAGTTTAAACGCATTAATAATCACAGTACTGTGCACATATTTCAGAATCCCAAATATCCCAAATGTCACTCTTCCTGGGTACCCAGGCCATAAGAGGCTAACCTATTTGGTGCAGCTGGTTGGGGCCCTGAAGATGGAAAATGCATGCACAATACCCAAACTGTAATCTGGAGACAGCTGGCTCAGTTCGTGAAGAAATAAAAAACACACAATTAGATGACACACTTGCAATTCGATAAACCGATGGCAGGGAGCTACCCGGCTTGCACTCACAGCCCAATACTGAAAACTGAATGAGAGGTAGGTTGTCCTGGATTGCCAGGAGGAACAGACCATGTGGGCAAGGTCCTTGTGACTGGACCCCAATGCAGTTTGGAGCAAATGGATGTAGTCTGGATTAAGCTGGGGTTTGCTTCCAGCTTCATGCACTCAATTCACTGTACAGGGGATTTGAAACGTGAGTCCCCACAAGCACTACACACATTTTTATGTAAAAGGAAAATACTATACCAGGCAGGCTGCTTCTCTATGCCGATCTCAATTACTGCACAATACCCGGGAGAACACACAGCAGATTCAGTTCCTGACAGACCCAGCGCGATTCAGCAATTTCTCTAGTCTTCTACAGGGTAAGCCTGGTTTCTACTCGTCAGATCTCCTTGATTCTCTTCACAGGTTGGATTCAGTCCGAACAAGCACTTGCACAAGCTGCAGACTGAAACTTGGGGCCTTACACGCGTTTCCCGACCAAAACTGCGCACCGAAGGAGCACAGGGTTCCTTCCCTCTTCACTGCCAGAGCTAAACTGAAACTCCAGTAGACAAAACCGGGCACTTTCTTTGAGTTCCTCCCAGTTGTTGGCTGGTTTGGCTGTCACTCACAATAAACTCCCCCTGTTGGTGGAAAAAGGCGCCGAGGTCAAAACTACATTTCCCAGAAGCATCTGCCATACAGTCCCATTGTGGCTGGCTCAAGAGGAGAGTCCAAACTCTGATTCTCCCAGAGCAGACTCCAGTTTAAAGGATCCCCACACTGATTGGTCCAATTCAGCAGTTCAGGACCAACACGAGGGAGACAGTCCTGGCTATAATAAAGCAGGTTAAAACAAACTTCACTTTCATTATCATTTTAATAGATTACAAGCAAACAATTACATCTTCTGAAAGAGCTCTCTGCCTATATAGTGACTGCAGAACGGAGAGATTTGCTCAGTGGCCCATATGGGGACTCGAGCAGGGAAACACACAGACCCCCCATTACAAACTAATTATGTCTGCCTTAAAAAGACAGTACCAGAGGCTCTAAAAGCACTCACAGATACGTAGCTTAAACGCCAAACACCATTCAGGCTTGAAACATTCAAGCAAGCTCCTGGAAGACTTTTGGGAACCCCCATTTGCAGGGGGGTTACACCCTTCCTGGCCTGGGAAAGCTTGACTTCCGCGTCAAGCAAGTACCCCGATAAGTTTCAATACACCCATATACATTTGCATCAGTATCACGTTAGGCTTATACATGTAATCATCAATCAATATATCGCTTTACCAGAAACACATTTCTGAAACTTGGCGGTACGTCACCCTTTACACAGTATTACACACACATTGTACTATAACTCAGGTTATTACCTCTTGTACATGAAACCTGAAGAAAAGGTGCCCTTCTCTATTAGCTACCTTAGGGCTGGACGGGGCAGGGTCACCATACCTAGAGGGCAACACAAGTAACTTGGAGTCAGCACTGATGTTCGGTTTAGGCAATGAGCTCGGGGACACATACACTCCTTTATGGACAACATTGAGAGGCAAGTCCACAGGCCTCCAAGGGGAATCATAACTGAGGTGCGCCACAGGCTTTACAGCTCGACCAGTCTTTCTAGGGGGAACTGTTTCAGTCTCTGCACTCTGAGCCTCATTTTCAGCATTGTCCTCACTTGTCAGGGGACTCTCCATTGGGGTAGAGAGGCTAGAACTCGGGGCACTTTCAGCTCCAGAAGTTACAATCTCTGAGTCCACAACACTTGGCTCACATGGAGAGCTTTTGGACACTGGCAGTGGACCATCAGGGCACTCAAAATACTCTTCTTGTTCTGGTGTATCACCAGTCTGTTCCAGTCCATCAATTTCTTCCCCTGAAAGCTCAAACAGTTCAGCCATACACAATGATTCCATATCATCTGACTTGATGCTTTGCACTTCACTTTCTGGGAGCATTGGCTCCAGGGACAAAGCTGGAGGCTTAGACAGTCCAGAAGGCCCAGCTTCCTCTCCAGCATTGACTAGGGGATTGCCCTGAAACAATTGACTCAGCTCGTAAGAAGGGTAGTATTCAAAACCACACTCACTTTCCTGTGACATGGACTGACAGTCACGTTCAACTGGGACTTGTAGAAGGGGACACTTTAACTCAGCTTCTGTAGGTGCAGACTTTCTTGATTTTTTCTTAGCAGCAGCTCTAGTCACTGGTCCAGAGGGGGCATTCTCTGGGGGCTCAGACTCAATCAAGATTTGTCCAATGGGCAGTTAATTATTTCTATGCATTGTTTTAACATCTTTTGAATTATTCTCAGGCCTTATTTTGTACACAGGCAGATCATCTACTTTTCCCACTACAATGTGAGGGAGATGGTGTCATCTGTCAGCAATCTTGTGTTTGCCATGCAGTCCCAGATTTCTTAGCAATACCCGATCTCCCTCCTGGAATTCCTGTGCTTTCACCTTTTTGTCATACCTTTCTTTGTTGGCCAGATTTCTTTTGGAACCCGTGGTTTGAGCTAGTTGGTACGCATGATTTAGCTGGGCCTTTAACTTTTGCACATACTGTAAATACTTGTCAGCTTGAACCCCATCAGGAGAGACCTCAAAACACACATCTACCAGCAGTCGAGCTTCTCTTTCAAACATCAGGTGGTAGGGGGAGAACCCAGTGGCATCACTTTTGGTGCAGTTATAGGCATGTACCAGGGTGCTAATTTGTTGGCTCCATCTAGGCTTGTCCTTTGCGTGGAGGGTGTCTAACATATCTAGCAAAGTGAGGTTGAAATGTTCAGGCTGTGGGTGCCCTTGGGGGTGGTATGGGGTGGTTCTGGACTTTTGCACTCCCCACAGAGAAAGCATCTGTTTGATCAGACGACTCTCAAAGTCTCTCCCTTGATCAGAATGGATTCTTTGTGGAGCCCCATAGTGAACAAAAATGTTTCCTACAAGTACTTTTGCCACAGTGGATGCTTTCTGGTCCTTGGTGGGGAAGGTTTGGGCATATCTCGTAAAATGGTCAGTGACCACTAGCACATTACTAATATTTCTTTGATCTGACTCCAGACTCAGAAAATCAATACAGACCAGCTCCATGGGTGCACTGGTGGTGATGTTAACAAGGGAGGCAGCCCTCTGGGGCAAAGCTTTCATCTGTAAGCAGCAACTACAAGTTCGAATGTGTTGCTCCACATCAGCCCCCATCTTGGGCCAATAGAATCTGGATCTCACCAAGTCAAGTGTTCGGTCTATACCAAGGTGCCCCATGTGGTTGTGCAAGGACCTCAGTACTGAGTCTCGAAAGGCAGTGGGCAGCACTAGTTGTTGTTTGTCTACTTGTCCCCTTCTGTCTACTGTTTCTCTGTATAACAGTCTATTGATCAGTTTCAACTTAGGACCTTCTTTGTATAACAATGCAGTTCTCAAATCAGTGGAGTGCAATTTAGACACTTC
Organism: Neoceratodus forsteri; assembly: GCA_016271365.2. Taxonomy (NCBI): domain Eukaryota; kingdom Metazoa; phylum Chordata; order Ceratodontiformes; family Ceratodontidae; genus Neoceratodus; species Neoceratodus forsteri. The sequence continues at coordinate 135,301,230 of CM028130.1, read as the reverse complement.
TTTTCCTGCATAGAGGGCTTCTAAAGCTGATTTGATCATGGGATCGCGGGATTGAGCCCGTCGAATACTGTCATTGTCCAGCTGAGGCAGTGCACCAATGTCTATTGCAGAAAAGTGGCAATAAGCAGCAGGTATGCAATTCTCAGAGGGTCCCAAACAATCCACCATACAGTCCACTGTGTCCATGGACATTTGTTCCTCCCTATCAAACATCTGGGAGAGTGCTCGAATATCAGATTCTGACAGTCTGACCCAATCATTCTGGGGAACAGGCCTCCGGGAGAGAGCATCAGCATCTATGTGGTTCAGGCCTGCTCTGTATTCAACAGCATAGTCATATGTAGATAATGCAGAAAGCCACCTATGGCCAGTGGCATCCAACTTAGCTGAAGTCTGCACATAGGTCAAAGGATTATTGTCAGTTTTTACTAGTATCTTAGCCCCATACAGGTATTCATGGAATTGGTCAACAATAGCCAACTTCAAAGCTAGGAACTGTAACTTATGTACAGGATAGTTCTTTTCGAATGGGGTCAGGCTTCTACTGGCAGAGGCCACTGGTCTCAGTCCATTCTCATGCTCTTGGTACAACACAGCCCCAAACCCTAGCAAGCTAGCATCAGTGTGCAGGACATAAGGTTTTCTTGGATCGGCATAGGCCAGCTCTGGAGCATGGGTAAGTTGATATATGAATTCATGAAAAGCAGTCTCACAATCAGGAGTCCAGGTGGCCCCAAATACTTCATTTGGATGAAAATACACTCTTTCAGTCCAGAGGGACGCTGACTTTTTGTATTTTTTGTGGGTTGGGGGATACCCTTGAGTAAGGTTAAGTAAAGGGCGGATCACTCTTGAATAGTCCTTGATGAAACGCCGATAATAACCACAGAATCCCAGGAATCTTTGCAGTTCTTTTAGATTTTTGGGCTGTGGTCAGGTGGTCAAGGCCTCAACTTTACTTGGGTCGGTCTCTATTCCCTCGGTGGATACTATGTGTCCCACATACTTTACTGATGTTTGAAAGAATTGACACTTATCAATGGACAGTTTAAAGCCAAAGTCTTCCAGTTGGTCCAATACCTTGAATAATCTGCTCTCATGTTCCTCCAGTGAGCTGCCAAACACAATAACATCATCTAGGTATATCAGGCACTCTAGTAAGTTCGTGTCCTCCACTGCACGCTCCATCAATCGTTGAAAAGTGGCTGGGGTGCCTGAAATCCCTTGAGGCATCCTCATGAATTCATAGAAGCCAAGCGGACAGATAAAGGCTGTTTTTTCACAGTCCTCTGGGGCCACCAGGATCTGGTAGTATCCACTGCGAAGATCCAGCACAGAGAACCACTTGCTACCATTCAGGCAGTCCAAAGCATCCTGGGTACGGGGCATTGTATACTGATCAGGGATAGTCCGCTGGTTCAAGGTGCGATAATCCACGCATATTCTTACTGTCCCATTCTTTTTTCTCACTACCACAATGGGGGAAGCATAGGGGCTTCTGGATTCTTGTATTACACCAGCAGCTAACATCTCTTGCAGGTGCCATCTCACATCATCTATGTTAGCAGGTGCCAGGCGTCGAGACCTCTCATGAAATGGTCTTTCATCATGCAGACGGATATGGTGCTCAGCTCCTTGCGTGCATCCTACATCCCATTCCTTTAAAGAAAACACCTGGTCTCTCTGGGCAAGCTTCTCACTGATCCCCACTTTCCATTCAGCTGGCAACGGGGAGTCACGGAAATCAAACAAGTCAAGCGTTATTCTGTCATGCTTCCCCGAACTCTTGCTGCTGGTAGCACTGCAGTGTCTGCACAATGCACATTAGCCAGGGTGCAACCTCCATTTACTCATATCTCTCTGTCAGACACATTATGAACTTAAACCATTACCCTTCTGGCATAAGCATGGGCTCTAGCAGGCAAAATACTAGGCTTGACCAGCAGTCCCTCCGGCAATTTTCCATCGCCTGCTGCATCCAACATTAATATTTTATTCTTAACATCCTTTCTGATAGGGACCTCTCCCTGTAAGGTACACTGGGCATTTGGGGCCAGGATCAGAGACTCAGGATCCTTCTTCCAGACAATTCCGACCAGTTCCTCTGGTTCTACTTTTTCAGCATCTCTCTGTGCCTCATAGGCCTTCTTAATTAAAGCTGGAATTCTTAAAGCTCTACTAGTCCTTGACCCCTGTTTTTCATAACACAACTGTGCCAGCCATCCAAACATATGAGCATTTGTTCCAATCAACAAAGGGACACCATCATACAGTCCAGTGGGGGGACACACTAAGGCTAGGGTCTCTACTTGTTCGGCCACTGCAGCCACAGAGGTGGGGAAAGACAGCCAAATTCGGTAATACCCAGAATAGGGGTAGGCCTTCTCACTTAACCCCCAAACATGCAGTCCTTCTAATGGTTGTAAGGGTACGTCTGACAAATGCTTCTGATATCAATTCTGGAACATAATTGTCACTTGGGAGCCACTGTCTAATACAGCTCTTGTAGACACCCCATTCACCTTTACAGTGGTCTCCATGGAGGGACCCACTATTCTGGACCACTCTGGAGAGGCGGTAGCGGGGGCCTGGGCAACTGACCTTGCCACAAAGGGACGCGAGTTAGCATCTTTGGGGCCCTCACTGGAATCATTTCATGCACCTCTTATCCACTGATTTGTTCTCCAAAGCTCTCCTTGTAGCCTATATGCAACTTTGTCTGTGTCTTTTGAGGACCAGCATTCTCTCTCCATGTGCCCATCCTTCCTACAGTAGCAAAACATACTTTCTGGAGTTTGAGCTGGCCGAGGCGCCACACTGGGAGCCAGGGCGGGGGTACTACTAACTGGAAACCTTGGGGCCATCTCTGTCTGCGGTGTGATAAGCATTTGGAGACACCTCGTCAGTTTCTCCACTTCCATGGTCAAGAAGTCAAGTTTGGAGCTGGTGTCCGCAGGAGATACATGGGCGGGTACCCCCACCCCCATAGCAGATGCAGTCGGATCAGGGTCGGGGCCTGTACTTGCAGGGGTGGTCTTCATAAAGAGACTGTTTTTTATTTCCCTAAGCTTTCTCAGTAGTTCACTCCACGGTGGGACATCTGTAACTGTCCCTCTCTGACTGGACCCCCCTTGGCTAACATGGGGACCTTGGATTGAGTCATGAGATTTCAATGATTCTGGGCCATCAGCATCTGACCCTACACCTGGAGCAGGGGAGGCAGCAGCTACAACTGCTTAGGGTTCTGACAAACCTTCCTCCTCCTCAACTTCCTGTACCTCCCTCATCAACACATGGAAAGGCAAGGGACTGGATTTCCTTTGATGCAGTTGCAATTTGAGTAACACCCGGCTGGAGTGCCGGGCAGAGCTGAGTATATGATCCAGCCTTACCTGGTCCACTTCACTAGAAGTCCAGCCCCCTTTCTGAAAAATGGTCTGTAAGATCCCCTATAATCGATCCATGTAGGCAGATAACAATTCCCCCGGCTGTTGTCTAACATCCTTAAGCTTCCATTTCAAGGCCTCAACACTAGCGGTGCCCCCAAACACATTTTCAAAGGCAATTGGGTACTCTTGAGCTTTGGCGTCAGGGTCAGAAACCCTCAGGGAGCGAAATGTACGTTGGGCGGGTCCCTGGAGGCTCTCCCCCAGGTGAGCCCTTTTTTCTGCCTCGGAGCATTGCCAGTCTTATACTGCAAGGGTAGCAGAGTCTATCCAGGTCTCCAGATCGACCTCCCCATTAGGAGTAGGGCAGATGCCAGAGAACACTTTGAGCTTGCGGTAGAAGTCCAACTGGATTGGGGAAACTATGACATGGGAGGGGGCTACTGGAGAGCTCTTGTGGGGAATTGGGGATGTACCTGGGGAATGAAGGGGCGTATGGTCACCTGAGAGGTCTAACACTTTTACCAGTTCCTGAGCAGTGTGCCCTTCAGAGGCTAGCAGTTTGAGTAATTTCTCTTTGAACCCATCTACACTAGGAGACCCACCCGGGGTGGCCGGACCACTATGTAAATGAATGACCCTCCATCCTGTTGGGGCACCTTCGGGCATCATGACAGGGGGTACCCTCTCGGGGTCCACTGGGGATTTACACGAGATCAGTACCATCATAGACTGCCCTAATAATTCAGTATCTTGTCCCTTTACTTCAACCTTGCCCATGCCCTTAATTTGTTCCACAGTGGATACAATGTCAGCATCACTGGTCTCTAAGGGACATCCAGCAACAGAATAGCCTTTTGGGGTCTAGCCCTTCAGTTTGCGCCACCTTACCATTTGCGCATCATCAGCGTATGAAGGTCATTTTTTAATCTGGGCGTGGTACTCCCTTCCATTTTTTCCCTCAAATCAAACATGTCAAGGTATTTTTCCTCACTTGACCACTAGAGGACGTTAATCCCAGCAGTGCCTCCAAGATGTAACCCCTAGGTGGTGCTATCTCAAGGGCTACTACCCCTGCCTGCCTAACTACTAACAGGTTGAGCAGCCTAGGTCTAATGGCGAGTACCTCCACCCAGAGGTCAGGGTTTGCAATAGTTAAACTAACTTGGTCACAGCCCTCTGGGACACTGAGATCCCCCTTTCTTCCCACTAGTGGCCCACACAATATATCAGAATTACCTTCACAGTGTACACTTACCCCCAGGACTGGTTCGGTCAGCGGGACTCTGGGGACTCCCTGTAAAACAAGATGATACAGTGCAAAGACCACAGTACAATACTTTAACATAAACGAATACATCAGGCAGTGTAACTTTGCTGAAACAAACAGATCTGATTTATTTAGGAGGATATAATAAGCACAGGGGGAAATCAGGTTAATTAGTTTAAATGCATTAATAATCACAGTACTGTGCACATATTTCAGAAATCCAAATGTCCCAAATGTCACTCTTACTGGGTACCCAGGCCATAAGAGGCTAGCCTATTTGGTGCAGCTGGTTGGGGCCCTGAAGATGGAAAATGCATGCACAGTACCCAAATTGTAATCCGGAGCTGGTTGGCTCTGTTCGTGAAGAAATAAAAAACACACAATTAGATGACACACTTGCAATTTGATAAACAGATGGCAGGGCGCTACCCTGCTTGCACTCACAGCCCAATACTGAAAACTGAATGAGAGGTAGTTTGTTCTGGATTGCCAGGAGGAACAGACCATGTGGGCAAGGTCCTTGTGACTGGACCACAGTGCAGTTTGGAGCAAATGAATGTAGTCTGGATTAAGCTGGGGTTTGTTTCCAGCTTCATGCATTCAATTCACTGTACAGGGGATTTGAAATGCAAGTCCCCACAAGCACTACACACATTTATATGTAAAAGGAAAATACTATACCAGGCAGGCTGCTTCTCTATCCCGATCTCAATTACTGCACAATACCCGGGAGAACACACAGCGAATTCAGTTCCTGACAGACCGGGCGTGATTCAGCAATTTCTCCAGTCTTCTACAGGATGAGCCTGGTTTCCACTCTTCAGATGTCCTTGATTCTCTTCACAGGTCGGATTCAGTCCAAACAGGCACTTGCACAAGCTGCAGACTGAAACTTGGGGCCTTACACGCGTTTCCCGACCAAAACTATGCACCAAAGGAGCACAGGGCTCCTTCCCTCTTCACTGCCAGAGCTAAACTGAAACTCCAGTAGACAAAACTGGGCACTTCCTTTGAGTTCCTCCTAGTTGTTGGCTGGTTTGGCTGTCACTCACAATAAACTCCCCCTGTTGGTGGAAAAAGGTGCAGAGGTCAATACTACATTTCCCAGAAGCATCTGCCATACAGTCCCATTGTGGCTGGCTCAAGAGGAGAGTCCAAATTCTGATTTGCCCAGAGCAGGCTCCGATTTAAAGGATCCCCACACTGATTGGTCCAATTCAGCAGTTCAGGACCAACATGAGGGAGACAGTCCTGGCTATAGGAAAGCAGGTTAAAACAAACTGCACTTTCATTATCATTTCAACAGGTTACAAGCAAACAATTATATCTTCTGAAAGAGCTCTCTCTGCCCTTATAGTGATTGCAGAACGAAGTGATTTGCTCAGAGGCCCATATGGGGACTCGAGCAGGGAAACACACAGACCCCCCATTTCAAACTAATTATGTCTGCAAGCAGACAGCTCTTAAAGAGACAGTACCAGAGGCTCTAAAAGCACTCACAGATATGTGGCTTAAATGCCAAACACCATTCAGGCTTAAAGCATTCAAGCAAGCTCCTGGAAGACTTTTGGGAACCCCCATTTGCAGTGGGGTTACATGTATATTATCTATTACTGCTTACAATAAACTATCTCTGTTAGCCTGCTGTCTTGATTCAATGCACTTAGCGCTACTCATTGTCATGTACTCTGCTTGTACCTGTATCTTCAATGTACTCTCCTGGGTCGTTCCTGAAAATAGGCATGTAACTTGTCTAGTGTACTTGCCTGGTCAGCAAAAGCTAAATAAATAAATAAATAAATAAATAAGTGACATCAGGGATAGGATCAAGGGTAATATATGCCTGTTCACGGACAACACGAAGCTCTGTGGGAGGGTGGACACAGAGGACGGCAGACAGGAACTCAGGGAAGACCTGGCTAGGCTAGGGAAGTGGTTTGGAATTCAGCAGGGAATTCGGCAACTGGGGTTCAGAGTTAGAAAGTGTAAAGTTATGCACAGGGGGGGTGAAAACCCAGGGACCAAATACTGGTTTGGTGGTAAGCAGGTAACCAGGTAAGAGGGTGTAATTATCATGCTTGACCTTGAAACACTTGACACACTGCAGAAAAGCTGCAGACAAAGCAGATCAGATGCAGGGCTGCATAGTCAGGGGAATTATCAGCAGGAAGGCAGAGGTCATTCTGCCACTGTACAGGTCTCTAGTGAGACTGTATAGTGTGCTATATCGGTGCCGTCATCTTAAGAAGGATACCAGCTTGCTGGAAATCATCCAGAGAAGGGCAAGCAAGTTGGTCCAGGGGCAGGGACAGCAAGGTAACACCTATGAGGAGAAGCTCAGGGGGATCAACATGTACTCTCTTGAGGACAGAAGGGAAAGGGGGGACTTGCCTGAGACCTTCAAGTAACTTGAAGGTATAACCGGGGTGTTCAAGTAGCTTAAAGGTATGAACAAGGTGAACATCGAAGGCCTTTTCAGCTTTAGTGGAAACAAGACCACTAGGGGTAACAGCCTAAAGCTGGTGTGTTTGTGTGTGTCGGGGGGAGGGGTTCAGGAGGGAGATGACAAGGCACTTTTTCACCAAGAGGGCGATAGCTAAGTGCAGTGAGTTGCTGGAGGAGGTGGTATGCCTAAAAACGGCGGACAGGTTCAAGAGTGGTTGGGATAGGGTGAGGGGGAAGCTGCAGGTAGAATGGGAAAGGGAGGGGGTGTGGCCAGCAGCTGAGCTGTGAGCAGCACTTCAACACAGCTCCACATCTAAGCACTATTATTTTGCTTATTTATGCAATTTAACTACCTCCGAATTACCTACTGCCATTCAGTACAGCTCCTACAATGGATTCTGCATTCAATACAACTTCTACAATGGATTCTGGGCATACTAAAATTATTCCCCTGTAAGAAATGGTTCGCATGAAGACGATGACCAGAAGAGATGGGGCCAAACCAAAAGAAGCAAGGTTGAGCCCAGACAAGGAGAATGCCTCTGTAGAGTCCCTCTCGCATCAACCCTCAAATGCAGCACTCTTAAAAGCTATACAGACAATAGACCAAAAAATGGATGATTTGACCTCAAGACTCACGGTTGTGGAGACGAAGATTACACAGGTGGAAGAGGCAGTGCAGGGAGCCAGCAAAGCAATGGAGAAAACATCGGCCATCACATTGGGCCTGGTGAAAGAAAATATCCTTCTGTGTTGATGGCTGGAGAATTTAGACAATGGGGTGCAGGCGTCCCACATACAGATCCTGGGTCTGCTGGAGGCAGAGGAGGGAGAAGACCTAGAAAGCTTCTAGGAATGCTGGCTTCCCGAGCACTTGCAGCTCGAATCGCCAATTTCCATTCAGCAGGGATACAGAGTTAACATGAGAGGTGCCCATCTACATGTGGACTCAGCCCACCCGTCAATACATACAATATTGGTAGCATCGAGCTCTATGAAGAAGAGGGATGGTGTTCTGCAAGTGGCGAGGAGACAGGGAACTACTCAGTGGCAATGCGCTCCTATTCACATCTTTCCTGACCTTAGCTACACCACCAGACAATGGCGTAAAGCTTTTGATGGGATCTGATCCAGGCTCCTACAACTTGGGGTGCACCATGTTCTACTGATGCTGGAGAGCCTCAAGGTGGTCTAACGGTAATAAAACTTATCACTTTTCAGACCCCGCAGATGCAGAAAAACTGCTGACAAAAATTGAAATGGACTGTGACACGAGAGGCCCTGAATCAGACTCTGAAGGAGAGGATGACACATGAACTGTTGAGCTAGCATTCAGTAAGTCGCCGTGTGGCAATGGTGTTTTACAGAAGCTTGGAACTTAAATATAAATAATAGATTGACTTTCCACTTAGTTGAAGTTAAGCTAATTGCACAAAATGTGTAGTGTGCTAATTACTTTTCGGTTTAAATGTGGGGAGACGAAGTTTGGCGTCTCTTATGACGCAGTTTACCTCTACACCATCTGCTACACTAATGTGAAAAGTATAATCCTACAAGATAGTTTTACTGCCTTCAGTCTGATACCATAGAGCTGTTCAAAAATTAAATGTCCTGCTTTTTCCTATTCTTTATTTTAGCCAAAATAGTGGTTAAGGGCAACCTGGGTACCTGTTATCTAATGTAAAGTACAAATGCGCTGCATTATATTACTTAATTTGGGAGAAGTGAGGTGAGGGGAAAGTGTTTCTGAAGTTTTTTTTATTGTGATCTATCTTTGATTATTGGGGATGTTTGACCTATTATAGGGGTGGCTGATATGATCATTTAACAATTAAAGAATTCCCCCACTCATGGCAGCAACCGCCCACGAATACTGATTACTGAATGTTATTGATGCAGTCCCCCATTTGATGTAACAAGTAAGGAGCGCTAATAATGCTGTATGATCAGATCTATTTTCATTTTATTGCACTGTCCTACGGGAGATGCTTTTACCTATTGGAATGTAAAATCAATAAATGTAAGTTAAAAAAAAGAATTGGCAAGGGAGGGGCAAAGGGGTATTTGGGAGGGGTCAAGGGGGAAATGGGGGGCAGTTCTCTCTGTAAACACAGTGGGAAATGCAGACTTGAGCAGACTTGCTAGACAAGGCCTTTATCTGCTGGCACATTCGTATGTTCATATGGTCCTAAATCCACTGTGTGGGTGGGTACTGCTTGAAATATCTGGTCAATTATTCACCACCAGACAGCAGTTGCTGTGCTGTGCGATTCCTGACACCAGTCTATTATGACAGAATAATCCCATGGGCAGGGAAGGGGGTATTATTAGGGAATTCTCTCACCTTCATCTTCCAGCTGAAGGTTTACATACTGCCAGTCTATTTTACTGAATCACTGTCCTCCACCACAACTGCAGAGGTATCATATCTCATAAAAACATGAGCAATGGAAACAAGAACAGGAAAAGGCAAATTGACTTGGCCAGCTGGCTCCATTTTTCTTGAATATTATTTTTCCACTAATCCACCTCCTCATTTTTATGTTTGCTTGCACGCATGTGTAAGAAACATAGTGCCAACATCGGAGATTTCGGAGGTGTGTCACCTCCTCCTCCAATTCAGTCAGTGTGCTGGCAGGCGCGGCCCCTGTAAGCCAATGCATGCTGGAGCTGTCTATGACAAGCTCCAAAATGCAGTGGCATACAGTTGAAAGGGGGAGCTACGCTTGAGTGAGCAGCGATAAGATATCGCCTGCTCATGCGCAACTCTCCCCACACACACGCACGCGCATGGTCTGCACCCCTGCCCCCCCATGCACTGTAGCAGGCGGGGTGCCCAATCCCGTCGGCTGTGCTGCGTTCCCCCCACCTCCCCAAAGCCTTCAAAATGCGCTGGGTGCCACCCAGCGTGTAATAACAATATAGCCGACGGGAGTACCCAATCCCGTTGGCTCCATCCTCCCCTCCCGAGTAGTAAGTGCCACGCTGGGAGTCCACCCCAGCGTGGCAATCGATCCTGGGCGATGGGGTGCCCAATCCCGTCGGCTGAGCGCCCCCCAGCCGTTCTTGTGCCATGCTGGGGCCCACCCCAGGCGTGGCAAGCGTCCCATATGCGTCCTTTTGTTGTTTTTACCTGGAAAGAAAAAATGGCCCAGCGTAGTCCTCCTGACCCCCTCACAACCCGCACCCACCACTGTGCCCTGCCTCCCACACCCCCTCACCCCATACTTACCTCTGGACCTCGGCGGCAGTCTTGGTGGACCGGGAACACGTCTGCACTCTTGAAAGCCGACCGTGAACTGAGGAAATGCAGTAAGCTGTATAATGGGCTAGATGGGGGTTTTCAACTTGTTGCATATCTCAGGAATTTTTTGAATTTTTGCAAATTTTTAACATGGGGTTTTGGGACCACTTCTCATGAATGATGTCACTGTCATGGCGTTATTCGGGCCCGAAGGGTGATTTACGCAGTCACTGCGCGGTCACTGCGCCAAAATCACCCTGCCGGGCCTGGATCTTGCCATGACTATGACCATCATTCATGAAGAATCTAACATACACATATTAATTATCAATAAAAATACTGTTTCTGGCGTCGTTTTGCAGTTCCTCATGAGCTCGTAAGTTTGCAGAATTTTCAATATTTTCACTCCAGATTTTCAACAGTGCCATTTTACCACACCTTCTTATGAGTATTACAGCTGTCATTTTTCACATCTCACCCAAAATGTGTTTCCGCCCATGTAGCGCACAATGGCGCAGTCGGTGTGCGAAATCAATGTATGGGACAAATTAAGAAAATCACAGTGACACTATTCATGAGCAGAGGTGTTAAAATGGCTATGTTGAACATTTGGTGAAAAGATTCCTAAAATGACTGTTTCTGGCCTGCATTGCGCGGTTCTACACTGCCTTTCGTGGAGTCGTGAATTTTCAATATTTTCCTCCAGATTTTCAACATTGTCATTTTACCATACCTTCTTATGAGTAGTACAGCTGCCATTTTCACATCTCACCCAAAGCGTGTTTCCACCCATATAGCGCACAATGGCGCGGTCGGTGTCTTGAGATCAATGTGCGGGACAAATTAAGAAAATCACAGAGACACTGTTCATGAGGTGAGGTGTTAAAATGGCTATGCTAGAAATTGGTGAAAAATTCCAAAAAATGACTGGTTTTACGGCGTCGTTATTGTAGATTCTAACACTGCTTTCTCGTAAGTTCGCGAATTTTCAATATTTTCACTCCAGATTTCCAACATTGCCATTTTGTCACACCTTCTTATGAGTAGTACAGCTGTCATTTTTCACATCTCACCCAAAATGTGTTTCCGCCCATGTAGCGCACAATGGTGCAGTCGGTGTGCGAAATCAATGTATGGGATAATTTAAGAAAATCACAGTGACATTGTTCATGAGCAGAGGTCTTAAAATGGCTATGTTGAAAATTTGGTGAAAAAATTCCTAAAAATGACTTTTACGAGCATGCATTGCACAGTTCCTATGCATGCTCGTAAGTTTGCAAATTTAATATTTTCACTCCAGATTTTCAACATTGCCATTTTATTAAACTTCCTTATGAACAGTACAGCTGCAATTTTTCATATATCGCCTAAAATGTGTTTTCGTACATGTAGCACACAATGGTGCTGTTGGTGTGCGAAAGCAATGTTTTGGACAGATTAAGAAAATCACAGTTACACTGTTCATGAGCAGAGGTCTTAAAATGGTTATGTTGAAAATTTGGTGACAAAAGTCCATAAAATGACTGTTACGAGTGAGCATTGCGCGGTTTCACGCACCCTCATTAGTTCATGACTTTGTAATATTTTCAGTCCAGATTTTCACCAGTGACATTTTTCCACACCGTTATGAACAGTACAGCTGTCATTTTCACAACATGGCTGAAGTGTGTTTTCACACTTTCAGCGCAGAGATGCGTGGTCGCTGTGGGAAATCATTGTTCGGCACAGATAAAGAAAATCACAGTGACACTGTTCATGATCGGAGGCACCAAAATGCTTGAGTTGACAATCTGCTGTAAAAATCCCCAACCTAATTATATTATGGGTGTGCGTTGCACAGTTTCTATGTACGCTCGTGACTTCACCATTTTTTAAATATTTTTACTGCAGATTTGCAACATTGCCATTTTTTACACCTCCCCATGAACAGTACAGCTGTCATTTTTTACATCCTGTTTGGAATGTTTTTGCACCTGTGGTGCTAAATGCCGTAGTCACTGTGCATAAGCAGCTTTTGGCTAACAAACTGATATTCCCCCTGTTCATGAGGTGGGGGTCACAAAACAAACAAGTTGAAAATTTGGAGTGAAAATACCAACGAATGCCTGGTATTAGGGTTTTCCAACATAGCCTAACCCTGTAGAGAATGACAGGCATGCGGGGTGTGACTTGGATTCTTGCCTGTGATGCTCATACCATTCCACACCCTGCAGTCAGTGAGAGGCATCAAGGTATGCCTTGGACTCTTCAGCCCCAAACTTCACCCCATTCTCCTATATTGCATCCATCTCACCATATTTCCTAATGGAATGGGGTGCGCATAAAGGCCAAAGACCACAAGGAACACCGTGACACTTGTCAGTGTCTGCAGGGTGGGGTGTGGTGAAATGGCGTGGCCGTTATGCCTGATGACCCAAATGCACACCCCAATGCTTGTCACTCTCTGCAGGGTGGTGGTGGGGTTGGCTTCAGTTCAATACTTCACTGCCATTCCTATTACGCAGCTCTGTAACTTCTACACTGCCAATGCCAGCAAGCAAACATTAGGCATTGACAAATGCTTGCTCTCCCTGTCCCCATCCGGATTGTAGGAGTGGGCTCAGCTGCATCCTTCTTTCCAGTAGGAGGGTGGGTAAGTGTTAGCTGATGTCAGCTTCTCCTCATCCCTCATCTGGATGATAAGAGTTGACACAGCTGCACCTCTTAGGAGTGCGGATAAGCAGCAGCTGATCCTAGCTTCTCCCTCTCACCAACCAGATGATGACAGTGGGCAAAACTGCACCTTTCTCTCAGTTAGGAGTGCAGGTAATTGGTAGCTGATGTCAGCTTCTCCCTGTCCTTCTGTAACCCCCCGTGCCCCCATCTAGGGGCATAAACTTTCTTTCACAGATATTCCAGGGCAACAGAGAAGGGGCACCCTCAAGCGCTAACGTCGAGACAAATTGCACCTCCAAATTAAGGCAGGGAAATAATATCCTACCTTTCAGATGTCTTCAATACACGTGCACTCTACCTTCTCCCTCAGTATTTGATTTTCTCCTCCCTGAAGGCTGCACACTGGACCAGGACCTCCGCTGTACCTCTGTTGTCTCAGGAGCCCCTACGGTCCCCCCCAGGCAGGACGAATACTGCAACTGGAATGCAACTCATGAAAAATTAAGCAAACTGAACACCCTGTCACCCCTGGCGAACCTCTAACTCCTCCCTCCAGTCGGGATGAGTGCCTCAGGAGTGGAGGATGGTCCACATCGTGCCTATCCACAAAGGTGGCTTACGAGAGGAGCTGGGAAACTACAGGCCAGTAAGCCTGACGTCGGTGGTAGGCAAAGTGATGGAGGTCATTCTAAAGGAGAGGCTGGTGGGGTTTCTGGAGGCAAGGAGCTTCCTGGATGATCACCAGCATGGCTTTGTTCAGGGCAAATCATGTCACACCAACCTTGTGGAGTTCTACGACTGGGTGACGAGAGCATGGGCCAGGGCAAGCTGGTGGACGTCCTCTTTCTCGACTTCAGCAAGGCGTTTGACTCGGTGCCACATCTTTGGCTGCTAGAGAAGCTGAGGGGCATGGGGTGGGGGAGTGGATGATCAGGTGGATAAGGAACTGGCTAGGGGGGTGTTTCCAGAAGGCAGTAGTCGGGGGGGGGGGAGGTTTTATCTTCCAGGAGGGTCAATAGCGGGGTCCCTCAGGGATCGGTGCTGGGGTCTCTCCTGTTTAATGCTTATATCTCAGATATCAGAGATGGTATCAGGAGCGAGATGAGCCTCTTTGCTGATGAATCCAAGCTGGGGGTGGTGGTGGATGGGGAGGAGGATAGGTTAGCCCTACAGGGGGACCTGGTGACTCTGGAGGGGTGGTCACACACCTGGAAGCTAAGATTTAACACTGAGAAGTGCAGGGTTCTCCACCTGGGGGCCAGAAACCCAGCTCATGTGTACACCTTGAGAGGGATGATGCTGCAGGCTTCAGGTGGGAAGAGGGATCTCGGCGTGGTAGTGGATATCAAAATGAACAGCTCAGAGCAGCGTAGAAGGACTATGGCAAGAGAGAACAAAATGCTGGGGTGCATAGCAGGGAGATAACTTCAAGAAGCTGGGAGGTGTTTCTGTCGCTATACAACTGCCTGGTAAGACCGCGCCTTGAATGCTGCATCCAGTTTTGGCATCCATACTTAAAAAGGGATGTTGCACTCCTGGAGAGGGTCCAGAAGAGGGTGACCAGGATGATATGGTGTCTGGGGGGAAAGGTCCTATGGGGAGAGACTTGAGGAGCTCAACCTGTACTCCCTGGAGGAAAGGAGGGACAGAGAGGACATGATTGAGGTCCTCAAATATCTTAAGGGGATCAACAGGGCAAGCCAGGATAGGGTGTTCCAGTTGAAAGTGGAAGGATCCACTAGGGGGCACCCTATAAGGCTGATAGGTGGGAGACTCAGGGGAGATGAGGAGGTACTACGTCACTGAAAGGGTGGTGGAACCCTGGAGCATGCTACCAGTGGAACTGGTGGCTGTGAATACTGTGGAGGGATTCAAGAGGGGCTGGGACAGGTATAGGGGGAGGGTGCATCTAAACAGGGGTCAGCATTGGGGAATGGTCAGACAGGGGAGGGAGGACTTGAGAGGAGGAGGGAGGGCACAAAATGGTGCCCTAAATGGACACTGATCCCTGAGCAGACTTGATAGACCATAGGGCCTACTCTGCTGGCTTCTTAGTATGTTAGTATAAAAGGAAAAGGAAGGATTTCATTTCATTGGCTTCCCCTCAGTTTAAATAAGGCAATACTGTATAACCACTATTTCCTCCCCAAACTGGCTTTTATTCTGCACCTGTACTGCAAATGATTTCCAGCAATACAGGGGTCACATACTTCATTTTAAATAGATAAAGCAGCTCCATGGGGATAATTAACTTTTTTACAAATACTGGCAGGACAATCTAAGGCAGCAGAAAATGATGGATAAAAGGCAGTCACAAGCAAGGATTTCTTTCTCTCTCTCTCTCTCGCGCGGATGATTTACCTGAGACTTGCTCGAACTCAGATCCCTTCAATCTCTTGGCTTCTTTGGATCTGGTAAACCAACACTTTGCTTCTCCTTCCTCACCTGGGTCACTCACTCTCTCTCTCTCTCTCTCTCTCTGGCACTGGCTGTCGCCCCAGACTCCGGCGCGGGAAAGTGAGCTGCCTCCCCCACCTGGACCCCTGACGCTGGCCCAAGCCACAGTGTCTCCAGGAATTTTAATGATGACCCAGGCCCCCGACCCTCTTACAATGGTTGACACTATACCTGGTGCTATTTCAAAACCTGCCACCTCACTTGGCTCTGCGTCAGCACCATGCCTTCTCACAGGTGGTCCAACTTGCTTCAGATTCCACTGGTCATCGCCTTCGGGGGTCCCTGCCAGGCCCACATCCCCAATTACACCACCTGGGCTTGAATTAGGCTCCAGCATGGGACTACCTTCCAAGGCCTGCCATTACAGCCTGTGACCCGCCTGGCCCTAAACGTACGAGTGCCCCAGGACCTGCCCCTCCAAAGCAGGCCCCATGATTGGGTGAAAGGCCCCCCGGCTCCCTCTACACTGGACTGGAAGGAAAAGTATGCCTCTTTGTAGGTGATACAAAGATCTGCAACAGGATTGATACACAAGGAGGCGTGGAATGGATGAGAAGGGACTTGGCAAGGTTGGAGGAATGGTCAGAAGTATGGCAGCTTGGATTCAATGCAAAGAAGTGCAAAATAATGCACCTGGGAAACAAAAACCCAGGGAAGATTACACAATGGGGGGTAGTAACAACAACAAAAATGGAAGGGACCTGGGATAATCATATCCGATGACCTTAAGGTTGGCAAGCAATGTGAGAAGGCGGTAGGGAGGGCTGGGGGGATACTGGGATGAATAGGGAGAGGTATCACCAGCAGAAAACAGGAAGTTGTTATCCCTCTGTACAGACAATTGGTGAGACCACATCTGGAGTACTGCATCCAGTTCTGGAGACCCAGTCTCCACTAGGACATAGACAGGATGGAGGCAGTCCAGAGGAGGGCAACTAAAATGGTGTAGGGTCTGCAAGAGAAGCCTTACAAGGAGAGACAAAGGAGCTTAACATGTATACCCTTGAGGAAAGGAGGGAGAAGGGGGACATGATAGAAACTTTTAAGTACCTCAGTGGAATCAACAAAGTCCAAGAGAGTAGCATCTTTCAGAAAAAGAGATGTGCAAGAACAAGGGTACACAATTTGAAGAGGGGGTGGGGCAACTCAGGGGCAATGTGAGGAAGTATTTTTTCGCAGAGAGGGTGGTGGATGCATGGAACAGCCTTCCTGAGGAGGTTGTGGGGTCTAAAACTGTAGGAGAATTCAAGAATGCATGGGACAGACATAAGGCAATTCTTGTGGTGGGTAGGAAGAAACAGGCTGTTGGTTAACTAGGATCTGCAGCTTACCCTGTAGGTAGGGAAATGGGCAGACTAGGTGGGCCAAGTGGTCCTTATCTGCCATCAAAGTCTATGTTTCTTTTTCTACACCTCCAGGTCGACCTGCCACACTGGGTGCGAGGGGAGCCATTGCCACTGTCTCCCCTCCTGGGAGGGCCCTGCCACTGCCCTCCCAGTCCTGGTAACCTGGTGGACACCTGTTTGTTGTCTCTATGGGCTCCTACACATTCCTGACCTAACAAAGTCATCTACTGTCTCTGCCCCCAACAACACAGGACCTGGCTGCCTTCCCCCATGGAGCTCCATACCCCCACTCCTCGCCGACCACGATGCATGAAAAAGTCGCCCTGACTGTACGCTTTTTTGGGGGGGGTTCTCCGCTGGCCCTCCTGGACTGCCGAGCTCCCTTACTTGCCCACCTCATGTGCTCCTAACTCTGCGCTTCCAGCCTCCCCCCTCCAGCCCCAGGCCTAATGCTTCCTGTCTGTTCCCTTATATACTCCCTAAACCTACTCTCTACTGCCACCTTGAGGCATCCAGCAGTCAATTTCCCCCACAGCCCTAACCCATCCCCTAGCTCGGGGAGCGGGGGTGGGGGGGGGAGGGATGCCTAAGATGGGAATATAAGCCCCTTTTTTAAGAGGGGCTTACACTTCAAACAGATGATTAGAGTTGGCTCAGCTGCACCTTTCCTTTAGTTAGGAGTACAGATAAGTGGTAGTTAATGTCAGCTTATCCCTGTCGCAATCTGGATGATGACAGTTGGCATAGCTACACCCTTCCTTCAGGTAGGAGTGTGAATGAGGGGTAGGTGATGCCAGCTTCTCCCCAGTGTCCCATTCAAATGATGAGAGTTGGTACAGCTGCACTCCTGTTTCTGTCATGAGGGTGGGTAAGCAATAGCTGCTGCCAGCTGATTTGACCGCCAGTGGGTATGTGAATGCCTGGTGACCTTTACCCACCTCTCTGGTAGCTGAGCACCTCACCACCATAATGTATTTAGCTGCAGCCAAGGAGTCTGGGGCTTAAATGTGAACCTCGGTCAACAAAATAGCAGTGCAGTGCACTACCAAAATACCAATGGGCTCTGCCCCAGCCCAAACTCAACCCCAACCCAGCCTTCATTCAACCCCAGCCCCAACCCTGGCCTGCCCCAGCTCAGCCCCAACCCCGATCCATGCCTGCTCCAACCCCAACCCCAACCCCAGCCCACCCAAACTCAAACCCATCCCCAACCCCAGCACAGCCTAATCCAAGCCATCTCAACCCCGGCCTGGCCTTAACCCATCTCCAAACCCAACCTTGGCCTTACCAGTCCCCACCACAGCACAGCCTTAACCCAGCCCATCCCCAACCCAGGCCTGCCCAGCATCAACCCCAGCCCAGCCTTAACCCAGCCCCAACCCCAGCCCTAGCCCAGCCCCATCCCTAACCCCAGCCCAGACTTAATCCATCCCCAACCCTGGCCTCTCAGCCCCACCACAGCCCAGCCTTAACACAACCCAACTCAACCCTGGCTCAACCTTAAACCAACCCTAACCCTGGCCTTCACCAGCTCCAGCCCTAACCCTGACATTCTCCAGCCCCCACCCTGGTCCAGCCCTAACCCAGCCCATCTCCAGCCCTGACCTGCCTCAGTCCCAACCCTGCCCTGCCCCCAATCAGCCCCAACCCCAACCCTGGCCTGCTCCAACCCCAACCGTGGCCCATCCTTAGCCTTAACCCTGGCCCAGCTGAACCCAGCCCCAACCCAACCAAAGCCCAGCCTTAACCCAGCCCAACTCAACCCTGGCCCAGCCTAAACCCATCCCCATCCCCAACCGGCATGGGATCATAATGTTGTGGAGAAAACCACGTATACATAGAAGAGCACAGACACAATGGCATGCTCTCTAACAGTGTTGGGACAAAATCCCCCCCAAACAACAAGAGCGCATGCATTTTGACTGTCTTTCTTCTTGCACGGAGCTTGGCCCCCCAGCACCCCCCCGGACTAATTATAATCAACTCCAGGGGGTCATGCACTTCAGGGAAAGGGCAATACTGCGCTATACTGCCTTTGGGAGCTGCAAACCTGGAGACCTGGGTTTGAATCCCATAGCCCCCACTTGCATAATGTGTGACTCTGAGCAAGTCACTTAACTTCCTTGTGCCCCCATGTCACACCTGTAAACAAGTTTTCAGCTTAGTGTGTCTGTCCTGGTTAAAAAAAAAAAAAAAAAAAAAAATCAGAGCTGGGAAAAATCTTTTTTTTAAAATGCATTACAGTGGGACCTAGGGAGAACCAAACTGCAGCCCCTGGTCCCCTGATGCTGCTGGAGGGAGGTGCTCTAGCTACTTCACCACGGGAGTAGCTCAGCCAAGCACTGCCCCAGCAGCATCATTCATGTTTCATCAGACTAGCATACAACGACAGGGACAGCGGTTCTTACCGCACGCTGTAAGAACCCCTGTAGCTGTAGAGCCATTCACGCATCTTACAGTGCATTATTGCATGCACAGTTTTGTCCACACTGTAGTGACCAATACCACCCCAACCCTGGTCTTCCCCAGCCCCCACCCTAGCCCAGTCTTAATCTCGCCCATCCTCGACCTTGACTGCCTCAGCCCCAACCCTGGCCTGCCCTGGCCCCCCCACCCAGCCCAGTCTTAACTAATTCCATTGCCTTAACTCAGCCCCAAATCCAACCCTGGCCCCAATCTAACCAAGCCCATCCCAACCCCAGCCCAACTCAACCTGGCCCAACTCAACTCATCCCCAAACTTGGCCCACCCTTTGCCCCAGCCCAGGCCCAGCCATAACCCAGCCCTAACCCCATCCCAGCCAAACCCAGCCCCAACCCTATTCCCAGCCCATCCTTAACCCATCCCAAACTCTGGCCTTCCCCAGCCCCACCCCGGCTCAGCCTTAACCCATCCCGTCCCAAATCCTGGCGTGCCTCAGCCCCAACCTTGGCCTGCCTCAGCCCCAACCCTGGCCTGCCCTAGCCTCAATCCCAGCCCAGGCTTAGCTAAACCCTGGCCCAGCCATAACCCAGCCCCAACCCCAACCCTGGCCTTCCCCAGACCCCATCCCACCCCAGCCTAAACCCAGACCATCCCAAAACCCGGCCTGCCTCAGCCCCAACCTTGGCCTGTCCCAGCCCCAACCCCTGCCCAACTTTAACCAGACCCAATCTGAACCCCAGCCTGCCCCATCCCAAAACCCAGCCCAGCACCAATCCTGGCTTGCCCCAGTCTTAACTCCAACCTTAGGTCAGTCTTAACCTAACCTATCCCCAACCCTGGACTGCCCCAGCTCCAACCCCAATGCTGGCCCAGCCTTAGCCCAGCTTCAACCCAAACCCTGGTCCAGCCTAAACCAGCCCCATCCCCAACCCTAGCCCAGCCTTAACCCAACCCAACAACTGGCCCAGCCTTAACCCGTCCCCAACCCCGCGCCACCCTTAGCTCCAAGCCCGACCCAGCCTTAACCCAGCCCCAACCCCAGCCTCAGCTCAACCTAACCCAGCCCCATCCCAAACCCCAGTCTGGCCTTAACCCAACCCAACTCAATCCAGGCCCAGATTTAGCCAGCCCTAAACCATGGCCCACCCTGAGCCCCTACCCCAGGCAAGCCTTAACCCAGCCCAAACCCCAACCTCAGCCCACTCTAATCTAGCTCCATCCCCAACAACAGCCTAGTCTTAACTCCAACCCAACTCAACTCCTGGGCCCAACCTTAACCCATCCCCAACCCCAGCCCTGACCTTCCCCAGTGCCAACCCTAACCCTGGTGTTCCCCAGATCCCACCTGGCCCAGCCTTAGCCCAGCCCATGTCTAACTCTGGCCTGCCTAAGCCCCAAGCCCACCCTGCTCCATATCAGCCCCAACTCAAACCCGGCCTGCCCCAACCCCAACTGCAGCCCACCCTTAGCCCCAGCCACGGGCCGACCTTTACCTGGCCCCAATCTCAACCCCAACCATTTCCAAGCTTAACCCAGCCCCATCTCCAACAGCAGTCCAGCCTTAACTCAACCCCAGACTAGCTTGAACCCATCCCCAACCCTGGCCTTCCCCAGCCCCCACCCTAGCCCAGCCTTAACTCAACCTATCCCCATCCCTGTCTCAACCCAAACCCCAATCTCAGCTCAGCCTTAACCCAACTCTGGCCCAGCCTTAACCCAGCCCCAACCACAACACTGACCCAACCTAACCCAGCCCATCCTCAACCCCAGCCCAGCCTTAACTCAGCCCCAACCCCAACCCTGGCCTTCCCTAGCCCTCATCCAGGCCCAGCCTTAACCCAGCCACAACCCCAACCCTGGCTTTCCCTAGCCCCTACCCTGACCCAACCTTAACCCAGTCCATCCCCAACTCTGACCTGCCTCAGCCCCAATCCCAGCCTGCTCCAACCTCAACCCTGGCCCAGCCTTAATCCATCTCCAACCTCAACCTCGGCCTACCATTAGCCCCCAACCCTGGCCCAGCCTTATCCCTGCTCCAACCCTGGCCCAACCTAAACCAGCACCAACCACAGCCCTGCCTTAACTGAACCCAACTCAACCCTGTTCCAGCCTTAACCCACGCCAAACCCTGACCTTCCCTAGCCCCCACCCCTGCCCAGCCTAATCCATCCCTCACCCCATCCTCAGCACACCTTTAGCCCCAACTCTGGTCCAGCCTTAACCCTGCCCAAACCTCAGCCCAGCTTAACCTAGCCCCAACCCTGACCCCAGCCCTGCCTTAACCGAACCCAATTCAACCCTGGTCCAGCCTTAATCCATCCCCAACCCTGACCTTCCCTTACCACCAGCCCAGCCCAGCCTTAACCCAGCCCATCCCCAATCCTGGCCTGCCTCAGCCCCAACCCTGGCCTGCCCCAACCTAAATCCCAGCCCAGGCTTAACTCAACCCCAGCCCAGCCTTAACCCAGCCCCAACTCAGCGCTGGCCAAGCCTAACCCAGCCCCATCCCCAAATCCAGCCTAGCCTTAACAGAACCCATCTCAACCCCGGGCCAGCCTTAACTCATCCCAACTCCAACCCTGGCCTGCCCCAGACCCCACCCAGCCCAGCCTAAACCCAGTCCATCCTCAACCCTGGCCTGCCTCAGCCCCAACCCTGGCCTACACCAGCCCCATCCCCAGCCCAATCTTAACCCAGCCCCAACTGGAATCACAGACTGCCCCATCCCCAAACCCAGCCCAGCCTTAACCCAGCCCAGCCCCAACCCTGGCCTGTCCCAGCCTTAACTCCAACACTGAACCAGCCTTACCCTAGTCTATCCTCAACCCTGGACTTCCCCAGCACCAACCCCATCCCTGACCCACCCTTATCCCCAAACCTGGCCCTGGATTAACCCAGCCTCAACTCCAACCCCAGCCCAGTCTAACACAGCCCCATTCCCAACCCCTGCCTGGCCTTAACCAACTCAACTCAACCCCGGCCCAGCCTTCACCCAGCCCCAACCCCAATCCTGACCTTCCCTAGCCCCCACCCAGGCCCAGCCTTAACCCAGCCCCAACTCCAACCCTGGCCTTTCCTAGCCGCCACCCCGGCCCAGCCTTAACCCAGTCCATCCTCATCCCCAACCTCAGCCTTAACCCATCCCAACTGCAGCCCACCTTTAGCCCCAACCCTGGCCCAGCCTTAACCCTGTCCCAACCCCACCCCACCCCTGGCCCAGCCTAACCCAGCCCCAACCCTAGACCTGCCTTAACTGAACCCAACTCAACCCCGTTCCAGCCTTAAACCATCCCCAACCCTGACTTTCCCTAGCCCCCATCCTGGCCTAACCCATCCCCAACCCCAACCTCAGCACATCTTTAGACCCAACCCAGGCCCAGCCTTAACCCTGCCCAAACCCTGGCCCAGTGTAACCTAGCTCCAACCCCAACCCCGACCCTGGCCCTGCCTTAACCAAACCCAACTTAACCCTGGTCCAGCTTTAACCCATCCCCAACCCTGACCTCCCCTAGCCCCCAGCCTGGCCCAGCCTTAACCCAGCCCATCCCCAATCCTGGCTTGCCTCAGCCCCAACCGTGGCCTGCCTCAGTCTAAAGCCCAGCCCAAGCTTAACTCAACCCCAGCCCAGCCTTAACCCAGCCCCAACCCCAACGCCGGCCAAGCCCAACCCAGCCCCATCCCCAAACCCAGCCCAGCCCCAACTCTGGGCTGCCCCAGTCTTAACTCCAACACTGGACCAGCCTTGCCTTAGCCTCTCCTCAACCCTGGACTTTCCCAGCTCCAACCCCATCCCTGGCTCACCCTTATCCCCACACCTGGCCCAGGATTAACCCAGCCTCAACCCTAACCCCAGCCCAGTCTAACACAGCCCCATTCCCAACCCCAGCCCAGCCTTAACCCAACCAAACTCAACCCCGGACCAGTCTTAACCTGTCTCCAACCCAACTCAAGCCCGGCTCAGCCTTAACCCAGGCCCCCACCTGAACCCTGGGCCAGCCTAACGAAGCCCCATCCCCAACTCAGCCTTAACCCAACACAAATCAACCACTTTCTTTATTAAGATACCCACAAAATTGTGGAATGTAATTCCATACAGTGTTTCAAGACCAGTTTAAAACAGTGGCTCTCTTCTCAAGTATGAATGTATTGTTATCTGCTTTGTATGTATAGCACTTGCTCTTTATGTGGATAGAGTTGCCTGCTCTGAGAATTGTGTTTAAATTTTTTCTTCTGTTTTTTTATGTATGACTTGTCACCTGTAAAAATGGGTAGTTCTTGCTCATCTAGTTTACAAGTGTAAAAAATAAAAATTAAAATGAAATGAAAAACCCTGGCTCAACCATAACCCATCCCCAACCCCAACCATGGCCAACCCTTAGCCCCAACCCCGACCCAGCCGTAACCCAACCTCAACCACAGCCCTGACCCATCCTAACCCAGCCCCAGCCCCATCTCTAACCCCAGCCTAGCCTTAACCCTACTAAACTCAACCCCAGCCCAGCCTTAACCCATCCCTAACCCCAACCATGGCCCACCCTTAGCCCCAACCCCGGCCTAGCCTGAACCCAACCTCAACCCCAGCCATGGCCCATCCTGATCTAGCCCCATCCCCAACCCCAGCCCAGGCTTAACCCTACCAAACTCAACCCCGGCCCAGCCTTAACCCATCCCCAACCCCAACTCTGGCCTTCCCCAATCCCCACCCTTGCCCAGCCTTAACCCACACCATCCCCAACCCTGGCCTGCCTCATCCCCAGCCCTGCTCTGCCCAGATCAGTCCCAACCCCAATCTCGGCCTGCCCCAATCCCAACCCCAGCCAACCCTTAGCCAAACCCCAACTCGAACCCCTGCCCAGCCTAACCCAGCCTCATCCCCAACCGAGCCTTAGCCCAACCCAACTCATCCCTGGCCCAGTCTTTTTTTTTTTTACCACCAGGGCAATCCCCAAGGTATCCCCTCTCCTAGTTTCATTTTTGCTTGTAGGGCCGGAGTTTTTACATTTTTCCCCGATTTTCTCTCTCAATCCCAGCCCCCTAGGATGCCGGTGCTTAGGACAGACATCCAGAGGCTGACGTGGCGAGTGCGTCATCCTCTCATCACGCGTCTGACGTCCCCCTTCCCCGACTCCAGTATATCGGAACCGCCAATCCTTCAAGGGCGGTGCTTCCACAGAACTCTCACGGGGGTGTCAGACGCTACTGCATCCCTGGTATCCAACCCCTGAGGGAGGAGAGCATCCACTGCTTGATCCTCCCTCCCCCTGCCGAGACTCGGCAACCCGAGTCTGTTCCTGAACCTGGGTTGCTGGCATAGCATGAGGTGTGGCGTCCAGCGCCTCTAGCCCAGCCTTAACACAGCCCAAACTCCAACCTCAGCAAAGCCTAACCCATGCCCAGCCTCAATCCCAGCCAAGCCTTAACCCAACCCAACTCATACCAGGCCCAGCCTTAACCCAGCCCCAACCCCAACCATTGCCCACCCTTAGGCCCAGTCCTGGTTCAGTCTTAACCCAACCACAGCCCTGTCCAGCCTAACCCAGCCCCATCCCCAATCTCAGCCCAGCCTTAACCCAACCCAGCTCAACCCCGGCCCAGCCTTAACCCATCTCCAGCCCCATCCCTGGCCTTCCCCAGCCCCCACCCAGGTCCAGCCTTAACCCACCCCATCCATAACACTGGTCTGCCTCAGCCCCAATCCTGGCCTGCTCCAGCTTCAACCCCAGCCCAGACTTAACCAAGCCCTAACCTAAACCCCGGCCTGCTCCATCCCCAAACCCTGCCCAAACCTGGCACAGCCTTAACCCAGCCCAGCCCCAACCCCGGCCTACCCCAGCCTTAACCCCAAACCTGGACCAGCCTTAACTTATCCTATCCCAAACCCTGGACTGCACCAGCTCCAACCCTGGCCCAGCCATAACCCTGCCCCAACTTCAGCCCAGCATTAGCTCCAGCCCCAAATCCTGCCTGCCTGAACCACAATTCCATCCCAGCCTAGACCCAGCACTAGCCCCAGCCCCAGCCCCAGCACTGGCCTGCCCCAGCCACAACCCAACCCCAACCACAAATTTGGCCTGCCCAATCCTGCCCCAAACACAACCACAGCATGCCCCAGCCCCACCCACAACCATAACACTGGCTCAACCTTAATCCATCCCCAACCCCTTTCCCAGGCTGCCTCAGCTCCAGCCCCAACCCCAAAACCTGGTGTGCCCCAGCCCCAACCCTGGCTTACTCCAGCTACAACACCAACCATGGCCTGCCCCAGCTTTGCCTGTCCCATTCCCCCATCCCAACCCTAACCTGCCCCAGCCCCAACCCTACCTGCCCCATCTTCCAGTCCCAGCCCCTTACCCCAGCCTGTCCCAAGCCCAACCATAACCCATTCTTAACATAGCCTCAACCCCAACCCCAGTCCCAGCCTGTCCCACCCCAGCTGTAACTCCCAACCCTGATGTGTTCTAGCCCCAATCCCAACCCCAGTGTGCCCCAGCCTCAACCCTGGGCTACTTTAGTCCCAAATCCAAACTGCCCCAGCCCCAACCCTGCCTGCCCCATCCTCCAACCTCAGCCCCAACCCTGGCCTGCACCAGCCTCAACCCTGGCCCATCCTTAACCCAGCCCTAACCCCATCCTGCCCAAACCCCAGTCGTGGCCTGCCCCAACACCAACATCAATCCTGGCCTAACCTTAACCGTAACCCCAACTCCAACCCCAGCTTCCCCCAGCCCAGCCCCATCCAATCGACAGCCTACCCCAGCCTCAACCCCAACTGCAATCCCAGCCCAGCCTTAAAGGAACACTGTCAACGGTTTTTGCATCATATTATTTCTAGTTCTAAAGCCACATTTTATGATTGCTTGCCTTCTCTAAAATTCATTGATGTTGCTGGTTGTTGCCGCTTCTTTTTTTAGTAGAATTGAAATGCATGCTAACAGTATAATTATTAGTAGAATTGAAATACATGGTAATAGTATAATTCTTAGTAGAACTGAAATACATGCTAATAATAATAATAATTGTTCATGTCAGGGTCAAGGACTGAAGTAGGGAATCAAGTAGGGAACTACCGACCTATTTCCCTCCTTGCTCCCCTCTCCAAAATCATTGAAAAAGTTGTTCATACCCAGTTCACCGCCTTCCTCGATCGTCATAACTTGTTCTCTGTTGCCCAGCATGGTTTCAGATCTGGAGATAGCACCAAAACTGCCCTGGTCAGGTTCAACAGTGATATCCTCAAGGCAAGTGATAAGGGCCAGTACACAGGCTCTGTCTTCATGGATCTGACCAAGACGTTCGACCTGGTTGACCATTGCCATCTCCTGGACACCCTTAAGGGCTTACATATATCTGAAAACTTCATTAAATGGGTTGGAAGCTACCTGTCCAACAGATCGCTTAAAATTAATATCAGCAGTCATTTTTCTGCTGATTGTCTGATTAAATAAGAGGTACCCCAAATACTTTTTACCTGACCAATGGAGGTGGTCACTTTGCCGAAGTGGTCAGGCTTAATCATGGTTCAGCTGGATAATGAGAACTAAGAGCCCTTCCAAGAAGTATGAAAAGTAAGAACATTGGAATTACTTTTAAAAAATTGCATGCTTTAAATGCAGCAAAATGGGGGGGGGGGCTGCCCTGGTCCTTTAACTGTATGTTTCTATTTGGTCACACACCAGGAGGCACCCCACTGATTTTGCTAAGTTGTATTGTAAATACAGGGGTTGAGCTTGCAAACTTTTTGTACTGTACTTAGGCCCTCACCTGACCTACAGTATCCATATTACCAACCTCGTCAAGAAAATCCATAAGAGGCTAGATCTCTTATACCGAATCAGAAAGTTCCTTATCCCCATCTCCAGACTACGCCTCGCCAGCTCCCTTCTCCTGTCCCTCCTTGATTATGGCTCTATTGTCTACTCCCCCCCAAAACATCCCCCCTTTTCTCCAAACTCAGGACTACATACAGTAATATTGCATGCTTTGTGACTGGCCTCCCCTAGATGACCCATCATACCCTGTGTGCCTCCCTCAATTGGCTCACCCTTGAAGGCAGGTTCCAACTTAAGATGCTCTCTTTCCTACACAAAGTTCACTGCAACCTGCTGCCAATCAGTGTTAACTCCATTTTCCCCTTATTAGTTCCCAAGAGCAGTACACAGTACAAGCGCCTGTCATATCTTTGATACCCCTTTTTACTGCGCCAAGCATGTGCAGAACTCCATCACATACAAGGGCCCTAAATTTCACAATAAACTGCTCCATGAACTTCAGACCTGTAGTTCAATTTGCTCATTCACCTCCTCCCTCAAAAACCACCTCCTCCAATCCACCACCTGTGTCTGCCCCGGTAGGTAACCCCCCGAATGTCCACCAACCCTTGAGTTACCTTAGAGTTTATATATACAGTATCTGTATATTAGCTCTATTGTGTGCTCTGTAGTTTTATTTTTTTTTCTAACCTAGATACTCCTGTCATATACACTGCTCCTATTGTAAATACTATAAAATGTTGCAAATATTGTTTTTACATATGGACATACGAAGAAGCCAGCAGAAGAAGGCCATTTGGTCTATCTGTTCTGCTCGTATTGCAGGATACACAGCTTGAGCTAATGTCCCTGCCCTCCCTCCCCACTCCTCCCATCCTTCCTACCCATGATCCTTACCTTCCCCCTATGCCTATCCCAGTCTCTCTTAAAGCTGCCCACTGTCTTAGATACATAGATGTTGTCGGCAGATAAGGGCCTTGTGGCCCATCCAGTCTGCCCTATCCCTCTTTCTAATGCATAAGGTACCCTAGATGCTACAAGTCACCCCCCTTCACCCTAGCTTGATAATTCCAATGTGCCTATCCCACGCATTCTTAAATCCCTGAACCGTAGCCACCCCCCTTCCTCTGTACAGAAAATTGGTGAGACCCTATCTGGAGTACTGCATGCAGTTCTGGAGACCCCATTTCCGCAAGGACATAGACAGGATGGAGGCAGTCCAGAGGAGGGCAACTAAAATGGTGCAGGTTCTGCAACAGAAGCTATTCGAAGAGAGACTAAAGGAGCTTAATATATATACCCTTGAGGAAAGGAGGGAGAGGGGGGGACATTATAGAAACTTTCAAGTACCTCAAGGGAATCAAAGTCCAAGAGGGTAGCATCTTTCAGAAAAAGAGATGTGTAAGAACAAGGGGACACTATTTAAAGATAGAGGGGGGACGGCTCAGGGGCAATGCGAGGAAGTATTTTTTCACAGAGAGGGTGGTGGACGCATGGAATGGCCTTCCTGAGGAGGTCATGGGGTCTAAAACAGTGGGGGAATTCAAGAATGCATGGGATAGACATAAGGCAATTCTGGTGGGGGGTAGGAAGAAGTAGTCTGTTGGTTAACTAGGTCTGCAGCTTATCCAATAGGTAGGGAAATAGGCAGACTAGGTGGGCCAAGGGTCCTTATCTGCCATCGAAGCCTATGTTTCTATGTTTCCTGGGGGAGACTGTTCCATCTCTCCACCACCCTTTCAGTGAAGTAGAATTTCCTCAAGTTCCCTCTACGTTTTCCTCGTTTTAGTCTCATGCTGAGCCCCCTTATTCTGTTATTTCCCTTCATGTGAAAGATGCTCCCCTCTGGTACCCTGTTGATCCTCCTTTAGATATTTGAAGGTCTCTATCATGTCCCCCCTCTCTCTCCTTTCCTCCAGGGAGTACATATTGAGAGCTCAGAGTCTCTCCTCATATGGCATGCTGCATCCCGGACACTACTTCTGTCACCCTCCTGTGCACCATCTCCATCCTGCCTATATCTTTTTGGAGATGGGGCCCCCAGAACTGAACACAGTACTCCAGATGAGGCCTTACTAGGGAGTTGTAGAACGGTAGCACCACTTCCCTCCTTCTACTTGTTATATCCCTCCCTATGCACCCTAGCATTCTGTTAGCCTTTCTGATTGCTTTCCAGCACTGATTAGCCACTTTGAGGTTGTCTTCTATGACTACCCCTAGATCCCTTTCCTCTGTGGTGGTCTCCAGTGTTACCCCATCTACTTTACACTCAGCCCTAGGATTCCCTCTCCCTAGGTGCATAATTTTGTACTTTTGTGCATTGAAACCCAACTGCCATTCCTTGGCCCAGTTTTCTAGCCTCTTCAGATCCCTCCTCATTTTTTCTATACTTTTCTGTGTATCTGCCCTGTTACACAGCGAACAGGCTAACCCTCCCTTCTAGATCCTCTACAGTATCGCTTATGAAGCCATTGAAGAGCACTGATCCCAGCACTGATCCATGGGGAACACCACTTGTTACTTGTCCCTCCTGTGAGCTAACCCCATTTACCACCACTCTCTATGTTCTGTTACTCAACCAGTTTCTAACCCATGTGACCACCTCTGTCCTCACCCCCAGGTTTGCCAGCTTGTGGATTAATCTCCTGTGTGGGACTGTGTCGAAGGTTTTCCTGAAGTCCAAATAGACCACATCTACCGCTCTGCACTAGTCTGTTTCCTTTATCACCCACTCAAAGAAATCAATCAAGTTGGTCTGGCATGGCCTCCCTGCCGTGAATCCATGTTGCCTTGGATCCAGTAGCACCCTTGTCTCTAGGTAGTCCACCAGCCTTTCCTTAAGTAGGGTTTCCATCATTTTACCTACTGTCGAGGTCAAACTGGCCGGGCGGTAGTTTCCTGCCTACTCCTTGCTACCACTTTTGTGCAGGGGTACCACTTGTGCCCTCTCCCATTCCTCCAGAACCATCACCTGTTTCCAGTGATCCACTGAACAGCTTAGCCAGAGGTTTAGCCAGTTCTTCCTGGAGCTCCATTAGGATCCTTGGGTGTATCCCATCGGGCCCCATAGCTTATCTACCCTAAGCTGTTTCAGTGCTCTTTTTACTCTGTCCTCTAAAAATGGTCTAATGTTCACCCCTTCTCCCTGTTTGCCCTACTCCATTAATGGGGGACCATCCCCATTGTCTTCTTCCATGAATATGGAGCAGAAGCATTTGTTGAGGATGATCGCCTTGTCAATGTCTTTCTAAACTACTCTGCCTCCCTCTTCCCTATGTCTCACAATCCATCCCCCTGCCTTCCTCCTCTTGCTAACATGCCTAAAGAATGCCTTCCCTCCTTCCTTCCTTCCTTCACTGATTTAGCTAGCTTTTCCTTGGTTTCAGCCTTTGCTGTTCTTACTGTCTTGCTTGCTTCCCTTCTTTTTTCCAAGAATTGTTGCCTGTCCTCCTTGCTTTGTGTTGTCTTGTACCTCAGAAATGCCATCTTTTTTCCTCTTACTAGCTCTGATACTCCCCTCAAGAACCACAGTGGTTTCCTCTTTCTTTTGCTTTTGCTGCAGGGCCTGGCACAATGATTTGCTATTAGGTGCAGGGCTTCCCTTATCTTATCTCACTGTCTTCAATGAGATCACCTCTTCTGCAAGCGCATTCCAAGTGTCCACCACCCTCTCTGTGAAGAAGTTCTTACTGACCTCCCTCCTAAACCTCCCACCCTCCAGCATAAGACTGTGCCCTCTCGTGTTATGGTTGCCACTCAGCTTAAAGAGGATCTCCTTATTTATCTTACTTATCCCTTTCAAGTACTTGAAGGTCCCAATCGTGTCCCCAACCCCAACGCCAGCCCTGACATGCCCCAACCACAACCTAAACCCCAACCCCAGTCCTGGTCCATCCTTAACCCAGCCCCAACCCAAGCCTGCCCCAGCCCTAACCTCATCCCCAACCTGCCCCAGCCCCAACCCTCCTGCCTGCTGCCCCAACCCCAGCCTTGGCTTTCGTTCCCCAGCCCTAACACAAACCCCAACCCCCATCCTGGTTCAGCCTTAACCCAGCCCCATCCCAGCACCAGCCTGCCCTAGCCACATCACCAGCCCGGCCCCAGCTCCAGTCAAAACCCCAGCCTACCCTAGCCCCAACCCCAGCCTGCCCCAGCCCCAACCCTGCCCCAACCCCTTCCCAAACTCCAACCCCCATCCTGGTCTGGCCTTCACCCAGCCCCAATCCCAGCCTGCCCTTGCCCAAACTCCAGCCTGCCTCAGCCTCAGTCCCAACCCTGGCCTGCCCCAGCCCAAACCCAACACCCAAACCTCAACCTCAATCCTGGTCCAGACTTAACCCAGCCCCAAACCCCAAACCTAGCCTGTCCTAGCCCCAACTCCAATGCTGGCCTGCCCCAGCCCCAACCCAAACCCCAACTCCAACCCCAACCCTGGTCCAGCCTTAACCCAGCCCCAACCCAAGCCTGTCCCAGCCCCATCCTCAGCCCCAACCCTGGCCAGCCCCAGTCCAAACCCAAATCCCAGCCCCAACCCCAGTCCTGGTCGAGACTTAACCGAGCCCCTATCCCAGCCTGACCCAGCCTGAGCCCCAACTCAAACCCCAGCCTGTCCCAGCCCCAACCTCAGCCCCAGCCTACTCCAGCACACACACAGTCTGTCCCAGCCCCAATCCCAACCCCAGCCTGCTCCACTCCCTACCCCAACCTGTCCCAGCCCCAACCCAAACCCCAGCCTGCCTCAGGCCCCACCCCAGCCTGCCCTAGCCCCCACCCTGGCCTGTCCCAGCCTCAACCCCAGCCTGTCCCAGCCCCAACCCCCACCTGAGCCTCAAACCCAACCCTAGGCAGCCCAGCTCCAACCCCCAACCCTGGCCTGCCCCAGCCCCAACCTAAACCCCAAACACAACCCCAATCCTGGTCCATCCTAAACCCAGCCCCAATCCCAGCCAGCCCCAACCCCAATCCCCTGCCTGCAACAGCCCCAGCATAACCCCACCTGCCCCGCCAACTTAAACACCAACCCCAATCCTGCCCAGCCCCAGCTCCTCCCCAGGCTGTCCCAGACCCAACCTCCACCCCAGCCTTCCCCAGCCTACCTCAGCCCCTATCCTAGGCCTGCCCCAGCTCCCGGCCACACACCCCATCCTGCCCCAACACGTGCCTTAGCCCCAGCCCCATCACCCAAACCCCAACCTGCCCCAGCCACATTTCCAGCCCTGGCCTGCCCAGCCACAACCCCAAAACCCCAACACCAACCCCAATCTGATCCACTCACCCAGCCCCTAACCCCAACCGCAGCCTGTCCTAGCCCCAGCCCCACTCCTGAATCCTAGCCTGCCCAGTCCCAACCCAACCCAAACCCCAGCCCTAACCCCAGTCCTGGTCCAGCCTTAACCCAGCCCTCACCCCAGCCTGCCTCAGCCCCAACCCCAGTCCCAACCCTAACCCCAGCCTGTCCCAGCCCCAGCCCCACCCTGAGCCTGCTCCAGCCCCAACACTGGGCAGCCCAGAACCAACCCCAACCCTGGCACACCCCAGCCTCGCCCCAGCCTGTCCCAACCCCAACCCCAGAATGCCACAGCCTCAACCCCAACCCTAGCCTGCCCCAACCCCAGCCCCAACCCTGGCCTGCATCAGCTGCAAGCTAAACCACAAACCCAACCCCAACCCTGGTCCATCCTTAACCCAGCCCCAACCCTTGCCTGCCCCATCCCCAACCCCAACCCTGGCCTGCCCCAGCCGCAGTCCCAACCTTGGATTGCTCCAGTCCCAGTCCAACGCAACCCCAGTCCACATCCAGGTCCAGCCTTAACCCAGCCCCAACCCAAACACCTACCTGTCCCAGTCTCAGTGCCAGCCCCAGCCCCAGTCCCAACCCCAGCCTGTCCCAGCTTCACCCAAGCCTGCTCTAGCCCCAACCCCAACCCCAATCCTGGTCCAGCCTTAACCCAGCCCCAACCCCAGCTTGGCCTGGCCCAAACCCCAGCCCAAACCCCAACCCCAATTCTAGTCCAGCCTTAACCCAGCCCCAACTCCAACCCCAGCCACAACTCCAACCCTGGCCTGCCCCAGCCACAACCCAAACCCCAACCCAATTCTGGTCCAGCCTTAACCTAGACCCAATCTCAATAGCAGCCTGTCCTAGCCCCAGCCCCAACCCGAACCCTGGCCTGCCCGAGCCCCAGCCCAACCCAAACCCCAGCCCCAACTCCAGTCCTGGTTCTGACTTAACCCAGCCCAAACCCCAACACCAGCCTGCTCCAGCCCCAGTCCCAACTGCAGCCTGTCCCAGCCCAACCCCAGCCCCAATTCAAACTCCAACCCCAATCCTGGTCCAGTCTTAACCCAGCCCCAACCCCAACCCTAACCCTGGCATTCCCCATCCCAAACCCCAACCCCAGTCCTGATCCAGCCTTTACCCAGCCCCAACCCCAACCTGCCCCAGCTCCAACCCCAGTCTGCCCCCAGCCCCAACCCCAAACCCTGGTCTGCCCCAGCCCCATCCCAAACCCCAAACCCAACCCCAATCCTGGTCTAGCCTTAACCCAACCCCAACCCCAGCCTGTCTCAGCCTAACTCCAACCCTGGCCTGCCCAGCTCCAACCCAAACCCCAACCCATTCCTGGTATAGCCTTAACCCAGCCCCAACCCCAACCGCAGCCTGTCCTAGCACCATCCCAAACCCTGGTCTGCCCGAGCCCAAGCCCCCGCCAAACCCAAACCCCAGCCCTAACCCCAGTCCTGGTCCAGCCTTAACGCAGCCTTCACCCTAGCCTGCCTCAGCCCCAACCCCAGTCCCAACCCCAGCCTGTCCCAGCCCCAGCCTGCCCCAGGCCCGACCCCAGTCTGTCTCAGCCCCAACCCCAGCCCCAAGCCTCGCCTATCCTAGCACCCAACCCCAACCTTGGCCTGCCCCAGCCCCAAAACAAAGTCCAATCCCAACCCTAATCCTGGTTCTGAATTAACCCAGTCCAAACCCCAATGCCAGCCTGCCCCAGCCCCAGTCCCAACTGCAGCCTGTCCCAGCTCAACCCCAGCCCCAATTCAAACTCCAACCCCAATCCTGGTCCAGCCTTAACCCAACCCCAACCCCAACTCAAGCCTTCCCAGCCTCAGCCTCAAATCCAAATACCAGCCCCAACCCCAGTCCTGGTCCAGCCTTAACCCAGCCCCCATCCCAGCCTGCCTCAGCCCCAACCCCAACTCTATCTCCAGCCTGTCTCAACCCCAACCCCAACCCCAGCCTGCCCCAGCACCCACCCAGCATGTCCCAGCCCCAATCCCAACCACACCTGCCTCAGTCCCTACTCCAACCTGTCCCAGCCCCAACCCCAGCCCCAGCCTGCCTCAGGCCCCACCCCAGCCCCCACCCTATGCCTGCCCCAGCCCCAACCCAAACCCCAGCCCTGGGTCCCAGCCTCAAAACCAGCCTGTCCCAGACTCAACCCCAACCTTAGCCAGTCCCAGCCCAGCCCCAACCCTGCCCTGCCCCAGCCCCAACCTCAACTCCAAACCCAACCCCAATCCTGATCCATCCTAAACCTAGCCCCCAACCTGCCCCAGCCCTAACCTCAACCCCAGCCCCAACCCCTACCTCCGCCTTCTCCAGCTCTAGCCCCAACACAAACCCCAACCCCAATCCAGGTTTAGCCTTAACCCAGCCCCAACCCCAATCCTGGTCCAGCCTGCCCCAGCCCCAGCCCCAACCGCAGCCTGCCCCAGAACCAACCCAACCTGGCCTGCCTCAGCCCAAACCCCAAACCCAATCCTGGCCCAGCCTTAACCCAGCCCCAACCACAGCCTGCCCCAGCCCCAATCCTAGCCTGCACCTGCCCCAATTTAAACCCCAATCCCAATCCGGTCCAGCCCCAGCCCCCTCCCCAGGCTGCCCTAGCCCCAGCCCTCACTACAGCCTGCCCCATCTCCAGCCCCCACCTTATCCTGCCCCAACCCCAACTCTGGCCTGATGCAGCCCCAACCCTGGCCCGGCCCAGCCAGAGTCTCAACCCAAAGCTGACCTGCCCCACCCCAACCCCAACCCTAGTCTGTCCCAGCCCCCAACTCCAAACCCAGCCTCAGCTCCCACCACAACTTGCCCCAGCCCTGACCCCTGGCCTGCCCAAGCCCCAAACCTGTCCTGTCCCAGCTCCCACAAAACCCCAATCCTGGTCCAGCCTTAACCCAGCCCCACCCCAACCCGTCCCAGCCCCAACCACAACACAGGCCTGCCCAGTCATTACCCTGGTTTGCCCATCCCCAACTTTGTCCTGCCCCAGCCCCAACCCAACCCTACCCTAAACCTGGTTCAGCCTTAATCCAGCCCAATCCCCAGCCTGCCTCAACTTCAACCCCAGCCTGCCCCAGCCCCAATCCCAGCCTGCCCTAGCCCCAACCATGGCCTTCCTCAGCCCCAATCCCAGACCTGGTCCAGCCTTAACCCAGCCCCAGCCCCAACCCCAGCTTGCCCCAGCCCCAACCACAACTCCCACCTGCCCCAGCTCCAACTCCAACCTGCCCCAGCCGCAAGCCCAACCAAATCATGGTCCAGCCTTAGCCCAACCCCAACCGCAGCCTGTCCTAGCCCCAGTCCCAACCCTCACCCTGGCCTGCCTGAGCCCGAGCCCCAGCCAAACCCGAACCCCAGCCCTAACCCCAGTCCTGGTCCAGCCTTAACCCAGCCCTCACCCTAGCCTGCCTCATCCCCATCCCCAAGCCCTAGCCCAACCCCAGCCTGCCCCAGGCCTGACCCCAGCCTGTTTCAGCCCCAACGCCACCCAGCCCCAGCCTTAAGCACCACTTGCCCCAGCCCCAACACAAACCCCAATCCCAACACTAATCCTGGTTCTGCCTTAACCCAGCCCCAACCCCAACACCAGCCTGACCCAGCCTCACTACCAGCCCCAGTCCCAACCGCAGCCTGTCCCAGCCCCAATTCAAACTCCAACCCCAATCCTGGTCCAGACTTAACCCAGCCCCAACCCCAACCCTAGCCTGTCCTGGCCCCAGCCTCAATCCCAACCCTGACATGCCCGAGTCCGAATCCAAACCCCAGCCCCAACCCCAGTCCTGGTCCAGCCTTAACCCAGCCCCACCCCAGCCTGTCCCAGCCCTAACCCCAGCCTACCCCAGCACCCACCCAGCCTGTCCCAGCCCCAATCTCAACCCCTTCCTGCCTCAGTCCCTACCCCAGTCTGTCCCAGCCTCAACCCCAAACCCAGCCTGCTTCAGGCTCTACCCCAGCCTGCCCCAGCCCCCACCCTATACCTGTCCTAGCCCTGGTCTGCCCCAGCCCCAACCCAAACTCCAACCCTGGCGTGCCCCAGCCTCAACACCAGCCTGTGCCAGCCTCAACCCCAGCCCTGGCCTGCCCCAGTCCCAGCCTAAACCCCAAACCCAACCCCAATCCTGGTCCATCCTAAACAAAGCCCCAACTTGCCCCAGCCCTAACCTCAACCCCAGCCTGCTCCTGCTCCAACCCCCGGCTGCCCCAGCCCCAACACACACCCCAACCCCAATCCAGGTCTAGCCTTAACCCAGCCCCAACCCCAATCCTGGTCCAGTCAGCCCCAGCCCCAGCTCCAGCCTCAAGTGCAGGCTGCCCCAGCACCAACCCCAACCCTGGCCTGTCCCAGCCCAAACCCCAACTCTAACCTCAATTCTGGTCCAGCCTTAACCCAGCCCCAACCCCAGCCTGCCCCAGCCCAAACCCCAGCCTGTCCCAGCCCCAATCCTGGCCTGACCCTGCCTCAGTTTAAACCCCAATCCCAATCCTGTCCAGCCCCATCCCCCTCCCCATTCTGCCACAGCCCCAACCCCACCCCAGCCTTCCTCAGCCCCCACCACAGCCTGCCCCATCTCAGCCCCATCCTGCCCCATCCCCAACTCTGGCCTGACACAGCCCCAACCCTGGCCCGGCACAGCCTGAGTCTCAACCCAAAGCTGACCTGCCCCAGCCCCAACCCCAACCCCAGCCTGTCCCAGCCCCCAACTCCAAACTCAGTCTGCCCCAGCCTCAGCCCCCACCACAGCTTGCCCCAGCCCTGACCCTGGCCTGCCGACCCCAAACCTGTCCTGCCCCAGCCCCAAACCCAAACCCCAACCCCAACCCTAGTCCAGCCTTAACCCAGACCCAACCCCAACCTGTCCCAGCCCCAACCCCAATACAAGCCAGCCCCAGTCATTACCCCTGGCTTGCACCATCTCCAACTTTGTCCAGCCCCAAACCAAACCCCTACCCTAGTAATTTCAGCCTTAACCCAGCCCCATTCCCAGCCTGCCTCAACCCCAGCCTGCCCTAGCCCCAACCCCAACCCCAACCTGCCCTAGCCCCAACCATGGCCTGCCTCAGCCCCAATCCCAGTCATGGTCCAGCTTTAACCCAGCCCCAGCCTGCCCCAGTCCCAACCCCAGCTTGCCCCAGCCCCAACCCCAATCCCAGCCTGCCCAGCCCCAAGCCCAACCTCAATCCTGGTCCAGTCTCAGCCCAGCCCCTTCCCCAACCCTGCCCAACCCCAACCCAAACCCCAACTCCCAACCCTGGCCTGCCCCAGCCCCAACCTAAACCCCAAACCCAACCCCAATCCTGGTCCATCCTAAACCCAGCCCCAACCCTAACCTCAACCTCCAGCCTGCTCCTGCTCCAACCCCAACCCCAGCTGCCCCAGCCCCAACACACACCCCAACCCCAATCCAGGTCCAACCTTGACCCAGCCCCAACCCCAATCCTGGTCCAGTCTGCCCCAGACCCAGCTCCAGCCTCAAGTGCAGGCTGCCCCAGCACCAACCCCAACCCTGGCCTGTCCCAGCCCAAACCCCAATTCCAACCCCAGTTCTGGTCCAGCCTTAACCCAGCCCCAACCCCAGCCCAAACCCCAGTCTGTCCCAGCCCCAATCCTGGTCTGACCCTGCCCCAGCTTAAACCCCAATCCCTATCCCAATCCCAATCCTGTCCAGCCCCATTCCCCTCCCCAAATGGGGCAGGCTGGGGCTGGGTTAAGGCTGGACCAAGGTTGGTTCTGCCTAGGTACCTCCCCAGTATCCAATGATAAGTCGAATAGCACCATTAGAGGTGCAGTTAGCTCCTCTCTGAGTTCTTTTAACACCTCCATGATTACTACTTCCTCCCTGGTGGACATCTCCATGATTTTGGACCCCAGCTCCCTGTCCAAATCCTCCTCCTCCTGGCTTGGTGACCTGTACACCACTCTCACCCTTAGTTTTTTACCTTTTGATGACTACACCTGTATATCCACAGCAACTCTATTGTATATTGTACATTATATATTGTAAGGGGGACTTCAATCTGTAACCCCCTGTAAATGGAGGTTCCCAAAAGTCTTCCAAGAGCTTGCCTATTTGCTCCGAGTCTGGATGTTGTTCAGTGCTTAAGTCGTTTAAAAGTGATTGCCAGTGGGAGTTTTTAAAGCGTCCATGTACTGTCTCTTTAAGTGCTGCCTGCTTGTAGTCCTAATTAATTTGATTGGGGGGGGGGGACTGTGTGTTTCTATTCCCGAGTCCTGCCCGGGCTGCTGAATAATCGCTCCGTTTCTGCCATCGCTAAATGTGCAGAGTGAGCCCTTTTGAAAGATGTAACTGATTGCTGGTAGACCGTTTAAATAGTAGAAAAAAATGTAGTTTGTTCTAACCTGCCTTCTTGCAGCAAGGACTGTTTCTGTGTAGCTCCACCATTCTAGTCCCGGACTGCCGAATGGGACCAATCAGTACTTGGGACTCTCAAATGGAGCCTGCTGAAATGGGGCTGTGTGGAGTGAGACTCTGGGAGTTGTAGTTTCTGGACTGTTGGCACCTTTTTGCACCTATAGAGGGAGCCCTGATGTGACTGACATCTGAACTGACCAACCAAACCTTTTGGATCTGAGTGAAAGCCCCTGAGCTGTCTGCTGGCAAGTCAGATTCGAGTTGGAAGCTGAAGGAGCAGCACCTCTGTGTGTTCGAGCAGCCATTTGCGGCGTAGTTCATGCGGGAGAACCGTGGAAGACCTGTCTGTAGGCCTGCTAGCCTGATTACTGCCCTGAAGAGGGAGAAGAGGACTTTTTCAAACTGAATCCGAATTTGTAGAGAACGAAGCAAGCTACTGATTTATAACCAGGCTCACCCTGTAGAAGACCGAAGATTTTGCTGAAAGCGATCGGCCTGTCAGGAACTTTAGCTACTGTAGTGCTCCCGGGTTTAGCAGTGATTTTGTGATTGGGACCGAGGAGCAGCCTGCCTGGTATAGTAATTTCCTTTACATATAAATGTGCTATGAACTGCAATGGGGTCGCGATCTGTTTCCCCCTTTGTCTGTAAAGTGTGTGCTAGCGCAGGAAGTGTTTCCCTGTCAGAATCGGACTGAATCCTTGCTGCCTGACGCAGATAGGCTCTGCCACGTGGGTCCAGTCCCACTACCCTGCTGCACAGAAAGAGCCATCGTCGAGGGGCCCAGCTTCCTCTGGCAAACCAGCAAGTCAGACATCAGCCCTCCTGTGTTTAGCCTGGGTATCGTGAGTAATTATCAGGGTAGCTCCCTGCAACTGTTCTTAAATCAAAGTGTGTCATCTGATTGTTTTGTGTTTTTCTTTCCACAAACTGAGCCCTCCAGCTCTGGATTACAAATTATCTGTGCGTATGTTGTTTTCCATCACAGGGCCTCACCCAGCTGCGATGCTGGCCTACCCCGGGCAACTATCCTGGCTAGCCCATCTGCCTTTTTTTACCTGGGTACCCAGTATGTGTGTGACAGTGTGGGGGAATTCTGTACTGCATGCATAACAGTGTGATCATTATAGAGAGTAAACTAATTAACCTGATCGCCCTATCCTTGTTAACCCTTCCCCGAATAAATCAGATCTTACTGTTTCTGCATTTAAACTGACTGTGATTTCCGTTTGTACTGGGGGTACTATACTGTTGTCATTTATACTCCCTAACCTTGTTTTACAGGGGGTCCTCAGGGTCGAACTGGAGAAATCAACCCTGGTGGTAAGTGTCAATTGTGAAGATACTCATTGTGTATTGTGTGGGCCACCAGTGGAAATTGAGGGGGGGGTCACTGTGACCCAGAGGGCTGTGCCCAAGCTAGTTTGACCACTACCAATCCTGACCTCTGGGTAGAGGCACCCATCACCTAACCTAGGCCCCTTAACCTGCTACTAACCAAGCAGACAGGGGTAGTAGCCCTTGGGATAGCACCACCTAGGGGTTACATCTTGGAGGCACTGCTGGGATTAGCATCCCCTAGTGGCCAAACCTATGAATTGCTGTTAAAAATAAATGGCTACCCCAATGGAAGTGGCTGTACACCAGTTGGTGGGGTGGTGTACTGGGCAGGAGATTGACCCCCAAAATGCTATGCTTATTCTGGATATTCCCCTGGGTACCAATAAGGATACTGTAGAAGGAGTACTTTCCAAGGTTGAATGTTTACAAAACCCTGTGGTGGTGGGTCGACAGGCTAATCTGCTTGCCCAAACTTTTATGGCCTTAGTAGAGTGTAAGAACCCAGTAGACAGTTCCAAAGTGCCATGGGCTATTACCCAAGAAGAAGCTCTCACTGCCTGGAGAGTGATAACTAGAGACAGTAAAGACCCCGGGGAGGATGAACCCTCCTCCCCCCCCCACTATCCGAGACTTTCGAGGAGAAAATTGCTAAGTTGTTGCTGGAGGAGGGAAAACAGTAGCGGACTTTAAGAAACTATTCCTGCCACCTGGGGGTGTGCCTTCCCCAACACCCCCTCCCGCTCCAGCCCCTGTCTTTTCACCAACTTGTATACCTGCCTCTGAGCCAGTAAGTAGTCATGGGCATTACTGCAAGCTCAAGGTATTCTCTGGCATTTGCCCTACTCCACATGGGGAAATCGATCTGGAGACCTGGATTGATTCTGCTTCTCTTGCGGTACAAGGCTGGCAATGCTCAGAGGCTGAAAAAATTGCCCACCTGGGAAAAAGCCTCCAGGGACCCGCCCAACGTACTTTCTGCTCCCTGAGGCCCTCTGACTCTTGACACCAAAGCCCAAGAGTACATAGTTGCCCTTGAAAATGTGTTTAGGGACACCACTAGTGTTGAGGCCTTGAAATGGAAACTTAAAGATGTTAGACAACAGCCGGGGAAATTGTTATCTGCCTATATGGATCGATTAGAGGGAATCCTACAAACCATTTTTCAGATGGGGGCTGGACCTCTAGTGAAGTGGACTGGGTAAGACTGGAGCACATACTCTGCTCTGCCCGGCACTCCAGCTGGGTTTTGCTCAAATTGCAACTGCATCAAGTGAAATCTGGTCCCTTGCCTTTCCATGTGTTGATGAAGGAGGTATGGGAAGTTGAGGAGGAAGGTTTTTCAGAGCCCTGCGCAGTGGTAGCTGCTACAACCCCTGCTCCAGGTGCGGGGTCAGCCACCGATGGCCTGGAATCACCTAAATCACATGACGGAATCTGAGGACTAAATGCCAGCCAGAGAAGGATGGCTACGGATGCTCTGCCATGGGATGAACTGCTGAGGGAGCTCAGGGAAACAAAAGACAGTCTCTTTATAAAGGCTGCTACTGCAAGTACAGGCACCGACCATTATCCAACTGCATCTGCTATGGGGGTGGGGATGCCCACCTAGGCATCTCCGGCTGACAACAGCTCAGAACTTGATGCCTTGATTATGAAAGTGAGAGAATTGATGAGAGTCTCCAAATGCTCACCGCACCACAGACAGAGGTGGCACCAAGGTTTTCAGTTGATAGTACCACTGCCCCAGCTCCCAGTGTGGTGCATCAGCCACCCCAAACCTCAAAAAACATATTCTGCCATAATTGTGGGAAGGATGGGTACATAAAGAGAGAATGCCGGTCCACAAAAGACCTAGATAAAGTTATATACAGGCTTCAAGGAGAGCTTCAAAAAATGAATCAGTGGTCGAGGAGTGCCCAAAATAACCGCAGTAAGGGTTCAAGAAGTAGTAACTCAGATCCCTATGTGGCTAAATCCTCTGTCCCTGCCTTTGCTGCTGTCCCTCCTAAATGATCCAAAGTGGTGGGCCCTTCAATGGAAACCACAGCAAAAGTGAATGGTGTGTTCACCAGAGAGGTGCTTGACAGTGAATCTCAAGTGACTATTCTGTTTCAAGATTGGTACAGTAAGCACCTGCCTGATGTGCCCCTACAACCCTTGGAAGGTCTGCATGTCTGGGGGTTGAGTGAAAAGTCATATCCATACTCTGAGTATATCCGGATCTGGCTATCTTTCCCTACTTTGGTGGCTGGAGTGGCGGAACAAGTAAAGACCCTGGCCTTAGTGTGTCCCCCCACTGGACTGTACGATAGGGTTCCTTTGCTAATTGGGACAAATGTTCATATGTTCGGGAGGTTGGCGCAACTATGCTATGAGAGACAGGGGCGGCGGACTGGTAGTGCTTTGAGTATTCCTGCCTTGATCAAGAAGGCTTATGACTCATGGAAGAATGCTGATGAGATAGATGTGGATGAACCGGTTGGGGTTATATGGAAGAAAGATCCTGAGTCCATGATCCTGGCCCCCAATGCTCAGTGTACCTTACAAGGGGAGGTCCGCTTACGAAAAGACGTCAAGAATAAGATACTCATGTGGATGCGCCAGGGGATGGAAAATTACTGGAAGGATCGCTGGTTAAGCCCAGTATCTTACCTGCTCGGATTCATGCTTATGCTCGATAGGTGATGGTTCAGGTTCACAATGTGTCAGACAGAGAAATTCGGGTGAACAGAGGCTGCACCCTGGCTACAGTACATTACGCAGACACTGCAGTGCTACCTAGTAACAAGCACTCGGGGGAGAATGAGAGTGACGCCCGACTTGTTTGATTTTGGTGACTTCCCGTTGCCGGCTGAGTGGAAGAGGAGAATCAGTGAGAAACTTGCCCAGAGAGATCAGGTGTTTTCACTAAAGGAATGGGATGTGGGATGTGTACAAGGAGCTGTGCATCATATCCGGCTGCATGATGAGCGACCATTCTGTGAGAGGTCTCAATGCTTGGTACCCGCTGATATAGATGATGTGAGATGGCACATACGGGAGATGCTTGCGGCTGGTGTGATACAAGAATCCAGAAGCCCTTATGCTTCGCCTGTTGTAGTGGTGAGAAAGAAGAATGGAACAGTATGAATGTGCATGGATTATTGGACCCTCAACAGGTGGACCATCCCTGATTAATACACTGTGCCCAGTATTCAGGATGCTTTAGACTGTTTGAATGGCAGCAAGTGGTTCTCAGTGTTGGATCTTCGCAGTGGGTACTACCAGATCCCCATGGCCCCAGAAGACCATGAGAAGACAGCCTTTATATGCCTACTTGGATTCTATGAATTTATGAGGATGCCCCAAGGGTTCTCGGGTGCCCCAGCCACTTTTCAACGGTTGATGGAGCGTGCAGTGGGGGACATGAACTTATTGGAGTGCCTGGTATATCTAGATGATGTTATAGTGTTTGGGAATTCATTGGAGGAACATGAAAGCAGACTTTTTAAAGTATTAGACCACCTGGAACATTTTGGCCTCAGGCTATCCATTGACAAATGCCAGTTCTTTCAGACATCAGTAAAATACGTGGGGCATATAGTGTCCACCTAAGGGACAGAGACTGATCCTAGCAAAGCTGAGGCTTTGACCACCTGCCCCAGCCCTGCAACCTAAAAGAATTACAAAGAATTCTAGCATTCTGTGGTTATTACTGGCGGTTCATTAATGACTATTCAAGGATGATTCGCCCACTGCTGAATCTTACTCAAGGTTACCCTCCCACCAACAAAAAATACAAGAGAGTGGCCTCCACTGAAGCCGAGAGAGTGTATTTCCATCCAAATGGGTCTTTTGCGTCACAATGGATGCCTGATTGTGAAGCTGCTTTTCATGAAATCATATACCAACTCACTCACACTCCTGTCCTTGCCTATGCTGATCCTGCCAAACCCTATGTATTACATACTGATGCTAGCCTACAAGGTTAAGGAGCTGTGTTATATCAAGAGCATCAGAGTGGCCTGAGACCAGTAGCCTTTGCCAGCAGAAGTCTGACTCCATCCAAGAAAAATACTATCCTGTGCATAAATTGGAGTTTCTGGCATTGAAGTGGGCCATTGTTGACCAATTCCATGAATACTTGTATGGGGCCAAGATACTGGTAAAGACAGATAAGAATCCTTTGAGTTATGTGCAGACTGCAGCCAAATTGAATGCCACCAGCCAAAGGTGGCTCTCTGCATTGTCTACCTATAATTACGCTGTTGAATACAGAGCAGGCCTGAATCATGTAGATGCTGATGCCCTCTCTCGGAGGCCTGTTTCCAGAAGTGATTGGGTCAGACTGTCAGAACCTGATATTCCAGTGCTCTGCCAGAAGTTTGACAAGGAGGAACAAATGTCCACGGATGCAGTGGAC
Organism: Neoceratodus forsteri; assembly: GCA_016271365.2. Lineage (NCBI taxonomy): Eukaryota > Metazoa > Chordata > Ceratodontiformes > Ceratodontidae > Neoceratodus > Neoceratodus forsteri. Next base: position 135,256,833 of record CM028130.1, on the reverse strand, counting down.
TGTCTAGTAGATTGTTTGGGGCCCTCTGGCAATTATATACCTCCTGCTTACTGCCACTTTTCTGCATTAGACATTATTGCTCTGCCTCAGCTTGATAATGACAGTCTCCAGTGGGCTCAATCCCGAGATCCTATGATCAGATCAGCCCTTGAGGCCCTCTATGCAGGGAAAGATGTGTCCAAGTTGTGCTCCTCTGATTTGAGAACTGCATTATTGTATAAAGAAGGCCCTAAATTGAAATGGATTAACCGATTGCTGTACAGAGAGACAGTAGACAGAGGGGGACAAGTAGACAAACAACAATTGGTTTTGCCCACTACTTTCAGAGACTTGATGCTGAGGTCCCTACATAACCACATGGGGCACCTCAGCATAGACTGTACCCTTGATCTAGTGCGGTCTAGATTCTACTGGCCTAAGATGGGGGCCGATGTTGAGCATCATATATGGACTTGCAGTCCTGCCTGCAGAGAAAGGCCTTGCCCCAGAGGACTGCACCCCTTGTTAACATCACCACCAGCACCCCTATGGAGTTAGTTTGTACTGACTTTCTGAGTTTGGAGCCTGATCAATGGAATATTAGTAATGTACTGGTGGTCACTGACCATTTTAAGAGGTATGCCCAAGCATTCCCCACCAAGGACCAAAAAACATCCACTATGGCCAAGGGATTGGTAGAGAATTTCTTTGTTCACTATGGGGGCCCTGCAGAGCATCCATTCTGACCGAGGACGAAATTTTGAGAGTCGCTTAATCAAGGAGATGCTTTCTCTGTGGGGAGTGCAGAAGTCTAGAACTACCTCTTATCACCCCAAGGGGATCCACAACCAGAACGCTTTTAACTGCACCCTGCTTGACATGCTAGGCACTCTCCACCTGAAAGATAAGCTCAGGTGGAGCCAGCAAATTAGCACCTTGGTACATGCTTACAACTGCACCAGAAATGATGCTACTGGGTTCTCACCTTACCGCCTTATGTTTGGAAGAGAAGCTTGGTTGCCAGTGGATGTTTGTTTTGGAGTCTTCTCTGATGGGGTCCGAGCCGACAGCTACCTACAATACGTGCAAAAGTTAAAAGCCCAATTGAATCATGCATACCAACTGGCGCAGACCATGGCTGCAAAGAGAAATTTGGCTAACAATAGAAACATAGAAACATAGACTTTGACGGCAGATAAGGGCCACTTGGCCCACATAGTCTGCCAATTTCCTTACCTATTGGATAAGCTGCAGATTCTAGTTGACCAACAGCCTACTTCCTGCAAACCCCTACTATAATTGCCTTATGTCTGTCCCATGCATGTTTGAATTCCCCCACTGTTTTGGACCCCACAACCTCTCCAGGAAGGCGGTTCCATGAGTCCACCACTCTCTCCGTGAAAAATAATGTCCTCACTTTACCCCTGAGCCGTCCCCCCTCTAACTTTTAATTGTGCCCCCTTGTTCTTACACATCTCTTTTTCTGAAAGATGCTACCCTCCTGGACTTTGTTGATTCCCTTGACAAAAAGGTAAAGGTAAAGGCCCAGGAACTCCAAGTGGCAAATACAAGATTGCTGACAGGTGGCACCATCTCCCTCACATAGTAGTGGGAAAATTAAATGACTTACCAGTGTATAAAGTGTGGCCTGAGAACAACTCCAAGGATGTCAGAACAATGCACTGTAACCATTTGTTGCCTATTGGACAAATAATGATTGAATCTGAATCCTCAGAGATTACTCCCCCTGGACCAGTGACAAGGGCTGCTGCCAGACAAAGACAGAGAAAGCCTGCAGCTGCACTTACTGATTTAGGGTTTCTTCCACAGCAAACCCCCCTAGACAATGACTGTTGTCTACTTCAGATGAAAGTGAGTACAGCTGTGGTTACTACCCTTCTTATGAACTAAGTCAGTTGTTTCAAGGAAATCCCCTGGTCAATTATAGGGATGAAGCTGGGCCTTCTGGACTGCCTAAGCCTCCAGCTTTGTCCTTGGAGCCATTGCTCCCTGACAGTGAAGTTCACAGTGTCATGTCTGATGATATTGAATCACTATGTATTGTGGAACTGTGTGATTTCCCTGAGGAAGAACCAGATGAGCTAAGGCTGACTGGTGACTTACCAGAGCAGGAAGAGTATTTTGAGTTTCATGATAGTTCATTCCTAGTGCCAGAGAGTTTTTCAACTGAGCAAAGTGTGGTGGAACCCAAACTTGCTGATCCAGAGGCTGACAACGCCTCAAGTCTTAACTTTTCTGCCCAGGAAGAGACTCCTCTTGCAAGTAAGGAAAGTTCAGAGAGTGAAGCCAAAGGTGCGGAGACAGTAACTGTTCCCCCCCCAGGAAGACTGGTCTAGCTGTAAAACCAGTAGTGCGACTCAGCTATGATTCCCCTGGGAGGCCTGTGGATTTGCCTCTCAATGTGGTCCATAAAGGGGTATATGTGTCCCAGAGCTCACTGCCCAAACTGAGCATAAGTGCAAATTCCAGGTTAATTGTTCTGCCCTTCAGGTATGGTGCCCCTGCCCCATCTAGCCCTGAAGTAGCTGATAGGGAAGGGCCCCCTCTCTCCAGGTTTCATACACAGAAAGTAATAACCTGATTTCAAACTGCAATGTATGCATAATGCTGTGTAAAAAGTAGTAAACTGAAATACAGAACATGATTATGTAACAAAGATTTAATATGTTGACTACTGCTTAAAAAAGATATAGGCCTGACATGCTAGTGATATGAATGTATATGATGATTTGCATTTAAAGTTATTGTAAGGGTACCTACTTGACCAGGATGCCAAGTTTTTCCAGGCCAAGAAGAGTGTAACTCCCCTGTAAATGGAGGTTCCCAAAAGTCTTCCAAGAGCTTTCCTATTTGCTCCGAGTCTGGATGGTGTTCGGTTCCTAAGCCATTTAAAAGGGATTGCCAGTTAGTGCTTTTAAAGCCTCCATGTACTGTCTCTTTAAGTGCTGCCTGCTTGCAGTCCTAGTTAATTTGATTGGGGGGGACTGTGTGTTTCTATGTCCGAGTTCCGCCCAGGCTGCTGAATAATCGCTTCATTTCTGCCATCGCTAAATGTGCAGAGTGAGCCCTTTTGAAAGATGCAACTGATTGCTGGTAGATCATTTAAATAGTAGTAAAAATGTAGCTTGTTCTAAGCTGCCTTCTTGCAGCAAGGACTGTTTCTGTGTAGCTCCACCATTTTGGTCCTGGACTGCCGAATGGGAACAATCAGTACTTGGGACTCTCAAATGGAGCCTGTTGAAATGGGGCTGTGTGGAGTGAGACTCTGGGAGTTGTAGTTTCTGGACTGTTGGTGCTTTTTGCACCTACAGAGGGAGCCCTGCTGTGACGGACATCTGAACAGAGCAACCAAACCTTTTGGATCTGAGTGAAAGCCCTGAGCTGTCTGCTGGCAAGCAGATTTGAGTTGGAAGCTGAAGGAGCAGCACCTCTGTGTGTTCAAGCATTAGGCGAGCTACTCATGGAACCATGGCCTGGTCTGTAGGCCTGCTAGCCTGATTACTGCCCTCAGAGGGAGAAGAGGACTTTTTCGGACTGAATCCGAATTTGTAGAGAACGAAGCAAGCTGCTGATTTATAACCAGGCTCACCCTGTAGAAGACCGAAGATTTTGCTGAAAGCGATCGGCCTGTCAGGAACTTTAGCTACTGTAGTGCCCCAGGTTTAGCAGTGATTTTGCGATCAAGACCAAGGAGCAACCTTACTGGTATAGTAATTTCCTTTACATATAAATGTACTATGAACTGCAAGGGGGTCACAATCTGGTAACCCCTCTGTCTGTAAACTGTGTGCTAGTGCAGGAAGTGTTTCCCTGTCAGAATCGGACTGAATTCATGCTGCCCGATGCAGATAGGTCCTGCCATGCGGGTCCAGTCCCACTACCCTGCTGCACAGAAAGATCCATCGTCAAGGACCCCAGCTTCCTCTGGCAAACCAGCAAGTCAGCCATCAGCCCTCCTGTGTTTAGCCTGGGTATCGTGAGTAATTATCAGGGTAGCTCCCTGCAACTGTTCTTGAATCAAAGTGTGTCATCTGATTGTTTTGTGTTTTCCTTTCCATGAACTGAGCCCTCCAGCTCCAGATTACAAATTATCTGTGCGATTGTTGTTTTTCCATCACATGTAAGGGCCCCACCCAGCTGGACGCCGGCCTACCCCGGGCAACTATCCTGGCTAGCCCATCTGCCTTTTTACCTGGGTACCCAGTGTGTGTGACAGTGTGGGGGAATTCTGTACTGCATACAAAACAGTGTGATCATTATAGAGAGTAAGCTAATTAACCTGATTGCCCCTATCCTTGTTAACCCCCTCCGAATAAATCAGATCTTACTGTTTCTGCATTTAAACTGACTGTGGTTTCTGTTTGTGTTGGGGGTACTATACTGTTGTCATTTGTGCTGCCTAACCATGTTTTACAGGGGGTCCTCAGGGTCGAACTGGAGAAATCAACCCTGGTGGTAAGTGTCAATTGTGAAGGTACTCATTGTGTATTGTGTAGGCCACTAGTGGAAATTGAGGGGGTCACAGTGTCCCAGAGGGCTGTGCCCAAGATAGTTTGACCACTACCAACCCTGACCTCTGGGTGGAGGCACCTGTCACCGAACCTAGGCCCCCTTAACCTGCTACTAGCCAAGCAGGCAGGGGTAGTAGCCCTTGGGATAGCGCCACCTAAAGGTTACAAATCTATCTGGGGTGGACTGGAAAAACCTTGCTACCACCTGTACCAGGACTCAGGTGCTGCTGGAGGCATTCCAGAGGAGGTTTATGGCACAATGAGTCCTAGAACCTACAAGGGAGAGGATTCTCAGCATGTACTCCCCTGGAGGATAGAAGGGAGAAGGGTGACATGCTTGAAGCATTTAAATACCTTAGGGTTTCAACAAAGCAACTCTGAGGGTTTCCTCATCCTTAGTGGGAACAGAACCACTAGTGGCCACTGCCTCAGACAGGTGGGGGGATGCTTCAAGAGGGAAATGAGGATATGCTTTTTCACTGAGAGGGTGGTGGCAAAACAGAATGAGTTGCTGGAGGAAGTTGTCTCCCTGAAGACTGTAGACAGCTTCAGAAGAGGCTGGGACAGGACAGAAGGGAAAATTGTATTGGGGGGAACTCTTCTTAACGAGACAGAGATGTGGATATCTTGGGGGGGGAAGGTCCTTCAGTAGTTACTAGGGGGTCTGCCAGCTCAAGCAATCAGACCATAAGGCCTTTTTCTGCTGGCTATACTTGCGTGTCTGTATATTCACATGTGTGTTGAAGTTCAATTGAGCAGACACTCAGTTCCCCACCCCTTGTAACACTGTATGAGAGTTCTTGCACTTCTTTCATCTTTATTCATTGAATACTAGAGGAGCGTTCCACCACATGAGGATGACAGCACTTTCAGGCCTACAAATCTAGAGGTAAAAATCCCCCCCCCAGTGTAACCCCTAGGTGGTGCTATCCCAAGGGCTACTACCCCTGCCTGCTTGGCTAGTAGCAGGTTAAGGGGCCTGAGTTCTGAAACGAGTACCTCCACCAGGAGGCCAGGGTTGGTAGTGGTCAAGCTAACCTGGGCACAGCCTTCTGGGACACTGTAACCCTCCTCTTTCCTTACTAGTGGCCGGAACAATACACAATAATCACTTTCACAATACCCCTGCTACACCACACAAGTACTCACACTGTTTGCACTTACCACCAGGGCCTTCCTCTGGCCCTGCCCTGGGGACCCCCTGTAAAACAAGGCTATACACAGCAAATAACAGTAGCACAGTACTCTTGCACAAACTGGAACCACAGTCAGGGTAAATGCAAAAAAGAGTTAGATCTGAATTATTTAAGGGGCTTGAACAAGGGAGGTGCGTAATCAGGTTAATTTGCTTAAAGGCTTTATCAATCAAACAGTTATGCATGCACTTCAGGGTCCATAAACAGTTAGACACTCTGGGTACCCAGATGGAGAATGGTGGGCTAGTCAGGAATGTTGCAGCTGGCTGGGGCCCTGTGATGGAAGAAAACAACATGCACAACACACACTATTTGTAATCCGGAGCTGGAGGGCTCAGTTTGTGAAAAGAAAACAACAAGACAATCAGATGACACACTTTTAGATTAAGCTGTTGTTGCAGGGAGCTGCCCTGATGATTACTCACGATACCCAAGACTGGACACAGGCTGGACGAAAATCGAGACAGCAGGTGGTTAATCTGGAGTGCCAGGAGAAGCAGGGCCCACACGATTTGCTGAGGCATCGTTCCTGTTCAAGCATGGAGCAGGGGACTGATCCCCAGGCAGGTCTCTCATTGGTGGCTTTCTCTGTGCAGTGGGGTAGTTTGGCAGGGCCAGCATGGCATGACCCAGGCCGAAAGGAGATGAACGCGGATTCAGTTCGATTAGGCTGAATAAAGATTCCAGCAAGCAGAACACAGTTCACACAGTGGGGAACAAAATCACAACCCACTTTCAATACCCAGCACATTTACATGTAAGGAAATTCTACTGTACTAGGCAAACCACTCTCCGGTCACGATCGCAAAGTCTCTGCACAAACCGGGGATTCAAAAGCAGCTGGAAATCCTGACAAGCCGATTGCATTCAGCAAATCTTTGGTCTTCTTCAGGTTAAAGCCTGGTCACAGTCCAGTGGCTTAAATAGTCCTTACAACTCGGATTCAGTCCAAATAAACTCTATTTTCCCTCAAAGGGACAGCAGGCAGGCATGCAGGCCAAAACTCAGGCCTTTCCACAGAGACTATATTGAACTCTTGCGTCTTCAGCTTCCAACTTAGATCTGCCTCTAACAGTAAGCCACTTGGGAATTTCCCCAAGATCCAAAAGGTTTAGTTGGCTGATCCTCCTGTCAGTCACACTAAAGGCTCCCTCTTCAGGTGCAAAAAGGTGCAAAAAGCCCAAAACTACAATTCCTACAGATTTTGACTCCAGACAGCTCCTGTAGTCCAGCTCAATTTTAGGTCCCACCAGAAATGATTGGTCCAATTTGCAGTCCCGGGCCAAATGGTGAGGATAAACAAAACAGTCCTTGCTGCAAAGAAGGCAGGTTAGATGAACCACATTATCATTATCACTCTAAATTATTTTCAGCAAATAGTTACATCTTTTAATAGAGCTCCCTCTCAGATTACTTATGATTGCAATCCAGGCAGCTCTTACAGAAACAGTACACAGAGGCTGTACAGGCACTCTCTGGCAATCTCATTTAAACTGCTAAAACACAGGACACTAGCCTGGCAGTGAGCATTTAGGCAAGCTCGAGGAAGACTTTTTGGGAACCCCCATTTGTGAGGGGGTTACACCCTTCCCTGCCTGGAGACAACTTGGCATCCTCATCAAGTCTGTGCCATCATGCATCAGTTAACATAAACTTATTACTTTACTATACATATTCACTACACTCCATGATACTATATCCATTTTGACAACACACTGTGCATATTTCACACAGGTAAATTGAACATTACTATACCGAATCAGGTAATAACTTCTTGTACCTTAAACAATGCAAGAGGGGCCATTCCCTAACAGCTAACTTGGGGCTAGAGGGGGCAGGGTCACCATGGTGAGAGGGAAAGACAAGTAACCTGGAATTGGCTGTCAAGCTCAATTTAGGCAGTGAGCTTGGTGAGACATAAACACCTTTGTGCACCACATTGAGAGACAAATCCACTGGCCTCCTGGGAGAATCATAACTGAGGCGTATTACTGGCTTGAGAGCTTGGTCAGTCTTTTTGAGGGGGACAACTACAGTCTCTTTACTCTCAGCACTGGTCTGGAGACTCATGTCATTTGTGAGGGGTGCCTCTGCCTGGGTGGGAACGTCCAAACTTGGGGCACTGTCGGCTCCTTGCTCTGCAGGCTCTGTTTCTACAACACTTCACTCATTTTGTGAAGGCTCAGGCACAATCAAGCTTTGAGGCACTGAAGGGGGGTGGTCAGCACTCTCATAGTGTTCTTCAAGTTCTGGTATGTCACCAGAAATACTCAAACCCTCAGCCCCTTCTTCAGGCAAATCATACAGTTCCACAATACACAGAGACTCAACATCTTCAGATGTGATACTTTGCACTTCACTTTCTGGGAGCATTAGCTCTAAGGACAAAGCTGGGGGGTAAGGCAGTCCTGAAGGCCAAGCTTCATCCCCACAATTTATCAGGGGCTTACCTTGAAACAGCTGACTTGGTTCATAAGAGGGTAATAGGCATGGTCATATTCACGTTCGTCAGAAGTGGACTGACAGTCACTATCATTCTGGGCCTGCTGCGGAGGAAACCTTAAATCTGTGACCACTGGTGACTCTATTTCTTTCTTGCAGCAACACGAGTCACCAGCCCAGGGGGCTCAATTTTTGGGGGTTCAGCCTCAATCATGACTTGGCCGATAGGTAGCAAGTGGTCATGGTGCATGGTCTTGACAGCTTTGGAGTTGTTCTCTGGGCACACCTTGTACACAGGTAAATCATCCAACTTTCCAACTACTACATGGGGACGATGGTGCCACCGATCAGCAATTTTGTATTTACCATGCAGTCCCAAACTGCGTAACAACACACGGTCTCCAGGTCGAAGCTGTTGAGCATTTACTTTTTTATCATGCCTCTCTTTGTTGGCTAGATTTCTCTTGGTGGCCATTGTCTGGGCCAGTTGATAGGCATGGTTCAATTCAGCTTTCAGTTTTTGCACATATTACAAGTAGTTTTCGGCTCGGACCCCATGTGGAGAGATCCCAAAACAGACATCAACTGGCAGCCAGAACTCTCTGCCGAACATGAGACGGTAGGAGGGAGAACCCAGTAGTATAATTTTTCGTGCAATTGTATGCGTGTACCAAGGTGCTAATCTGGTGGCTCCATTTATGCTTGTCTTCTGGGTGGAGGGTGCCCAGCATGTGTAGAAGGGTGTGGTTAAAACCGTCTGGTTGAGGATTTCCCTTCGGGTGATAGGGGTGGTTCTTGACTTTCGCACCCCTCATAGAGAGAGCATTTCTTTCATTAGCTGACTCTCAAAGTAAGGGCCCTGATCAGAGTGAATTCGCTGGGGGGCACTATAGTGGACGAAGAAATTTTCCACTAGCATCTTGTCCACGGTAGATGCCTTTTGACCCTTTGGTGGGAAAAGCGTGTGCATACCGTGTGAAATGATCCATAACCACTAACACATTGCCAATGTTCCGCTGATCAGGTTCTAAACACAAGAAGTCTATGCAGACTAGTTCCATGGGGGTGCAGGTAGTAATATTAACAAGTGGGGCAGCCCTCTGAGGCAGGGCTTTTCTTTGCAGGCAGCGACTACAAGTCTTTACATGGTGCTCAACATTGGCCTCCATTTTGGGCCAGTAGAAGCAAGATCGTGCCAGGTCAAGGGTTCTGTCAATACCGAGGTGCCCCATGTGATTGTGGAGGGACCTCAGTACCAAATCTTTAAAGGCCGTGGGCAGGACCAATTGTTGCTTGTCTACTTTGCCACTATGATCTACTGTCTCTCTATACAACAAATGATTGAGCAACTTCAATCTAGGGCCTTCTTTAAACAATAAAGCAGTTTGCAAGTCAGTGGAATGTAACTTAGACACATCTTTCTCTACACACATGGCATTAAGTGCTGGCTGAATCATAGAATCTTGGGATTGAGCCCACTGAATGCTGTCATTGTTAAACTGAGGTAGTGCACTAATGTCTTGAGCAGAGACATGGCAATAAGCAGCTTGTATGCAGGTATTAGAAGGGCCCAAGCAATCTACTAAACAGTCCACTGTGTCCGCAGGACATCTGTTCATCTCTATTAAACTTTTGGCACAATGCTCGATTGTCAGGTTCAGACAGCCTGACCCAATCACTTTTGGAACTGGGCCTTTGTGATGGAAGAAAACAACATGCACAACACACACTATTTGTAATCTGGAGCTGGAGGGCTCAGTTCATGAAAAGAAAACAACAAGACAATCAGATGACACACTTTTAGAATAGGCTGTTGTTGCAGGGAGCTACCCTGATGATTACTCAGGATACCCAAGACTGAACACAGGCTGGAAGAAAATCGAGACAGCAGGTGGTTAATCTGGAGTGCCAGGAGAAGCAGGGCCCACACGATTTGCCGAGGCGTCGTTCCTGTTTAAGCGTGGAGCAGGGGGCTGATCCCCAGGCAGGTCTCTCATTGGTGGCTTTCTCTGTGCAGTGGGGTAGTCTGGCAGGGCCAGCATGGCATGGCCCAGGCCGAAAGGAGATGAACGCGGATTCAGTTCGATTAGGCTGGATAAAGATTCCAGCAAGCAGAACACAGTTCACACAGTGGGGAACAAAATCACAACCCACTTTCAATACACAGCACATTTACAGAACACGTAAGGAAATTCTACTGTACTAGGCAAACCACTCTCCAGTCACGATCGCAAAGTCTCTGCACAAGCCGGGGATTCAAAAGCAGCTGGAAATCCTGACACGCCGATTGCATTCAGCAAATCTTTGGTCTTCTTCAGGTTAAAGCCTGGTCATAGTCCAGTGGCTTAAATAGTCCTCACAACTCGGATTCAGTCCGAATAGACTCTGTTTTCCCTCTAAGGGACAGCAGACAAGCATGCAGGCTAAAACTCAGGCCTTTCCACAGATACTGTACTGAGCTCTTGCTTCTTCAGCTCCCAACTTGGATCTGCCTCTTACAGCAAGCAGCTTGGGAATTTCCCCAAGATCCAAAAGGTTCGGTTGGCTGATCCTCCTGTCAGTCACAACAAGATGCAAAAAGGCGCAAAAAGTCCTGAACAACAATTTCTACAGATTTTGACTCCAGACAGTTCCTGCAGTCCAGCTCCACTTTAGGTCCCACCAGAACTGATTGGTCCAATTTGCTTCCTAGGCCAAATGGTGGGGATAAACAAAACAGTCCTTACTGCAAAGAAGGCAGGTTAGATGAACCACATTATCATTATCACTCTAAATTATTTTCAGCAAATAGTTACATCTTTCAACAGCGCTCCCTCTCCGATTACTTATGACTGCAATCCAGGCAGCTCTTACTGAGACAGTACACAGAGGCTATACAGGCACTCTCTGGCAATCACATTTAAACTGCTAAAACTCGGGACACCAGCCTGACAGTGAGCATTTAGGCAAGCTCGAGGAAGACTTTTCGAAAACCTCCATTTACATCAGCATTTCCAATTTAACCACTGTGTGTGCACCAGCAGAGGTTCAGCAGCACACCAGCCTGGAGACTTACTAGAGATTGGCGAAATCTGCAAATTTTGTTCTGCGAAATATTTAGTGAAATTTCCTAAATATTTTGTGGGTGCGAAATGCAAAATTTTGCCGGTGAAATGTGGAATTTTACCTGCAAAATATGGAATTTTGCTACTCACGGGTGATATTCTGCCATTCACAGGTGAAATTCTGCATTTCGCGAGTAAAATTATGTGTTGCGCACCTGCTAAAAATTTCACGGAATGTGCAAATTTTGTGAAATATTTCACGTGGTGAAATTCATGATTTCGATACAATTTCACCAGCGAAATTACATTTTGCAGCATCTCTAAGACTTACATAGTGAAGCATTGTGACGCTGAGTGAAACTTTACTTCTTTCTGTTACAGACAGGAAATATGTTCACAAGAGTACATAAACAGTCACCTTTGGAATTACAGTGTAAACTGCAATGTGTATATTTTGATACACGACTAATGGGAATGCAATGGTGATTGTGCATTCTGGATCTATATAGATACTGGCATATGCCACTAAATAGCTTAATCCCGTTTTTCCTTCATGTCCCCTTCAAGAATGTCACACAACTTCTCAGTGCTCCAGTCCTCCCAGCTGTGAAAATGGGTAGAAATAGCTTTACGAGACAAAATGTCTGAAGATGTTGAAACAATAATATTTTTTAAAGAGACACTGTCAACCCACTTTAAGGGCTGTAAGAGTCCCTAGTCTAGAAAAATTAATTAATGATTCGTCATATTCTTTTTTTTTTTTATTAGTAGTTTACTGAGACATCCTTCATGGCAGACAATATCAATTATAAATCAAAAACAATCATCCAGCATATTACATTGTTGAGATAATCAAAGCATGCCAGGAATAAGCAGCATTGTGTGTAATACAAAATCACACATACGCGCATAATGTAAAGCATCATGTGCTGTGTATGTAGAACACCACAAAATATTATGCTGGTTCAACTTTAAGCAGAAATGAATGGTGCTGGAAGGCCTTTCACACAATCTGCGAAGGGTGCCAACAGAAGACACAGACATATGTTTCATCCTATCAGGACTCATCAGGGTGCCTTGTCTGTATGGCACCCCAGTGAAATGAACCAGCTATCCAAAGTTGGTCTATCTGGTGGGTTGTGATGAGCTCAATAAAAAACAAGCATTTGTCAATGCCGAATGTTGCTTGCTTGTATGTGCTGGTTAGGTATTTGGAAGTCATTGTAGTGCAAATATTGAAAATTCACGAACTTAAGAGCCTGCATAGGAACTGCGCAATGCACGCTCGTAAAACAGTCATTTTTAGGAATTTTTTCACCAAATTTTCAACATAGCCATTTTAAGATCTCTGCTCATGACCAGTGTCACTGTGATTTTCTTAATGTGTCCCATACATGGATTTCACACACCGACTGCGCCATTATACTCTACATGGGCGGAAACATGTTTTAGGCAAGATGTGAAAATGACAGCTGTACTGCTCATAAGGAGGTGTGGTAAAATGGCAATGTTGGAAATCTGGAGTGAAAATATTGAAAGTCGCAAACTTATGAGCATGCGTAAGACACTGCATTGTCTTTCATCAAAAAAAGTCCATTTTAGAATGTTTCTCAAATTTTCAATATAGGCTTTTTGAGAGCCCACCTTATGAACACTGGCAGTGTCATTTCGTTAATCAGTCCTATAAGGTGATTTCACGCAATGACCGCAAAATCACCCTTTGGGCCCGATTAACGCCATGACAGTGCAAGAATTCATGAGGAGGGATCCCAAACACCCCATGTTGAAAATTTGGGCCCAAAATTCCCAAAAATGCCTGAGATATGCAACAAAGTTGAAAAAAAACATATTTATTCCATTATACAGCTTACGGCATTTCCTCAGTTCGAGCTTTGAAGAGTGCAGAGCGTGTTCCCCGGTCCACGATGATCGTCGTGCCGAGCTCAGAGGTAAGTATGGGGTGAGGGGGTGTGGGGAGGCAGGGTGCACAGTGGGTGGTGCGGGGCAGGGAGACTGCGAGGGACCGCTTTATTTACAGGGTTTTTTTTAATGAAGACGACGCTGGATGTTTGCCAGCCGTGGTGGTCTCCAGCATGGCAGCTGGAAAGGCTGTTTGGGGGCTGGAGTTGATGGGGACTGGGAACCCCGTTGGTTATAACAAGATTTGCCACGCTGGGTGGGCTCCCAGCATAGCACCTGGACAGCTTTTGTGGGGGCGGTAAACCCGATGGGGATTAGAGCACCGTCGGCCATACAGTGAGTGCTTGTGTGTGTGTGTGTGGGAGGGAAGAGCTCTGCTCACTGAAGCGGACCTCTCCCTTTCAACTGTATGCCACTGCATTATTGACTGCTGTCATAGACAGCTGCAGCAGTCATTGGAGAACTGCGGCTGTGCCTGCAAACACACTGACTGAATTGGAAAACAGGGTGCCACACCTCCGAAAACTCGGATGATGGCACTATGTTTCTTGCACATGCGTGCAAGCAACATAACAAAAAAACAAAACAAGCTAAAAGATGAAAAACTGCAAGGGTTTCCCCATAGGGCATTGGCCGGGAGGCCAAGTTTCAAAGAAACACAAAATCACACATACCCCCATATCTCAAAGCATCATGGACTGTATATGCAAATATACAGCCCATGATGTATATTGTATGTCAGTTACACCATTTTTCAAAACTAAAGCTGAAATTGGTTGGAGCAACTTTTCTGGCTGGCATGGTAACCTAAAAGGGTGTGTGTGGGTGTGTGTGGTGGGGCTGGGGATCTTGGAGAAGCCTCTATGTCTCATCTGGGACAAAACACTAGTATGTTTAATGGAACCAGAAACAAGCATTTGTCAATGCCGAATGTTGTCTCGCCGGGCATTGGCATTGGTAGTGCAGGAGTAGGAATGGCAGTGAAGTAGTGAACTGACGCCAACCTCACCCTCACCCTGCAGAGACTGACAGGCATTGGGGTGTGCCTTTGGGTTGTCAGCTATAACGCTCATGCCATTTTACCTCACCCTACCCTGTAGACACTGACAAGTGTCGTGGTTTGCTTTGGGGTCTTTGGGCCTTATACTTACCCCATTCCAAATATGCTGAGAATGGGTGCAGTATAGGAGAATGGGGTGAACTTTTGGGCTGAACACTCCAAGGCACACCTCAATGCCTATCACTGGCTGTAGGTTGGGGGTGGAATGGCGTGAGCATTACACCAATGATCCCAAGTCATACCCCTGACGCCTGGCAGTCTCTACAGGGTGGGATGTTACAGTTGGAAACCCTAATGTTGTCTGCGTTTGTTGGTATTTTCACTCCAGATTCTCAAAATAGGCTTTTTATGACCCCACCTCATGAAGAGCGGCACAATCAGTTTGTTAGCTGAACGGTGGTTTTGCACAGCGGCTATGCCATTTGGCAACACAGGGACGAAAATACATTTTGGGCAGGATGTGAAAAATGAACAACTGTACTGTTTATAAGGAGGTGTAAAACAAGCATTTATCAATGCCGAATGTTTGCTTGCTGGCTTTGGCATTGGTAGTGTAGGAGTTAGGGAGATGCATAATAGGAATGGCAGTGAAGTACTGAACTGAAGCCAACCCCACCACCGCCCTGCAGAGACTGACAGGCATTGGGGTGTGCCTTTGGGTCGTCAGGCATAATGGCCACGCCATTTCACCACACCCTACCCTGCAGACTCCGACAAGTGCCACGGTGTGTTGTGGGGTCTTTGGGCCTTATGATCACCCCATTCCATAAGGAAATACAGTGAGATGGGTGCAGTATAGGAGAATGGGGTGAACTTTGGGGCCGAAGAGTCCAAGGCACACCTTGATGCCTGTCACTTGCTGCAGGGTGTGGGTGGGGGTGGAATGGCATGAGCATTGCAGGCGGCAATCCCAAGTCACACCCCTGATGCCTGTCAGTCTCTACAGGGTGGGGCGTTATGGCCGGAAACCCTAATGCCCCAGGCGTTTGTTGGTATTTTAACTCCAAATTTTCAACATGGGTTTTTTGTGACCCCCACCTCATGAACAGTGGCAATATCAGTTTGTTAGCTGAAAGCTGATTTTGCACAGTGACTATGCCATTTGGCACCACAGGTGCAAAAACACATTCCGAACAAGATGTGTAAAATGACAGCTGTGCTGTTCATGGGGAGGTGTAAAAATGGCAATGTTGAAAATCTGCTGTGAAAATCTAAAAAAACTGAAGTCACGAGCGTGCATAGAAAGTGCGCAATGCACACCCATAATGTGATTAGTTTGGGGATATTTTACAGCAGATTGTCAATGCAGGCATTTTGGGACCTCTGCTCATGAACAGTGTCACTGTGATTTTCTTAATCTGTCCCGATCACTGATTTCCCACAGTGAAAACACATTTCAGCCAGGGTGTGAAAAATGACAGCTGTACTGTTCATAAGAAGGTGTGAAAAAATGCCAGTGTTGAAAATCTGGACTGAAAATAGTACAGCTTTGTGAACTTACAAGGGTGCGTGGAAACTGCGCGATGCACGCTTGTAACACAGTCATTTTATGGACATCTGTCACCAAATTTTCAACATAGCCATTTTAAGACCTCTGCTCTTGAATGGTGTCACTGTGATTTTCTTAATCTGTCCCTAACATTGATTTCGCACACTGACTGCGCCATTAGACATTACGTGTGCGAAAACACATTTTAGGCAAGATATGAAAAATGACAGCTAAGCTGCTCATAAGGAGGTGTGGTAAAATGGCAATGTTGAAAATCTGGAGTGAAAATATTAAAAATTTGCAAAGTTACAAGTGTGCGTAGGAACTACGCAATGCATGCTCGTAAAACAATCATTTGGGGGAATTGTTTCACCAGATTTTCAACATAGGGTTTTGGGGGGCCTACCTCATGAATTGTGACACTGTTGTTTCGTTACTCAATCCCAAAAGGTGGTTCCGCGGAGTGACCGTGAAATCACCTTTCAGGAACGAATAACAAAATGACAGTGACTCGTTCAGGAGGTGGGGCTCCCAAGAACCTATGCTGAAAATTTGGTGACTAAATTCCCAAAATGGCTGAGATATGCACCAAAGTTGGAAAAAAACTAATTTATGCCATTATACAGCTTACGGCATTTCTTCAGTTTGCGGTCGGCTTTGAAGAGAAGCAGACATGTTTCAGTCACGAAGATCATCGTGCTGGACTCCGGAGGTAAGTATGGGAGTTAGAAGTGTGGGGAGGTGGATGCATGAAGGGTGGGTGCGGGCTGGGGGCGAGACAATCAACGAGGGGCTGATTTTTGTTTTCAGGTTTTTTTTTCTTTTCAGGAAGATGACATGGGATTTGTGCCACTCTGGGGTGGGCTCCCTGTGTGGCAGCTTAAAGTTTTTTTGGGGGGGGGTCAGTGGAGCTGACAGGGGACTGGGCACCCCTGTCGACCATACAGACATTTGCCATACTAGAGTGGGCTCCCAGTGTGGCAACTGGAAATCTGTTTGTTTTTTTGGGGGGTTCAGTGGAGCTGATGGGGGATTAGGTACCCCCATCACCATTCTGACTTTTGCCACGCTGGTGTGAGCTCCCAGCATGGCACCTAGAAGTCTGTAGGGGGGGCAGCAGAGCTGACAGGGGATTGGGCACCCCCATCAGCCATACAGTGTGTGGCGGGGGGGGAGCACATGAGCATGCTGGGGTGGGCTCCTAGCATGCTACTTGAGTGTTTGGGGAGGGGGTAGCTTGAAAACAAGGGAGCTGTCTATGACAGCTGTGTTCTGGATGGAGTGCTGAGTGTAGGCACTTTGCATACTGCCAATGGCAGTGTGAAGTACCTGCCGATGGCAGTATACCGTGCCTACCCATTACACCTGCTGATTGCAGTGGTTTTAAGCTTTCAACTATCGCTTCTTGCATCTGAAGCGGCTGTCACAGACAGCTCGGACATTCATTAGGCGCAGTCGGCTGTGCCTGCAAAAGGAGCAGGGCATTGGAAGTGGGGGAGGCACACCTAAGAAAACTCGTATGGTGGCACTATGTTTCTTGCACATGTGTGCAAGCAAACATAAAAATGCCAACGTTGAAAATCTCGAGTGAAAATCGGAAAAATTGGTGAAGTCATGAGCATGCATAGAAACTGCGCAACACATGTCCGTAACCCAATTCTTTTTGGAATTTTTTAGCCACATTTTCAACATAGGCATTTTGGGACCTCCCCTCATGAAGAACGGTGCTGTGATTTTGTTAATCTGTCCCAAAAGTTGATTTCCCACAGGGACCACGCCATTGTGTGCCACTGGTGCAGAAACACATTTTGGGCAGGCTGTGAAAAATGACAGCTGTACTGTTCATAAGGAGGTTTTGAAAAAATACCAGTGTTGAAAATAGAGGATAGTGGATGGGCAACAGTGAACAACTCTGTTGTTCACTTCGATTGGTTGTCATGACAACCAAGAAAATCTCGAGAGCGAAGCTCGAGAGGTTTCGATTGGCATAGAAACCTCGAAGTGAAACAGTGTTGTTGTTCACTGTGCCCTATACACTGTCTTTTATAGGTGTAACCCCCCTACAAATGGGGGTTCCCAAAAAGTCTTTCTTGAGCTTGACTAAATGCTGACTGCCAGGCTGATGTCCTGCGTTTTAGCAGTTTAAACGTGATTACCAGAGCCTGTATAGACTCTGT
Organism: Neoceratodus forsteri; assembly: GCA_016271365.2. Classification (NCBI taxonomy): domain Eukaryota; kingdom Metazoa; phylum Chordata; order Ceratodontiformes; family Ceratodontidae; genus Neoceratodus; species Neoceratodus forsteri. The sequence goes on along the minus strand of CM028130.1, from coordinate 135,238,994 downwards.
GTACTGTCTCTTTAAGAGCTGCATGATTGCAGCCTATGTAATCTGAGAGTATGCTCTGTTGAAAGATGTAACTATTTGCTGAAAATCATTTAGAGTGATACTGATAATGTAGTTTGTCTAACCTGCTTTCTTTGTAGCAAGGACTGTTTTGTTTTGTTTTGTCTCCACTGTGTTGGTCCTGGACTGCAAATTGAACCAAACAGTACTGGTGGGACCTAAAATGTAGCCGGACTACAAGAGCTGTCTGGAGTCAAAATCTGTAGGAACTGTAGTTTTGAACTTTTTGCACCTTTTTTGCAACTGAAGGGGGAGCTCTTGCTTTGATTGACAGCCAAATCAGCCAACCAAACCTTTTGGATCTTGGGGAAGTCCCGGGCTGCTTGCAGTTATCAGTTAGATGTAAGCTGGAAGCTGAACAAGAAAGAGCTGAAGTAATTTTGAGCAGCAATCCTGAGTGGATTCGCATGAAAGAACTGTGAAAAGGCTGAGTTTTTGGCTTGCATGTCTGCTGCTGCTTCTGAGAGGGAGAAAAGAGAATTAATTTGGACTAAATCCAAGTTTGTGTGACTAAAGTAAGCTACTGAAGTGGGACAGGCTCAACCTAAAGAAGACCAAAGATTTTGCTGAATGCGATCGGCCTGTCAGGAGTTCCAGCTACCCCTAAGCTCCCAGTGTGTGCAGAGACTTTACGATTGTGACCGGGAAGCGCTTTGCCTGGTACAGTAGAATTCCCGTAAATGTAAATGTGCTATGAGCTGCTAGTGGGTTGTGAGTTAGTTCCCCACTGTGTGAACTGTGTTCTGCTTGCTGGACGCTGTATCCAGCCCAAAACGGACTGCATCTGAATTTGTCTCCATGCGGTCTGGGCCTTGCCAGACTGGCTCAGCCAGACTACCCACTGCACAGAGAAGCCATCAACGAGATACCTGCCTGGGGATCAGGCCCCTGCTTCACACTTGAACAGGAACAACGCCTCTGCAACTCGTGTGGACCCTGCTTCTCCTGGCATTCCACCTGCAGTCTCGATTTTCGTTCGGCCTGTGTCCAGTCTTGGGTATTGTGAGTAAATACCAGGGTAGTTCCCTGCAACAACAGCTTAATCTGAGTGTGTCATCTGATTGTCTTGTTGTTTCGTTTCTTTTACGAACTGAACCCTCTGGCTCCGGATTAAAAATATTGTGTACTGTGCATGTTGTGTTTTCCATCACAGGGCCCCAACCATCTGCAACCCCGGGCAACAGTCCTGGCTAGCTCACTCTTCTCCACCCGGGTCCCCAGAGGTGTGACTGTGTGGGGACTCAAAGCGCATGCATAACTGCTTGATTGATATAACCTTTAAGCTAATTAACCTGATTTTGCCTTCCTTGTTCAAGTCCCCTGAATAAATCAGATCTAACTTTTTCTGCATGTAATCTGTGGTTCCAGTTTGTGCTCAAAGTACTGTACTGTTGCTATTTGCTGTGCATAACCTTATTTTACAGGGGTTCCCCAGGGTCGAGCCAGAGGAACCAGCCCTGGTAGTAAGTGCAAACAGTGTGCGTACTCGTGTGGTGTACCAGGGGTACTGTGAAAGTGATTATTGCACAGTATTCAGGCCACTAGAGGGGAAAGAGGGGGGGGGTTACAGTGTCCCGGAGGGCTGTGCCCAGGTTAGCTTGACCACTGCCAACCCTGACCTCCAGGTGGAGGTACCCGTTTCAGAACTCAGGCCCCTTAATCTGCTACTAGCCAAGCAGGCAGGGGTAGTAGCCCTTGGGATAGCGCCACCTAGGGGTGACATTTTGGAGGCTCACCGCTGGAATTAGCGTCCCCTCGTGGCCAAATTTGCGAATTGCTGTTGAAAATAAATGGCTACCCCAACAGAAGTGGCTGTACACCAGTTGGTGGGGTGGTGTACTGGGCAAGAGATCGACCCCCAAAATGCTATACTTATCGTGGATATTCCCCCTGGGTACCAATAAGAACACTGTAGAAGTTAAATGTTTACAAACCCTGTGGTGGTGGGTCGACAGGCTAATCTGCTCGCCCAAAGTTTCATGGCGTTAGTAGAGTGTAAGGACCCAGTAGATAGTTCCAAAGTGTCACAGACTATCACCCCTGAAGGAGCCCTCACTGCCTGGAGAGTGATAACTAAAGACACCGGGGAGAATGAGCCCCCCTACTATCTGAGACTTTTGAGGACAAATTTGCTAAGTTATTGCTGAAGGAAGCGAAAACTGTGGAGGACTTAAAGAAACTATTCCTGCCACCTGGGGGTGTTCCTCCCCCAACACCACCTCCCGCTCCAGCACCCGCTATTGCCCCTCATTCTGTGCACATGTCAATGCTGGCTCCTATGTCTGTACCTGCCATTAGTCACGACACTTACCAAAGGTTGAGAATCTTCTCCAGCACCTTCCCCACCCCCCAAAGAGGAGGATGATTGGGAGACCTGGATAGATTGGGTTGCCCCTTTGGTACCTGAATGGCAGTGTGCAGAGGCTGAGAAATGGAAAAGGATCATAGAAAGTTTGAGGGGTCCCGCCCTAGAGGCCATTAAATTTCTGAGGTCCACAAACCTTGATGCCGAGAAGTACCTATCTGCACTCGAAGGCAATTTTGGGAGCATTGAGTCAGGAGAGAACTTGATGTGGAAATTTCAAGGTACAAAACAGTGGCCAGGGGAAAGTTTGTCTGCGTATATTACTTGTCTGGAAAGAGCGCTGCAGAAGGCTTACCGAAAAGGTGGGGTAGCCACCAGTGACTTAAACCATGTGAGGTTGGGGCACATACTGCAACATGCAAAGCATTCTAAATTGCAGCTCCTTGAATTAAGGCTCCCAGATAGAAGGGATAACTCACCGGACTATTGTGACTTGATAAAAGAACTCCGGGAGGTTGAAGATGAAGAAGGGGATTGTAATTCTAGGGTGAGCACAGCTCAAGTGATCACGGTATCGGAAGGCCCTTCCGAAGTGGGAACCGATGAGGGTGTGCCACCATGGGATGAACTGCTGAAGGAGTTCAGGGAAACAAAACACAGTCTCTTTATGAAGGCCGCTCCTGCAAGTACAGGCACTGACCCTTATCCAACTGCATCTGCTATGGGGTTGGGGGTGTCCACCCAGGCATCTCCTGTTGACAGCAGCTCAAAACTCAATGTCTTGACTATGGAAGTAAGAGAATTGATGAGATGTCTCCAAATGCTCACCACACAGCAGACAGAGACGGCACCAAGGTGTTCAGTTGGTAGTACCGCCGCCCCAGCTCCCAGTGTGATGCCTCGGCCACCCCATATCCCAGAAAACATATTTTGCCATAATTGTGGGAAGAATGGGCACATGAAGAGAGAATGCCGGTCCACAAAAGACCTAGCTAAAGTTGTATACAGGCTTCAAGGAGAGCTTTGGAGAATGATTCAGCGGTTGAGGAGTGCCCAAAATGACTGCAGTGAGGGTTCAAGAAGTAGTAACTCAAATCCCTATGTGGCTAAATCATCTGTCCAGGCCCCTGCTGCTGTCCCTCCAGGTTGGTCCAAAATAGTGGGCCCTTCAATGGAGACTACCATGGCTGTGAATGGTATTCCTACTCGAGCTGTGCTGGACAGTGGGTCGCAAGTGACCATTGTATTTCAGGGCTGGTACAACAAACACTTATCTGCTGTGCCCTTACAATCCCTGGAAGGCCTACATGTGTGGGGGCTGAGCGACAAGTCTTATCCCTACCTAGGATATGTCCGCCTCTGGTTGTCATTTCCTGCAGCTGTAACTGGAGTAGAGGAGCAAGTTGAGACACTGGCCTTAGTGTGTCCCCGTACTGGACTGTATGATGGGGGTCCCCTGTTAATTGGGACCAATGGCCATATGTTTGGGAGACTGGCACAACTCTGTCACGAGAAACAAGTTCGATGGACTGGGAGGGCCCTAAGAATTCCTGCTCTGATCAAGAGGGCCTATGATTTGCAACAGAACCCCAAGAGAATGGACCAGGATGAACCGGTAGGGGTCGTGTGGCAGAAGGATCCCAATTCAATGATACTGGCCCCTAACACCCAATGTACCATTTAAGGGGAGTTCTGCCTCTGCAAAAATGTCAAGAACAAAATACTGATGTTGGATGCACCAGGCGATGGAAAATTGCCAGAAGGATTATTGGTTAGGCCCAGAATTTGCTGTGCATAACCTTGTTTTATAGGGGGTCCCCAGGGTCAAGCCAGAGGAACCAGCCCTGGTGCTAAGTGCAAACAGTGTGGGTACTTGTGTGGTGTACCTGGGGTATTGTGAAAGTGATTATTGTACAATGTTCAGGCCAGTAGCAAGGAAAGAGAGGGGTTACAGTGTCCTGGAGGGCTGTGCCCCGGTTAACTTGACCACTACCAACCCTGACCTCCAGGTGGAGGCACCCGTTTCAGAACTCAGGCCCCTTAACCTGCTACTAGCCAAGCAGGCAGGGGTAGTAGCCATTGGGATAGCACCACCTAAGGGTGACATAGTGTATGGGAAACAGTAAAAAAAAACAACTTATGACTTCTTTCCCGGTCGTGCCGTGATGTCGGGGACCCCGGCCCCGCCTGTGTCTGTGACAGCACTCCGCTCGGGTCCACATTTGAAATAAGATCCTGGTGTCCTGCTCTGTGCCGGCTCATATTTAAAGAAAAAGCCACTTACTGCTCAATAAGAACTTCCTCCAGTGCCTTCCCGTGCCTTCGCTGAACTGCAATGGCCATTTTATGGATGAGGGGAAACCGTGACTTGTGCATGCGCAAACGTGATCAAGGCTGTTGTACCATCAATGTGACGTACTCACTATGGTACAAAAACATCGTGATGTCACATCGATCGTACAACAAAACTAAGGAAATATAGATTTTGAGGGAATACAATGTTCTAACATACACTATATCTAGCACGCAAATATTAGAAATTTGCGAAATTACAAGGGTGTGTGGAAACTGCGCAACACACACTTGTAACACAGTCATTTTATGGACTTTTGTCCCCCAATTTTCAACATAGGCATTTTGGGACCTTCATTCATGAACTAGTGTCACCGTCATTTTCTCAAACTGTCCTGAAACCTGATTTCGCACAGCGACTGCGCTATTCTGTGGCGGAGGTCCAAAAACACATTTTGGCCAGGATATGTAAAATGACAGCTACACTGTTCATGAGAAGGTGTGGAAAAATGCCAATTCTGAAAATCTGGAATGAAAATATTACAAATTCACGAAGTTATGAGTGTGCGTGGAAACTGCGCAACGCACGCTCGTAAAACAGCCATTTCTGTTTTTTTTTCACCAAATTTGCAACATAGGCTTTTTGAGAGCCCCCCTCATGAACAGTGGCACTGTCATTTTGTTAATTGGTCCTGAAAGGTGATTCCACTCAGTAACCGTGAAATCACCTTTCGGGACCGAATAACGCCATGACAGTGACTGAATTCAAGAGAAGGGGTCCCAGTAACCCCATGTTGAAAAATTGGTGCAAAAATTCCCCAAAATGCCCAAGATATGCACCAAAGTTGAAAAAACCCTGTTTATGCCATTATACAGCTTACTGGCATTTCTTCAGTTCGTGGTCGGCTTTGAAGAACGCAGACGTGTTCCCGGTCCACCGAAGATCATCTCGCTGCACTCTGGAGGTAAGTCAGGGGTGAGCGGGGTTTGTGGGAGGCAGGGTGCCAGAGGGTGGTGCGGGTTGGGGAAGGGAGCAGGACAGACCGCTGAGGGACCGTTTTTTTCTTTACAGGTTAAAAAACACATCACGGGACTTTTTTTTTTTTAGGGCATTTGGCATGCTGGGGAGGGCTCCCAGCATGCCACCTGAGTGCTTGGGGGCTAGCCGACAGGAGATTGGGCACCCCGTTGCTTCATACCGAAGGGGGCAAGAGCTGAGGGGATTAGGCATCACCGGCACACATAACAAATGGGGTGCATTATGCCGAAGGGCAATGGCTCCGCTGGCACATAAAGTGTGGCAGGGCATGCCAACAGGGGGATTGGGCACCCCTGAAGTCGTTATTGTGGCAGGCAGTGGTGGCAGTCGATGCCACCATGTTTACTGTAATGCTTCACCAGGGAAGGCACGTCGGGAGGTGCCGCTGTGTGATGAGCTTTGCTCTCATTGTAGCGGACCTTTTCTTAGATGTTCTTGCCACATTATGTATTCCTGGTGTGGCGCCTGCATGCTGGCTTATTGGGGAATGAGGGACGCACCTACTGATGCGTGGCCTTCATTCACCCAACAGTGACCATGCCTCCAAATCTGCTACTAGTGCAAGATGTTGGCCACGCAAGCATGAGCGTTGGCTGCACAAGTGAGAGCCAACATAAAAAGGAATTGTTTGACTCTATGGTCCAGGATGGCATGGATGTCTCTATTTATTGGAGTTGGGGGGGGGGGACTGAGGGGTCAACTTGCATTTGCTGAGACTGTAACAGTTGAAGAGAGGTTTGCAACTCTTTCAGTATAGTGTCCCTCTGTTTCTTTTGCCATGCTCCATATGAAATCAAGTCTCCCCTCAGAATTCCCTTTAACATATCCCAAAGGATTGATGGGTCTAAGTCCTGCATGGAGTTTTCCTGTAAAACTGGTGGAATATGGGACTCCATGAGTTAAAAAAAGTAGGATCCTAGAGGTAAGACAGATCAAGCCTCCAAGATGTAGTTCTCTTAGATTTTCCTAAATTGAGGTTGGCCCATACTGGGGCATGATCTGAGAGGAGGATTTTGCCACGGCTAACTGTGTTGCCCACATCCACCACTCTTTGCAGGCATGATAAGGTTATCTATACTGGCATGTATTTGAAAACGGGTAGAACAGCGAGTATACAATGTTTGGTGGTGGTGGAGGCAGAGCCAGACGTCCACCAGCCCCAAATGGTGGAAAGTGGCCTTGAGGTATTTCTGGATCTGGGATCTTCGATATGGGCTAGGGTGAGATGCATCAGTTTTCAGGTTCAGTGTGACATTAAGGTCACCTCCCAGGAGTAACAGGCTGTGCATATAGGGAAGGGGAGTAAAGTGCTAATAAATAATTATGCTTGTTTTTTAGTGCAGCCCTGGGAAAGTGTTTGCAAGGGTGGTTGGCCTACCATAAAGTGTGCCAGAAACAATGACATAGCAGCCTGCAGCACCATGGTGGACATGGTCTACTTGTATAGGGAGGGTACTGCTTGACAACATCAGGATACCACGTATGTGGCCCGAGGGATGAGAGGAGGCACCCAATACCACAAAACCATGTCTTTTAAAGTTGAGGTGTTCGCTATGGGATACATGTGTTTTCTATAGAAATATAATCGCTGTTCTTTCTCTACATAGCATCTGAAGAATTCTGGACCGGTTGATTGGGTTATGTACCCCATTAATATTGTACAACAAGAATTTAGCATACTGAGCCATGACAATGTAAGGGGGTTGTGCTGGGTTGAAAGGCAGAGATTAGATATGTCCACAGGCCTGGTAAGAACCCCACACATCAAGGTCTTCACATCAGTAAAGTATAGTAGTGTCTGGCATAGAAAAATAAGGAAAATGACTTAAAGAGCTAGTGTACTGCCTAAAACTAATATTCATTTTTTAATAGAAGTCAGCCATACCTTTTATATTTGAGACACATTTATTTTCATTTTGGTTAATTAGAAGATTGTTTATCTGATGTTAGAAGGTGTGATTTGTGGAACAGCATTGTGCCTAGCAGCAGACATATCTAGCTCTGTTCACACCATTACATATTCAGCACTCTGACCTCACCGACTGTGACATCACTGCTGTTTAGAAACAGCCACTCAGAAGCTACCAGGTTAGTCGCCTGTGATGTCACTGTCAGTGAGATCAACATTGCTGATGATGTAGTAGGGGGAACAGACAATGGTGCCGGAATGGTTTGAAAAGTGGCAGGGCCAAGGACATAAGAGGCAAATTTTCCCCTATTAAATATATTACCATGATAGCAAAAAGTGATAGGGCCACTAATAAAAGTGGTAGGGCCATGGCCCTAGTGGCCCCCCCCGTTCCGGCACCTATGGGAACAGAGATAGATGTGTCAGCTGACAGCCATTCCACATACCCTGCACAATATTATCACTTAGAAGACTTTTTAATGAGCAAAAGGAAAAGGAAAAATATTTAAAAAATGAAAAGTTACAACTGTCTACTCATTAAAATTTGTATCATTGTCCTGTCTGTTTTTTTTCCACTAGCCCTTTAAACAGGATATATAACAAGCATTTGTCAATGCCGAATGTTTGCTTGCTGGCATTGGCATTGGTAGTGTAGAAGTTACAGAGCTGCATAATAGGAATGGCAGTGAAGTATTGAACTGAAGCCAACCCCACCACCACCCTGCAGAGAGTGACAGGCATTGGGGTGTGCCTTTGGGTCATCAGGCATAACAGGCATGCCATTTCACCACACCCTACCCTGCAGACACCGACAAGTGTCATGGTGTGCCTTGGGGTCTTTGGCCCTTATGCACACCCCATTCCATCAGGAAATATGGTGAGATGGGTGCGGTATAGGAGAATGGGGTGAACTTTGGGGCCGAAGAGTCCAAGGCATACCTCGATGCGCCTCTCACTGGCTGCAGGGTGTGGAATGGTATGAGCATTACAGGCAATAATCCCAAGTCACACCCCTGATGCCTGTCATTTTCTACAGGTTGGGGCGTTATGGTTGGAAATCCTAACACCTCAGGCATTCGTTGGTATTTTCACTTCAAATTTTCAACATGTTTTTTTTGAGACCCCCCACCTCATGAACAGTGGCAATATCAGTTTGTTAGCTGAAAACTGCTTATGCACAGTGACTACAGCATTTAGCACCACGGGTGCAAAAACACATTCCCAACAGGATGTGAAAAATGACAGCTGTACTGTTCATGAGGAGGTGGAAAAAATGGCAATGTTGCAAATCTGCAGTAAAAATATTAAAAAAACTGGTGAAGTCACAAGCGTGCATAGAAACTGTGCAACGTACACCTGTAATGTAATTAGTTTGGGGATTTTTTACAGCAGATTGTCAACTCAGGCATTTTGGTGCCTCCGATCATGAACAGTGTCACTGTTATTTTCTTTATATGTCCCGGACAATGATTTCCCACAGTGACCACGCATCTCTGCGCTGAAAGTGTGAAAACACATTTTGGCCATGTTGTGAAAAATGACAGCTGTACTGTTCATAAGGAAGTGTGGAAAAAGGCCACTGGTGAAAATCTGGACTGAAACTATTACAAAGTCATGAACTTACGAAGGTGCGTGGAAACTGCGCAATGCTCACTCGTAACACAGTCATTTTATGGACTTTTGTCACCAAATTTTCAACATAGCCATTTTAAGACCTCTGCTCATGAACAATGTAACTGTGATTTTCTTAATCTGTCCCAAACATTGCTTTTGCACACCGACTGCACCATTGTGTGCGACATGTCGGAAACACATTTTTGGGCGTATGTGAAAAATGGCAGCAGTACTGTTCATAAGGAAGTGTAATAAAATGGTAATGTGGAAAATCTGGAGTGAAAATACAGAAAATTCATTGAACTTACGAAAGCGCGTAGGAACTGCGCAACGCACGCTTGTAAAACAGTCATTTTAAGGAATTTTTTCACCAAATTTTCAACATAGCCATTTTAAGATCTCTGCTCATGAACAGTGTTTGAGAAGAGCTCCCAAAGCTAAGTGCTTTTTGCTATAATTTTCAGTTTAAAAATTGTTTTGTTTTATGTAAATTTAGGTGATTGTGAAAGACAACCCTGTAGGCTCCAGGAAGATATAAAATTTGTGTGGTAGATATTCGTTGGAAGTCAGAAGGATCAACACATTTATTTAGTGTGATCTTTCTACTCTGATGTGGTTAATTTTAATACTATAGTTTAAACCCTTTCTGTGTGTGCCTTTGGTGGTGTCTGATATTGAGAACCTAAGTGTCATTTGTGGGTATTCTGTCTGTTTTGGTAGGTACTTTATTTTCTCTGTTAAACAACTGAGTATACTATTGCCTAATACTTTATAGTACATTGTATCTTTTTGTGCAGTCTCTGATTTTTTCTTCTTTCTCCAATGGTTTAGAACTGTTTAGTTATTGTGGCAGAGGTGAGATACTGTGTTCTTTCTTGTAGTTCAAGGTGCTTTTGTGACTGCTGATTTCTACTGGTTTAAAAGATTACATTTTTTTTCTATTTTAAGAAAAGCTACATCAACTTGGTATGTTGTCACCTGTTTGTTGTTGCTAAGCAGCAGATGTTTTTGCATTGTGCTCTGGTTCTGTGATAGAATCTGTATTAGTAGAAGGTAGATTATTGTGATTGTAGTTACCTTTTGATGGTAAGGGTAAAGAGTTGAGATAGAAATGTATGTATTTTTGAATGTTATGGAAGCCAGAAGGGGAAGGAAGCATATTCAATTCAATGCTTTACAGTAACTGGTAATTGCTGTTTTTCTTTTAGACTTGGATTGTGGGCTTTTGGTGACACTGTACTTTCTTTGTTGTCTTTACTTAGAATTGTTTTTGGGCTGTTGAGGATTTAAAACGTAGTGGTGGTGTATTTCTTTGCTGTCTTTGGTTGCTGCAAATTTTCGCCCCTTCCCCCAACTCTTGATTATATGCCCTGTTAAATCTGATTGACAGGAGCGAAACACTGGGTATAGTAAGGGGTGTGGAGTAGGAGGGGCATACCAGGAAAGGAACAGCAGCAAGTGAAGAGATGACTGCTCTCTCAGTGGAAGGGAAGTAAATGCAAATCTAGGAGCTTTCATTATTACTTCTTCGCATTGATATTGCATTGGGGAAAGGAGGAGTAGGAGTTTGAAGAAGGTTGTGCAATGGCTACTTAAAGTCTGTTTTTGAGTGTGGATAGGAAGGATAGGAATATAAAAAGCAGTTGCTCAATATATCTAAACGTGTGCAACAAAGGAGGTAAGGGAAATAAAGAAAATGTTTTGCACTGATAGAGGAGGGAGAGGAGACTTGGGGAGTGTTTGTATCCTGCATCTGAAGGGTGGGGGTCGCTGTGGCAACGACAGCAATGGGTAGGGTGGTAGGCTGCAACAACTGGTACACCAGTCTTTCTAAAATTGCCTGGAGTGGGAGGATGTTTAGTGTGCAACCACATAGAAAAACTTAGAAAGGAGATTGAGGGTCTGCAGGAGGAACTAAGACAGGCAAGGCAGATTGGGGTGGGTTTAGCCCAATACTGGAGGGAGGAAGAAGAGGAGATGAGGGAGGGCGATTTAAGCCAACAGTGGTGAGGAGAGGGTCAGAAGAATGGAAGCAGAGACAAAGGGGCCCAGGCCAGGAAGAACAATTGCTGGGGAAACCAGGTAAGGAGACAAAAGACAAATGGAAGGAGGAGATAGGGACTTGTGAGGGGAGGCGAAGAAGTGGCAAAAGTCATGGAGTGGAAAGGAGAGAACAGGTTACTATGAAGAGAGAGGGAGCGGGCATTTGTGAAGGGTCTTCAGAAAACAGATGTGCACTGCTAGAGAGGAAGAAGGTGGAGGAGGGAAATGATGAAATTAGAGGAGTAATTGATAAATACCTGGACCAAACTGGAGCGGGGGAAGTTCTGCTGGGAGAATTGCAACAGGGGTAAAAGGGGAAATAATGCAGGAGGAAGAAGAGGAGCTGGAAATGAGAGGGAGATGAATGGAAGCAAGTAGGGAGTAAGAGGGTGGAATCTAGTGTTGGGGACCCAATACTAAGAGGAGTTAGGTGGGTAGCAAGGGGAGAGGCATAGTCGCATTTGGGTGGAGGCCATGCCAGGAATGACAGTGGAAAGGGTGGGACAGTCTGTTCTGAAATATGCTAGAAGGGGACAAGCCTCATTTAATTACACATCTTGGGACAAACGACCTGGCTGACAAGACAGTAGATACAGTCCAGAGGAGGTTTGAGGAACTAGCACAATTATGTGAGGGGCAGGAAGATCAGTAACTTTTCAGAGATACTCCAGTGCCAAAGGCAAGCACAACAAGAAAGCTGAGAACAGAGGAATTTAACGGATGGCTAAGAACCTGTGTTGTGCTAAAGGGTATGGGCTGTTGGGGGTGGGAGGGACCTGGGAGGACAGTAGTCTCTATGCCAAGGACAGACTACACTTGAGTGAGGAGGGAAAGAAAGTGTTGAAACAGAGGATGGAGGAGTACATAGAGGAAGTTGGGAATTTAAACTAGGAGTGGGGGTGGCAGTTGGGGAAGAGATATGCAGAGACCACAGGTTGGGAAACCATATGAGCTTCACTCATAACAGTGACAAAGGACAAATGGCAAGTACTGTTGGCTATGCTAGGAAAGGAGGGCAGGATGGGAGGGGGGTGGAGGTGGTTACCCTTAATGCTAGGAGCCTTGGGAGGAAAACTGCAGAGTTACAGGTTCTCATGGCAGAGGGAGAGGTGGACATTGCAGCCATCGTGAAACGTGGGCCACCCAATACAATGACTGGGACCTGTCTGTACCAGGGTACAGGTTATTTCGTAGGGACAGGGTGACTGGGAAAGGAGGGGGGGTGGCACTATATGTGTGAAGGACTGAAGTGTGTAAGGGAGGAAGGGAGGAGGGTAGTATGGAGTCACTTTGGATGCAATCCAGGATTCCAAGAATAGGATTCTTAGAATGGGAGTGGTGTATGGCCACCGTCTCAGACGGAGGAGTTAGACAGGGAACTAAGGACAGATCAGGAGGACCTACTAGAAGGGTAGTGTGGTGATTGTGGGGACTTCAACATGCCAGGAGTGGGACTGGAGCACCCAACAACCAGGAACAGAAGGGAGCAGGTACTGCTGGATGCCTTCCAGGACAGCTTCCTGCTGCAATGGTCAGTGAACCAACCAGGTTTGGGAATACCCTGACCTTGTGCTGGCAAATGGGACTTTGTGAGAGAACTTACAGTGGAGGAACTGCTGTCAGAGAGTGACCACCACTCAGTATGGCTCACATTGGATATGGGCAAGGAAGGAGGGAATCTGGCACAATAGTGCTGGACTCAAGAGGGCTGACTTTGGGAAGATAGGGGAAGTGGTAAAAGGGTACCTGGCCAGAATTCAATCTAGTATGGACACTAACAAGAGGTGGGAGCTCATAAAGCTGGGGATAGTGGAGGCAACCAAAACCTACTGCAAAGCCCAGAGCAAGAAGGCTAGGGCTAAGAAACTGATCTGGTTGAGCAAGGAGGTCATGGAAAAGGTAAGGAGGAAAAGAGCTGCCTTTAGGAAGTACAAGAAAACAGGGGGAGGACAGGGAGGAGTACTTGACAGAATCGAAGGAGGTGACAAGGGCAGTAAGGGGAGCCAAAGCATCTACGGAACTCAGGCTGGCACAAGGCATTAAGAAAGGGAGAAGGACTTTTAAGTACATCAGGGAGAAAAGGAGCTGTAAGGACCACATAGTAAGGATTAGGAAGGAGGGGGGTTGGGTGGAAGCAGGGTGCAATAAGGCGGAAGCACTAAATGAGTACTTCTGCTCAGTATTTACTAAAGAGAAGAGGGGGTGACACCCAAGGTGGGAGAAATGGCAGAAGCAGGGTGGGAAGTGGTGACAGATGGGGAAATCATGGAGAGCAGAGTTTGAGAGGGTTTGAAGGCACTGAGGGTGGACAAGGTGCCAGGCCCAGATGGCATCCACCCCAGGGTACTGAAGGAGCTGGCAGAGGTCCTTGCAGGACCTTTGGCAGACCTATTTAATGCCTCACTACATTTGGGTGTGTACCTCAGGACTGGAGGATGGCTCTGTGGTGCCCCTCCACAAGAGTGGCCCCAGGATGAACTGGGAAACTACAGACCAGTGAGCCTCACATCCATCGTGGGTAAGCTAATGGAGACTATCCTGAAGAGAGGCTGGTGGCCCTCCCAGAGGCCAAAGGACTACAGGACAGCAGACAGCATGGCTTCACACGTGGCAGATCCTGCCAAACCAACCTGGTCGAGTTCTATGACTGGGTAACTAGGCAACTGGACAGGGGCCATGCAGGACGTCCTGTATCTGGACTTCAGTAGCACTCGACTCAGTGCCACATGGAAGGCTGGGAAGGAAGTTAGTAGGCACAGGAGGGTGTAAAGCTGGTGAGATGGGTAGAAACTGGCTGCAGGGAAGGCAACAGAGGGTGGTGGTGGTGGGGAGTTCTCACACCAAGGGCAGTGACGAGTGGTGTTCCACAGGGGTCGTGTTGGGACTAGTGTTGTTTGGGATATTCATTGCAGACATATCATGGGACATCAAGAGCAACATCAGTCTGTTTGCTGATGATACCAAGGTAGGCGTGGTGGTGGATGACCTAGGGGGATGACAGGGGTTGCAGGATGATCTGGCAAAGCTTGAAAGCTGGTCAGACACCTGTCAACTGGGCTTTAATGCCAAAAAGTGCAAGGTGCTGCATTTTGGGATGAGGAACCCAAGGAGGAGTTACCAGCTAGGGGGAGTGCAGCTGGCCCAGACAGAGGAGGAGAAGGATCTGGGTGTGCTCATTACTGGGTCAATGAACAACTCAGCACAATGTAGGAAGGCAGCTGCAAGGCCAACAAAATGCTGGGTTATATTGCAAGGGTATATCTCGAGGAGGGAGGAGGTGATTCTGCCACTGTATAGGTCATTAGTTAGACCACACCTGAGTACTGCGTGCAGTACTGGCGCCTGCATCTGAAGAGGGACATTAGTTACTGGAGGTGCAGCGAGTGACAAAGATGATCAAGGGCTGGGGACTTATCATACGAGAAGAGGTTGAAGGAGTTGAACATGTACTCACTGGAGGAGAGGAGAGACAGGGTGACATGATTGAAACCTTTAAATACATGAAAGGAATAAATAAGACGGGTACAGAGGGGCTGTTTAAAGTAAGGGAGGGAGGGCCACCAGGGGCCATTATATGAGACTGGAGCGAGGAAGGTTCAGGAGGGAGATGAGGAGACACTTTTTTACAGAGAGGTGGTGGCTGGGTGGAATGTGTTACCTGCTGAAGTGGTATGCAGTAGAACAGTGGACTGCTTCAAACGAGGATGGGACAGGACAAGGGGAGGGTTAATGAAGGAAGGTAGAAGGGAGGCAGCTGCAGAATAATGGGTGCTAGCTGCACATTAGAGCAGACTTGATAGACCTCTAGACCTTTATCTGCTGGCAAATTTAGGTATGTCTGAGGTATCAGTGGTGTCACTGTGATTTTCTTAATGTGTCCTCTACATTGATTTAACGACATCGACTGCGCCATTGTGCGCCACGGGCAGAAATACGCTTTGGGCAAGATGAAAAATGACAGCTATACTGCTCATAAGGGAAGTGTAATAAAATGGCAATGTTGAAAATCTGGTGAAAATGTGAAGAAAGTGTAGGCACTACGAGTGTGTGAGAAACTGCGCATAGCATGCTGGTAAAACAGTAATTACAGGAATTTTTTTCGCAAATTTTCAACATAGGCTTTTGAGAGCCCACTTATGAATAGTGGCAGTGTCGTTGTCGTTATCGGTCCCAAAGGGTGATTTTTGAGCGGTGACTGCGAAATCACCCTCTCGAGCCTGATTAACAACATGACAGTGAGAGCATTCATGAGAAGGGGTCCCAAAACCCCATGTTGTAAATTTGGTGCAAAATTCCTAAAATGCCTGAGATATGCAGCAAAGTTGAAAAACCCTATTATCCCATTATACAGCTTACCAGCATTTCTCAGTTCAGGGGTCGGCTTTTGAAGAGTGCAGACGTAGCCCGGTCCACCAAGATCGCCGCCGGAGTTCGGAGGTGGGGCATGGGGTATGGGGGGGTGGGGAGGCAGGATGCGAGTGGTGGGTGCGGGTGTAGCAGACACAGCGAGGGACCGCTTTTGGACTTTCAGTTTTTTTTTTTTAATGACGATGACGCGGGACATTTGCCACGCTGGGTTGGGCTCCCAGCGTGGCAGAAGGACGACTGGTTGGGGGGCGTGGAGCCAACGGAGAATTTGGCACCCCCGTTGGCCATAGCATCTGTTGCCACGCTGGGGTGGGCTCCAGCGTGGCACCCTGTACTCTGGGTGAAGAGGAGCCGACGGGGATTGGGCATCCGTGGCCGCTATACGACGTAGGTAAGCCACGCTGGGGTGGGCACCCAGCGTGGCATATGGAACTGTGTTTTGGGGGGCAGCACAGCCGACGGGGGACTGGGCACCCCTCGTCGGCTATACAATGTGTGCGTGAGGGAGGCCGAGCACGCAGCGCATGCGAGGTGTGTGTGTGTGTGTGTGTGGGGAGCGCATATGAGCAGGTGATATCTTATCGCTGCTCACTGAAGCGTAGCTCCCCTTCAACTGTACGCCACTGCATTTTGGAACTGTCATAGACAGCTCAGCAGGCATTGGAGAACTACGGCCGTGCCTGCAAACACACTGACTGAATTGGAAGAGGGCTGCCACACCTCTGAAAACTCGGATGATGGCACTATGTTTCTTGCACATGCGTGCAAGCAAACATAAAAAGCAGTTAAGAAAATGGGACACCAACTAGACTGCCCACCACGATGCAGTGCTTAATAACAATACACAATGAACTAAAACAGACAGTAACAAGCATACTTCCTTGGTAGGAGTCTCCAATCTGTGCAGCCCCTAGGCAGAACCCGATGGTATGCTCTGCATGAGAGATAGCCAGTTGGTTGTCTCCATGCTTTCTATGCAACCAGTGGTGCAGTACCTAAGGAAAAGTTAAGTCACTGACTGGGAAATGTCTGGTGACGGGTGAAATGCGTTGCCTGTGGAAGTGGTATCCGGTAGAACAGTGGACTGCTTCAAAAGGGGATGGGATAGGGTAAGATGTAGGATCAGGGGAGGGGGAGGGCAGCTGCAGTGTAAGGGTTGCTAGCTGCACACTGGAGCAGGCTCAATAGACCATAAGACCTTTATCTGATGGCAAATTCATTTGTTCATATAAGTTCCAGCTGATGGGTTCCTCTGCCCCCAAATGGCTGGGAGCGATTAAAATAAGAAAATTCCCAGTGGTGTGGGAAGGGCGGTCAAAAGATAAGTAAGCCATGAACTGTAAAGGCCAACCTCAGAAGATACAGGCCTCTTATCAAGCCATATAATCTTGTGTCCAGGAAGGGAAGTGGGAGACAGCTTACCTGGCCACACGGGAATGGAGGAAAGTGTTAATATATACAGTAATTGTGCTTGTTTTCAGTGTAGCCCAGGGGAAAGTGTTTGCCAGAGTGAATGGGCTAGCATAAAGTGTGCTGGAGACAATGACACAACAACCTGCATTATCATGGTGGACATGTTGTACTTGTATAGGAAGAGTCCTGCTTAACAATATCAGGAACCTATGTCTGTGACCTAAGGGATGGGAGGAGGAACCCAATACCACAAAACCCTGTCTATTAAAGTTGAGAGGCAGGATTTTCAAAAGGTGGTGCAGGGTGTGCGTCCAGCCCTGCGCCAAGGGACTCTGAATTCTGCTGTGCGTTGCTTCCCTTTGCCGCAAATGCACCTGATTTTCCATTATCGGGTGCAGTTGCAACAGTTTCCCTGCTTTCCAGCAGCTTATGCCACATATCTGGCACAAGCACCGCTACTTTGTCCCCTAGGAGTGGTGCATGCTAGACCACGAAATTGTGGTCTATGGAGTGGCACTGGGCTCAAGGGATGGAAGATCCCGACTGATGGCCAGTGCATGCCACAAGCCTTGTGCGTCATATGTTCGACACACAGGGGGCATGTGGCATTAATGGGCATTTGAAAATATGGCCCGAGGTGTTTTCTATGGGATTAATGAGTTTCCTGTAAAAATGTAATCTCTGATCTTTCTTACCATAACCTCTGAAGAATTCTGCCTTATAACAATAAACTAAACAGACAGCAACAAGCATTCTTCCTTGGTAAGGAGCTAAAATCCACACAGCCCCTAGGCAGAACCAGATGGTATACCCTGCATGAGAGATAGCCATTTGGTTGCCTCCGGACTCTCTATGCAGCCAGTGGTGCAGTATCCAAAGAAATGTTAAGTCACTGACTGGGAAGTGTCTGGTCAAGTTCCAGCTGATGGGTTCCTCTGCCCACAAATGGCCAGGAGGGATTAAAATAAGAAAATTTCCAGTGGAGTGTGGAGACTGGTTGAAAGATAAGTGAATCATGAACTGTAAAGGTCAACCTCAGGAAATCCAGGCCTCTTATCAAGCTGTGTCATCTTGTGGCCAGGAAGAGAAGGGGGACCACACTACTCGACTTGAGGGAATTGATGTGTGTGTGGGGGGGGGTCTCTAAATGGGAAGCCCCTGAACCATCATTCCAAGCCTATGATAGATACTAGTAGAGGCTCGATAGCTACTGAGACAGAAAATCACTTACAAAAATATCTGATACTGTGGTACACAGCCACGTGGGCCAAGGCTGGGCAGCTCTTTGCAAACATATCTCAGGCACCGACCCAGCTAGAGGGCCCCCCAGGTGGCAGCCCCCATCTCCCCCAATCAAGTTTTTATTAGCTGCTGGCTATAGGATGCCAGTGGGAGCCAGGCACTGAGGAGGGCTGACCAAAGTCATCCCAGGCCCCTCTGAACCCCCGAGCATTGTCATCTGAGATTGCGGTTTGCCCACAGTTAACCTGCCCCCTTAGTCTACAGCAAACCAAAGCCTGGCTCCAGTGAGGACCTCCCCCCCAAGTGCCCCTCCCCCAGCAATCTGGTGCCCCACTCACATACTTGAGAGCTGATGTCAAACTTTAAATATCTCAACAGTCCATCCAATTGAAGTAAAATGCAGTAGATTAACTTGTTGCTAGTTCAGTATTAGTGGAATGCTGAACTGTTATCAGTGGACACCTATCGAACTGCTGGAGCAGGGCTTCATTAAGATCTAGCACTGGGGGTGAAGGATGATCAAAGGATCAGGGTGAACAGACTGCTTGCCTGGATTTCCCAGCTGATCATGGAAGAAGTGGAATTTCTGTACCTCGTCGCTCAAGGTCTGCCTTAGCTTCATCAGGTGTGTGGTATACAATTTCACTATCAGCATATTGTACCTTTAGTTTGCTTGGCAATGGGGTCTGAAATTTGATGTGCGCCAACCCAGAGATAAGAAGCACATGCTCACCTCTTTTGTTGGATCGCGGGCTCATAGTCATTATCCAAAGAGATTTGTGCTCTTGGTACATCAACCTTTTTTGGGACCATGACTGTGAGAAAAAACATGCTCCTTTGTGGCATATCCCAGGAATTTTAAGATAGTGAAATGTGGCCATTCCCAAGGTGCTGGTTTTGGTCCCAGTGCTCTTTGGACTCATTGAAGCTCCAACCCAGGTCAAAGGGGAGTTGTAAACTAAATGTTTAACAACTGCTCCACAAAATCTATTATTTTAAGTCCTTCAACCCCCTCTGGTACCCTGTAAATCTGCAGATTTTTTTCTTCTGGCTCTCCCTGCCATGTCCTGGATCTTAAACACACAAAAGGCAGCTGCCGGTGAAAAAAACTGGAGCCAAAACAAACAGTGGAACAACAGACAAAAAAGTTTGGCTTCCCAGTAAATCGACAAAAAGACCTGTAAGCTAGGTCACGTTAAAAAGCTTTAATAATCGCATAGAAACAGCCAGCACTCCACAAACACAGATGTACGTTTCACGTCTAAATGACGCTTTTTCAATGTGTTACTAACACCCAATGCAGCACACCTTAAATAGGTAATAAACTTGTTGGCATAGAAACCAATTTCAATTAATACAATGAAGACAAGAGAACACCTGACTCCAATATATAAACTACATAAGGACATAGGAAGTTTGCACCTGGCAATGTTGCAGTTGTAAAAGTAGGTCACCACGTGGTCTGACCTGTCTGAAAGAGAGGAGTTCGCATTTCACAAGTCGTGATAATCTGCTTTAATAGTATCTGTTTCTTGGTGAACTCCTGCCAAGGAGTTGCACTCTTCAGTGCAAGAAGCTAAGAGTTCCTGCAAGATTTTGTCATTGGTAACAGCCATTAGTGAACCACCAGGCTGTGAGGAGGAGGCCACACTGCTTCCAGCACTTGAGGAGAATCTAGGAAGTGGTGAGGATGGTGCCACTGGTAGAGTGAAGCTTTAATTTTTCTTTCCCTAGCCCACCATCTCTAGCAGCACCTAGTATGCAATTATTATATTTTTTATCTGTTTTTCTCCCTGTGCTAACCGGCCCCCATCCACCAACCTCCTCTTCCCCATCTCCCTGGTATCGTCTCGGACATACCTTGTCTGGCTCTTTCCCCAGGGCATGTCCCCCCCACCCAGCAGGGTCAGCGGAGTCCCCCTCAAGCCCTACCAGGAACATGATTCAGTTCACGAGGACATACCCCGTTAGCCGGGTGCAGGGCCTATGGGAGATGGATGTCATCCTACCAGTCAGCATTTTCCCCATTTTCTCCCTGGCACAGAGGAAGTGGTGTTCAATGACACCAATGGTTGTGCTGTGCATGCTCCCATATGCAGCAAACCGGTTGTCTGCCCAGCCTCTGCCCCCTCCTTGCACACAGTTAGTGTGCCAACCCCCCACCCACTGCTAGGAACCAAGCTAACACTAGCCACTGGTCCCACCCCTCCCTTGAGGAGGAGAGCAGCCCTTGGGATGCTCGATCCTCTTCCCTCCCTGGCCAACCCTCCAACTCCTGAGGTCACTTTCCCAACCTCGGGTTATCAGTGCTGTGAGCAGTAGCATGACTGCTGCACCAGTGGGCCTGCCGGTAAGCAATCTTTTTAAAAAAGAGTCTCCAATGACTTGTACTGTTGCACAATGTCAGCCAGTGGTGAAGTGGTGCTATGTGCTCAGGCTGCCATTCCTCAGTATGACATCACTGGAATTCAGTATGCTTTGTTGCATGTATATTTTGTACTGTTTTGTATATGTTAATGTATTGTTCTTATGCATGTACACTAATGTATTGTTCTTGTGTATGTATACTCGTGTTGTTCTTACATATGTATACTTTTGTCTTGTTCTTGTGCATGTATACTTATATGTTGTTCTTGTGCATGTCCATGTCAGCTTTGTGCAGAAGCATTGACCCAGAGGGCTGTATCTATTTATCAAAGTAAAAAAAATTAAATAAAATAAAAAAAAAACAATGCTGAGGCTGACTGGGAGTTGGGCACATCACACAAGTGTGAAATACAGCTCCTAGGAAGGGAGGGTGCCACTTGTCTGGCATTCACTCTCAACATGCTGGCTGGCCAAGGTTCAGCACTGACGTTATAGGGATCCACTCACCCACCTTCCTGGCCAGAGAAAGAGTGCTACTGTGTTATTTGTGATCATCCAGGTGGGAGGCAGGCAGAACCAAGGGAAAATAAGCATAAAAAGAATTACCAAAAAAAAAAAAAAAAACTTTGGGAGCAACAGTCTGAGTCACACACAAATAGCTGATCAGTGAGATTTGGCAGATCTGACATAGGCTATTTCTGCATAAGCTTAAGTGCCCCCTTCGCTGTGTTATCAACCTCTTAGAACAACATTAGCTTCATGCAATTTGCCAATTGCAATGCACTCTACTCAAGCTCTCTGCAGTTATGAGTCATTGACTGCAAAGTGATGACTGAGGCCCACAGGGTATCCTTTAGTACAACTAAAATGAAGTGGGGGTCAGTGTCCTTGTGTCCAGATTCCAGTATCTAATTAATGGGACTATTCGACATGTCTTCCGGCCTGGTATCTGTTTTACCTGATACCCAGCTGCACTGAAACCCAACCTGTAATTCTGCTTAAAGTCAGACCAAAACAGCTATTACTGTATCAAAACTAGAAATGCGTAAAATTATTGACTTCCTTGTCCACAGATTTCCATAACAGAAACTGTCACTTATGTAACCCCTAGGTGGCGCTATCCCAAGGGCTACTACCCCTGCCTGCTTGGCTAGTAGCAGGTTAAGGGGCCTGAGTTCTGAAACGGGTGCCTCCACCTGGAGGTCAGGGTTGGTAGTGGTCAAGCTAACTTGGGCACAGCCCTTCGGAACACTGTAACCTCCCTCTATCGGCCTGAACACTGTACAATAATCACTTTCACAATACCTCTGGTACACCACATAAGTACCAACACTGCTTGCACTTACCACCAGGGCTGGTTCCACTGGCTCGACCCCAGGGACCCCCTGTAAAACAAGGTTATGCACAGCAAATAGCAACAGTACAATACTTTGAGCACAAACTGGAACCACGCTCAGATTATATGCAGAAAAAGTTAGTTCTACGGACATGGATATGTTGTTCATCCACACTGTCTGGCAGGTTCCTTGCCGCTTTAAATCTTGCCGGAAGGTCTTCAAGCTGGCTCCTCCCACCCACCTGGGTGGTAAAACTCTCGACTCTGCCCCATGATGCCAGATCTTCCTTACCACTTGGAAGCTCAGGTTCCCTCCTTAACGCTCTGCGTGTAGACTGGATCCTAATTTTTCGTTTGCCCGAAACTTATTTTAAAATTTTCAAGACTTCGGTCAAGTTTCTCCCTTGCGGCTGCGATGGACAAATCGACTCCCGGATTTCGGCAGTGCCTTTGTGGGCAGAAAATGTCCAGGACGGACCCGCATTCCATGTGCGTCTACTGCCTCGGCCTAGAACATGACCCGCAGGCCTGCGAGTTATGCCGTTCGTTTTTGGCCAGCATCAGAAGAACCGCTGCCTAGGTTACAGCTTAGGCCCGGAAGTGCTACCCGCTGGTGAAGTCGAAGGAGGCCCGTTGGGCGCCTACTGCGGTGGCTGGCTCGGCTGAGCAACTCGAGCAGATGATTGCCCTCGAGGAGGAGGCGGCACAGGCCGCATCATTCTCTTCCTTGGTCGCGGCATTTATCCCTCTGTCTCTGGGTACTTCATATTCAGCTTCTTTCAAGGAGCTTTGCCAATCCCTTTCCACGAAGGGAGAGGGGCCATCGGGACATTCCTCTCGGTCCAAAAAGAAGGACTCAAAAGGTAAGTCCCACTGTCGCGTTCGTGGGAGCGGGAGAAATCCCCTTCCCTGGGCAGTCAACACTCAACCTCGGTCAAGGTTGCGGCTGAGACCGCTGGCTTCACGGTGTTCCTGTCAGGTCAGCTGGCCAAGACAGCCGTCGATGCGGTTGAGATTTTTCTCGACCTGTCGGACGGGCTGTCGACTGGTGAAGCCGACAACCCTTCTTCACCAGTTCCCCCGGTGGAGACAGAGGACCTGCCTGCTCCTCCAGTGCCACAGTCCCCGGTTAAGGCTTCTGAGCTGAGGGAAGGGCAGGTGTCCTCCGCCTCTTCCCAGACCCGTCCTCGGAAACACCGAGGATCTCGGTCTCGGACATCGTCTCGGTCCAGCCGATCCCGCCGACATCAGCAGTCTCAGTCTCGGCACCTAAGTAAGTGGCGCCGCCGCTCTTCCTTGTCTTCCTCCTCAGAAGAGGAGAGGCTTCGGTACAAGATGCGTTGACACTACAAGGACCTAATGTGGCAGCAGTTACTTCTGTCTGGGAACAAGCTGACATCGCCCCTTCCCGGCCATCAAGTGGCTGTCACCCGGCGGCGGGGTAACCCCTTCGCTTTATGGCCGAGGTGCCCAAGTCTGGGCTGTTTTTTCAGCTGAAACCAGCTGCCCCACCGATTGTAGTGGAACCCCTGCCTCCACAACCGAAATCGGGGATGCTGACCAAGGACTCACGGTCAGGTCAGGGCCTGCCCCACAGATTGTCGGTCACCCTCACTCCCGACCATCCTCGGCAGGTGGAGGGTGGCTCAGGCCCCAGGCAGCTCTTCGCGGACTCCTCGGAGTCCGACGATGCCTCCTCCCTGTTCTCCAGGCCCATTGACCTGGAGTCCTCCGGGGGCTAGTCGATGGACAAAAGCCCATTGTCTTTCATGGGTTTGCTTCAGCTCATCTCAGAGTCCACCGGGATGTAGCTCGAGCCCGTATCCAAGCAGGCCAAGTATCCCCTCACGGAGATACTGGACTGAGGAGATTCACCTACGGAGGCATTTCCGGTGGCTGAAGCCATTGTTGGCCCAGCCTTGGAGCTCTGGCAGTGGTCTGCTTCCTGTTCTGCGCCTTCGGCCAGGATGGCCAGGAAGTATGTGGTCCCTACCGGCTCTTTTGCCTGTTTTTTCGGAACACCCCACTGCCGAGGGGTTGGTCACCGACAGCGTTTTCCGCCGTTCTGGGAACGCTAGGGATGTGGACAAGCCCCCCAACAAGGAGTCAAAAAAGCTGGACTATGCCGGATGCAAGGTGTATGCTGCATCCTCCCTTGGCCTCCGCCAGGCCAGCTCAGCTGTGCTGATGGCACACTTCTCCCACGCCCTCATGGGCTCCCTGGATGAGGTGATCCCTCATCTCCCGGCCGACCTGCAGACCATGGTCCGGCAGGTACGGGACCAGGGTAGGGCGGTGGCTAAAGAGCAGCTCCAAACGGCTCTGGACATTGAAGACTCCTGTGCCAGATCAGTTGCGGCTGCAGTGGCCATGCGCCGCAGAGCATGGCTGAGGATATCCACCTTCACAGCGGATACCCAGCACAAACTGGCAGATGTCCCCTTCCTGGGGACCGACCTATTCGGCCCTGGAGTGGAAGGTCACCTCCAGTGGATTGAAAAGTCCAATGCCACTCTGGACTCAGTCACTTCTGCCCAGAAGGACAAAAGCCACCGACAGCAGCAGCAGCACAAGTCCTTTCATCCTTCTGCGCCTGCGGCACGTCCGGCCCAACAGCACCAGCACCAGGGCCAGCAGGCTCACGCTTGGCATCCCAAATCCAAGCCTGTGGCTTCCTCCATTAGGTAGCAGAGAGGTAAAGGCCCAGGAGGTCCCTCGGCTGGTCCCTCCTCTAAGCCTGCCCAGTGACGGGTTGAGGGGTGTCGCCCCCAGCCTTGTCACTCCCCCCCGGGTTCCTCCCGTGGGGTGACGACTCTTCCACTTCCTTTCCACCTGGTCCATTATCACCACGGACCATTGGGTGTTGGAAGTGGTAGGAAAGGGCCTGCCTCTGGAGTTCTAGCAGGCCCCGCCCTTCC
Organism: Neoceratodus forsteri; assembly: GCA_016271365.2. NCBI lineage: Eukaryota > Metazoa > Chordata > Ceratodontiformes > Ceratodontidae > Neoceratodus > Neoceratodus forsteri. The sequence goes on along the minus strand of CM028130.1, from coordinate 135,214,091 downwards.
GAGCCATTGCCCCCCGGGGGGGCTATGGGGTTCAGAGCCTCTTTATCGGCTCGCCAAGCCGATATCACCCTGCTCCTCAAAAAAGAGGTGATCAGGAAGGTGGCGGATCCTCCTCCAGACCCAGGGTTTGTGTCCAGGTACTTCCTGGTCCCAAAATGGACAGGGGGGCCTGGCGCCCCATTCTCGACCTGCATGACCTGAACAGGTTCCCAAGGTCTCGGACCTTCAGGATGGTCACTCTGGCTCAGATAATCCCATCCTTGGAACAAGGCATGTGATTCTGTTCTCTGGACCTTCAGGATGCATTCTTTCACGTCCCAATCCGTCCGTCCCACCAGAGATTCCTCCACTTCAGGGTAGAGGGATCCCTCTACGAGTTCCGGGCCATGCCCTTCGGCCTTTCCATAGCTCCCAGAGTCTTCACCAAATGCATGGCAGTGGTGACAGCATTCCTGCTGCGCTGAAGGGTCCGGGTGTACTCCTACCTGGATGACTGGTTGATTGCAGCCCCCTCGAGAATGGCGGTGGAGCGGTCCAGAGATCTGGCCCTCCAGGTTTGCTCTCAGGTTGGACTCCTCATCAATGAGGCCAAATCGGAACTCGTGCTGAAGCAGGTGATCCAATTCATTGGGGCAGAGCTCGACTCTACATGAGCCAGAGCATGGCTCCTGACGGAAAGGGCCGAGGTTCTTTCCTCCTTTGCCCAATCATTTCAGGTTGGGCAATTGCGCCCTGCCCGGGACTTCCTGCGCCACCTGGGCCTCATGGCGGCCTGCACCAGCATGGTCCATTGGGCTCGCTGGTACATGCGTCCCCTTCAATGGGGGCTGGCCAGTCAATGGTCACAGCACTTTGATCCTCTGGATCAGCTAGTGACAGTGACCCAGGGGATGTGGAACGCTCTCCAGTGGTGGACCATTCCAGCACATCTGCAGGAGGACATCCCATTTGTCCACCCCGAGCCGACGGGCTCTCTATCGACTGATGCCTCTCTGATGGGTTGGGGTGCCCATCTGGGAGCACAGAGCGCACAGCCTCTGGTCCCCCAGAGCCCGATGCCATATCAACCTGCTGGAGCTTCGAAGCGTTACGCCTAGCCCTCACTCACCTTCGGGCCCGCTTTCTACGGGTCAGTGGTCCGTCCAAACGGACAATACCACCATGTACTACCTAAAACCACCAGGGCGGACGTGCTCCATGCCTCTGTGCAGGAAGCTCTCCGCGATTTGGTCACTGCCGCAGCCTGGAGGCGGATCTCCTAGCCATTCATGTGGCAGGAGCCACCAACACCCTGGCCGATGCCCTAAGCCAGATAGGGGCTGCATCTCACGAGTGGTCTGTCCTGCCAGAGGTAGTACAAGATCTGTTCTCCCACTGGGGCACACCTCAGGTGGACCTGTTTCCCTCCAGGGAGAATGCGAAGCTGAGACTGTTTCATGCCCGCCCCCCTCAGCAGGGCTCGCTCACAGGGGGGGTGCCTTCTCGAGGCCGTGGACCCCGGGCCTCTTCTACGCCTTTCCCCCATTTCCCTTGATCCACAAGGTACTTCTCAAGGTGAGGAGGGACAAGGCGCAGGTGATTCTGGTAGCCCCAGACTGGCCCCACCAGTTTGGGTATCCAGATCTCCTCAGTCTCAGCTCCAGGCTCCCGAGGTGGCTTCCAGCCCACCCGGACCTGATCTCAGTCAATCAGGGGAAGGCATTCCATCTGGACCTTCAATCCCTGCACCTGTCGGCCTGGTTCCTGAGCGGCTAGAGTTCCAGGCCTTGGGTCTTTCTGATGAGGTCCTCAATGTTGTTGAGGCGTCCCGTAAGGAGTTGACCAGAAAATGCTACGCCTTCACATGGAAGAGATTCTCCATTTGGTGTCAGGCCAAGGGCCTGGACCCTTCCTCCTGTTCCTTGGCAAGCATTCTGGACTACCTGGTCACCCTACTCAGCAAGGGCTTAGTCGAGCGACCACTGAAAAGTGCACCTAGCAGCCATCTTCGCTTACCGGGCGTGGGCGGGAAGCAGTTGGTAGGCACAGGAGAAGGTGGTCAGTGCTTTTCAAGGCCTTGATCACATATCCCTCCGTGCGAGAACCTCCACCTCCATGGGATCTACTGCTGGTATTGGCTAAGCTCATGGGCAAGCCATTCAAACTGATACACAGGTGTGACATCTCCCACCTGTCGTAGAAGACCGCCTTCTTGGTGGCTATCATGTCAGCCAGAAGGATGGGAGAGCTCCAGGCGCTTTCCATCGAGTCTCCTTATCTGGTCTTCCACAGGGACAAGGTTGTCCTGTGTCCCCACCCGAAATTCCTTCCAAAGGTGGTGTCGGCATTTCACCTTAACCAGATGTTGACTCTGCCAGTGTTCTACCCCAATCACACCTCAGAGGCCGAATGTAGGCTCCATGCTGGACCCTAGAGCGCTCGCTTATTATAAGGAATGGATGGCTGAAGTTAGAGAGTTCACAGCTGTTCTGTGTCACCTACGCTGAAGCTGCACATGGTAGACCGGCAGCCAAGCGGACGATAGACAGGTGGGTCACCTCCTGCATAGATCTCTGCTATAGGTTGGCAGGCATGGAGCCTCCCAGAGGGATAAGAGCTCATTCTACCTGGTGGCTGCTTCCAGGGACATCCCTATCCAGGAAATCTGCAGGGCTGCTACCTGGAAGTCAGCACACACCTTCATCACCCACTACCACATCGATCTTGAGTCACGCTGGGATGCTGGTTTTGGGGCCTCAGTTCTCCAGTCTTTATTTCCCAAGTTGGGGGTGTGTGCCTTGCCTCCCTCCTCCCGGAGAACTGCTAGGAGTCTGCCAGACAGTGTGGATGAACAACATATCCATGTCCCTAGAAATACAGGTTACTCACCTGTAACAGGGTTTTAGGTATGTGTTGTTCATCCACATGACCCACCCGACCTCCCTGGCTTCGACGCACAACCTGGCTTCCAGCAGGCTAGATCTGGAACCATGGGTTGGAGCCGAGAGTTTTACCACCGGGTGGGTGGAAGGAGCCAGCTTGAAGACCTTCCGGCAAGATTTAAAGCAGCAAGGAACCTGCCAGACAGTGTGGATGAACAACATATACCATTCCTAGAACTCCTGTTACAGGTGAGTAACCTGTATATCTGATTTATTAAGGGGACTTGAACAAGGAAGGGGTGAAATCAGGTTAATTAGTTTAAAGGTTATATCAATCAAGCAGTTATGTATGCGCTTTGAGTCCCCCCACACAGTTACACCTCTGGGTACCCAGGTGGAGAAGAGATGGGCTAGCCAGGACCGTTGCCTGGGGTTGGCCGGCGTCGCAGCTGGTTGGGGCCCTGTGATGGAAAACACAACATGCACAGTACACACTATTTGTAATCCAGAGCCAGAGGGCTCAGTTTGTAAAGGAAAAGAAACAACAAGACAATCAGATGACACACTCAGATTAAGTTGTTGTTGCAGGTAGCTACCCTGGTATTTACTCACGATACCCAAGACTGGACACAGGCTGGACGAAAATCGAGACTGCAGGTGGTTGATCTGGAATGCCAGGAGAAGCAGGGCCAACACGAGTCGCAGAGGCGTCATTCCTGTTCAAGCATGGAGCAGGGGGCTGATCCCCAGGCAGGTCTCTCATCGATGGCTTCTCTGTGCAGCAGGGTAGTCTGGCTAAGCCAGTCTGGCAAGGCCCAGACCGTATGGAGACAAATTTGGATGCAGTTCGTTTTGGGCTGGATACAGCTTCCAGCAAGCAGAACACAGTTCACACAGTGAGGAACTAACTCAAGACCCACCAGCAGCTCATAGCACATTTACATGTAAAGGAATTCTACTGTACCAGGCAAAGCGCTCCCCGGTCACAATCGCAAAGTCTCTGCACTCACCGGAAGCTTAGGGGTAGTTGGAACTCCTGACAGGCTGATCACATTCAGCAAAATCTTCAGTCTTCTTCAGGTTGAGCCTGGCCCACTTCAGTAGCTTACTTTAGTCACACAACTCGGATTCAGTCCGAAAACAATTCGCTTTCCCCTCTCAGGGCAGCAGGCAGACATGCAGGCCAAAAACTCAGGCCTTTCCACAGAGACTGTCTCAAGCATCTTGCTTCTTCAGCTCCCAACTTAGATCTGCCTTAAACAGCAGGCAGCTTGGGGATTTCCCTCAGATCCAAAAGGTTCGGTTGGCTGATTCATCTGTCAGTCAAAGCAAGAGTTCCCCCTTCAGTTGCAAAAAAGTGCCAAGAGCCCAAAACTACAATTCCTACAGACTTTGACTTCAGGCAGCTCCTGTAGTCCGGCTCCATTTTAGATCCCACCAGAACTGATTGGTCCAATTCATAGTCTCGGTCCAAATGGTGGGGATAAACAAGACAGTCCTTGCTGCAAAAAAGGCAGGTTAGACAAACTACATTATCATTAACACTCTAAATGATTTTCAGCAAATAGTTACATCTTTCAACAGAGCTCCCTCTCGTATTACTTATAACTGCGAAACAGGCAGCTCTTAAAGAAACAGTACATAGAGACTATACAGGCACTCTCTGGCAATACATTTAAACTGCTAAAACGCAGGACACCAGCCTGGCAGTGAGCATTTAGGCAAGCTCAAAGAAGACTTTTTTGGGAACCCCCATACCCCAACCCCCAACCCCCATTACACCCTTCCCTGCCTGGTGAAGACTTGGCGTCCGCGTTAAGTCTGTACCATCTTGCATTAGTTAACATAAACTTATTACTTTACTATACTTTTTCACTACACATCGTAATACTATACCCATTCTGACAATACATCAGGCATATTTCCCACAGGTAATTTATACATTACTATGCAGAATCATGTAATAACTTCTTGTACATTCAACAATGTCAGAGGGGGCCCTTCCCTATCAGCTAACTTGGGGCTAGACGGTGCAGGGGAACCATACCTAGAAGGCAAAACAATTAACCTGGAATTGGTACTCTGAGAAACATAAACCCCTTTATGGACCACATTGCGAGGCAAATCCACTGGCCTCCCAGGAGAATCATAACTTAAGCGGACTACTGGCTTGACAGCTCAGCCAGCCCTTCTGGGGGAGAAAACCATAGTCTCTGTACTCTCAACACTGGTCCTGGAACTTTCATTACTTGTGATGGGTGCCTCTGTCTGGGTAGAAATGTCCAGACTTGGAGCACTGTCAGCCCCTTGCTCTGTAGGCTCTGTTTCTACAACACTTGGCTCATTTTGAAGACACTCTGGCACTGAAGGGGGGTTGTCAGCACTCTCATAGTGTTTCTCAAGTTCTGGCATGTCACTAGAATGACTCATACCATCAGTCTCTCCTTCAGGCAAATCGTACAGTTCCACAATACACAAAGACTCAGCATCCTCAGATGTGATACTTTGCACTTCACTTTCAGGGAGCATTGACTCCAAGGATGATGCCGGGGGGTTAGGCAGTCCAGAAGGCCCAGCTTCATCTCCATAATTCAACATAGGATTTCCATGAAATAACTGACTCAGTTCATATGAGGGGTATTAGCATTATCACACTCACTGTCATCCGAGTTAGACTGGCAGTCACTGTCATTCTGGAGCCTGCTGCGGAAGTCTTCGTCGGCAGCCGCGGGGCAGGCTGACTCTGTCTCTTTTCTTGCAGCAGCACGCAGTCACTGGTCCAGGAATCAATCTCAGTGGGTTCAGCCTCAATTATAACTTGACCAACAGGTAGCAAGTGGTTACGGTGCATGGTCTTGACAACTTTGGAGTTATTCTCTGGGCACACTTTGTACACTGGCAAATCATCCAACTTTCCAACTACGACATGGGGACGATGGTGCCATCGATCACCAATTTTGTGTTTACCATGCAATCCTAAATTTTGCAACAATACACAGTCTCCAGGCCTAAGCTCTTGAGCCTTTACTTTTCTATCATGTCTCTCTTTGTTGGCTAGATTTCTTTTGGCGGCCATTGTCTGGGCCAGTCGATAGGTATGATTCAATCGAGCTTTCAGTTTTTGTACATATTGCAGGTAATCTTCGGCTTGGACTCCATCAGGAGAAAGCCCAAAACAGACATCAACAGGCAGCCAGGCCTCGCTCCCAAACATGAGGTGGTAGGGAGAGAACCCGGTAGCATCATTCTTCGTGCAATTGTATACGTGTACCAAGGTGCTAATCTGCTGGCTTCATTTATGCTTATCTTTTGGGTGGAGGGTGCCTAGCATGTCTAACAGGGTGCAGTTAAAGCGTTCTGGTTGAGGATCCCCCTGCGGGTGATATGGGGTGGTTCTTGACTTTTGCACCCCCCATAGAGAGAACATTTCTTTGATTAGCCGACTCTCAAAGTCCCGGCCCTGAGCAGAGTGAATTCGCTGGGAGGCACCATAGTGGACGAAGAAATTTTCCACTAGCACCTTGGCCATGGTAGATGCTTTTTGATCTTTTGTGGGTAAAGCTTGTGCATACCATGTGAAATGGTTCATAACCACTAACACATTGCTAATGTTTCGCTAATCAGGCTCTAAACTCAAGAAGTCTATGCAGACTAGTTCCATTGGGGTGCTGGTAGTAATGTTGACAAGGGGGGCAGCCCTCTCAGGCAGGGCTTTTCTCCGCAGGCAGCAACTACAAGTCCTTACATGGTGCTCAACATCGGCCTCCATCTTGGGCCAGTAGAATCGAGATAGTACTAGGTCAAGGATCCGGTCGATACCGAGGTGGCCCATATGATTATGGAGGGACCTCAGTACCAAATCTTTGAAGGCTGTGGGCAGGACCAATTGTTGCTTGTCTATTTGGCCACCCCGATCTACTGTCTCTCTATACAACAACTGATTAAGCAGCTTCAACCTGGGGCCTTCTTTAAATGATAAAGCGGTTCGCAGATCAGAGGAACGCAACTTGGACACATCTTTTCCTGCACGAAGGGTGTCAGGTGCTGGCTGAATCATAGGATCTCGGGATTGAGCCCATTGCATGCTGTCTTTGTCAAACTGAGGTAGTGCACTAATATCTAGAGCAGAGAAGTGGCAATATGCAGCCAGTATGCTGGTGTCAGAGGGGCCCAAGCAATCTACTAAGCAGTCCATTGTGTTCGTAGACATCTGTTCATTTCTATCAAACTTTTGGCACAATGCTTGGATGTCAGGTTCAGACAGCCCGACCCAGTCGTTCTTGGAAAATGGGCCTCTGGGATAGGGCATCAGCATCAGTATGATTCAGGCCTGGTCTTTATTCGACAGCATAATCGTATGTTGACAATGCAGAAAGCCACCAGTGCCCCATGGCATCTAACTTAGCTGAAGTCTGTACATAGGTCAATGGGTCATTGTCAGTCCTCACCAATACTGTTGCCCCATAGAGTTAATCATGAAACTGGTCGACAATGGCCCATTTTAACGCAAGGAACTCCAACTTGTGCACAGGGTAGTGTCACTCTGACGGGGTCAGGCTCCTACTGGCGAATGCCACTGGTCTCAAACCATCCTCATGGTTTTGATACAGTACAGCTCCTAGACCCTGCAGACTGGCGTCAGTATGCAGCACATAGGGTTTGGTAGGATCAGCATAAGTGAGGATGGGGGCATGGGTGAGCTGGTATATGACTTCGTGGAAAGCTGCTTCATAGTCAGGCATCCAACAGGACCTGAAAAGTTCACCTGGGTGGAAATATGCTTTGTCTGGTTCTTTGACGGACCCTTTTTGTATTTCTGATTTGTAGGAGGGTAACCCTGGGTAAGATTCAAGAGTGTCCGAATCACTTTGGAATAGTCCTTTATGAACCGGCTGTAGTAGCCACAGAATCCCAGGAAACGTTGTAGTTCTTTCAAATTGTGGGGCTGGGGCCAAGTAGTCAAGGCTTCAACTTTACTGGTGTAACCCCCCTGCAAATGGGGGTTCCCAAAAGACTTCCAGGAGCTTGCTTGAATGCTCCAAGCCTGAATGGTGTTTGGCATTTAAGCCATTTATCAGTGAGTGTTTTTAGAGCCTCTGGTACTGTCTCTATAAGAGCTGTCTGCTTGCAGACATAATTAGTTGTATGGGGGACTGTGTGCTTCTCTGAGTACCACTGAGCTGCTGCCAATTCACTTCATTTTTGCAGTCACTAGGGTGCAAAGGGAACCTATCTGAACGATGTAACTTGTTTGCCAGAAATTATTTAGAGTAATAATGAAATTACAGTTTGTCTAACCTGCTTTCTTTGCAGTCAGAACTGTGTCTGCTAGTTCCCATTCTAGTTTTGAACTGCTGAACTGGACCAATCAGTGTGGGGTAAGCTAGCTCTAAAATGGTGCCTTGGACCAATCAGAACTTGGACTCATAATCTGAGCCAGCCACAGAGGATTGTATGGGCAGTGACTCTGGGAGATGTAGTTTAGACTTCAGTGCCTTTTGGACCAACAGCAGCAGTCTATTGTGAGTGACAGCCAATCCAGTCAAGAACTGGGAGGAACTCAAAGGAAGTGCCGGTTTTGTCTGTTGGAGTTTGAGTTGAGCTTTGGCAGTGAAGAAGGAAGGAGCCTGTGCTTTTCAGTGTGCAGTTTTAGTCAAAACGTGTGTAAGGCCCAGAGTTCCGGTCTGCAGCTTGTGTAACAGCTTGTTAGGACTGAATCCGTCCCTGTGAAAAGAATCAAGGATCTCTGAAGAGTAGAAACCAGGCTCACCCTGTAGAAGACTGGAGGAATTGCTGAAAATTGCACTCGGTCTGTCAGGAACTGAATCTGCTGTGTGTTCTCCCGGGTATTGTGCAGTAATTGTGATCGGGATACAGATGCAGCCTGCCTGGTATAGTGCTTTCTTTTATATGGATGTGTGAAGAGGTTTGTGTACCTCAAGTGAGCCCTGCTGACATTGAAGGACCCTATCTTATTTGGAGGTCGTGAGTACTAATTCAGGGTCGCTCCCTGTTGAATTGCCACATTAAATCCAAATGGAATTACTGTACTGCTGACTGTTTAATTCTCCTTTTCTCTGTGTGAAAGGGCCCTACCAGCTGCCACGATTTGGACTAGCCACTAGGGCTTGGGTACCCAGGACAGTAACTGATAGGATAGGCCTGTCACAGAGCCATAGGTAGATTATTAGAGTGATAAGCTAATTAACCTGATTTCCCCGTCCTTGTTATATCCCCTAAATAAATCAGAGCTGCTTGTTTCAGCAAAGTTATACTGCCTGAGGTATTTGTCTATGTTAAAGTACTGTACTGTGATTGTTGCACTGTATCTCATTTCACGGAGGTCCCAGTGCGGAACCAGACCTGGGGTAAGTGTATACTGTGAAGGTAATTCTGATATATTGTGTGGGCCACTAGTGGGAAGAAAGGGGGGTTGCAGTGTCCCAGAGGGCTGTGACCAAGTTAGTTTAACTATTGCAAACCCTGACCTCTGGGTGGAGGCACCCGCCATTGGATCCAGGCCCCTCAACCTGTTAGTGGCAAATCAGGCAGGGGTAGTAGCCCCTGGGATAGCGCCATCTAGGGGTTACACTAGGATCAGTCTCTATCCCCTCTGTGGACACTATGTGCCCCACATACTTCACAGAGGTTTGGAAAACTGGCACTTGTCGATGGACAGCTTGAGGCCTAAATCTTCCAGTCGGTCTAGTACTTTGAACAGTTGACTCTCATGCTCCTCTCGGGAGCTCCCGAACATGATGACATCATCCAAGTACACCAGGCATTCCAGCAAATTCATGTCTCCCACCGCTCATTCCATCAGTCGCTGGAAGGTGGCTGGGGTGCCCGATATCTCCTGTGGCATTCTCAGGAATTCGTAGAACCCCAAAGGACAGATGAAGGATGTCTTCTCACAGTCCTCTGGAGCCATCAGAATCTGATAATATCCACTGCGAATATCCAACACCAAGAACCATTTACTCCCATTCAAACAATCCAGAGCATCTTGTATACGGGGCATGGTGTATTGATTGGGGATGATCTGCCGGTTCAGAGGTTGATAATCAACACACATTCTCACAGATCCATTCTTCTTACACGCAACCACAATGGGAGAAGCATATGGGCTCCCGGATTCTTGTATCACACCAGCTGCGAGCATTACCTGCAAGTGTCTTCTCACATCGTCTATGTCTGCAGGGGCTAGGTGTCGAGACCTCTCTCGAAACGGCCGTTCATCGTGCACGCGTATGTGATGCTATGCACCCTGGACATATCCCACGTCCCATTCCTTCAGTGAAAACACTTGATCTCTCTGGGCAAGTTTCTGGCTAATTCTAGTCTTCCATTCAGCTGGCAACGAGGAGTCACCAAAATCAAACAAGTCTGGAGTCACTCTATCTGTCTTGCCAGGGTGCTTGTTGCTGGGGCAACACTGCAGTGTCTGCGCAGTGTACCATAGCTAGAGTGCATCCTCTGTTCACCTGGATCTCCGGATCTGACACATTATGAATCTGGACCATCACACGTCATGCATAGGCTTGAGCATGAGCTGGCGAGATGCTGAGCTTAACCAATAATCCTTCCGGCAATTTTCCATCGCATGGCACGTCCAACATCAGTATTTTGTTCTTGACATCTTTGCGGAGGCGGACCTTCCCTTGAACGGTACACTGGGTGTTAGGGGCCAGTATCATTGAATTGGGATCCTTCTTCAACACGACTCCTACCAGTTCATCCTGGTCCACTCCCTTGGGGTTCTGTTGCAAACCATAGACCCTCTTGATCAGAGTGGGACTTCTTATGGCCATCCCAGTCCGTTGCCCTTGATTCTCACGACAGAGTTGCGCAAGTCTCTCAAACATATGGCCGTTGGTCTCAGTTAACAAGGGAACCCCATCATACAGTCCGGTAGGGAGACACACTAAGGCCAGTGTCTCGACTTGCTCCTCTACACCAGTTACAGCTGCAGGAAACAACAACCAGAGGCAGACAAATCCTAGGTAGGGATATGACTTGTCGCTCAGCCCCCACACATGTAGGCCTTCCAGGGATTGTAAGAGAGCAGCAGATAAGTGTTTGTCATACCAGTCCTGAAATACAACGGTCACTTATGACCCACTGTCCAGCACAGCCCGAGTAGGAATACCATTTACAGCCATGGTAGTCTCCATTGAAGGACCCACTGTTTTGGACCACTCTGGAGGGGCAGCAGCAGGGGCCTGGATGGAGGATTTAGCCACAAAGAGGTTTTGAGTTAGGATGTCTGAAGCCTTCACTGTGGTCACTTCATACACCCCTTGACCACTGATTCATTTTCCGAAGATCTCCTTGAAGTCGGTTCGCCACTTTCTCTAAGTCTTTCTGAGACTGGCATTCCCTCTTCATATGGCCATCCTTTCCACAGTTGTGACAAATGGTACAATCAACCTTTCTATCCTTGATAGATTATGCTGGCATCCTCTACAGTCACTGTCCCATTTCCTACCTCACCAAACTTGACACATTATATCATAGAGCTTTGAGGTTCATCACAGGCCTGCCTTATTCCACTCACCACTGCTCCCTATATCAATCAGTGGGGTGGAGTTCTCTTCAATTCAGGCGTGATAAAAATGCAGCCTTATGAACCCTGAGAGCCATCTCCAAAAACTGCCCCAACACATTACAGACTGTCTTCTCTATAAACCAGTAGGCAATTACTCTGAGAAGTTGCAAATCTTCTCCTACTGATGGTTCCCAAAGTTAACCTCGCTTTGGCAGGTCTGCTATAAGCTTTACACTGTCCTCCTTGTGGAATAAATTGCAAAAAAAACTGAAACTGAGGTCACCCATTGGCATCTCATCTTTCAAGCTCTTATATTCACATCTCAGAAATGATCAGTGCAATTGTTTCCCATGACCATGAATTGTAATCATGCTAACCTGTACCATTTAACCACGAACGAATTACTTCTAGTGCTTGTCTCCTCCTTGGCCCTGGTCTGTCATCATGCTTTCATGTAATACCTTGATGCCTCTGTCCTCCCTTTGATACTGGTCTAGCTTCCCACTTTCTCCAGCCTTCTTTTCACAACTCTATACTGCACTCATCCACAATCTACACGCAATCATTCTATAAAAGTCCTAATTCCCCTTTCCCTCTCCCCATAGGCCCCCACTGCTGCATCAGTTCCACTGACCTATCCTTGGGACTTCACTTCTCACAATGTTTATCCTTCGCTTACATATTACATACCCCCTCCTGGTACCCCACCTCTGCCATTAGGTTGGTGGTTCTCCAAGCCATTTTCATGGCTAGTACTAGTGACTGCCCTGGTAAAGAACTAACTGGTACTTTATACAGAGAACATGGTTTATATACAGTTGCATGGTTCAATGGTGGACCTGCCCCTTGTATTTGAATCCTCCTCTGTTATGGCTTGCCTCGCCTTCCTTTTATCATTTGACTCCCTATTACTGCACCATTGTGTTTGTGTTTATATACTTATTTACATGTATTTATACGTTTTTATGATGGATGTTACCCGACCCTGTTCTAACCAGGTCCATCTTGTAAAAGAGCTCTGCTCAATGATGTTTGCCTGGATAAATAAAGACTTTGATTGATTGATTGATTGATAGACTCCTGGGTCATCCTTGGAGAGAACACTGCATGAGGAACTGAAGTAGTAGCAAGGGATCGGGGTCCAATATCTGCTTGCAGTGGTGAGAGGGGTGCAATGTGTCTCAATAGTTCCTTTAGGGTGGCAGTCAATTCTTTGATTTCAGCCTGGGAGCTACCCTCGGTAGAGGATGCCTGAGGGTGCACCCCCACCCCCATGGCAGTCACGTCCTGAGAGGAACCAGAATCTTGTTTCATGGGGGAACCCTTGCAGAGGTGCCCGCCTTCAACTCTCGGACTTTCTTTAATAGCTCAACTTTAAAAAAACTGGGCCAAGGCCGGGAAGTCCTTTGCATTCTCAGAGTGCTTGTTAGGTGCTGACTTTTGCCCCTGAACCCCACTTGGCTGATCACTCTCTGTCACTTGCGCAGTAGCAGCAGATATTGGTGAAATTCCCCTCCGGGGTCGCCTTTCTCAACCCCCCACATTTCTTTCATTAGCTCGTCATAAGAGGGGGTGATTTCAGTCAGTTGGTGAGGCGCAACTGAAGCAGTAACAATTCTGAAAATGGAGCAGACTTACGGATCCGGTCCAGCCTAGTTCGATCTAATCCATTTGAAGGCAAACTACCCTTTCTGAGGCACTCTTGTAGCAGCTTTCCAAGCCAAGGTACATACACAGACAATTGCTCCCCTGAGTACTGCTGGGCATTTCTTACTCTCCACCACAGGTCCTCATCTGAATCCGGGCTCCCATACACATTCTCCAATGCATCAAGATAGTCCTGTGCAGTTGCTTCGTGGTTATTTGCCTGCTTGGCATGGATGGTAGCCAGGGCAGGACCTTGGAGGCTCCCACTCAACCTCTTTCGTTTCTCTGCTTCTGAGCATTGCCATTCAAGTACTAGAGGGGCAACATAGTCTATCCAGGTCTCCCAGTCATCCTCCCCCTGGGGGGTGGGGAGGGTGCCTGAGAAGATTCTCAACCTTCGGTAGGAGTCATGACTAATGGCAGGTACAGATATAGGGGCCAGCATTGGCATGGGAACAGAAGGAGGGGGCAGTAACAGGTACTGGAGTGGGAGGGGGTGTTGGGGAGGGAACACCCTCAGGTGGCAGGAATAGTTTCTTAAAGTCCTCTATGGTTTTCCCTTCCCCCAGCAACAACTTAGCAAATTTCTCCTCAAAAGTCTCAGATAATAGGGGGAGCTCATCCTCCCTGGGGTCTTTACTGCCTCTAGTTATCATTCTCCAGGTGGCTGGGGCCCCTTCTGGGGCAACAGTCCGTGGCACTTTGGAATTGTCCACTGGGTCACTACACTCTACTAAAGCCATGAAAGTTTGGGCGGTCAAATCAGCCGGTAGCCCCACCACCACAGCGTTTGTTAAACATTCAACTTTGGAAAGTACTCCTTCTACAGCGTCTTTACCAATGTTCAGGGGAATATCCAATACAAGCAGGGCATTGTGAGGGTCAGTCTCCGGGCCCTGTACACCACCCCACCAACTGGTGCACAGCCACTTCTGTTGGGGTAGCCATTTGTGTTTGACAATAATTCGTAATTTCAGCCACGAGAAGAGACAAAATCCCAGCAGTGAGCCTCCAAAATGTAACCCCTAGGTGGCGCTATCCCAAAGGTTACTACCTCTGCCTGCTTGGCTAGTAGCAGGTTAAGGGGCCTGAGTTCTGAAATGGGTGCCTCCACCTGGAGGTCAGGGTTGGTAGTGGTCAAGCTAACCTGGGCACAGCCCTCTGGGACACTGTAACCCCCCTCTTTCCCCTCTTGTGGCTTGAACACTGAACAATAATCACTTTCACAATACCCCTGGTACACCACATAAGTACCCACACTGTTTGCACTTACCACCAGGGCTGGTTCCTCTGGCTTGACCCCGGGAACCCCCTGTAAAACAAGGTTATGCACAGCAAATAGCAACAGTACAGTACTTTGAGCACAAACTGGAACCACACTCAGATTACATGCAGAAAAAGTTAGATCTGATTTATTCAGGGGACTTGAACAAGGGAGGGGAGAAATCAGGTTAATTAGCTTAAAGGTTATATCAATCAAGCAGTTATGCATGTGCTTTGAGTCCCTCCACACAGTCACACCTCTGGGTACCCAGATGGAGAAGAGATGGGCTAGCCAGGACCATTGCCTGGGGTTGTCCGGCGTCGCAGCTGGGTGGGGCCCTGTGATGGAAAACACAACATGCACAGTACACACTATTTGTAATCCGGAGCCAGAGGGCTCAGTTCGTAAAGGAAAAGAAACAACAAGACAATCAGATGGCACACTCAGATTAAGCTGTTGTTGCAGTGAGCTACCCTGGTATTTACTCACGATACCCAAGACTAGACACAGGCTGGACAAAAATCGAGACTGTAGGTGGTTGATCTGGAATGCCAGGAGAAGCAGGGCCCACACGAGTCACCGAGGTGTCATTCCTGTTCAAGCTTGGAGCAGTGGGCTGATCCCCAGGCAGGTCTCTCGTCGATGGCTTCTCTGTGCAGTGGGTAGTCTGGCTGGGCCAGTCTGGCAAGGCCCAGACTGCATGGAAATAAATTCAGATGCAGTCCATTTTGGGCTGGATACAGCTTCCAGCAAGCAGAACACAGTTTACACAGTGGGGAACTAACTCACGACCCACCAGCAGCTCACAGCACATTTACATGTAAGGGAATTCTACTATACCAGGCAAAGCGCTCCCCGGTCACAATCGCAAAGTCTCTGCACATACCAGAAGCTTAGGGGTAGCTGGAACTCCTGACAGGCCGATCGCATTCAACAAAATCTTTGGTCTTCTTCAGGTTGAGCCTGGCCCACTTCAGTAGCTTACTTTAGTCACACAACTCAGATTCAGTCCAAAAACAACACTCTTTCCCCTCTCGGGGCAGCAGGCAGACATGCAGGCCAAATATTCAGGCCTTTCCACAGAGACTGTCTCAAGCATCTTGCTTCTTCAGCTCCCAACTTAGATCTACCTTAAACAGCAGGCAGCTTGGGGATTTCCCTCATATCCAAAAGGTTCGGTTGGCTGATTCGTCTGTCAGTCAAAGCAAGAGCTCCCCCTTCAGTTGCAAAAAAGCGCCAACAGCCCAAAACTACAATTCCTACAGATTTTGACTTCAGGCAGCTCCTGTAGTCCGGCTCTATTTTAGGTCGCACCAGAACTGATTGGTCCAATTCACAGTCCTGGGCCAAATGGTGGGGATAAACAAGACAGTCCTTGCTGCAAAGAAAGCAGGTTAGACAAACTACATTATCATTAACACTCTAAATGAGTTTCAGCAAATAGTTACATCTTTCAACAGAGCTCCCTTTCAGATTACTTATAACTGCAATCCAGGCAGCTCTTAAAGAGACAGTACACAGAGGCTATACAGGCACTCTCTGGCAATACATTTAAACTGCTAAAACGCAGGACACCACCCTGGCAGTGAGCATGTAGGCAAGCTCAAGGAAGACTTTTCGGGAACCCCAATTTGTAGGGGGTTACACTTATATTTCTGTTCCTCTGGATTATGGTGACATTGTGTGTAGAACCTGTTCGTCCTCCATATTAATGAAACTGGACCCACTCTACTGTAGAGACATCTGCTTTGTTACTGTACTTCACACAGCTATTCCACGCAGCATTTAAATTGTGTAAATGCAGAAGGGTGGCTATCACTGTCTGTTAGTAAGTAAAGGCGTCTTTGTATTTAAAGCTATTCTGAGAAAATTCATCAACATATAGGACAGGAATGTATACCAAGTAAAACAGAGGGAGGCAGGAAAGGTAGTGAGGGGAGCAAATGTGCAGACAGACAAAAGGATAGCCAATGGGGTCGCTAAAGGGGATACAACTTTCTTCAGGTACACAAGTGAGAAGAAAAAAAAGCATTTGTCAATGCCGAATGTTGTCTCAATGGCATTGGCATTAGTAGTGCAGGAGTTAGAGATGGATAGGAATGGCAGTGAAGTATGGAACTGACGCCAACCCCACCCCCACCCTGTAGAGACTGACAGGTGCTGGGGTGTGCCTTTGGGGCGTCAACTATAACGCTCATGCCATTTTACTTCACCCTACCCTGTAGACACTGACAAGTGGCGTGGTGTGATTTGGGATCTTTGGGCCTTATACTTACCCCATTCCATAAGGAAATACGCTGAGACGGGTGCAGTATAAGAGAATGGGCCTCACCCTATCCTGTAGACACTGACAAGTGTCGTGGTGTGCTTTGGGGGTCTTTGGGCCTTATACTTACCCCATTCCATAAGGAAATACACTGAGATGGGTGCAGTATAGGAGAATGGGGTGAACTTTAGGGCCGAACACTCCAAGGCACACCTCAATGCCTATCACTGGCTGCAGGGTGGGGGTGGGGGTGGAATGGCATGAGCATTACAGCCAATGATCCCAAGTCACACCTCTGATGCCTGGCTGTCTCTACAGGGTGGGGTATTACTGTTGGAAACCCTAATGTTGTAGGTGTTTGTTGGTATTTTCAATCCAAATTTTCAACATAGGCTTTTTGTGACCCCACCTCATGAAGAGCGGTACAATCAGTTTGTTAGCTGAAAGGTGGTTTTGCATATCGGCGATGCCATTTGGCGACACAGGGATGAAAACACATTTTGGGCAGGATGTGGAAAATGACAACTTTATTGTTCATGAGAAGGCATAAAAAATGGCAACATTGAAAATCTGGAGTGAAAATATGAAAAATTGGTGAAGTCATGAGTATGCATAGAAACTGCGCAACACACGTCCGTAATCCAATTATTTTTGGGATTTTTTTAGCCCCTCATGAACATTGGTGCTGTGATTTTGTTAATCTGTCCCAAAAGTTGATTTCCCACAGTGACCACGCCATTGTGCGCCACAGGTGCAGAAACATATTTTGGGCAGGCTGTGAAAAATGACAGCTGTACTGTTCATAAGGAGGTGTGAAAAAATGGCAGTGTTGAAAACCTGGCATGAAAATATTGCAAATTTGTGAAGTTACAAGGGTGCGTGGAAACTGCGCAATGCACGCTTGTAACACAGTAATTTCATGGACTTTCATCACCAAATTTTAAACATAGGCATTTTAGGACCTCTGCTCATGAATAGTGTCACTGTCATTTTCTCAAACTGTCCCAAAAACTAATTTCACACAGCAACTGCACTATTCTGCACTGGACATGCGAAAACACATTTCGGCCAGGATATGTAAAATGACAGCTGTACTGTTCATAAGGAGGTGTGGAAAAATGCCAATTTTGAAAATCTGGAGTGAAAAAAGTCCTGTGATCTTTTTGCACCCTTCACCATGATCTGCTCTAAAAACCAAAATGCACCCTGGGTCACCCCTGCCCTACTCCAACTACTTAAGGACAGGGATAACCTTTGGCATATTGCCACCGAGACTGGTCGGGCTGCCGACAGACAGGCATATAACGCTGCCCGGAACAGGTGCACATGGGCCATCCGCAAAGCCAAGGCAAACCAATACCAGGCCACCTTCACCTACTCATGGGGCTGCACCTGAAACTTCTGGGGCAATATAGAAGAAATAACTGGGAAATCATGCTCCCCCCCCCAGCACACCTTACAGTCACTGACACCAACATCACTGACCCACCAACATTGCCAACTGCCCTAACTCCTCCTATACTGATCTTAGCCCTGTCCTCCTGAGTAACTTTTTCAACCCTACTCACAACCCGCCGCCTTCAGACCCACAGCGCCCCTGGTTCTACCTACATAAGGTATCCATTCGAGAAGCCAAACCACTCCTGCTTAAAGCACTAAAAGGCACCAGTCCTACCAGCAACCCCCTGGACCCAAAAATACTCCTGCTGGTCCTGGATGAGGTCCTGGTCCCACTTACAGAACTACTGAACCGATCCCTCTGTCTGGGGCAATTCCCCACAGCATGGAAAACTCTGACAGTCACACCTATTCACAAAGGTGGTGACTTGTCCGCCCCCAGCAACTATCAGCCAATTTCCATCCCCCCCCCCCAAAGTCTTAGAAGAAGTGGTGGCCGCCCAACTCATGGAATATCTAGCAAAATATAACATCCTGTGTCCAGAACAGCATGGCCTCTGCGCTGGTCACAGTACAGGCACGGCCTTAATGGAGTTCTCCAACTTCCTACACACCTCCCTGGAGCATGGCTCCCTAGTTGGGGCAGTGTACATTGACCTCTCTAAGGCCTTTAACACTGTCTCCCACCCACTCCTACTAAATGTCCTCAA
Source organism: Neoceratodus forsteri (assembly GCA_016271365.2). Lineage (NCBI taxonomy): Eukaryota > Metazoa > Chordata > Ceratodontiformes > Ceratodontidae > Neoceratodus > Neoceratodus forsteri. The sequence goes on along the minus strand of CM028130.1, from coordinate 135,195,397 downwards.
CCATACAGGTTTCTCTGCTGGCCCCCTCTCCTGGTGTGCGAGCTACCTATCAGCCCACTCCCAGCATGTAAAAATCAATGGGATGCTCTCAGAAACCTGTCCCATCCACTCAGGGGTTTCCCAGGGCTCTATCCTGGGCCCACTACTCTTTAGCCTGTACCTAAATGCCCTGCCTAGCACCTGTTCTGGCAATATTCTACTATATGCTGATGACACTGTGATTTATGCTGCTCACAAAAATCTCACCTCCCTCCAAGACTCCCTCCAGCACTCTTTCAATGATGATGAGAATTGGTTTAAGAAGAGCAGATTAGTAATTAACCTCAGAAAAACTACGACAATGCTCTTTGCCCACCCCCAGAACAAAACCAGCAAAAGTCCCCTCCAAATCTTCCCGAGCACTTGTCAACCACTCGTACAAGTTTACTAGTACAAATACCTTGGAATCACATTAGACTCGGCCCTCACTTTTCATGCCCACATTACTGCCCTTGTTTCCACTGCAAACGCGTGCCTTCGCATCCTCTACCGGCACAAGGACTGCCTCCCACCTGATGCCCTCAGGCTCGCCATCACGTCCGCAGTAATGTCCCTTATTGATTACGGCCTCCCAGTGTATGGTGCTGCTGACTCCACTGCCCTCAGCAAGATTAGACTCATGCTAAATAAGGCATGCAGGCTACTGACCAGTGCCCCCAGACTCACCCACACCTGTCAACTCTATGATATGGCCAAACTCCTAAACCTCGTCGAACGCATTCGCTACCAAACCGGCCTGCTAACCAAGAAGATCCTACTTGGGCTTCCCCCCCAGGGTGTCTGTCTCCATTTAGTTTACACACCCCAGAGCTACCACCCAAACTTCAGACAAGGTCACTCTACTAGTGCCTAGAACTAGGACCTCCCGGGCTCAGAGGTTCCCGCAGCCATTTCCAACATCACCAAAACTACCCCTTTCAAAGCTGCCTTATGAGACCTGCTGTTCAACACCCGCTGCTGCACCTGTCACTAAAAGATACTCTGCTGCTCTTCTGGTACTATTGACATGGCCCACTGAGCTGAACACCCACCCACCCCACCCCACCCCTATCCCACCTCCGGCCTTCCTCTCTGCCAGTACCTGCTGGTACTACTTGAAATGTTTATTTATCTACACATGTGTTCAAGCAATTGTATGTAATACTGTGTATCTCTGCTCATGCAACCTATGTAATACTATGTTGACTCTATAGGTCTGTATTCTGTTAACATGTGAAAATCTGTTACTCTGTCTTGACTGTACTCTGTAAACTATGTTAACCATGTGTGTCCTCTATGTGATGAGGTACCTTTGTAAACGAGCTGCTGGCTCAAAGGTTGTAAATCCGATTATACAATAAATAACTAAATAAAAATATTACAAATTCACGAAGTTACGAGCGTGCGTGGAAACAGCGCAAGGCACGCTTGTGAAACAGCCATTTTTTTGATTCTTTTCACCAAATTTGCAACATAGGCTTTTGAGACCACCCCCTCAAGAACACTGGCACTGTCGTTTCGCTACTCGGTCCCAAAGGTGATTCCTGGCAGTGACCACGAAATTGCCTTTCGGGACTGAATAATGCCATGACAGTGACTGAATTCATGATGAGGGGCCCCAATAACCCCTTGTTGAAAATTTGGTGCAAAAATTCAAAACAATGCCCGAGATATGCACCAATGTTGAAAAAAACCCTATTTATGCCATTAAATACAGCTTACCGGCATTTCTTAAGTTTGCAGTCGGCCTTGAAGAGTGCAGACGTGCTACCGGGCCACCGAAGATCATTGCGCCGGACTCTGGAGGTAAGTGTGAGAGGGGTGTGGGGAGGCAGGATGCGCAGAGGGTGGGCGCGGGTTGAGGCAGGGAGCAGGACAGACCGCGAGGGACCATTTTTTTCTTTTACAGGTTTTAAAAAAAATTGTGGAATTTTTTTTTTTTTTTACATGGGCATTTGGCACGCTGGGTTGGGCTGCCAGCATGCCACCTGAGTGTTTGGGGGGCTAGCCGATGGGAGATTGGGCACCCCCGTCGGCACATACCAAAGGGGGGGCTAGAGCCGAGGGGGATTGGGCACCCCCCCTTGGCACACAACAAATGGGGGGGTATTATGCTGATGGGGAGTGGGCTCCCCCATCGGCATCTGCACTGGGTCAGGGCATGCCGACAGGGGGATTGGGCACCCCGAAGTCGGCATTGTGGCAGGCAGTGTGCCGCCATGTGCTACAAATGTTTGGTCTACTGTTTCACCAAAGAAGGCACGTCGGGAGATGCCACTGCATATGACGAGCTTTGCTGTCATTGTAGCTGACCGTTCCTTAGATGTGCTCACCACATTATGTATTCCTGGTGTGGCGCCGGCATGCTGCCTTATTGGGGAATGAGGGATGCACCTACTGATGTGTGCCCTGCATTCGCCCAACAGTGACCGCGCCTCCAAATCTGCTGCTAATGCAATATGTTGGTTGGTGCGCAAGTGCGAGCCAACATAACGAGCACGAGCCAACATAAAAGGAATAGGCGCTGCTCTCACATGTCCCGGAACCCAAGGGCCTCCATTATGACTGATCATATTCTGTAGAGATTGCTGATGTACAGTAGGAGATAGTTTGATTCAAATTCTTTTTTTCTTTTTAAAAGTGAAAATTGACTGCCCAACATACTGGTGTTATCACACAAAGATGTATTTACATTCCTTGATCAACTCTTACTGCATCTTTCCTGTACTTAGGAACACCCCAACACAATCTAGCCATTTATAATGCAGTGGAGGAGAGGACACTATTGCATTGTGAGAGACTGCACTGTTTAGGGGTGTTCATAATGTTCAGAAGGTATGTAATCAGAGTAGATGAAGGATTTGAAACAAAACAAGATTGGTATAATTACACCATTTATGTGCATTTCGGTTGCACTTAGAAACAGGGTCCAGGGTGTAGTAATAGGCAGGGAAAACAGGGCAGACTAGATGGGCCGACAGGTCCTTTTCTGCAGACATGTTCTCTGTTTCTATAAAACACTCAGCGACATCAATGAATTTTAGAGAAAGTAAGCAACTAGAAATAATATAATGCTCCAGGGTTGACAGTGTCTCTAAACTGATTGGCAGCACAGTCAGTTAACCAACTCAACACACATCCTAAACAAGTGGGGGCAGTCATTGGAGAAAGATAGCCAGACTGGAACTACTAGCACATCTACAGTTAATGCTTCAGCAATTAAATGACTATACTATCCATCTTGTTAGTGCAATAAAAGGTATCAAATCATCCATTTTGTTCATCTTTTTGTTCAAGGACTAACACGGCAACAAACCATTCTTTATACTATTCAGTAAGACAGTTTGAATGAGAAACAGTTTAAGTGGAGGTGTGAGTTAATTGGGGTTGGGGGGAGGCGTTTAGTCATCAGTAACTGGGATCGCTTCACTTATCATCTGTAAACAGATTAAGATGAGAGGTCAAAAAGAGTGAGAAAATAGAGAAAGCATTTAGCAGCAGTTTAAAAAAGGTGCAGGATAGATAGCTTCATCATATGGTGGCTTGAAAGGGTTTTTGGAGTGAAGTATTAAAAGAGGGCTGTACTGAACAGTTGGAGGGCAGTGCCTCTTATAACCTCCTGTAGTGACAATCTGTACACTATATCCCAAATTAAAATTGACTCCATCTGCCCCTCCACCATTCTACTCACGTTTCTCTGATTGGTTGGACTGCATTGTACCTGGCCCCCATCACATTATGGTACCACTGTGGATGTTTCCACTTGGTCCAGTGTGCTGCTTCGACAGGACGCCATGAGTGACATGCACTGACAACACATTAATATTTCAAAGACCAAGGATGACCTGCACTCACTCGGGCTGGGGAAAGGGGGAGGAGGCAGTGCATGCTGGGAAGGTGAGAGCCTGAGGATAGCTCTGCCATCTGGTTCCATGGGAGTCACCCTGTCCCTGCACTCCATGATGAACAGAAGTCTTGTCTCTAGTAATCTCTCACACTCCCATTCTACTTTATTTATTGAGTGATTTACAATACTTAAACATGGTAACTGCCAGGGCATTAATGGAGCACCTTCTTAGAGAGGCTGCACTGAATGGATGGGAATTTTGTTATTTAAAGAAGCAGTGCATCATATGGCAAATCTTTTTGACCTCAACCTTTTGACTCTGGACTGGAGCATTAAGGTTGCAAGATCTGGGGGTGCACTGTATCATCTCCAGAAATTTTCAGGGGTACAAATTAAATTATAAGGGTTCATTCTATCATTTGTACAGGCAGTATAGCACAGTGGTTTAAGGGTCTGAGCTGCACATCTGGATACCTGGGTTTGAATCCCACAGCCCCCACTTGCACTGAGAAAGTCACTTAACTTCCCTGTGCTCCCAGGTCGCACCTGTAAACAAGCTTTCAGCTTAGTGTGTCTCTCCTGGTTAAACAATTGAAGAAAAAAAAATGTTGTGGTTTACATATACTGCAAACAGAATTATGGGGGTACAGTGTACCCCTTCACACAAAAATGTACTTGAATTTCATAATTTGTACGTGAATCACATAGGAGTTGGGGGGTAAATGGGAACAGTGCTCTAGAGTGTTCTTTTTTCTCCTGTCATTTTTTTTTTCATTCTCTTTATTGTCCTGCTCTCTCATCTGGGCTTTGTCTCCCCCCCCCCAGCCTCACTACTCCCCAACCTCATCAGCTCACCTTCTCCTGGAGATTTACCTCCCCTTATGTTGCCCTCATGGTTCACCCCCCCCCCCACGATGGCGTTCGCCAGGCAGGGGTATGTCATTGGGAATGCTCAATTCAGTCCCCAAGGGAAGAGCCCAGGTCGGCAGGTGTGAGGTCTGTGGGAGTGTCAGGGGCAGTCATTCTGCACAGCTGAGGGCATTTTCCTTCCAGTTTCTCCCCAATCTCGTAAGGATGTCTCTCACAAGGGTATCATACTGAGCGTGTGCACATGCAGAGCAATGCAGGAGATGTCCTCCCTACCTAGTAGTTCCTCTGCATCTCCCTTTGTGGTCACCCAGGGGGTGATCTAGCTGCAGGAATATAACACCTACATGCCCGGAGGAAAGGAGCGTTCATTGGAACACCCATCTTCCCTCCCCCCACTATCCACCCCGGTGACCCCCAGATTCACTTACGAACCTGAGTCATGGGCGTTGTAAGTGGTAGGGCTACCGCTACACTGATGGGCTGGCAGCACCTTTTCTCCTGTCTTGTAACATAAAAACATAGAATTGGATGGCAGATAAGGACCACTTGGCCCACCTAGTCTGCCCATTTTGCTACCTAACAGATAAGCTGCAGATCCTAGTTAACCAACAGCTTACTTCCTCCTACCCCCCACTAGGACTGCCTTATGCCTGTCCCATGCATTCTTGAAGTCCCCCACTGTTCTTGACTCCACGACCTCCTCAGGGAGGCTGTTCCATGCATCCACAACCCTCTCAGTGAACAAATACTTCCTCACATTACCTCTGAGCCGCCCCTCTATCTTCAAATTGTTCCCCCTTGTTCTTGCACATCTCTTTTTCTGAAAGATGCTACCCTCTTGGACTTTGTTAATTCCCTTGAGGTACTTGAAAGTTTCTATCATGGCCCCTCTCTTCCTCCTTTCCTCAAGTGTATACATATTAAGCTCCTTTAGTCTTTCTTCGTATGTCTTCTGGTGCAGACCCTGCACCATTTTGGTTGCCCTCCTCTGGACAGCCTCCACTCTGTCTATGTCTTTGCGGAGATGGGGTCTCCAGAACTGCACACAGTACTCCAGATGGGGTCTCACCAACTGTCTGTACAGAGGGATAGCAACTTCATGTTTTCTACTATTGATGCCTCTTCCTATGCATCCCAGTATCCCCCCAGCCTTCCTTACTGCCTTCTCACATTACTTGTCCACATTTAAGTCATCTGATATAATTACCCCCAGGTCCCTTTCTATTTTTACTGTTGTCAGTATCTCACCCCCCATTGTGTACGCTTCCCCTGGGTTTTTGTTTCCCATGTGCAATACCTTGCACTTCTTTGCATTGAATCTGAGCTGCCATACATTTGACCATTCCTCCAACCTAGCCAAGTCCCTTCTCATCCTTTCCACTCCATCTTGTGTATCAACCCTGTTGCAGATCTCTGTGTCATCTGCAAAGAGATATACTTTTCCTTCCAGTTCCTCTGCAATGTCATTTATAAAGACATTAAAAAGGACCGGTCCCAGTACTGAACCCTGCGGTACCCTGCTAGTAACCCTCCTTTCTTCACTGTGTACTCCATTTACTACTACCCTTTGCGTCCTGTTGTCTAGCCAATTTTTTATCCAGGCTACCACCTTGGGACCCACTCCAAGGCTGGCTATCTTGTGTATTAATCTTTTGTGTGGGACTGTATCAAATGCCTTGCTAAAATCTAGGTAGGCCATGTCCACAGCCCCTCCCTGGTCTACTACTTTGGTCACCCAGTCAAAGAAATCTATTAGATTCGTCTGACACCACCTTCCCATCGTGAATTCATGCTGCCTTGGGTCCTATGCCCCACTGGCCTCTAGGTACTCAACAATTCTTTCCTTCAGAAGTGATTCCATCATTTTCCCTACCACTGAGGTCAAACTAACTGGTCTATAGTTTCCTGCCTCTGTCCTACTCCCACTTTTGTGAAGAGGAATCACATCTGCCCTCCTCCAGTCCTGGTACCACCCCATCCTCCCATGATTTGTTAAAGACAGTAGTCAGCGGTGTCACTAGTTCTACCCTTAGTTCTTTTAGAATTTTTGGGTGAATCACATCAGGCCCCATTGCTTTGTCCACCTTCAATTTTGTTAGTTCTTTCAGAACCCTTTCTTCTGTAAATGGACTGGTATCGACCCCCGTCTTCAGAGTGTTTCTCTTGTTTAGTTTAGGTAACTCCCCCTCCTCTTCCTTTGTGAATACTGAGCGGAAATATTCGTTCAGTATCCCTGCTTTTTCACTGTCACCCTCTACCCACATTCCCTCCCCTTTATTAAGCTTCAGTATCCCTTCTTTGGTCTTATTTCGCTCCCTAATGTACCTATAAAAGGTCTTGTCCCCCTTCTTAACAGAATTGGCTATCCTTTCCTCGGTTTGGGCCGTTGCTATTCTGACTGCCTTCCCAGCCTCTTTCTGCTTTAACTGATAAAGTTGTCTGTCCTGCTCCTTCTGTGTTTCCTAATATTTCCTGAATGCTGTCCTTTTCTCCTTAACCTTCCCTGCCACCTCTTTTGGGGTAAGAACCCCCTTTTCTCATTCTCCCCATTTCGAGTCTGCTTTATTTATTTATTTTTTATGTTGATTGCACGCAGCGCAAGAAACATATTGGGAAAGCTTGCTGAGAAGCAGGCTGTGGAGGTGGGGCACTGTTGTGGCCAATGCCCCCACAGCCTGAAAAGGCTTGTCCCACTTCCCCCAATGCCATTGCAAGCTGCTGGTGACAGCAGTTTGGAACGTTGGCACCAAGTTCTAAGAATTTCGCCGCTGCAATCAGGGGCCGCCTCGTCATTGCAGCGTCAGCCATCTGCTGCAATGAGGGAGCGACCCGTCATTGCAGGGCAGGATGTAGTCCCTGATATTGTTTGTGAACATGCAGTGGCTTGCCGTGTTTACAAACAATATAACCTCCACCATGTTTACTTGCTGACGGAGGGGCCCTAATCCCGCTGCTTTGGTGGCCTCGTGTTTCTGTTGTTGCCAACAGGAGCCCACTCCCATCGGCATTCTGTACCCCACTTTTGTTTCTGCTGACGGGTGCCCAATCACCGCCGGCACGGATACCCCCTTGTTTGCCGACATGGGGTGCCTAATCCCTGTTGGCTACTGCTGGCCCCAAAACAAAGCCTCTGCTGGCATGCTGGGAGCCCACCCCAGCGTGCCAGATGCCCCTGTAGAAAAATGGTCCCACAATGTCTTTTTTTTTGTTTCCTGAAACAAAGGAAACTGTCCCTCAGCGCCGCCTGCCCCCCCCCCGCAACCTGCACCCACCCTCAGCACCCTGCCCCACACACCCCCACCCCATACTTACCTCCGGAGCTCGGCGCGATGATCTTTGGTGGACCGGGAACATGTCTGCACTCTTCAAAGTCGACCGCGAACTGAAGAAATGCCGGTAAGTTGTATAATGTAATGAATAGGGTTTTTTCAACTTTAGTGCATATCTCAGGCATTTTGGGGAATTTTTTCACCAAATTTTCAACATGGGGTTTCTGGGACCCCTCCTCACGAATGCTTGAACTGTCATGGCGATAATCGGCCTCGAAAGGTGATTCGTGGTCACTGCGTGGAATCACCTTTGGGGCTGAGTAATGAAATGACAGTGCCAGTGTTCATGTGGTGGGCTCTCAAAAACTATGTTGCAAATTTAGTGGAAAAATCCAAAAATGACTGTTTTATGAGTGCGCTCGTGAGTTGCTACGCACGTCGTAACTGCTGAATTTGCAATACTTTTTGCCAGATTTTCAACATTGATGATTTTCCCACACCTACTTATGAACAGTACAGCTGTCATTTTTCCCATCCTGGCCGAAATGTGTTTTCGCACTTCTGGCGCAGAATAGAGCGGTCGCTGTGGAAAATCACTGTCCGGGACAGATTAAGAAAATGACAGTGATTCTGTTCATGAGCAGAGGTCCTAAAATGCCTATGTTGAAAATTTGGTGATGATAGCCCATCGAATGATGGTGTTACAAGTGTGTGTTGCACACTTTCTACGCACCCCTGTAACTTCGCAGATTTGTAATATTGTCACGCCAGATTTTCACCAGTGGAATTTTTTCACACCTCCTTATGAGCAGTAGAGCTGTCATTTTTCACATCCTGACCAAAATGTGTTGTCACAGTTCCAGCGCACAATAACACGGTCGCTGTGGGAAATCACTGTCCGGGACAGATTAAGAAAATGACAGTGATTCTGTTCATGAGCAGAGGTCCTAAAATGCCTATGTTGAAAATTTGGTGACGAAACCCCATAACATGATTCTGTTACAAGTGTGCATTGAACTGTTTCCACACACCCTCGTAACTTCGCAATTTTGTAATATTTTCATGCCACATTTTCAACACTGGCATTTTTCCACACCTCATTATGAACAGTACAGCTGCCATTTTTCACATCCTGGCTAAAATATGTTTTTGCACTCCTGCTGCAGAATAGCACGGTCACTGTGGGAAATCACTATTTGGGACACATTAAGATGGAATGAGTGAGAGGGTGGAGTGACCGAGCTCAATTGAGCTCTGTCGGGACTGCTGCGGATTTGTTTGTGGGCAGAGAACGGGCCCAACGCAAGAGCCCAGTACAAAAGGGCAGCCTGCACACTGGGAGAAACAGAACGAGAGAGCGAGTGATGGAGGGGGAGTGAGCGAACTCACTGGAGCGCTGTCAGGACTGCTGCAGATTTCTTTATGGGCAGAAAAAGGCATCAGTGCAGGCAGGGGCCCAGTACAAAAGGCCAAACTGCAGCGGTGGGAGAAACTGTATGAGCGAGTGAGACAGGGGGCTGAGTGAGCTCAACGGAGCTCTATCAGGACTGCTGCAGATTTCTTTGTAGGCAGAAAAAGGTGCCAATTCAGGCAGGAGTCCCGTACAAAAGGGCCGCTTGCAGCGCCAGGACAAACAGAATGAGCACGTGACAGAGGGAGACTGAGAGACCTCAACGGAGCTCTGTTGGGACAGCTGCAGATTTGTTTGTGGTAAGACAAAGGTGCCAATGCAGCCAGGAGCCCCGTACACAAGCACAGCCTGCAGCGCCGGGAGAAACAGAACGAGTGAGTGACAGAGCAGTAGTGAGCGAGCTCAACGGAGCTCTATTGTGACGGCTGTGGATTTCTTTGTGGGCAGAAAATGCGGCAACGCAGGCAGGAGGCCAGTACAACAGGCCAGCTTGCAGTGCGGTCCAAAACGGCATGAGTGAGAGAGAGAGAGAGCTCAACGGAGCTGTGTCGGGACTCAACAGATTTCTTTCTGGCCAGAATAAGCCGTCAATGCAGGCAGGAGCCCAGTACAAAAGGGCAGCCTGCAGCAGCAGGAGACACAGACCGAGCAAGTGAGGGAGGGGGAGTGAGTGAGCTCAATGGAGCTCTGTTGGGATTGCTGCAGATTTGTTTGTGGGCAGAAAAAGGCAGCAATGCACACAGGGGCCCAGTATAAAAGGTCAGCGTGTAGTGGGGGGGAAACCAGAGTGAGCGAGTGAGAGAGGGGGACTAAGCGAGCTCAACGGAGCTCTATTGTAACTGCGGAAAATTTCTTTGTGGGCAGAAGAAGGCAGCAACGCAGGCAGAAGCCCAATAGAATGGGCAGCCTGCAGCGCCGGCAGAAATGGACTGAGCTAGTGACAGAAGGGGAGTGAGCGAGCTCAACGGAGCTTTGTCAGGACTGCTGCAGATTTCTTTGTGGGCAGAAAAAGGCAACGACAGAGCCAGGAGCCCAGTACAAAAGGGCGCCTGCAGTGCCACGAGAAACAGAATGAGTGAGTGACACGGGGAGTGAGCGACCTCAACGGAGCTCTGTCGGACAGCTGTGGATTTCTTTGTGGGCAGAAAAAGGTGCAAATGCAGGCAGGAGCCCAGTACAAAAGGGCAGCCTGCAGCGCCGGGAGAAACACAATGAGCGAGTGAGAGAGGGGGAGTGAGCGAGCTCAGTGGAGCTCTATCATGACTGCTGCGTATTTCTTTGTTGGCAGAAAAAGGCAGCAATGCAGGCAGGAGCCCAGTACAAAAGGCCAGCCTGCAGCACCAGCAGAAACGGAACGAGTGAGTGAGAGAGGGGGAGTCAGCAGGCTCAACAGACCTGTGTTGGGACTGCTGCAGATTTCGTTGTGGGCAGAAAAAGTCACCAACAGAGGCAGGAACCCAGTACAAAAGGGCAGCCTGCAGCGCCAGGAGAAACGGAATGAGCGAGTGAGAGAGGGGGAGTGAGCCACCTCAACGGAGCTCTGTCGGGACAGCTGTGGATTTCTTAGTGGCCAGAACAAGGTGCCAACACAGGCAGGAGCCCAGTACAAAAGAGCAGCCTGCAGCACCAGGAGAAATAGACTGAGCAAGTGACACAGGGGCAGTGAGCAAGCTCAACAGACCAACGCAATCAACATTCGGCATCGACAAATGCTTGTTTTAATTTGACATCATTAAAGGACAGCATCTTTTTATTTTGTAGAATATCTTTATTGATTTTCACACATAGTGACATCAAGCACATAACATACTGTACAAACATGCTGACCTTCAAACATGAAAGTCGCATTACACAGTAAAAAACAACAACAGGTGCAATCAGTTGTGCATTCCATTAGTACTTTTTCACCCATTTAATACGTCATAAATATTGAGGTACTGTATATAAGCTTATGATTCTAATACCACTTCCTGAGCTCATCATTTTTATTTAATGGTAGACATTAAGGGCCTATTACCGTACTTAGCAGCCTAGCCCTACCCTTAATATCATCTCCTCCTCTGGGCTTAGAGAAGACAGATAGGGTAACCAAGTTCTAATAAAAACCTCCTCTCGATTCCAAAGTACATAGGTCAGCCGTTCCAACGCCAATGTTTGTAATATGATCTGTTTCCATTGCTTAAGTTTCAGCCTAACATGGGAAACCCAGGTATTCTGTATGCAATGGCGGGCCAGGATGAGTAAGACTCTCATCCATCCTCCCCCACTGCCATTCCAAAGAGACACAGCAGAGGATCCTTTTCCAACTACCTTCTTGCTATTGTAGCAATTTCCCCCACCACCTCCCCCCAAAAAAGTTGTAGGATAAGGCAGGCCCAGAAACAGTGTATGTATGTGTCTCTTCCCGTTCCACACCTCCCACACACTGGTGATATTGAAGGGTGTGCTTTATGAACTATCACTGGCGGGTAATACAATCGCTGAAGAAATTTTTAATATGCCTCCTTATATCTATTACACGCCATGATCCCTGAATGCATTGGAAGCACTGTGCTCCAATTTTCCTCAGTAATAGGTCTTTCTAGATCTCTTTCCCACAACATTCTTGTTTTCCCTGTTCTATCTGGGAGTCTTTGATTTCCTCTCCTGACCGCTTTCCTAATAAAACCCTTGGGATCCACCTTAGCCTGATATAGTAGGCTTTCTACCCCATCTGGTTTAAGTCCCCCCTCTTCTTCCCTTGCCAAACTATGCATGAATGCCCTTACCTGCAGATATCGGAACAAGTGCTGCCTTTCCACCCCCAGTTCCCTCTGCATAGTTTCAAAAGTGCAGAGGTTTCCTTGCACCAAAAGGTTCCCTAGGCTCCGGATTCCCTTCTGTTCCCACTCATAAAAACCTTTATCCTCCAACCCCGGCAAGAAAAAGGGGTTGTTTGCCACTGATAGCAATATGGTTTCCCCCTGTCGTGTCCCTCCCTGTTTTCTGATCTGTCCCCAGGCTATTAAAACCTGTTCTACTAGTGGATTATTATTACCCCCAGTTCGGTACGCTCTTGCACCCCTAGAATGCAGGTATGCCGTGAGTCGTCCTGATACTCCCACTTGCTCTAACTCTACCCAGCTGACTTCACTAGGTTGGTGCACCCAGTCCGCTATGTATCTTAACTGTGTCGCCAGGCCATAGTTATATATATCCGGTAAGACCAGACCTCCCTTACCCTTTTCCATTTTCAGTTTTTGTAAACTAACCCGTGGGCGTTTACCCCTCCAAATAAAACTCGAGAGAGCCTTCTCTATCTTGATTATGTCCCCTTTCATAAGTCCTACATGCAACATCTGTAATGGGTACTGAATTCTGTGGAGAACGTTCATTTTGACAGTATTCAGTCTGCCCAGCCATGATATCAGTAACTGTTCCCATCTCCTAAGATCAGCTCCTATCACTTTCAACAGCTCTGTATAATTTAATCTATATAGGGAGCCCAACGACCTACTCACCCGGATACCAAGATAGGTAAAGCACTTCCCTACCAATTTCAATCCCCACTGCTCTGCTTCTTTTTCTGTCCCTGGAAAGCACATTATTTCTGACTTCCCCAAATTAATCCCGTACCCCGAAAAGGCCCCGAACTCCTCTACCAAAGAAAGCAGAGGAGGCACTGACTATTTTGGATTTTTCACAAACACTAACATGTCGTCCGCATAAAGAGCAAGTTTATGCTGCAATCTCTGTGCCCCTTCGATTCCCGTGATCGCTGTACAACTCCTTATGGCTACTGCCAATGGCTCAATTGCCATTGCAAATAACAGGGGGGAGAGAGGGCAGCCCTGTCTCGTACCCCTCTCCAGCTTAATTCTCTCTGACAACTCACCATTTACCAAGACCTGTGCCGTAGGCGCCGCATACATAGCCTGCACCCATCTAACAAATGGCTCACCCAGACCAAACCGGGACATCACCTCAAATAAGTATTCCCATTCTACTCTATCAAATGTTTTTTCAGCATCCATGGAGATAACTCCCACTTCCTCCCTCCCTTGATTCGCTCTCCATATAATATTGAGGAGACGACACATATTGTGGTATGACTGATCACTGACGCCCTTTAATGAACCCGGTCTGGTCTGGGTGAACCAACCCCGGGAGTGTTTGCTCCAACCTTGATGCCAAAACCTTAGCTAAGATTTTCAAATCGCAGTTAAGCAAAGAAATTGGTCTGTAGGAGGTGCATTCCTCCACATCCTTTCCCACCTTAGGTATTAAACATATAGTGGCATCATAACATGTTCTGGGCAGATTGATCTCCCCTGTCTTCTCATTTTGATGAAATACCTCTCCTAACAGTTCCCCTACTTGACCTCCCACCATTTTATAATATTCTGCGGGGAAGCCGTCTGGACCACTAGCTTTACCACTCTGCAATTTCTGTATCGCGTTCATTATTTCTGCTTTCGTAATCGGCAGGCTAAGCATCTCTCTCTGGGCCTGCGTAGTCTCCGGTAACTTTACTTTGTTCAGGAATCTTTGCATTTGCTCATAATTACCCACGTGCTCTGCTTGATACAGTTGCTGGTAGAAGACCCTAAAGCTTTCTTTTATGCCTTTCATATCCTTGTGGAGGTTCCCCTGTCCATCCTTCAGCCCTATGATATGCCTTTCCCCCTTTCAACAGTCTAACTAATAAAGGGCTAGGTTTGTTCCCTCATTCAAATACGTAGCGTTTCCAGTAGAGCCTTGTCTTCCCCGCCTCTGCCTTGAGATGGGCATTCAGGGTTTCCCTTGCTGTCTCTAGCAACTTAACTGTCTCCCCCTGTTCTCCATCTGCTACTTTTTTTTCCAGCTCCTTCAACTTCCCCTCTAGCTCCATTCATGTCTCCTTTTTCTGCTTTTTCAGTCTGGCCGTATAGTCTATAATTATCCCTCTCATGAATGCCTTACCCGCCTCCCACAGCGTTGTCTTAGACACCTCCCCCATATCATTATTCCCCATATACATCCGCCACTGGTCTACCAGGTGCTCCTTAAACTCTATTTTTTGCCATATAAGTTGGAAATTTCCATTGTGTAGGGCCTCTCTGCCTTTCCCCTCCTTTTAATTTCAAAATAACCATTGCATGGTCAGACACATGTATAGGACTGTGCATTACATCTTGTACTCTGGCATACCATCCCCATGGTAGATAAATATAGTCGATCCTGGACCACGTTTTATGCGGGTTGGAGTAAAAGGTATATTCCTTTGCTCCTGGGTTGGCTGTGCACCAGCCATCAACGAGATCTATATCCACCATACCCATCTCCCATTGTCTCATTATCTCCTGCCTCCTCCCCTTCCCCTCTGAATGATCCATTATCGGATCCATCGTCCAGTTAAAGTCCCCGCCCAAAATAAGACCTGGGAATTGCTCCCTTGTTAACAAATCCAGCAAGGACATATAGAATTGTGGCTCATATACCACCAGGGCATAAATACAACCAAACGTCACTTTTCCCCCTTAAGTTCTCCTGAGATAAATATATATCTCCCCTCTTTGGGGTCTTTAACTACTCTAGTAATTTCCAGAGGGAGAGCCTTGTGCACCAATACGGCCACTCCCCTTTTATGCGCTGAAAAAGATGCTGCATAGCACTTCCCCACCCAGTTCCGTGCCAGTTTGGCGTGCTCGGTATCTGTTAGGTGAGTCTCCTGTATCAGAGCTACCTGTGCCCCTACCCATTTTCAGAGCCGTCAATAAAGATGTCCTTTTGATTGGGTTTGCAATGCCTCGTACATTCCATGAGACTACATTAAGATTTTGTGTTTTATCCATTTATGTATACATATGCCTCTCTCGGCCCCCCACCATTAATAGAGTCGAGTCCACTTGACCCGATTAATTGCTCTATAGTATCACCATACCTCTCCATACCCCTGCCACATGTAGAACCTGTCACTGTGCACAGTATAATGATTGCACCAACACACATAACAAAGGTAACAATAATAACAGTAACAAGTATAACATCTATTTTAACTACCCCCTGTCCTTTCTCCTTCCCACTGTCTTTAACAATGACCCCTTCCCTCCTCCCACTCTCCCCAGTTCTCCTCATCCCCTTATTTCCCCTGTGTCCTCCCTCCCTTTTCCCTTACTCTCATTACGAGTATACGCCACCATTTTGTTCCTGTGAATTTCCATGGCACTTTGCAACAATTCCCCTTATTTTCCCTCCTAGTTACCCCCCTTTGTGACACTAATTGCCTCTTCAGCACGAGTGTCCTAACTAACCCCCTTTCTGACGCTTAAGGCCCCCAGCCCCCACAGCCGAGATTGAATTTGTCTTTTAACCTTCTCGAATTTTATCCTCCCTTCGCCTCTCATCTCTTCTTCCTCCGTGCCACTCCTATCACCCCTCCCTCCCCAGACACCAACCAGAAGGAAAAAGTCATCCCACTCCATTTCCGTTCCTGCTAGACAGTACATACTTCCCACCCTAGTTACTCAAGCTCTCCCACCGAATACACGATACTCTTCGTGGGTTAAAATACTCCCGATTCCCTTCCCCACCGTTTCCTTGCGTGTTT
Organism: Neoceratodus forsteri; assembly: GCA_016271365.2. Taxonomy (NCBI): domain Eukaryota; kingdom Metazoa; phylum Chordata; order Ceratodontiformes; family Ceratodontidae; genus Neoceratodus; species Neoceratodus forsteri. Next base: position 135,179,414 of record CM028130.1, on the reverse strand, counting down.
TGATGCTGGGCCCATCCAACCCTCATCGGGTGCACCCATGATTTCTTTCAAGATAGCCCTGTTATGTTCTGTTCCCTTATTCCTAAGCATTTCCCAGTCCCAGACATAAACAAATACAGTGTGCGAGGCTTTCACCCTTCCCTGTGCACCACAGTTCAAGCCATGAGTGGATCCCTCTGTCAGAGGCGGGTACGGGGGAAAGCAGGCCGCACCATCAAACTCACGCGCAAAGCCTTTCTCCCAACCATCAGCCTCCCCTTTACTCCTTTCAGTCAATGCTGCTGTGCTTCTCAATCAACCCATAGTCTCTCCACGCGATCGTATGGCTCACCTTCACTCCATACTTCCACTCCTTTTCACATATTCAGCGCCGCAAAAGAGTTCTGTTTCCATTAGGCCCCACTACGCATCTCATAACTTTTCAGATCCTCCAGTCCACGCAGAGTCCAAGACTTCTTTTATTCAGCCAGAAATAATGCCTTGCTTGTAACATAAAAAAGCATGCAAATAGCGCAGATGCTCTTACTGGAACATTGATGTCATGGTCCGAGAGATAGAAGCGGAAGCACACAGGAGGCAAATGAAAGAAAAGCTTACAAAAAAAGACAAATACAAGCAGTCCCTCCTCTCCGCCTCTGAGTGTCCACAATACTCCATTCATGCCATTCAGCCCATCTTCTGTTTCAAGCTACGAACAAATTGCTCTGCCTTATCGAATTCCCAAAACGAGAAGGTCGCTCCTTTATGCTTTATTTTTAATGTGGCAGGGTACACCAGCAAATTCTCTATTTTTAACTCTCTCAGCTGTTGCATTATCCCGTTGAACATTTTTCTTCTCTTTAGGAGACATGCTGAGTAGTCTTGTGATAGAAATAACCGATGACCCTCATATACTAAGCTCCCTTTCTCTCTATACGCTTTCAAAACCTCCTCCTGATCTTGAAAATTGTGAAACTGCATAATCACTTGTCTCGGGGGTTGGTCTGCAGGCGATCGGGTCATCACTGCTCAGTGAGCACGCTCCATCTTTAGGCACCCTTTTGCTAGTTGCAGGCCCAGTAACTCCGGCAGTACCCGAGCGCAGAAATCTGTAGGACTAGCCCCTTCTCTCCCCTCCGGCAATCCTCTTAAACGCAGATTGAGGCGTCGATGATAATTCTCTTGATAGTTGAATGCCTCTTTGAACTCAGCCAGCTACTTTTGAAGTGCCAGAACTTGCCCAGGGACTGACGTTATCTCGTCCTCCAGCCGGGAGAGCCAATCCTCCGCCTCCACTAGGTGATTGTCCTGTGCCGTTTGCTGCTCCTGGACTTCTTGCAGCTTTGAGCCCAGTTTCCCCTCCAGATTGATCAGTTGTGGCTCTAAAGCCGCTATCACCTGGCACCGTGACCTCCGCTGCCAACAAAGATACCAGGCCCAGATTTTCTTCTGCCATATCAGCTGCTGTCTTCTTAGTGCTTTTATTGGCGAGTCGCTGACTTTTGACTGGATTGGGCATCGAATAGTCATCCATACTATTATCCAAGGTTGATAGGGAGCCAAATTAAATATCTCAAAGGTATTTTTAAACTAAATATTTACTTTTATTTCGGCTAACGAGGGAGAGCAAGAGGAAAACGCGTGCGTCTGGTTAGCTGCTCATTAGCGCCCCCCCCCCCCAGGAAAGCATCTTTAAATATGGCTTCCCTCCTCTCAGGTTTCTGTCAGGATTCTCAGTTGTGCTTCAGCATCTGGGGCAGGATTTTCAAAAGGGTCAGATCCAGACGGAAACACCTACAGGCTGCATCTGCATCCACCCAGTTGCATATGAGCAGCCTGGCTGTTGTTTGCAAAAGAGGCATCTGTTTGTGACAAAAAGTCTTAATCTGTGGTAAAAAATTGCAGCAAATGTGATTTCCATCTTTTTTTGCTGCAATTGCACCTTTTTATGTCGTCAGATTTGGACGCTGTTAGACCATCTAATTAATGGTCGAACAGTTTGCATGGAGTTTCTGTTTGAAAATTGCAGTGGGCTGCCCTCAGATGGAGTTTCCGCTTGGAAATAACAGCGGGGGATCTTGGATAGAGTTTCCATTTAAAAATAGCAATGGGTGACTCTTGGATGAAGTTTCTATCTGAAAATAGCAGTATGTGGATCTCAGATGACTTGACTTTAGGAGGGCAGATTTGGGGAAAATGAAATGCTTGGAAGAGGCACTAACTAGAATAGGAAGTAAGTAAGGGGTGGAGGAACAGTGGGCAGTATTCAAAACAGGAATAACAAGGGCAACACAACCATGTGTAAATCAGGCTAGCAAGGGGAAAATGAAGAGGAGACCAGTCTGGTATTTCAAGGAGGTACCAGAGAAAGTGAAAGCCAAAAAAACTAATTCAAGCAATACAAAAAGACACAGGCAGAAAGGAATGGAGAGAGGTGCCCGGAGAAACAAAGGGAGGCAGGGAGGGCAGTAAAGAAAGCCAAAGTACAAACAGAGGAGCGCATTGCACAATCAGTGGTTAGAGGGGACAAAATCTTTTACAGCTATGTAAGTGATAAAAGGAAGGCTAAGGGAGGGATAGTGAGGCTGAAAGGAGAGGACGGGGTAGAGTGGAGGAAGACAACAGCAAAGCTGACATACTGAACAGATATTTCTGCTCAGTCTTTACAAAGGAGGTGGCGGGTAATGGGACAGAAGGGAGCAGAATGGGTAGGAAGGGCACAGAAATGGATACAAGTCCTTTTCCATGGGAAAGGGTCCTAAAGGAACTTGAACGAATAAGAGTTGACAAGGCTGTGGGGCCAGATAGGGTACAGCCCAGGGTGTTGAGGGAGCTATGAGAGGTGGTGGCTGAACCTCTGGCAACCCTGTTTAGCCGGTCACTTGAAGCAGGAGAGGTACCCAAAGACTGGAGGACAACTGATGTAGTCCCCCCTATATAAAAACGGGAACAGAGAGGAAGCGGGAAACTACAGACTAGTCAGCCTGTCCTCAGTAGTGGGAAAGATTATGGAAACACTACTGAAGGAAAGAATAGTGGAACACCTGGTTGCCAACAGTCTACAAGACCCAAGGCAACATGGTTTTACTGGGGGGAGGTCATGCCAGACTAACCTCATTGAATCTTTCGACTGGGTGACAAGAGAGGTGGATCGGGGTTGGGGAGGCAGTTAATGTGGCCTACAGTACTTGGATTTCAGCTAGGCCTTTGACACTGTGCCACATAGAAGGTTGTTAAACAAGCTGGGGAGGATGGGAGTGAGAAGAACGGTGGTGCGGTGGGTGGGGAACTGTCTGGATGGCAGGACACAGAGGGTGGTGGTAAATGACTGTCACTCCACAGAGGGAAGGGTGACCAGTGGATGTGCCACAGAGATCAGTACTAGGTCCAGTCCTCTTCAACATCTTTATCAGCCACATTACAGAGGACCTAGAAGGGAGAATTTGCCTGTTCACTGATGACACAAAGCTCTGCAACAGGGTGGACATGCCGGAGGGTGTGGATAGAATGAGGAGAGATCTGCAGAAGCTGGATAACTGGTCAAGGGAGTGGCAGTTATGATTTAATACAAAGAGATACAAAATAATGCACATGGGCCACAAAAACTCAGGAACAACATATCAGCTTGGGGGGCTATAGAATGCTCCAAGCAGGAAAGGGACCTAGGGGTTATCATCTCTGATGACGTGAAGGTAGGGAGTCAGTGCGACAAAGCAGCAGGAAAAGCAAACAGGTTGCTTGGTTGCATAGGTAAGGGTATCACCAGCAGGAAAAGGGATGTCATAATTCCACTATACAAGACACTAGTGAGGCCACAGCTCGAGTACAGTGTCTAGTTCTGGAGGCCTTACTTACGTAAGGACATAGACAGGGTGGAGGCAGTTCAGAGGAGGGCAACCAAAATGTTGCAGGTGTAACCCTCCCTACAAATGGGGGTTCCCGAAAGTCTTCCTTGAGCTTGCCTAAATGCTCACTGCCAGGCTGGTGTCCTGCGTTTTAGCAGTTTAAATGTGATCGCCAGAGAGTGCCTATATAGCCTCTGTGTATTGTCTCTTTAAGAGCTGCCTGGATTGCAGTCATAAGTAACCCTGAGAGGGAGCTCTGTTGAAAGATGTAACTATTTGCTGAAAATCATTTAGAGTGATAATGATAATGTAGTTTGTCTAACCTGCCTTCTTTGCAGCAAGGACTGTTTTGTTTCTCTCCATTATCTTGGTCCCGGACTCCGAATTGGACCAATCAGTACTGGTGGGACCTAAAATGGAGCCGCACTACAGGAGCTGTCTGGAGTCAAAATCTGTAGGAATTGTAGTTTTGGGCTTTTTGCGCCTTTTTGCACCTGAAGGGGGAGCCTTTGTTGTGACTGACAGGAGGATCAGCCAACCAAACCTTTTGGATCTTGGGGAATTTCCTAGGCTGCTGCAGCTAGTTTCAGTTTTGAGCTGAGAAGTGAAAAAGTAACAGTTCAAGTGATTTTGAGCAGCAGTTCTGTGTAGTTTTGTATAGGAGAACTGTGAAAGGGCTGAGTTTTGGCCTGCCTGTCTGTCTTGTGTCCCTGAGAGAAAATGGAGTTTATTCGGACTGAATCTGAGTTGTGAGGACTATTTAAGCTACTGGACTGTGACCAGGCTTTAACCTGAAGAAGACCAAAGATGTGCTGAATGCGATCGGCCTGTCGGGATTTCCAGCTGCTTTTGAATCCCCGGTTTGTGCAGAGACTTTGCGATCATGACCAGAGAGCAGTTTGCCTGGTACAGTAGAATTTCCTTACATGTAAATGTGCTGTGTATTGAAAGTGGGTTGTGATTTGGTTCCCCACTGTGTGAACTGTGTTCTGCTTGCTGGAATCTTTATCCAGCCTAATCGGACTGAATCCGTGTTCATCTCCATTCGGCCTGGGCCATGCCACGCTGGCCCTGCCAGACTACCCCACTGCACAGAGAAAGCCACCGACGAGAGACCTGCCTGGGGATCAGCCCCCTGCTCCATGCTTGAACAGAAACGATGCCTCGGCGAATCGTGTTGGCCCTGCTTCTCCTGGCACTCCAGATTAACCACCTGCTGTCTCGATTTTTGTCCAGCCTGTGTCCAGTCTTGGGTGTGGTGAGTAATCATCAGGGTAGCTCCCTGCAACAACAGCCTAATCTAAAAGTGTGTCATCTGATCGTCTTGTTTTCTTTTCAAGAACTGAGCCCTCCGGCTCTGGATTACAAATAGTGTGTGTTGTGCATGTTGTTTTCTTCCATCACAGGGCCCCAGCCAGCTGCAAGGTTCCTGGCTAGCCCACCATTCTCCATATGGGTACCCAGAGTGTATGACTGTTTATGGACCCTGAAGTGCATGCATAACTGTTTGATTGATAGAGCCTTTAAGCAAAGTAACTTGATTACGCCCCTCCCTTGTTCAAGACCCTTAAATAAATCATATCTAACTCTTTTTTGCATTTACCCTGACTGTGGTTCCATTTTGTGCAAGAGTACTGTGCTGCTGTTATTAGCTGTGTATAACCTTGTTTTAAAGGGGGTCCCCAGGGCCAGACCAGAGGAAAGCCCTGGTGGTAAGTGCAAACAGTGTGGATACTTGTGTGGTGTATCAGGGGTATTGTGAAAGTGATTATTGTACAGTGTTCAGGCCACTAGTAAGGAAAGAGGGGGGGTTACAGTGTCCCGGAGGGCTGTGCCCAGGTTAGCTTGACCACTACCAACCCTGACCTCTGGGTGGAGGCACCTGTTTCAGAACTCAGGCCCCTTAACCTGCTACTAGCCAAGCAGGCAGGGGTAGTAGCCCTTGGGATAGTGCCACCTAGGGGTTACACAAGGATTACATCACAAAGCCTATTAGGGAAGGCTGAAGGACTTGAATATACACTCTCTGGCGCAGAGGAGGGAGAGGGAGAACATGACTGAGACATATAAATACCTCACGGGGAGGACCAAGGTGCAGGAAAACACAATATTTCATAGAAAAGATGTTCCAGGACTAGGGGATATGAGATAAAACTGAACGGAGGTTCAGCGGGAACATGAGGAAGAATTTCTTTACAGAGAGTGTGGTTGTCAAATGGAATGCCCTGCCGGAGGAGGCGGTGGGGGGATGAAATGATTACAGGATTTAAGAATACATGGGATAGGCATCAGAGGATCCTGGTAGTCAGAGGAAGGGATCAACCTAGCTCTAGAGAAGCTTGAAGAAGCTAGAGTAAGTAGGTGTGCACACAGGCAGACTAGGGGGGCCGTAGTCCCTTATCTGCCATCAACATCTATGTAGATGGTGTTTTCATTTGAAAATAGTGGTGGGTGGATCTTGGATAGAGTTGCCATTTCAGAATAACAGCGGGTGGGTAGTGGATGGAGTTTTCATTTACAAACAACAGCGGGGGTATCTTGGATAGAGTTTCCATTTGACAATAATAGTAGGCGGATCTCGAACAAATTTTCCATTTGAAAATAGCAGCATGTGGCTCTCAGAGTTTCCATTTAAAATACGTAGAAACATAAACAATGTCAGCAGATAAAGACTGCTTGGCCTGCCCTGTCTGCTCATTTTTCCCTATCTGCATTATTGCAGCAGACCCTACTTAATCTCTGGCTCCTTCTTCCTTCCCCATTCATTTTCTCTAAGATCCCCTTATGCCTGTCCCATGCTTTCTTGAACCTCATCACTGTTTCCAGCTGCACCACCTCGGCTGATGGTCTGTTCCCGGAATCCACCGATCTTTCTGTGAAGAAGTCATCTCTCCTGAATTCCCTCTCTCCAGCTTCATAGCATGTCCCCGTGTTCTTAAGCATCTTTTTTTCCTGAAAAATACTTTCCTCCTGTAGCTAATCTACTCCCATGAGGTATTTTTTTTTTTATTCTTTATGCGCCGCACTATCCATCGGCATTTCAGCCCTGGTCATGGTGCCCTGAGCCTCCACCTCCTGTAGTTGCTGGCGACTCCCCCAGTCACCCCTGACTTGCCCCCCCAGAGGGTGGGGTCACGGCACTGTTCCCCAGCCGGTGCTGCGAAACTGGGAATAGTCGGAGGAGCCCAGCTCAGGAGGCTAATCGAGGCCATGGCAGGGCTTCACAAAGACGGATGGGCAGCAATTTGTTTTTGTGTTTCTGGGAGGCGGGGACATGCAGTGATGTCCAGTGTCCGCCCTGCTTTCTGGATCAGACTGACGTCGGTTGCGATGGAACTCCCGGCCTCCGCCAGGGGTCCTCCCTGCACCGAGCATACTCCCCACCCTCCCCCCAGAGAAGGAGAGCTGTCCATGGGATGTTCCATCCCTCTCCCTCCGGCCGGCCCTCTGATGACCTGGGTCCATTCCCAAACCCGGGTTGCCGACGTCGCATGCAGAAATCCAACCACTGCGCCAACGGCCGGCTCCCATGAGGTATTTAAAGATTCGGTCATATTCCCTCTCTCCCTCCTATCTTCCATGCTGTAAATATTAAGTTCCTTTAGTCTCTCATTGTAGGGCTTTTGACGCAGACCCTTCATCATTTTTATTGCCCTCCATTGGACTGCAGGTACACTGTCTGTGTCCTTCTGGAGGTGTTGCTTCCGGAATTGTACACAGTATTCTAGGTGAGGTCTTACCAGCGATCTATACAGAGGCAACATTACCTCCCTCCTGCTGGTGATACCTCTCCCTGAGCATCCCACTAGCCCTCCCAACTGCCTTGTTGCACTGCCTGGCCACTTTTAGGACATCAGAGATGATTATTACCCCCAGGTCTCTGTCCTGATTGATGGTCATCAATAACACTCATCCTGTTTTGTACTCTGCTGTTGGGTTTCTCTGCCCCAAGTGCATTATTTTGCACTTTTCCACATTGAAACCCAGCTGCCATACCCTTGACCACTCTTTTAGTTTTCTCAGGTCTCTACTCATCCTTTCTACCTCGCTGGAGTATCTACCCTATTGCACATTTTGGTGTCATCCGTAAAGAGGCAGACCTTTCCCTCCAGCTCCTCTGCAATGTTACTTATAAAGACATGAAATAGGATCAGTTCTAGCACTGATCCCCGAGGCACCCCGCTGGTCACCCTTCTGTCCTCTGATTGAACCCTGTTTACCACCACCCTCTGTCGCTTATCCCCTAACCAATTTCTTACCCAGTTTACCACTTTTGGACCCACTCCTAAGCTACCTAGCTTCCTTATTAGTCTCTGATGTGGAATGGTGTTGAAAGCTGTTGAAAGCCTTATTAAAATGTAGGTTGACCACATCTGTTGCTCCACTCTGATATAATTCATTGGCTACACAATCAAAGAAATCTATCAGATTAATTTGACATGACCTCCCACCCGTGAATTTATGCTGTCTTGAGTCTTGCAACCCATTGGATTCAAGATATTCCACTATCCTCTCCTTCAGAAGTGATTCCATTAACTTTTCTACCACTGATGTCAGGCTGACTGGCCTATAATTGTCAGCCTCCTCCCTGCTACCGCTTTTGTGAAGTGGGACTACATCTGCCCTTCTCCAGTCCTCTGGAACCACTTCTGTTTCCAGTGAACTGTTAAACAGGACAGTCAGAGGTACCGCCAGTACCTCTCTGAGCTTCCTCAATATCCTAGGATGTACCCCACCTGGTCCCATTATTTTGTCCACTTTCAGATTAGCGAGTCCCTTTAGGACACTCTCCTCCAAAAAAAGGACAATATTTGAAAACAACGGTAACAAATCTTGAGCAGTTTCCATTTCAAAATAACAGTGGGGTATCTCAGCTGGAGTTTCCTTTTGAAAATAGTGGCAGGCAGATCTTGGATGGAGTTTTCTTTTGAAAATAGCGGCAGGCAGATCTTGGATGGAATTTCCATTTGAAAATAGCAGCAGGCAATGCCGGCCCGGTGGCGCTGAGGGCTGAGGCGCTGGACACCTTACCTCATACCACGCCGGCGACCCAGGTTTAGGAATGAGCATGGGCTGCTGGGGGTTGGCAGGGGTGGGGAAGGATAGAGCACCCAGCGGCTGCTCTCCTTCTCCGGGGTGGGTTAGCTGCATGCTCCCGCTGCAATATTGCCATCTGGGGAGCCTGGGTGGAAGGTGCGGTAGGTGGAGAAGCAGCAAGGGCATTGGGCAGATGCTGGCAGAGGGGCAGAGCGGGAGGCACATTTCAGCGCACCTCCTAGCTCATTGGCCCTCATTGCACACCAAGGTCTGGAGAAGAACAAGGGAAAAACACTTCACTCTTGCCTAGGTGAAGACACCTCGCTGGGGGATCTCCAGGCTCGGACAGACTCCGTTGCACCAATTCCATGACACAGTATGTTGGTTTGAGGAGGTAAGCATGGGGGGTTCATCCTCACCCCTACCCGGGATGTATACCGAGGGTAAAATAGTGTGGAATAGTGTGCTCTAGGGGCAGATTACGATGGGAATGGGGGCCTGCAGGAGAGGATGTCTGAGAGAGTGGAGGGAGGAGGCAGGGAAGGTGCATAAATACAAAGGGGGAAAAAGAAAATCGCAGCAGGCAGATTTTGGATGGAGTTTCCATTTGAAAATAGCAGCACGGAGATCTTGGATGGAGTTTCCATTTAAAAAAGTTGTGGGCGGTTCTTGGAAAGTCTGGTCTCTACTGCTTAACATCACTTTTCTCATGACTAAGGTGAACTAGTATGCAAAAGACACTGCTCCCTGACTATATGGGACCTTGTGGGACACTATGGAGCATCAATGGGAGAGGGTATTTGCACACGTGCTTATCTTACCTCAACACTAACACCTGCTCAAGTTCCAGTACACGCCTGGGTCCATGGAGCATGCACATGTTGCAAATGGTGCCTCTGCCCAGGGACAAATACGCAGGGGGTCTAACACCCATTCAGGTTCCAGTACATGCCTGGGTCCCTGGAGTATGCAAATGTTACCTCTGCCCAGGGACAAATACGCAGGGGGTCTAACACTCACTCAGGTTCCAGTACATGCCTGGGTCCATGGAGTATGTAAATGTTACCTCTGCCCAGGGACAAATAAGCAGGGGGTTTGCTGGACCATGGATATAACTTTCTGGGAAGTTGCACCAATCCATCTCCCATGTGTGGAGGAGTTGTGGAATAACACACGGACCAGACACAGAACTTCAGGTTCAACACAAAGTCTCTGTGCAATGTTTATTTAAAATACAGGGGATAACCTTAAGCAATGGCATATCCCTTCTTCAATACATCAGTTTTGCAGCAACTGACTATGTATGTCCTTCCTCTGCAATTAGTCAGCACCTACTGACTCACTGATCTACTGATCTATCTCTTTAGTGAAAATTATTGCATCCCTATGTTGGTCTTGTGTGTTTGGGTGATGGGGAGCTCAAAAAGGAAAAAACCCAAAACAAGCTAAAAACAAAGAACCTCAGTGCAGAAGCATTGAAGCAAGGGTTACCCCAAAGGGCATTGGCAATAAAGCCAAGTTTCAAAGAAACACAACATCATACATACTCCTGTAACCCCCCTGGCCCCCTGTCTAGGGGCATAACATATTTCAGATCTTCTGAGGGCATATAGGAGGGGGCCACCTCAAGCGCTAAGTCACTGAGAAAAATGCACTCATATGTAGGGCAGGAAAAGATGTGACCTACCTTACTGGCGTCTTCAATCATCTGTGAACTCTCACCTCTATCCATATGAATCTGGATTCTCCCCGAATGCTGCAACTGGGCCAGGAACTCCACACTGCATACCTCCTGAATCTCTCGAGCCCCCAGAGCCCCGGGGTCCTGCCTAAGTAGGATGGAAAAATTCATCTGAAATCAAAACTTATGAGGAATTAATTTAGCTATAAAGAAAAGGGGAGAAAGTTTCCATTTCATTAGCTCCCCCCTTCAATTTCAATAAAGCACATCACTGCCATTCTTCTCCCAACTGGCTTTTTTATTTAGCTCCTGCAAAACAAATGATTTCAGCAATGCAGGGGTCACATACTTCATTCAAATAAGCAAAGCAGCTATATGGGGCTAATCAAACCTTTAAACAAACATACTGACTGGACATTTAGAGCAGCAGACACAATGTGTTTTTTTAAGGCAGTAAACAAGCAAGGATTCTTCTACTCTCTCTATCTTGGATGCTTTACCCAAGGACCTCCCGACTCAGATCCCTCAATCTCCCGAATCTCTGGCTCTGGTAAGCCAAACCATTTTTTTCTTTTCTTCACTGCCAGATACCCACTCTCACTCTGGCATTGGTCGTTGTCCCAACTCTGGTGCGGGAAAGCGGGCTGCTTCCCCCACCTGGACCTCTGGGAGCCTGCCCATGCCACAAGAAGTGCCAGACTTTTATCCTTACAACCCAGGCCCTGTAACCCACTCAAGTTTTGCTCTGTACTGGTGCTACCCTCACGGCACCTGCTCTCTATTTTGCTCAGCCTCTCATCTTCATGACTTCACTGGTGCAGCGGCCCCAAAACCCCTGGCCCTGTTCCAGTACTCTAGCCTCAGCCTCTGGCTGTCCTGCCACAGGGGAGTGTGACAAGGTTGAATACAGCCCAGTCCCAGTTGTTATGGAGAAAGAGCTTGGATGCAGGTATCTGTTCTGGTCTCTCCTTTTCTGTCTCTTGTCTGTCTGGTTGTGCAACCAAATTTTCTCATGAGACCTAGGACTTAATCACCCCGACGGTCTTGCAATTCTCTGTCTCTCGCTATCTGTCTACCTTCTCTTGCTGTTCTGTCTTTTCTCCCCCTTGCATATCTGCTGGTATAAAAATATATGTGAATCATTATGTGGAAATGTAACTGATACTGGGATCCCTTTGTTTAGAATTGTATATAGTTTTACTGTTGAAATGTATAGTTATACTGTTGAAATGATTGCAAAAAGCTGTTTGGAACTCAAGGGGTTAACCTGTTTGCAAACTCTCTGAGAAGCTGTAAGCAAGAGGTCAGTTCTGGGTCATAATTATAGACCAGTGCATTTCTTGTTATTTTTTTACCAAATTTCTTGTTATTTTTCAAGAATTTCTTGATTTTTTTTATCATTTCGTTTTATTTCTTGTTATTTTTGAACTTTAATTCTGATTTACAAAGCAGGTACTAAACAATAATTTAACATCTAAAAATCACAACCCTGTATACTTCATGCCATTACGCTATCATAAATGCAGAATCTTGATTGTTTATAATTAAAAGCAAGCATACGGCAATATTCAATACAGTCTCCTCAATAAAGGCTGCCTTGTCCAACTTCAATCAATCAATCAATCAAAGCCTTTATTTAACCAGGCGATCACCGTTGAGCATAACTCATTTTAGAGGTGGACCTGGGGTATACAGGATACAAACAGGTCAGAAGATACACTAAATAATATACAATGCAGAAAATAAATGCGACACTAGAAAAATATGAACAGGTATTAACAACCATAAGCATGTACAGAATGACAATTGTAATTTGGGTAAACTGGTGACACATCAAGCAAAGTATATACACATATCAACAATTTAAAATAATATAGCAGTCAATGAGTACAGCAGAATAATAAGTGCTCAGTATACACTAAAGTAAGGATGAGGGTTAATAGGCTATTCTGGAGATATTCTTAATGCGTGGCTTCGGCATTGCAAATACTCGCAGCACCACTCACAGAACAGAAAGCTACAGAGACCAGCAAACGAAAAAGCTTGTAACTGGAAAAAAAATCAAGGCTTTGTACTTTCACCAGTCAGTAACTAGCACAATTTAATTGGTTGCCTTTCATATTGACCAGCTGTGTTCATTTGCCCCACCACCCCAATCACCAAGAAACAGAATGCCCTACTTACTGCTTGTCTGTTGGCCAGTACTAGAAGCACAGAGAATGACTGGAGCATGTTTTTAATTGGGACCACAAACAGGAACCATGGAGATGGACAAAATACACTTTTTGAGTCGCGAGGGTCATATTCCGACTCATTCTCTAGTTTGGCAAATGAGCGGGTGAGTCAATCTCAATCTCAGCAAATCAGTCACTTAGTAAGCATGCAATCTGTGCCAATTAGCTGACAAATATGGTTCAGAAGAGGATTCAGTTTTTTACTAAGACAGCTCAATGTGCCACAATTAAACAAATTGGGTGCTAAGCGCAGAGATGATTGCAAGGTGTGCTAGGTGCAAAATGCTAAAAGCTAATCATCAAAAGCTAATCATTACTTAAGTATCGCAGTGGGGATGCTTACGAAAACTCAAAAAAAGCTCACAATAGGGATGTAAAAGCTGAAAAAAAGGTTTGTTTTCTTAAAGTGAATGATTCATTTTATTTTGGGATTTTGTTTTATGACAGGGATTTTGTTTTATTTCATGCTATTTCACAATTACAGTTTGCATGGATCTCTAGTCATAATGTTCTTTTTTCTGCACTTGTTGAAACTTACAAGAACACTGTGTGAGAAGCATGCTGTTTTCTTAACGAACGGGGGTTGCAAAGACTTATAAAAAACAGAGCTGCAATTTCTTGCAAGAGAGAAAAACAGAGACTGAGATTGGAAATTGAAAAGAAACCTAGATGGACTTTCTCTGTTTATACTGCCTTTGTAAATAGTTATATTGAACAATTTATTTATTTTATTTTTCTGTTATTAATAATAAATCACTTGTTGCAAATTTTACAACTGCTCCTCATTTTCCTATGCTTCCTGACCTGTGGCTCAATGACAGGGAGCACCTGGGCATCGACACCCCAGGTATCTCCGAACAGCTTGCCATCACAGGAATAGTGGCCCAAATCTGCTCTGCTCTGCTTCCAGCTGACCTTCCCTCCTTGAGGAATCACTGCCATGCCCACATCCCCTCAGCACCTTCTGGGCTTGCATTATGCTCAGCCCAGGGCCAAAGCCGTCTTTATGAACTGTGACCCACTCGGTCTCCATGTGCCGGCACCCCAGCACCTGCCCCTCCAAGCAGGTCCCATATATGGTTGAAAGGCCCCCCCGGCTCCCTCTGTCCCAGGCCACCCTGCCACACTGGGTACAAGGGAAAGCCACTGCCACTGACTCCCCTCCAGTGTTGACCCTGCCACTGCCCCCACAGCCCTGGTGGCCCAGGAATCACACACTAAAAATGGGTCTCTGAGGGCTCCTACTTTTTCTGGCCTCCCATGGCCACCTGCATTCCCAGCCCCCAATGACGCAGGACCTGGCTAACCATCCTTCCCCCATTCCCTCAGCTCCTCATTACCACAATGCTGTGAAAGCCACCCTGTCTGCACTTCGGGGGGGTCCCCCCCACTGGCCCATCTGGACCGTCGAGCTCCCTTACTTGCCCACCTATCTCTGCTCCTCTAGCCCTGGCCTAATGCCGGGGCTGGAAAGGCACCGAAATGTCATGTCTGGTCCCTTATATACTCCCAAAACCTGCTCTTTGCTGCCACCTTGAGGTGTCCTGCAGCCGAAATCCTCCAGAGCATTAATAAATTCCCTCGCTCTGGGGAGGGAGGGGGAAAGAAATGCCTAAATTGGGAGTATAAGACCCTCTTTTAAGGGGGGCTTACACTCTTTCCCAACCCAGGAAATCATTTCCTCCTGGAAGTGACGGCAAGGGTCCAGTGATGGTTTCCTCCCACCAGACTGGGTATGCGCACTCCTCAGCCCTCTGGCAACAGACACACCATACCTGGCCACAGGCACCACCCAACCGGCCTCTCTAACCCAATGCACTTCTAAACGCTAAAACTTGCCTGTGCCAGGAGATAATCTAGATGCTTAGAAACAACCTTCCTTATCTCTTTATCAAAAAGACAATCTCAATCATTTTCCATAATGATTAAACTTCTGTATTAAACATTTGCAAACAACAGTAATGAGGTAGATTTCTAACAGTTTAGCTATACCCCAAATACCTCCCACCAATTTCAAAACAAGTTACAATGGTATACAGTCCCCAAGCCATTCACTCACATTCACTCATGAATTCTTTCACCAGTCTCCCTTATCTTTCGAACCAAACATTTTTATCATGATTATAAAATGGTTCATCAACAACAACATAATTTTTTTTTCCAAAAAATGTTCTGATTTTAAGAAGAAGAAGAACTATATACAGTCACCATAGCTCTGCTCCATAGAGCAGTTGTCCTGGCGCAGTTCATAAGTTCAAACTCCGGAAGGCTTAGATTGCAGCTACCCCACCTGGAGGGAAATAATATTCTGGATCTATCTTGGTGGTCACATCCTTGAAGCAGTCCCGGTCCAGAATGAAATATTTAGTTGGAGTCCTAGCCAAGTCCTGGACCAAGGTGAAATGTTTGAATAACGTTAAGCCAAACCAGGTCCCTGTGCGGCACATTGACCATGCCTGCTGAATCAGCTGCTGAGATGGGGCACCTCCTCCACCGGGACGGTTCTTTAAATGTTCCATCTGTTCTTAAAGATCCATTCCTCCCTCATTTCCTTGATGATATCCCATATCTGTTCTGGCACATAGGGGTAGCTCATTGAGGATACTCTACCCATAGCCTCCTTGAGGACCCACCTTTCAGCCTGGCTCCACTCTAGCAGGTCCCTCATACTGGTTCTTCTGGCTTGTCCCATGGGTAGCCATATCCCCATTGATACTTTATATTTAATAGGTCACTAGGATTCAATCCATCCATCTGGGTCTGGAGAGTCTTAGCCTGGGTTGGGAGCTGTGGGGTGTTGTCTGCTAAGGCAATTACAGGGTGATGGTAGGGCCTGGGAATTGCCCTAACCACCTGATAGTCCTGGAACTGAAAAGTGCAGCCAATGTATTTCTCCTCATTCAGTTCTTCCATCTCCTTTTCTATCACCAGTGCTGTCTTTTGCTGCGGCTGGTGCAGGGCCAGGCTCAGAGCCATTCCAGCAGGCTTAATTCTAAACTTGGTTCCCGAGGTTGGCTCTGACTTAGACGACAGGGCCTGTGGGCTACCGCTGGACAGGGGCCATGGCAAAGATCCCCCAGGCCCTGGAGGATCTCCTGCCGGTTGTCTGAGACCCCTGTCCCTCCCTCTGCCACTGGGATAGCTGGTAGCCAGCAGTGGGAGCAGGGCAGACAACTGTGTTCCCTGTCACCTTTCTCTTTAATTTGTGCTCCTGTACCTTCCTCTTTTACAGCCTCCACAGTCATGTCTGGCGATTCCCTTTTGGTCTCATCCACCTGGGCAGGACTGCTTTCTCCCAGGGGCAGTTTCTCAAACCCTCCCAAATTCCCACCTGGTTGGTGACCACGGTACAAAGGGGCTAGTGGTGGAACTGGGAGGGAACATCCCCAAATTTGAAACTGGCAACCTGCCTATACAGTAAGAACATACAGGCAATTTAGCAATTCCTTCCCCCAAAATCCACACCTCACACATTGTTTGTTTTCTCTTCCTTTTTCCCTAGCCGGGAGAGCAGTGAGGCAGGAACTGTGGCCAGGGGTTCCTCCTGGGGGGGGTCACTTCTGGTCCTTCTTCATTCCCACCAACACAATTCACCACCAATCCATGGCGGATACCTGTTTAAGTCTCTTCAACTCTCCCAGTACCCACAGCTAAGAGCCAGTTATCCTTCTGCTCTAGGGGAAAGGGAACATTGTTTAACCAGGAGTAGCACACTAAGCTGACACTTGTTTCCAGGTATGACCTGGGAGCACAAGAAACTTAAGTGACTTGCTCAGGATCACACAGTATGCACCTAGGCAGCTGTGGGATTCAAACCCACGTCTCCAAATCTGCTGCACAGAGCCTTAACCCACTACGCTAAACTACTCTAGTTGGCAGCCCAGTTCACTTGCCTGAAGGTGGATGCGCAAAGGAAAAATATTTTCTCTTTCCCTTCTCTCCCAGCTCCACTCTCTCCAATTCACCTTCTCAGCCATCCTCCAATCGGAACCCTGCTGGAGGGTCACTCAGCCATCCTCCAATCGGAACCCTGCCGGAGGGTCATGTGACCAGTGGGTCAGTGCACACACCACACTAGCAGGCTGAGGCCTACACCTGCTCCATGCCTACCCCTACAGCTATTTTTTGCTGTGCAACAGGGCCCATCCAGGCTGGGAGGCCTGGCACCACGCTGGACCACAAGGCTTGGGGTCCAGTGGCATTTTGGGGTTCGGGGAATGTCCCGGATGAGCCCCCACAGTGTAACCTCCCCCCGGTCCCACATCTAGGGGCATAACATATCACAGATCTTCCAGGGGCATATATGAGGGGGCCACCTCAAGTGCTAAGTCACTGAGAAAAATGCACTCCCATGACCTACCTTACTGGCATCTTCAATCATCTGTGCACTCACACCTCTACCCATATAAATCTGGATTCTCCCCGAATGCTGCAACCAGGAACTCCACACTGCATACCTCCTGAATCTCTCAAGCCCCTAGAACTCCTTGGTCCTGCCTAAGCAGGGTGGAAAAATTAATCTGGAATCAAAATTTTAGAGGAACTGATTTAGCTGTAAAGAAAAGGGAGAACGTTTCCATTTCATTAGCTCTCCCCTTCAATTTC
Source organism: Neoceratodus forsteri (assembly GCA_016271365.2). Lineage (NCBI taxonomy): Eukaryota > Metazoa > Chordata > Ceratodontiformes > Ceratodontidae > Neoceratodus > Neoceratodus forsteri. The sequence continues at coordinate 135,162,033 of CM028130.1, read as the reverse complement.
AATAAAGCACATCACTGCCACTCTTCTTCCAACTAGCTTCTTTATTTAGGTCCTGCAAAACAAATTATTCCAGCAATGCAGGGGTCACATTCTTCGTTTAAATAAACAAAGCAGCTCCATGGGGCTAATCAAATCTTTTTTTTAAGGCAGTAAACAAGCAAGGATTCTTCTACTCTCTCTCTCTGTCTTGGATGCAATTCCCAAGGACCTCCCAACTCAGTTCACTCAATCTTCTGGCTCTCTGGATCTAGTAAGCCAAACCTTTTTTTATTTTCTTCAATGCCATGTTACCCACTCTCACTCTGGCACTGGTCGTCACCCCAACTGCGGCACAGAAAGCAGACAGCTTCCCCCACTGGGACCCCTGGGCACTGGTCCATGCCACAAGGGGTGCCAGGATTTTTTCCTTATGACCCGGGCCCTGTAATCCACTCAAGTTTTGCTCTGTACTGGTGCTACCCTGACAGCACCTGCTACCTATTTTGCTCAGCATCTCATCTTCATGGCTCCACTGGTGCAGTGGCCCCAAAACCCCTGGCTCTGCTCGAGTACTCTAGCCTTATTCTCTGGCTGTCCTGCCACAGAGGAGCACCTGGGTACTGCCACCCCCCAGGTCTCTCTGAACAGCCTGCCATCACAGGAATATTGGCCCAAATCTGCTCTGCTTCCAGCTGACCTTTCCTCCTTGGGGAATCACTGCCAGGCCCACATCCCTTCAGCACCTCCTGGGCGTGCGTTGAACTCCAGCCAAGGCCACCCTCCAAGGCCTGTCTTTACAACCTGTGACCCTCCCGGTCTCCATGTGCTGGTGTGGAGGGACCTGCCCTCCACCAGGCCCCATACATGGGTGAAAGGCCCCCCAGACCACCCTGCCACACTGGGTATGAGGGAAAGCCACTGCCACTGACTTCCCTCCTATGGGGCCCTGCCACTGCTCCCACAGCCCTGGTGGCCCAGGAATCACACACTAAAAAGATCTCTCTAAGGGCTCCTACCACTCCTGGCCTTCCATGGCCACCTGCATTCCCTGCCCCCAATGATACAAGACCTGGCTAACCATCCTTCCTCCACGGAGCTCCATTCCCCCAGCTCCTCATCACCATGATGCTGTGAAAGCCACCCTGTCTGCACTTCGGGGGGGGGTCCCTCACTGGCCCACCCGGACCACTAAGCTCGCTTTCTTGCCCATCTATTTCTGGTCCTTCAGCCACCCCCCTCCAGCCCCGGCGTAATGCCCAGGTTGAAAGGCCCTGAAACTTTCTGTCTGGTCCCTTATATACTCATATACTCCCTAAACTTGCTCTTTGCTGCCACCTTGAGGCATCCAGCAGCTGAAATCCCCCAGAGTACTAATAAATTCTCTAGCTCGGGGGGAGGGGAAGGGAGGAATGGGAAAGGGATGCCTAAATTGGGAGCATAAGCCCCTCTTTTAAGAGGGGTTTACACTCCCATAATGCAATGGGATCTATATGCAAATCACCATAACATTTTAGGCTGGTTCACCTTAAAGCAGGAATGCATGGTGCCAAAGGGCCTCTCAAACAATCTGTAATTTATATGCATTATAAATAACACAACTAACTTACTGTTTATAATACAGTCCACTAGTAACTTTTTACCTTTATCAAAAGCACCTAGTTCAGTGGTATTTCCAACATTTTCAAGTTTCATACACATAAGGCATATACATCAAGCTATTTTATGACAAAGTGCTATTGCTTATAAAATGCAACGAGGAACACAGCCTGTTTTGTTACATCAGCTCGGAGGTCACCACAATAACCTCCCTGTACAAGGACCTGAGAGGGAAAAAGGAAAAAGTAAAGAGGACACTATAGCATAGTCAAGAAGGGGGGGGGGGGCGCCCATAGGTGGCCAACCTTATAGACCAGAAATTGTAAAGGATAGATTAGGCTAAGAAATAGAAGAACTGTTGCAACAGATTTAAGAAAAGGTCGGTCCTCAAGGAGCGGCAGGATCTCCCTGTCACACCCTGTAACACAGGTATAAACAGTTCAGAAAGTAACCAGACCAGCTCAACGAAATAACACAGCTTTACTAATAGTGGCACTCTTTAAGGAAATTGCAGGAGTTCTATTGATTTATTTATCAAGTCAGTGTCAGTGGCTCAGTAGGTAGCACACTCGCCTCTGAGGCTGGGAGATCAGAGGGCTGTGGGTTCAGTTCCCACATCTGGCACTTGGGTTAATATCCCAATACTGACACTGTAGTGCAGCATGAGGGGGGTGCTGCATGAGGTGTCATCTTTCGGATGAGGTGTTAAACCGAGGTCCCATCCGCCTGGATTGGTGGAAGTTCAGGTGGATGTTAAAGATCCCATGGCACTTATCAAAAAAGAGTAGGGGAATTTCCCCGTGTCCTGGCCAAATTTCTCCCATTAACTAAAAATACCACCAACAGCTTAATCTGGTTCAATTTTAGTTGCTTACCATCTGTATCCCCCTTCCCCCGGTCACCCCTGAAAAAGGGACTTCTAGGCCCAGTGGGCTTACCGGGGTCAACAAAATTCAGTAAACAAATAAATATTGGATTCTGTTAACCAGGTAGGCTCACTGAGGCAAGCATCCTGTTTTCAGGGGCAACCTGAGGAGCAGCAGCAGGGTGGTATTAGCAAACACTTCAAATAGCACTGCTGTTTTGTCAAACCCCACATGGGATAACGGCTCAGACCCACACAACGGAAGCAACCTGCAGACTGTCTCTGATACTAGATGTTACCACTTAGCCTTGAGGAGCCCCTTATGGTAGTCCCTGGGTACCCAGTGTTAAAATGTTGCAGGTCCACTGATCGAGCTGCGTGTTGCCGCAGGCTGGCTGACATTGGTTCGTAAGTTGTTCAATGCAAAATTGATTGAAGATACTCAACCCTCACAGGCCATGCAATTGCTTAAACAGTCATCCACTTCAAAACGCGAGGTATTTTTTTTTTTTATAATAGTTCTTATGAAGTTTTGTTATTATACATCTTGCATACAGAAGTTGCATACGCAATATATAAAAACAGTAGCATATGTTAAGATAAACTATACATGTATCAAACTAATATCCAAAAGTATAAATAAATAACATTATTTACTAATATTCTAGCTAAAAATTTGAGGATCAACAGGAAAGCATACTACTCAGAGAGAAAAAAAAAAAAAGAACTCTTTCCCACTCTCATGCTTCTTAAACCCACTTAAACAAGCATTTGTCAATGCCGAATGTTTGCTTGCTGGCATTGGCAGTGGTAATGTAGAAACTACAGAGCTGCATAATAGGAATGGCAGTGAAGTATTGAACTGAAGCCAACCCCACCACCACCCTGCAGAGAGTGACAGGCACTGGGGTGTGCGTTTGGGTCGTCAGGCATAACGGCCACGCCATTTCACCACACCCCACCCTGCAGACACTGACAAGTGTCACGGTGTTCTTAGGGTCTTTGGCTCTATGCGCACCCATTTCATTAGGAAATACGGTGAGATGGGTGCGATATAGGAAGAATGGGTGAACTTTGGGGCGAAGAGTCCAAGGCATACCTCGATGCCTCTCACTGGCTGCAGGGTGTGGAATGGTATGAGCATTACAGGCAAGAATCCCAAGTCACACCCCTGATGCCTGTCATTCTCTACAGGGTTGGGCGTTATGGTTGGAAAACCTAATACCGCAGGCATTCGTTGGTATTTTCACTCCAAATTTTCAACATGTATTTTTGTGACCCCACCTCATGAACAGGGGGAATATCAGTTTGTTATCCGAAAGCTGCTTATGCACAGCGACTATGGCATTTAGCACCACAGGTGCAAAAACATTCCCGAACAGGATGTAAAAAATGACAGCTGTACTGTTCATGGGGAGGTGTAAAAAATGGCAATGTTGCAAATCTGCAGTAAAAATATTAAAAAAAATGGTGAAGTCACGAGCGTACATAGAAACTGTGCAACGCACACCCGTAATATAATTAGGTTGGGGATTTTTTACAGCAGATTGTCAACTCAGGCATTTTGGTGCCTCTGATCATGAACAGTGTCACTGTGATTTTCTTTATCTGTGCCGAACAATGATTTCCCACAGCGACCACACATCTCTACGCTGAAAGTGTGAAAATACACTTCAGCCATGTTATGAAAAATGACAGCTGTACTGTTCATAAGGAAGTGTGGAAAAATGCCACTGGCGAAAATCTGGACTGAAAACATTACAAAGTCATGAACTTACGAGGGTGCGTGGAAACTGCGCAATGCTCACTTGTAACACAGTCATTTTATGGACTTTTGTCACCAAATTTTCAACATAGCCATTTTAAGACCTCTGCTCATGAACAGTGTAACTGTAATTTTATTAATCTGTCCTAAACATTGCTTTCGCACACCAACAGCACCATTGTGCGCTACATGTGCGAAAATACATTTTGGTCGACATATGAAAATGGCAGCTGTACTGTTCATAAGGAGTAGTAATAAAATGGCAATGTTGAAAATCTGGAGTGAAAATATTAAATTAAAACTTATGAGCATGCATAGGAACTGCGCAATGCACGCTCGTAAAACAGTCATTGTTAGGAATTTTTTCTCCAGATTTTCAACATAGCCATTTTAAGACCTCTGCTCATGAACAGTGTCACTGTGATTTTCTTAATTTGTCCTGTACATTGATTTTGCACACCGACTGCGCCATTGTGTGCTACATGGGCAGAAACACATTTTGGGTGAGATGTGAAAAATGACAGCCAAACTACTCATAAGAAGGTGTGGTAAAATGGCAATGTTGAAAATCTGGAGTGAAAATATTGAAAATTCGCGAACTTATGAGCGTGCGTAGGAACTGTGCAACGCACGCTCGTAAAACAGTCATTTTTTGGAATATTTGCACCAAATTTTCAACTTATGGGGTTTAGGACCCCTTCGCCAATGATGTCACTCTCATGGTGTTATTCGGGCCTGAAAGGTGATTTCGCAGTGACTGCGAAATCACTCTTCGGGCCCGAATATCTCATGATCAGTGTTATCATTCATGAAAGTCCCAAACCCCATGTTGAAAATTTGCGAAAAATTCAAAAATACCTGAGATGTGCAACAAAGTTGAAAAACCCTATCTAGCCCATAATACAGCTTACCAACATTTCCTCAGTTCGTGGTTGGCTTTGAAGAGTGCAGACGTGTTCCCGGTCCACCGCAGATCATCGCGCCGAGCTCCGGAGGTAAGTATGGGGTGTGGGGGTGTGGGGAGGCTGGGTGCGCAGTGGGTAGGTGCGGGTTGTGGGGAGAGGGGCAGGAAGACTGTGTGGGATTGTTTTTTTCTTTACAGGGATTTTTTAAAAAAAAAGACGATGTGGGATGTTTGCCAAGCTGGGGTGGGCTCCCAGCTTGGCACAAGGATGGCTGAGGGGGCCGTGGAGCCGACAGGGGATTGGGCACCCCTGTCAGCCATATGATCAGTTGCCACGCTGGGGTGGGCTCTCAGCATGGCACCCAGTACTCGGGGCGGTGAGGACAGCGGAGCCAATGGGGATTAGGCACCCCGACTGCTATTCTATGAGTTGCCACGCTGGGGTGGGCACCCAGCGTGGCGATGGAAAAGCTTTGGTGGGGAGTGACAGCACAAGCCGATGGGGATTGGGCAGCCCCCGCTGGCTATAAGTGTGTGCGGGGAGGCAGCACGCAGTATGCATGCTTTCTGTGTGTGTGTGTCTGTGTGTAGGGAGCTATGCATGAGCAGGTGATATCTTATCGCTGCTCACTGAAGCGTAGCTCCCCCTTTCAACTGTACGCCACTGCATTTTGGAGCTTGTCATAGACAGCTCCAGCATGCATTGGCTTACAGGGGCCGCGCCTGCCAACACACTGACTGAATTGGAAGAGGGAGTGACACACCTCCGAAATCTCGGATGATGGCACTATGTTTCTTGCACATGCGTGCAAGCAAACATAAAAAGACAATTTAATATTTACAGAAACCAATGCTAACATATACATATACTGCTTGGTTCATGTCCCAGAAGAGGGACCAGATTTTATATAAGATTTCTAACTTATTACTTAAAGAATAACATATTCTTTCATTGTTGTTCAGGAAGACCATCTGGTTATACCATTCAGTGACTGAGGGTGACAAAGCAGTTTTCCAATTTTGCAGAATAAGGCCCAGATAGTCAAAACTTTGCCTGGGGGCTAAATTAGCACTGCCCATTGGGCAAACTTCACCCCGGAGCAGAAAGCAAGCTATATTCAAAAGGAATAGCCCGGGGCATACAGCCTCTGAATATGGCATGGGAATGAGGCCGGGAAAACTGGGCTGGGGGTGCAGGGCAAACTCAGCCCTGGAATAAGATAGCTCTGAATATAGCAACCAGTGCAAACCACAACAGCAACACAGTGCACAGCAACGTGAAGGCAGGTAGAGGGTGAACTATGTGGCCAATGTGAGTGCTAATAAATGCGTGGACCCAGTACAGCTGCAAGCAGCAGCACATGTGAAAGTACAGTGTGCAAAACTGTGTAATAGTCCCTGAACTGTTAGCGCCATGCTAACATGTTAGTGTGTGTGCTTAGCGTGGAGCTCAGCTGTTTGCCTGGAACAAACACATTTTCCCGGTGCTAAACTTTGCCATATTCAAAAGTGACATGCAGATGAGACTACTTTGGTAGTCTCTGGGCAGACATCCAGATTAGGATCTCATTATGCCCTGATTTGCATGCAGTTTGCCCAGTGTTACTGCAAGGTCCCACAGCTGCACCTGTAGGTCAGTCTGGAAGAACAGGGTCTGGCCAGGTCTGCCTGCAGCTCCACCTGTAGGTCAGTCTGACAGTGCATGATGGTAGCTGCAGGCTGCATGCATACAGTACAGCATTGCATTTTGTACCCCAGGGGACAACACAGCATAGGCACAGGTGGTGGTGATGATGCATGCGACTGTCACAATGGAGGTCATGCCACAGTGCACAGCAGACACCACAGTAGCAAGGGGGCCAGTAGTGTGAGGGACACAGCAATGCCTGTAGTGTGTAGGGTACCGATGACCACTGCACTGTACACAGCGACAAGCCCAACTTGCAGCTGTTTACTGAGAGTGGACAGTACTGTTACACTGTTGTGTGACCCACAGATGCTGCACCTCTGGTATGGGATGCTCATAGTGACATATACATGGCTGGCTGTGTACAGCTGTGCTATATGTGACTGGGGAGGCATGTACGATCGGACAGGCACACTGATATTAGGGTATCCCCAATACTGGCCCATGTGCACTGCATGCTGTGTCCCAGCCTTGTGGATGCACCTGATCTGTGGTGAGGCGTGGCCACCCGTACATCCTCCCCTCAACACCCATCATGCCCACAGTGCTGCATGTGTGTGCTGGCATCTGTTGATCACCACAGACGTATGCTCTGCAGGTGTGTGCTGTATGGCCACACTACCATTGTGTCCCCTGGGGGCCGGGTCACCACATACTGCCTGGCATGGCTGGGACTGGTGGTGGATGTTGGCATCATTGTGGTGCCATCAGTGAGCAGCATGTTTCCTCCATGTCTGGCTTTTTCTATGTGTCTTAGTCATATGTTAGGGTCATGCAAAGCAGCGCAAAAGCCATGCTAGTGCCGTGCAAAGCCACAATGTCACACAAGGCTGGATTGCCCAGGGTTAAGGCCAGCTATTCCTGGGCGGTAATTTGTACCACACAAAGGGTCACGCTAAGTCGCACAAAACCACTTTGCATGGCGCTAATCGCTGAATATAGCATTGCACCTGTATTCATGTTCAGTTTGCCCCTTGCATATATTATGATTTTGCCCAGCACTAATGTAGTTTGTGTGCACCATTTGGCCTTTTGAATATTATGGACCTGCGTTAACCTGTGCAAACGGTTTGTGCACTGTGCAAAGCTTTGAATATCTTGGCCTAAGTCTCTTAACACTAAGAGATGCATATGAGACCCAGATTTTCTGGTACCTGTCCAAATTTAAGGAATCTGGGAATATCCCTAGGATAAAAATTTGCGGGGGTGATGGGATGTTATGTCCTGTTACTTTATTACAAATAGTTAAAATGTCTTTCCACACGCTACCTAAAGTAGGACAATCCCATAGCATATGTGCAAGTCCAGCCTTAGGTTGATTACACCTCCAACAGTTAGTATTCGTTGAATAGCCCATTGCATGCAGTTTATCTGGGCTGTAGTAGTATCCATGCAAGATTTTGAATTGAATTAACCTAACTTGTATTTCCTTATAGGATTTGTTGGCTAATTCCCATGCCAGATCCCATTCCTCGTCACATATGTTAACTGTCAGGTCCTCTTCCCAATTCCTTTTGGCCTTAATAGTTAGACAGGTACAGTAGATGTTAGATTACTAATCAATATCTTGTGTATAGTACCTGACCCTTTCTTAAGTAATGATATACGTATCAGTTGATCCCATTCTTCACAAATCGGTAAAGTTATTTTTTAAGATTCCAGATTTCCTAAGTTGCTCCCTTATCTGTAACTAATAATGAAGCTGATATCTCTGAATACCATACTTTTTCCTAAGATCCTGAAAGGAAAACAAAACTCTGCTCTTTACATCTATTAAGTGAGCTAATCTGGTGACGCCTCACTCTCTCCACTCTATATTTGAAAAATCTTGTTTGTCCTCTGTTAGTTGAGGGTTGCCCCAAATTGGCATTAAGTCTAAAGAGATCCCCTTGAGCTTAATAATGCCGCTGATTTTTTTCAACACCAGTAAAGAACCTTGTATACAAGGATTGTCAGTTAGATAAGCCTACTGCGTGATGTATAAGTAATCAAAAAATGAATTGGGAGTAGGAATATTTTTTTTCCATAGATAGTCATAGAGGCTGAGGTTCCCCATCTTGACCTACATGACAATTCTTTAAGTGTTTCAGTGTATACTTGAATATGAAAGCCAACTGATATCATTCCCACCATGGTAAAGCAAAGCCTCCCGTAACACATGGTGCTCTTAATTTTGAGATCCCAAGCCTTGGTGGTTTCCTTTGCCATAAAAAATTTCTTATTATGCGATCAGTTTTTTTATGCATCTTACACCCCACCAAAATTGGTAAGTTTTGGAATAAGTAAAAAACCTAGGTGCAATATTCATTTAATAGCATTTATTTTCCCCCAAAGGGACAAGTTAAGTTTCCCCCATCTTGATAAATCCAATCCAATGTCTCTTATTAAAGGGTCATAATTCAGAACTACAAGTTATTTCAGGTTGGTGGATATCTGCAGTCCTAGCTATGTAATTTTTGATTTAAACCATTCCATATTAAGAATAGTTTCTATGTGACTCATAATCATGGGTGTCATGCCTTTATGTAGCAGTTGTGTTTTTTCCAGTTTATCCTTAGTCCCGAAATTTCTTTGAAGTCTGTTAGCATTGCTTTCAAGCACTGACAACAGTGCATTGGGTTACTAATTCTAGCAGAAAATCATCTACAAAGGCAAAGGTTTTATGTTCTTTTTACCAAAACGGTATACCTTTTATCCCTGAATGGTTATTGATTGCTTGAATGACAGGTTCAAATTCCAAACTAAAAAGATAGGGAGAGAGGGGACATCCTTACCGTGTACCACAATTTAGCTGGATACAGGGAGATAACATGTCATTTGTTAGCACCTGAGTCTCAGGCCTATCATAAAGCATTGCTACTCATTCGGAAAACTATTTTCCACAACCAAACTCAAGCAGAACTCTCAACATAAAGTTCCACTTTACTGAGTCAAATGCCTTGAATATGTCCAGCGAAAGTATGATGTATGCTTTTTTATTTTTGTTAGCTGACCAAAGTAAATTAAGTAATCTACGTATGCCGTCTACTCCGGACCTGTTCATAATGAATCCCACCTGTTCCTGACCCACTAATTTAGTAATAACCTTTTATAATCTTTTAGCTAATACCTTCACTAGAATCTTATAATCAGAGTTCATTAAAGAGATTGGTCTATAATTGGAACAATCCAAACGTTCCTTATCCTTCTTGGGGATCAGAGTAAGGTAAGCTTGCTTCATAGTGTGTGGCAATAATTTCTTGACCCATCCTTCGCCTAATGCCGTATGTTACTGCTTTAAATTCTGGACTTAAACCTCAACCACTGCCTGAGGCGTCATTTAAGTCCTCCCTTCTGTCATTGTCCAAATCAAGATCCCAACATCACGATCTGTCTTTGCTTCAAATATTGGACTTAAACCCCAACCATTGCCTGTGGCATCTGTCGTGTTCTCCCTTTGAACAGTCCTTCCTCCCTAGGCCATCATGTCCAACCCTCTCCTGTCTCGGCTGACCTTCCCTCCCCACTCCCTATACCCCCCCTTCCCACCCCACGCAGGACATGTCTGCAGTACTTATCAAGGACTTTTACATCTCAATCTTCTTCACACTTTGACGCTAGAGGAACTGCCACTCCTGCTCACTATGACTCCTCCAATGATGTTTACTGTAGCTTAAACTTTAGCTCATTACCCTACATCCATATATCTGTATCCATGCAATTGTATTTAAATAGCACTGCCTCCTGTTGAACCTATTGCTATGTTCTGGTGCAAGTATCTTGTCAAATGTGATATTATGTTGTTATTATTAGTATGTAATTGTTATGTACGTTCACTCAACCTGTTATATCTTAACCCTGTTGGCAATTGTTTTACCCTAGGTCCATCTTGTAAATGAACTTGTCTCAATGATGTTCCACCTGGCAAAATGAAGATTTTGATTGATTGATTGACTGACTGATGAAAATGTGGCAGGAGCGTGGGAGCTAGCATTTTATAATATTCCCCTGGGAACCCATCCATCCCAGGTGTTTTACCTGAGGGTAATTCTTGTGTGGCTAACTGTATTTCTTCAAGAGTGATACTTTTACCCAGCACTTCTCTCTCCTTTTGTTTGAGAGAAGGTAGCTTAATTTTGGAGAATAGACCATCCAAGTTCTCACCCAATATATTCCCTTTGTCTCGATACAGGTTTTTAAAGAATTTGAAAAATTCATTATTTATATCCTTATTTTTAGTAAATAATGTTCCTGCTTTATCCTGGATGCCTATTATTACCGTTTGCGTTATATTTTTTTAAATCTCAGTGCTCAGGTATTTTTAATCCAGCTGGAAACCCCAAACTGTACTCTGTACCTTATTCATATTTTACAGCCTGGTGCTTCCTAGTCATGTTACTTCTGCATGCTCCCTAATGAAGTTTGATTTTGTGATGTTTTGGTTATCTGTTGTCTTTCAAACTTCCATGTGTAACTCTACTTATGTTCATGTTATTTATTGTAATATTGTTGTCTGTGGCCTTTGTGCCCTGGCAATGAAATTGTTCGTAATATTACTTCATCATTGTATCTGATGATGTTGCTCTGTCTTTCTCTACTTTTTAACCTCCTGGGTCATTCCTGAAAATATAACATAGTATTTGACGGCAGATAAGGACTGCTAGGCCCACCCATTCTGCCTGTATTCCCGGCCTGCATCAGTGGTTGCTGACTCTACTTGGTCATTGGCTTTAGCTTTTCCTACCCACCTCTAGGGTTTACTTGTGCCTATCCCATACATGTTCAAATCCCCCCACTGTGTTAACTCCTTTTACTTCTACTTTTACTGTTCGCCATCTACATTAACAACTTGGACTTCGGCATTACGGAAGCCAGTATCCACTTGTTTGCCGATGACATGGTGCTCTGTCTAAGCCGTGACTCTCCTGGAGCTGCATGCACAGATTTACAAACCGAATTCAATACGCTGCAGCACCAGCTTCTCAGCAAAAAGCTACTGCTAAATGCAAAAAAAAAACCAAGGCTATGCTCTTTTCACCATCTAGCGCTTGGGCCTACTCTGCTGCTGCTGGTACTCTTCCGCCCATAACCACTCTACTAGGCAAAAACCTTGAGTTTGTGCCTAAATTCAAATATCTGGGCATATGGCTGGACAACAAACTCTCCTTTGTGGAGCACGCAGAAGAGTTGATGAAAAAGATCAGGCAGAGGCTTGGACTCTTCTTCAGAATTAAACTCCTCCTGACCGCAGACGCAAAAAGACAACTTGCTCAATGAACATTTCTCTCATTAATCGACTACGCCGACATCTATGGCCAATGCTCTGTCTCACACCTTGCAAAACTGGATGTCCTGTACTACAGAGCATTAAGATTTATAACTGGTCTCCCATCCTCCACTCATCACTGCTCTCTATACGCAGCCGTAGGGTGGTCATCCCTCCAATACAGGCGGTGTAGAAATGTAGCACTTTGGACATTCTGAGACCTTACTAACAAACTCCCGGATTACATTGTTGCCTGCCTCCCTTTCAGCCCAGTCACTACCTATGCCCTAAGAAGCCACTCGCTAATTTCCCTGAAAATCCCTAGGATTAGTACGCATTTTGGTAGGGCTGCCATAAGACACGCCTTGCCCACAATCTGGAACAGGGTACAAAGAATGTTGAGACTCAACTCTCCTGTTAGTTTTGCCCTGTTTAGGACCATCTATGACAAAATGTTCGCTGAAACCTGTAAGTTTTTCCATAGTTCCTAGCAGTCCTGCTGACGGACCACTCCTTATTCTTACCACATCCAGCCACGAACAAAGTTCCTTCCTTCCCTATCTTAACTAAGTTCACTAGTCAGCTGCCATATTGGCCCTAGGCACCCATGGCACTACTTCCCCCATACTCCTCTCCTCTCCTCTCCTCTCCTCTCCTCTCCTCTCACCACCCACTTAAGTAGAAGTTACAGACCTCATTATGGGCCCCTCAGTAGCATAGGATTCTCACCCAAGCTTGTTAAATGGTCACTGAGGGCTGAAATGCAAAGAATTGTACCTTCCGTTTGTGGTTTGATTAAGAATGAATAATTATGCTACCTCAAATTCTGTATCCATGAAGGTTGTATATACCACAATAATGTCGTGTGATGCATATATGTTCCCATGAGAACACCTGGAATGTTTACCCTGCACCAACCACTTTTCTGTAATTTTACTTGTATCTCTTCACACATTTTGTATTCTGTACCTTAACCTATGTATGTACAACTATCTTTGACAATAGCAGGGCCATCTTGTAAATGAGCTTGCCCAATGATGATCGCCTAGATAAATAAAGATTTTGATTGATTGACTGACTTCCTGGGGTAGGCTATTTCATGCATCTACCACCCTTTCTGTGAACAAAACTTCATCATATTCTCCTTTATCCTGCCTCCCTCCAATCTCATATCATGCCCCCTCATCCTTGTACACCTTCTATACTGAAAGATGTCACCCACTTGCACTTTGTTTATGCCCTTAAGATAGTTGAAGGTTTCTATCATATCTCCCCGTTCCTGCCTCTCTTCCAGTGTATACATATTAATATATATGTATTTGTCTAATGTGCTTAACTGGTCGATAACAACTACATAAATAATCCAAACTGAAATATAGTCTGTGGCTTTTCTTTCCCTCTTTTTGTACTGTTACCCTTAAGAGCTCTTCGGGACCTACTTCCACTCTCAGGCTTGCTCAGGACAGGCTTAGACGACTGGGTCAGCTGGCTTCAACTATTGTAATTAGTAGGTGGCTCAACTTTGATGCTGGAGACCAAAATCTCCCATTGATGGCTGCACACTGAATTTTCAGTTGTCTCTGGCACGCCTATGCTGCTTGAGCATCATTCATCTAGGCCCAAGAATAATGCACTTAAGCTATGTGGTTTCACACTGCGTCAGCTTGCTTTGGGATCACAAACAGATCTGTCTCCTCCACACTGGGCCCACCATTTATATAGAGCTCTGACCTGCAGTCAACATTGGTCGCACCAGCCACCCATTGACCATTCAGCCACACAACAGGTTCTTAGGTGCCACCAGTTTTTATGTCCCACCTGGTCCAGCTTTAGCAACAGTCCTTGAGTCCGGGAGTATCACAGATTGATTGCTGCAGAAGTCAGAGTCCACAAAGCGGCAGTCCCCAGCTTCAGAGTTACCAAGGTAAAGACAGCCATTTAACAGCATACCCTCGCTACACACCAGGAGTTCTGGGGGTACCAACTCACGTAGAGTACAAGTGAAGTATAACACAAAAAAGAAAGCAGGAGTTACTTCAAGGCTAATTCCAGGCTGCAAAGCAAAATCTCTAACATGGTGAAAGCAATCTGAAATGACGCCAAATAAATGAATTGGAAAAAAAAACTGAAGAGCAGGGTTCTACCTTGGGCGGTTGAAAAGGAATGCAGAATGAAGTATGTAACAACATGTTTTAATGTGAACTACAACTGTACTCTGGGTGAAAGGCTGTTCTACTGTAAATGCAACACATAGCAGGAAACATTTAGCACACTAAACATGATGTGATGCAGTCTTGGGAGCAGAGAACATATTTGTACAGTATATACTCGTATCACCCCTGAGGCCAGTCTCATTTCTGTATCTAAGAGTAGTTTTAAATCCATTCTTATGGTAGGAGGACCATGAGCTGAAGGTAAGTAGTTCTGGTACCTGAAGAATATAAGTGAGACCCCTCGTATAACTGTAAGAGTGGTTTCAACTCTCGTACTGACATATTATCAATCAGTGTTAATCAGTATTGTACTAAACATTTAAAAACAGTCTCATGAACATGGCCATTTCTGGGTCACATGCACAAAAGACACTCTTTACAAAATAGGAGTGTCTCACATGCAGGGAAAAGGAAGGCTCTGACTGGCCAGGTGCGCCCCCTTGATTAATAATGCAAAACTTGAATTATTATTGCAAATACTTGTTTCACAGGAATGTTCACAGCCACATTGGTTCGTGCCTGGTTTAATGACTGATGAGACACCTTCGATTGGCTTAACAGGTAATTTACAACATCTGAGATTTTTGGGCTGCTGCAGGCCTCCTCTTCCTCCGCAGACAGAAGGATTTTTTATAAAAAACACTTTATACAGAGCTCACCTGCTTACTGTCAGCAGAGGTGTAAGAGACTGGAGATGTAAAGGTCAGCTCGGTGGCATACAGGACTGAGGTGCTGCTTGTGCCTTACCTTTCCCTACTCTGCCAACCTGAGCTTGGGAATGATCTTGGGTCATCAGGGGTTATCCAGAATGGGAGAGGACCGAGCGTTTGATGGACTGCTCTCTTCCTGTGGGGAGAGGAGGCATGTCAGCCTGGCCTATGACTGCCACCTGGTGGAGGCTTGGTGGTAGTGCAGCACGGGTGATACAAAGGGAGAGAGAGCTGAGGAATGTTCTGTGAGAGCGCCTCCACATGCTTGCTGGACATCCTACAGCAGGGGCGGGGAGAAAAAAGTGGAAAAGAAGTTGGGAGCTCAATTAAGCCCTGCCCGATCTGCTTGGGTCCGCATTGTCACCCGGGACTGATCCTCGGTCTGCTCTGGATTTTGTGTGTGGGGGGAGGGGAGACAACTTTACTCTCCCTGGTCCTGTCAGGAGGGGATATTCATGGGAGAACTGACTGACTGAGGTAGGTTTCAGGGGAGGCAGTGGCCAGCTCAGGGGAACGGGAAGAGCGCTGAACACCCACCCCTGGACTGGGAGGAAAAAGAGCTGTTATAGCAAAAAGGCCACAGACGGGGGGGGGGGGGGGGGGTCTTACAGTCAGACTAGATGGGCCTAGTGGTCCTTATATGTTGACAATTTGTATGTTTCTAAGAGATTGGAGATGTTGGATGTCAAGGCAGGGTAGCCATTCCCCTTTCAAATACTGTAGAATTACTTAGTATCGGGGCTGTTTAATTTATTGCTGCTGCTTTATACGCTCTGTTAGTGGGAATTAAAGTTCATGGTTATCATCTGACATCAGACACTCCCTTACCTGATGTGTGCCAGGTGCTGTAAGGAGGGAGGGGCTTACTGGCTTACCATCTTGTTACCTTGTGTTTGACTGTGCCTTTGCCTTGCTTTAGCCGTAATGTCGCTGGTTAGATAGCTAAAACACAAGTCTGTGAAGTGGGACTACTCAGAGGTGGATGATTCAATGCTGCTTGCTGAGAATACTGATGTCCCGCTTTGAGTGGCCAAGAATGTAGTGAGTGAGCTACAGTGCACCTCCCCTCTACCTGCTAAAACAAGGCACTCTGAATATGCCACCTATAGCCCCATTGTCTGATACCAGATTGGGAAGCATGCTGCAGAGAGTAGTGTAATGAAAGCAGTCAGACTGCATAAGGCAAAACCTGGTGGGGAAATCAATGAG
The DNA here is from genome assembly GCA_016271365.2 of Neoceratodus forsteri. NCBI lineage: Eukaryota > Metazoa > Chordata > Ceratodontiformes > Ceratodontidae > Neoceratodus > Neoceratodus forsteri. Next base: position 135,145,860 of record CM028130.1, on the reverse strand, counting down.
TCCACAGTACGCAACTTTAAAAAGGACTACCTGGAGAAGATCTGGGAGATCCCTGACCTGAGTCAACTTCCCCACGGCCTGTCTACCAAACCCTGGGGGAGGATGACACTTCTGCTGTCAGAGGTGGAAGATGAACTGAAAAAAATCATCCATTGCCTCCAAGCAGAAGGTGCAGTAGTAAACGTCAAAGTGGTGATGGCCGTAACCTGAGGTGTGGTTAAAACACACAACTGCATGGCTCTGGCAGAATTCAGTGGCAACCTCTCTTTCTCAAGGCAATGTTCTTGGCTTTTCTTACGTTGAATAGGGTACACCAAGAGAAAGGGGACCAAAGCAGGTAGGAAGACCCCCGAGAGCTCTGAAGCTTTGCGCTCCAGCTTTCTAACGCAAATCTCAACCGCTGCTGCTCATTAGCTCATGCTTCCCAAACTAGTGATTAATATGGATGAGACTGGGGTCCAACTCATACCCTGCTCTCAGTGGACGATGGCTCAGAGTGGGTCCGAACAGGTAGAAGTTACGAGGTTTGGTGACAAGCGTCAGATTTCCCTTGTCTTGTCACGCATGCTAGAAGGAGCAGTGTTGCCCTTCCAGGTCATATACCAGGGCAAAATACACAACCGTCTGCCAGCTTTTCAGTTCCCTGACAAGTGGTGTGTGACACAGTTTGAAAACCATTGGGCGAATAGTGATACGATTGCAGACTACATAGACACTAGTCTAGTGCCATACAGTGCCAACATAAAAAAAATGATGATCTTTCTTGTGAGCAGAGATCTTTGCTGGTAATGGAACTGTTAGAGCACACTCCACGGAACCCATACTGCAGCAGTTAGATTCCAGTATCATACCTGTTTTTGTCCCTCCATCATGCACAGACCTTCTTCAGCCCCTTGATGTGGGCATAAACAAACTGTTTAAAGACATTTTAAATGACCAATTCAAAGAATGGTATTCCGGCACTGTATCCACTCAGTTAGCCCATAACATGTCACATTCAGCTGTGAGCATGGACCTGCTGATGACGTCTACAAAAACCAAACATGCTCAATGGGTAGTCTCAGTTTTTTTAAAAGCTTTGTTTGCAGCCGAAATGATGTGATGCGAGAGTTTGAGATGGCAGGTATAAAGGACGCTCACTTCTCCTGCCTTGACACTACAGAACCCAAAGAGACTCCCAACACCGCTGAACTGTGAGTTCTTTGTACTTTGAGACTTTGCAGCTCAGAGTAGCTCACTGTTTGTTTCACAGATGCCACGCGAGCTGAACTTGTAAACACAGCCACTACTAAACTATGCTGGTTACTGCTGCTTGCCTCTAACTTGACTCTCACGTGCGGCAATGCACAATATTGATTGTTTGCCAGTGTTTGGAGTGTTTTGTGTTTTTTGTGTGTGTGGTTTTACTATAAACAAAGAATATTTGATCGTCCATCATGTTTCACTGTATATCATTGTTCGCGGTCTGCTCACTCATGCCCGAGAACATAGCAAATGTTTATTGGCAGCGAATATTAATAATTCTTCAGTAGCTTTTGTGTTACTTTGGGTACACATGTGCAGGTATAACCCAGAACCTGGCTCAGATATTGGAAGGTAGTCAGCATGTGCAAACAGGGTTAATGCATCTCTAACAGAGTTTAGCACCCGTAAAGCCTAGGAATTGTTAAAAGTACCATATTAAAAGTCAACTTCATGAGGCACTAACCCGCTAGGGAGCAGCACTAAAGTATGCTACCTATGCAAATTGGGGCTGGCAGAGATGAACCAGGAGCTTTCGTTTGGAGCTGCTGACTCCAGGCTACTGATTACAGTGAAAGCAAGAGGGCTGAGCACTCCAGCAAAGATATTGTAGGAATAAGGCAATCATAGGCAGGACATTTTTCTCAAGAGCTTTTCTTACTACAAGTGCGGATTTCACACAGGAGCTCCTGTCACTCTCCAGCAAAGCCAAACGCTTTAGAAAAATGTCCTGCCTTAAATTGGCTTATTCCTACAGTATCTTTGCTGGAGTGCTTCGCCCTCTTTCATTCTCGTCTATGCAAATTGCCTGTCTGGGAATTGAACACAGGAGCTTGGCACACTCAAAAGTTTGTGAAGGCTTTAAATAGCCATTCTGCCTCAAAGCTGGTCTTAACTGCCCTGTGTTGTGCACCCCAACCGATCACTATTCCGATATGTTTGAAATACCTCCCTGTATGTCTAGTGTTCCACTCCCCCCCCCCCCGATTGCCATTCTGATATGTTTGAAATCTCTCTCAGGTAGTCTGGTGTAGTCCCCCCAAATCACTGTTCCAGTAATAAGAAACCAATGCAGATTATTTCCCTGCTAGTACAGTGGCCCTGATCAACAGACCACTTAACATTCACCCCAGCACACCCACTCAGCACAACCACCCATCAGCCCTCAACTCTCCCATCCCTAAGTGAAAGCGCTGCTGCTAGCTCCAGTGTGGCAGCTGGCACAGAGCCTCTGTACACCTCCTCGGCCAGCCGCTGTCTGACAAGGAGCGAGCTTTACACAGCAATTAGTTAGATACAGCAAGTGCAGGGACTGTAGCATAAAATAAAATAGAATTTGGATTTATAAAGCACCTTTTATACACACTGTGTCCCAAAGTACTTTACATAGCAGAGTTAGATATTGATGGTGCAAGGAGTGTAGAATAGAATAGAATAGAATTTGGATTTATTTAGTGCCTTTCATGCATACTGCATCCCAAAATGCTTCACAAAGCAATGAGTACGGTAACGTTGTACTGGTAGTGCTGGAACTATAGAATGGAATAGAATTTGGATTTATATAGCAAATTAGAACCAATCACAGCAGCTCCAGAGTATGGCAGAGCTAAGTGAAAATACAGGCAGTAGCACAGAAATCCTATTCCAATGACCACCATTAATGTACTGGGAAGCACCAAGGGAGGTCGACAGTGAAAATGCTGACCTCCCGCACAGCGATGGCACAATACCGATGCAGGTATTGTGCCGCCCGTTCTACAAGTGTTTTCTGTGGGGGGCTGTGTTCCCACACCCCCCATGTGAGGGCTCTGCCCCCTGCACCCCCCAGACTTTAGGATTATCAACTCCAGGTCAGAGTTGGTCCGGGAGGCAGAACACTGAGGAAGCGAAACACGGAAAAAGGACCATTATAGTGATTGTTGCTGTAATTGTCTTTTTTCGTGTTTCGCCGTCGGGGTGTCGACCTGAAGGGGTGCACCGAAAGCACTGAGATGCCACACAAAAAAACATTCAGCTTGAATACTGTTTATTCCACATAACATACTCATAGGTAAAGTGCAAATAAAATAGCAGCAGCAGCTAGAATTACATTTTGCATTGGTGTGCGCTTTGTTAAGGACTGGTGTGTCACTTAGTGGTGGACATTTATAGTGCAACCAATTAGCAAAAAGTGACACTCAAATCTGGCATGCCAATACATAAATTTATGTAATAGTTAATATTAAAAAAAAACAGTCACCACATATTGCCATTGCCCTTGGCATACTCCTACCATTGCTTATCTATGGTGCTGCAGCATATGCCACTGCTTGCAAATCGACCCTTAGGAAACGGGATGTTACTTATAACAACATCTGTCATTACGCCTCCTCCTCACAACAGCTGAAACAGCACTGTCTCCTCTATTCTGACCTGGGCTGGCTTCCTCCCACTGAACTAAGGCTTCATGCCTATGGCTCTATCATTGACAATATGGTCCGTCTGCAAACACCTAAATCCCTGGCAGGCCTTTTTCAAAACCTTATTCCTTGCTATGGATTGCACTCCGCTGAACTGGCCCCTGTGTTCATCCCCAGACACTGCACCACAAAAGGTGCTAGTGCTTTTGCCTGCTATGCCCCCAAATACTGGAACTCCCCTCCACTAACCCTGCGCCAATCAACATCCCATGCATGTTTCAAAAAAGGATTACATACTTATCTTGAATCTTCCCACAAATGCTCATGTTTTAAACCTCCCTAGCTCTTGTCATCCCAGCCTTATCCCTCCTTTCTGATCTGCCTCCCTAGACGCTATGCACTTCGCCTCTTCTATTATCCCCCCAAGTTAACTGCACAATTCCCTTATTAGTACTGGAAATGATCATTCTGTCATGTCGTCTCTTCCTCAAGGCAATCTGTGTTGAGAATTTAGCTATTGTACGGCTCCTGGTTGGCTAATTTTTTATTTCAACCTGCTTATAAACTTGTAAATGATTTCTGTTGTACCTGTATTTGTGTACCACTCCATGCTAGCAAACACCTGCTTGTAAACTGTTGTAAATGACTTTGATTGTACCTGTATTTGGCATGTCTTTCTTGTATTATTGTTTTGTATCCTCCCGGGTCGTGCCTGAAAATAGTCATTGCTATGGCTAGTGCACTTACCCGGTAAACAAAAACTAAATAAATAAATAAAGCATGCCACATTAAGGCACACAAACAGAAATCTACAAAACATTGAAAGACATCACACAGTACTGCAAACACCCTGAAGGTCTTTCAACAACATTCTAATCGCAATTATATTACATTGCGATTATATTTACATAAGTGCCAGAATAATTTATTTTCTTGTAAGTATTCATTGAAAGTGTGATGCTTTCATATGTACCTGTAGCTACAATAAACTCTTTAGGATTGCACCATTGAATGATTTCATGGCGAATAGCATGGTCGACCCAAGCAAATACAGGAAACAGCAAAGATAACAAACTTCTCTTAAACAGAAAAAATATCTATGTTACTAGCTAATACTTGTAGGGGTTATTTTTAAACTGGAAGGGGCTACAAATCAAATCTTTCATTCAGACGTTTTCCCCTGTTTACGGGCATCTAACTTTAAAATCCATGTGAATGCGAGGCATCATAAAATACTAATAATTCACTGGTGCTACCCTGAAAAGTTTAATACATTTTTCATCACTAACATTTTATTCAGTCTATAACAAAATAACTATCAATATAAACACAGTACAAAATGTAACACAGAAATAAATATGATTGGTACAGTAATAGCAGAGCTTACTGGAGTTACATATGAAGACAACAAGCTACACTTTACCTGTGAGTCTGCTATAGGCAGTAATCTGAAGTTAAGCAAAATGCTTTTTGTCTGGCTTCTCAGTGCTGTAATGATGGGCATTCTGTGCTAGATTTATATATCATACACACTGTATCCCAAAGCACTTTACAAAGCAGTGGGTTACTGTAGATACAGGTAGTGCAGGCACTGTAGACTAGAATTTGAATTGATGTACTGCCTTTCATATGCACTGCATCCCAAACTGCTTAACAAAGCAATGAATAAAATATTACTAGCAGAGGGACTGTAGAATAGAATTTGGATTTATGTAGCCTTTTTCATACATGCCGAACAGAATCAGATTAAGCAATAATACACAACAGGTATGGTATGTCGTGAAATATCATCATACCTTCTGTGTATCGTGAGCTGTGAGGCAAAGCTGAGAGCCTTCAGCCACCCAAGATGTGAAGATATGAGTGAGAGAAGGGCAAAACTAGGCAGACTGCAGGGACTAATGGTATATTTTGTCGACATTGTCTATGTTTCTCTGATATCCCATGTCATGATATATCACACCCTGGAATATATTGTTATGATTATAAAATTACTGGTTTTAAAATTTTTTCATGAGCCCCCAAAGGAAGAGAAGGGATTGCATTTTGCCCCCGAGGGGGCTAGCCGCTCGATCCCTTCCACTTCCTGATTGATGACGTTGTCCCCGTGCTTCCTTGTTCTGTGATGTAATTATAGGACTAGCGCAGGGACGTGCTCCATTCAAGCCTATGGAGCGTGGTTTTAAAAGTTATTTTTACAAAGCTAACCCGACATGTAGTAGAGATTGGGCCAGTATTCAAATAACAAGGCTTTGTCCTTGAATACTGGCTCTGATTTTATACTAAGTCGAGTTAACATCAAAATTACTTTTAAAACCACGCTCCATAAACTGAATAAACATGTCTGCACTAGTTCTGTAATTACATCACAGACCAAGAAGCACGGGATGGCGCAGGATCAGGACATGGAAGGGATAGAGTGGCTAGACCCTTGGGGGAAGAATATGATCCCTTCCCTTCCTTTGGGGGCTCAAGAAAACATTTTACAACTACTATGGAGGAATTCCCATTTAGGTAAGGGAGCCTCCTGATGTGTTTGCACTGCACCAAGAAAGGTGCTCTTTAAGCAAGACTACCTACAACACAGGCTAACATAACAGAGGAGATCAATAGATGCCTTCTGAGTATAACAATTTCACTAAGTTGGTATGGAGAAGAATTATGTAACACTGGCAGGGGGTGAAATCGGAGTAAAATGTAGTGGCTGTGGTAAATTTAGCTTGGAAGAAAGTGTGGATTTCAAGCACTATACATGCAAACAATGTGCTGAACTGAATGACCTGAGGATCAAACTTATAGGTCTGGAACTAGAATTAAAATGCATCAAAAGTTTGTCTGGAAAACAAAAAATGGCTGAAAATAAAAATGACAAGTGTAAAGATGATGCAAACAGTACTGAAGCTGTAGGGAAGAGACAAAGGGAGCATGAGAAAGAGGAAGTGGGGGAAAACGGAGAACAGTCAAATGCTTTAATATGACACATGAGCAATGGATTTTACTATCCCAACAAGAAACCAGTTCTCACCACTACTGCAGTTAATGGAGAGAATAGACAATCAAACTAATGACCTAATGGACATTGCTACTGATAATGAGCCACACGTAGAAACTCCGACAGAATCCAATAACATAAGCAATGATGATGATAATGACTCTTTAGAAGCAAACAAAGGAAGTATGGGTAACGAGGCTACAAACAATGAAACAGAAATTAATGAAAGGAAAGAAGAACAGTCAGAAAGATCATTTTTATTATGTTGGCTCGTGCTTGTGCACCAGCCAACATATTGCAGTAGTAGCAGATTTGGAGGTGCGGTCACTGTGGGCGAATGCAGGGCACGTATCAGTAGGTGCGTCCCTCATTCCCCAATAAGCCAGCATGCAGGCAATACATAAAGTGGCTACCACACCTAAGAAAAGTGCCACTGCAATGAGAGGCAAGCTCGTCATGCAGCGGCACAAGAACATGCTTCCCGACGTGCCCTTCCTGGTGAAGCATTCCAAGAAACATGGCGGCAGCTGCCTGCCACAATGCCAACTTCAGAGGTGCCCAATCCCCCTGTCAGCATGCCCTGACCCAGTTCATGTGCCGATGGGGGAGCCCACTCCCCGTCAGCATAATGTCCCCCCTCCCATTTCAACTGTGTGCTGATGGGGTGCCCAATCCCCCTCGGCATCATGCGCCCCCCAACAGTCTTTCTTTGCTGATGGGGGGCCCAATCCACATTGGCTTCAGTCCCCCCCATTCCCAGTTCAATCTGCTGATGGGGGAGCCCACTCCCCATTGGCATAATGCCCCCTCATTTGTTGTGTGCCGGGTGCTCAATCCCCCTAGTGTTTGCCCTCCGGTATGTGCTAATGGGGTGCCTAATCCCCCCGTCTACAGCCCCCCAAAAAATACTCAGGTGGCATGCTGGGAGCCCACCCCAGCATGCCAAATACCCCTGCAAAAAAATAACCTTCCCACAATGTTTTTCTTTTTGTTAAAACCTGTAAAACAGAAAACGGTCCCTCGTTAAGTCCAGTGGCCTTCCCCCAACCTGTGCCCACCCTCTGCACACCCTGCCTCCCCACACCCCCCTCACCCCATGCTTACCTCTGGAGCATGGCTGTGATCTTCGGTGGACTGGGAACACGTCTGCACTCTTCAAAGCCGACCGCAAACTGAAGAAATGCCGGTAAGCTGTATAATGACATAAATAGGTTTTTTTCAACTTTGGTGCATATCTCGGGCATTTTTGGAAATTTTGGCACCTAATTTTCAACATGGGGTTATTGGGATTCCTCTTCATTAATTCAGTCACTGTCATTGCGTTATTCAGTCCCGAAATGTGATTTCACGGTCACTACGTGGAATCACCTTTCGAGACCGAGTAACGAAATGACAGTGCCACTGTTCATGAGGTGGGCTCTTAAAAAGCCTATGTTGCAAATTTAGTGAAAAAAATCCAAAAAATGACTGTTTTACAAGTGTGCGTTGCGCAGTTTCCACACACACTTGTAACTTTGTGTATTTGTAATATTTTCACTCCAGATTTTCAACATTAGCATTTTTCCACACCTCTTTATGAACAGTACAGCTGTCATTTTTCATATCGTGGCTGAAATGTGTTTTCGCACTTCCGGCACAGAATATCACGGTCGCTGTGGGAAATAAGTTTTAGGGACAGATTAAGAAAATGACAGTGACACTGTTCATGAGGGGAGGTTCCAAAATGCCTATGTTGAAAATGTGTCTCTGCAGGGTGGGGGTGAGGTTGGCATCAGTTCAATGCTTCACTGCCATTCCTATTATGTATCTCTAACTCCTGCACTACCAATGCCAATGCCAGCGAGACAACATTCGGCATTGACAAATGCTTGTTTATCGTGGGAGATTCAATAAATATATTGATCATTTTACAACCAAACTAAATAAGGAATCGGTAACCAGCTGCTGTTTCCTAGGAGCTGGTGTTCAGGACATACAGACACTTATACTTGATATACTGAGGAAGGCAGCCCCAGATTCCCTGGTACTTTTTCACGTAGGGACTAATGACGTCAGATACAAAACAACGAGTGAAATATTTAATGCATTGAAAGAAATATACACTATATTGACATGCTACCAGTATGAGACATCTTTTCTGACATGCTATCAATACCAAAAGCAAACCACAAGACAAATAAAAAAAAAATTGTCAACATAAATAACTGGCTGAGAGAGTGGTGTTTAATAAGTAAGCAATAATACCTGACAGGGTGGGCATTATTGGGATATACCAGACCGCCCAGGGGAGTAATGAGGCACGACGCCACAGGTGGAGGGCCATATAGCCCCTAGAATGTCCGGTAATTCCCAATAATGCCCACCCTGGATGGTATCATTGTGCTTAGAAAATGGCCCATCAGAGAAGGTTACTCTGTGAAAAGGCACTTGGACTGGCTCTTATTTTTAGCTGGGCAACTATTGAAAAATAAATGCCCAGCTTGGAGCCTGTCTCAGCCAATCAGGTTTAAGAATTGATTGCAGCCATTTTCTAAAAGGGGTTAAATGTGTTACATCCTGGGAGAAATTCCAAGACAAACATCTCTTTCATCAAGATAGATTGCATTTGAGCAGAACTGGAAGTAGATTACTTTGTAGCCTTTTTGCAGAATGTATTATAACTACTTTAAATTTAACCAACAGGGGTGAGGGGAACCCTTAGTCACAAGCTTACCTGGTAGTGATCCTGGGTTAAGGAGTAACAAAACAGGGCCTTCTAAAAACAAAACAAAAAAAGTGCCATGATAATAAAGAATTTGCTCTCTAAGCTCTTGTCCCTCCCCCACCTCATGATACCATTCCCCCTCGACTCTCCCCTCTTGGCCTGGCTCTCCTGCCCTACTTTCCCACATCCTAACCTCTTTTCAGTTACTTCTCAATCCCCTTCCTCCTCTGTCCCACCTTCCTTCCACCCCTGTGCCCTCTTTGATCCACTGCCTTCCCCATCCTGCGTCCTACATCCTCCCCTTCCCTACTCACTCTCATCACCCCCACCCTTTTGTACCTTCATTCTCCCCTCACATATTTTCCTATTGACAACGCCACTCTCTGGCAGCTAGTGTAAATATTTCACCTCATTAGGTCTGTTAGACTTACCAAGTGTGTACCTCTGTATGTTTATTGCCATGCTCCTGTCCAATTTTTTATTGTATGTTCCAATCTTTGCTTTTAAATGATTTCCTGCCTTGTTTCTTATATATATATGTGACATAGAACCTTCGCAAATGAGCCCTTGGCTCAAAGGTATTGTAATCCAAGAATATAATAAATAAAAAAGAAAAAAATTAAGAAAATAATTTATCAGTGACAGAATTCTAACAAACAAAACAGAGGAACTTGTTATATAAAGAAAAGACAGCTATATATGCTGTAACAGAAACCTGGTAGAGGACCAATGAGTGAGGTAAAGAAATAACTGGGTACAATTTGTTTCTCAAAGACCATAAGGAAAAGCATGGGGGAGGTATAGCCTTATATATCTCTGAAGATATGTAGGTACACTGTGACAGGGCTGAATAAATCCCCGCCCCATTTGTTATGCAGAAAGAGTTTAAACGCAAGGGTCTGTTCTATCCATTTCTCCTTTTCTGTCTCTTCTCTGTCTTGTTTCAAAACCAAATTTTCTTGTGAGACCTAGGAACTGATCACTCCTACAGGTTCACAGTTCTCTGCTTCTTGCTATCTCTCTGCCTTCACTTACTGTTCTCTCTTTTCTTCCTCCTTGCATATCTGCGGGTATAAAAATATATGTGGATCTTTATGTGGAAATGTCACTGATACTTGGATTCCTTTGTTTAAAACTGTATATAGTTGTACTGTTGAAATGATTGCCAAAAGCTATTTGAAACTCAAGGGGTTAACCTGAGAAGCTAGTTTGCAAAATCTCTGAGATGCTGGCAATAAGAAGTCAGTTCTGGGTCACCATGTACTGTTTTGCTGCACCTGCATCGAAACTTACAAGAACATTCTGTGAGAAGCAAGCTCTCTTAATGAGTTCCCAAAGACTTAAACAGGCATTTGTCAATGCCAAACGTTCGCTTGCTGGTATTTGCATTGGTGTCTGGCATTTATGCAGGCCCCCAGTTGTAGCCATGTCCCTTCAGCATCCATATCCCAACAGAGTACCTCTCTGCAACTCCTGTTGCATCTGATAAATATTCCACCCTCATACCTCTTAAGTGTCTGTGTTAGGAACCCTAATGCCGTGCTTGTGCTCAAGAGAATGAGCCTGTGTGGAAACTGCAGAACAGGCGCTTGTAACACAGTCATTCAGTGGAATTATTTCACCACATTTGCAGCACAGGCATTTTGTCACCTCTGGTCATGAAAACTGTCACTATGATTTTCATACTGTGTACCAAACACTGATTTCCCACAGGGACCGTGCTATTCTGCGCCGGAAGTGTTGAAACACATTTCAGCCAGGATGTGGAAAATGACAGCTGAACTGTTCACAAGGAGGTGTGGGAAAATGCAAATGTTACAAATCTGGAGTGAAAATATTACAAATTTGCCAGGTTACAAGTGTACGTGTGAAATGCCCAATGCACACTCGTAAAATAGGCATTGTATAGAATTTTTTAACTGAATTTTTAACTTAGACATTTTAGGACATCTGCTCATGAACAGTGTCACTGTGATTTTGTTACTTTGTACCCGAACAGTGATTTCCCACAGCAACCGTGCTATTGTACACCAGAAGTGTGAAAACACATTTCAGCCAGGATGTGAAAAATGACAGCTATACTGGTTATAAGGAGATGTGGGAAAATAGCAATGTTGAAAATCTGGAGTGGAAATATTACAAATTCATGAACTTACAAGTGTGCATAGAAACTGCGCAATGCACGCTTGTAACAGAGCCATATTATGGACTTTTGCCACCAAATTTTAAACATAGACATTTTAGGACCTCTGCTCATGAACATTGGCACTGTGATTGTCTTACTCTGTAGCGAACATTGATTTCCAGCAGTGACCACCTGTTTTATGTCAAAAGTGCGAAAATACATTTTGGCCAGGATGTGAAAAATGACAGCTGCACTGTTCATAAAGAGGCGTGGAAATATGCATATGTTGAAAATCTGGAGTGAAAATATTCAAAATTTGTGAACTTACGAGTGTGCGTGGAAAGTGCGCAACGCACACTGTTAAACAGTCATTTTTGGAATTTTTCACCAAATTTGCAACATAGGCTTTTTAAGGAACCCACCTCATGCTGCCGACACTGTTGTTTCTTTCATGACTTTGCTGCCCTTGTACTTGGGATTTTTTACTTGTGATATGGCTACTTTAAAAAAATGTCATGCTGAACACTGTGTGTGTTGTGTACACGCATGCATATGTATGACTATTACATAAATGTCAAATACTGGATCTTACAATTACAGTGAGTCGACCCCTCACAATAGGTAGTGTTTTTAGTGGCAGAGTGCTGCTTCCTTAAGCCATGAAGCACCAACATTTAGGTCTGATGAGAGTGCTGCATAAACAAGTAAATTAAATCTATGTAACCCAAGTTCATTTCATTCACAATCACACCCCCAGGCAAAAATGATAGCTGTGCATACCAGTCCCAGTCTGTCCCTCCCAGAGTCCACAAGCAGACAGCAAACAGCATGTCTCCCTCCTGAATGTGGGGGCTGTGGGATTCAAACCCAGGTCTCCAGATTTGCAACTCAGACCCTTAAACCACTGTGCTATATTGCCTTCTTCCAGTGCTCTACTACCCTCTCAGTGAGGTAGCACCTCCTTGTTTCCACCCTCAGCCTTCCCTCATCCAGCCACATTAAGGGTCCTCAGGTGACCCCTACCTCCCTCAGCTGAATCGCCCCTTCAAGGCTTACCCTATTCATTCCCTTGAGATATTCTGAAAACCTCCATCATATCCCCCCCATTCCATCTCTCCTCCAGCGAGCACAGGTTGAGCTCCTCCAGTCTTTCCACAAAGCCCCCCAAAAAAGTCCCAGTATCATTCTGATCGCTCTCCTCTAGACCCTGTACAGAAAAGCAAAGCAACCTCTTTAAATCACAAGTTTATTATAAGGAAAATAAATTAAATAAAAATAAACAGTGCTTTACTAAGATGCATGCATCCTACTCCAAACAGCAGTAACTTACTGTATGTACCCATTGTACAGAAGTGTGTGCAGTTATAATGTACAAATGCCATGGCTATGAATAGATTGATGGAATACCTTTATCTGTTCATAATATCAAATGAATGAGTAATTATACTTCTTTCAGAGTCAGAGGGTACAAGCATGTGTACACACACACACACACACACACACACACCTTTTCTTAGAACAAGCTCGGACTAATTATCTCAGCATAACATAAAATTCAAATATGAACTTGGCACAATCTGCAAGCAAACCAAATGTGTTTCTGCAGTAGCAGACATACAGTACTTCAGTGAAGTATTTAAAGTTAGAACTGAAAATGCCTTTATGGAGCTCAACACTGTATTTTTTTTTTGGGGGGGGGCACATTAACAAGATCATCCAATACATAATTGAAGCATTGACACAGCTAGAAGCAGATTGTCCCTGCTCATTATGTCGTTAATAAGAACAATAGAAATATATTAAACAAAATATGCAAAACATTGCAGTACCCTCCATCTTAACATGAGCCCCCCCCAATCCTACAGTGTCAGTTTCCATGAAGGCATGTACAGTGTAATCGTAAATGCTAGTATACCCCCCAAAAAAATTAAAATCAAAATTTACATTTACTGTATAATAATTAGCATCAGTTATATAAACACCACTAGCCTGAGCCTACCTCAGAGAAAATCTGCTGCTTGCTGCTGAAGATAATCTGACACAAACAGTGTGCAGCTAAGATTGAAGAACACTGGCAGTCAAGGGCTCAAAAAGTGTCCGAGGTCCTGGTTATCTCCGTCAGCTGGTGGGAGTAGGGCTGGTCGGTTGGTATGGCTGGAGATCCAGATGATAACTGTCTTCTTCCTCCTCTTTCTTCAGTTCTTCTTCTTCCCAGCCCCAATCAATCAATCAATCAATCAATCACTTTATTTAACCAGGCATAAACACCATTGAGCAAACTCATTTTCAAGGTGGTCCTGGGCATAAATACAATACAGTACACTTCATAAGATTACAATTATGGTGGACAACGGTGCAAAAAAAAAAAAAAAGAATAAACATTGTGAAGGTGTCGGTCAATATGAGCCTATACATACCGGTCAACATAATTAACATGCAAAGGTACATAATGATAAGCTTTACTGAAATGAGAAGAGACAACAATCCCATATAGTCTCTGCTGAGTAAGAGCTCATACCTAAATGATAAAAAATAAGGAGGTATTAAGGAATAGGGTAGAAACTGGGGTGAAAGAGTAGGCAGCCAAAAGGGAGGCCAGAATAGGTAAAAGGTAGAGATAGGCAGGGTCATCTTGGATAAAGGGAACTAGGCTTGTAGGTCCTAGGTTTCTGTTGTTAGGAATGTGGGGTGGATGAGATACTTAGGCATAGGATTTGAGAGTGGCACCCGAGGTTTAGGGGTCATCGGCATCTGAAACAGTTGCATGATTCCTTTAGATAATCCGTTAATAGAGCTTTGAATGTGAAAATGCTTGGAAGTGAGGATAATTTTAATAGATAATTTATAGGGAAAAGAAGCCAAGCGTGCCCTTTGTTTTCTTTTCCCGCCGCACATTTGCATTAATGCAGACATTGTGATTGGCTCTTCTAAATGAGCCAATCACAAGCCTGGTATGTCTCCCCTACTTAGATTGGCAGGATTACACTTTTGGGGCTCTGATTGGTGGACTTTTAAGCCACTTTCTGAACTCAAGCTGTCTGCTGCTGCTTGGCGCTCCCTTTGAAACTCCTTAGTTCAGCAGCAGCAGGCAGCTTAGAGCAGTGCATCATGTATGCTAGCCAGGGTCCAACTGTGGCATAGATAGCGCGGGTGCTGCTACCGGCAATGTGTATCTAGACTGAGCATCAGTGACCTTCACGTCTGCTGTTCCATCTAGAATTGGCGCTGAGTCTGAAGTGAAAACCACCAAGAAAGAGAGTTTAAAAAATGCTGCCTGTGGAAGGGATGCATTGTAATTGTAGGCTTGCAGAAAGCAAAGCTCCTGGCGCCACGCGGCTCCTCGTATCAATCACGTAGCAGCAGCCCAGATCTGGTGGTCTCAACGCATACCGGATCAGTCCCAAGACTCCCACTGTGTCCCACACTCAACAAAATTTAAAAACACAGCAAATCCTAGAGCCGAGGTAGGTGTTTGCTTAGCTGCCCGGATGCCCCTAAATACAGGCTGTAAATAACCGAGAAGGAGGGAGGGATGGGAGTGATAGAAATCTGCATTGCTGGCTTGCTTATCTGTGGCAGGAGGGGGCTTGCGTGTATATTGTTTTTGTATTCAAAAGTGCCTCTTCCAAAGTCGCCGAACAGGCTGCAGCATTGATTTATGGAGTGAGCTGTTGGGGAAGTCGCGCTTGACTCGTGCTATGCGGGGATCATGCTTGACTTGTGCTGTGTGAGGGTCGGGGGATGGCATGATTTACAAACGGTGAGAGAGAAATCGGCAATGGTGGCCGGTTCTGAATCGTGCTGCTTTCCACAGTGTTTTTGTTTGTTTGTTAGGGAGTGAGCTGCGGGGGGTTGACTCTCGTTGCAGCGGCGGCGGCATGACTTAGTTACAAAAAGCTGCGGGGGTTGACTCATGGCTCCTCGTATCAATCACGCAGCAGCAGCCCAGATCTAGTGGTCCAGCATACTGGATCAGTCCCAAGACTCCCACTGTGTCCCACACTCAACAAAATTTAAAAACCCAGCAAACCCTAGAGCCGAGGTAGGTGCTTGCTTAGCTGCCCAGACGCCCCTAAATACAGGCTGCAAATAACTGAGAAGGAAGGAGGGAGGGGAGTGATAGAAATTTGCATTGCTGGCTTGCTTATCTGTGGCAGGAGGGGGCTTGCGTGTATATTGTTTTTGTATTCAAAAGTGCCTTTTCCAAAGTCACCGAACAGGCTGCAGCGTTGATTTATGGAGTGAGCTGAGGGAGGGTGCACAGGGGGTCACGCTTGACTCGTGCTATGCGAGGATCATGCTGACTTGTGCTGTTGGGGGTCAGGGGATGGCATGATTTACAAACCGGGCGAGAGAAATCGGCTATGGTGGTCGGTTCGAAGTCGCTGCTTTCCCAAGTGTTTTTGGTTTGTCTGTTAGGGAGTGAGCTGCAGTGGGGGGGTTGACTCTCACTGCAGCAGGCGGCGGCATGACCTAGTTATGAAGAGCTGCTGGGGGGGGGTTGACTCTCGCTGCAGCGGGCGGCGGCATGACTTAGTTACAAACTGCACCACCGACTACTGGGGCATGATTTGCCCTCCACTTAATCTGGCCAGTGGCCCTGGATGCAGACACGCCTCCCGAAAAGGTATTTTGGTCCACTGCAAGTTGCAGCTTGCAAAAGGAGGAGGCTACGGTGCTATGTTAGCACAACCAAACAGAAAACAGAAAAAAAATAAAACATTTTGGGGACTTCGGAGCACCGGGGCACGAACCGGGGCACAGCATTTTTTGACCAGGGCACGTGCCTGGTGTACTGCCCATGTGGCGCCGCCAGTGCCCATACCCCTTGAATCATGCTTTCTTAGTTGAGACTGTTAATAGGGTACAAGTTGTGATGATGATTTCCTGTGAACAGATACCGCCAATAGGAACTGAAATCCAAACCAACATAACTAATTTGACATAGACCACCAAACAGCCATTACATGACCTTGGCTTACTTCCAGTATGGACCTGGGCCATATTGGAACCAGTGACCTAAATGTGAATGGCTTCTTAACCTGTCACCAAACCAATGAGCAGTTTTAACCTGTAATGGTAACATAAGATACAGTATGGTTGGTTCCTATTATTTTAGTTAATACAATTTCTAACACATCTGATCTTAATCTCAGTGGTTAATTTCCATTTTTTACAGAATTCAGAAAGTAATTTTCTCCATTGCATTTTCCTCTCTTGGATTCAAAACACATCATTGTTTTCCTGTGCACTGTTTTGTTATGAGACATGTAATAAACAAACCAAAAATTCTCTTACATCCCATCTGCAGCATACTGTATATATGAATGAAATTGCTGTTTACATAGTACACCTCTCTCTCTCGCTCGCTCGCTCGCTCTCCTCTCTCCCTGTTCATCGTACTTAATTCAAAGTCTGCAGTTCTGCCTGAGAGAATATGATGTTAAGTTCATCTTTTATTTGCATCACTAGAAGTACTACAAAGATGCGTCTTACCTGCTTCTGGACCCTGGCTGAGTTGCACATTCGCGCCTTTGCCTTATATAGGCTGCCCTCCTGTCCCCAGATCTTATCACCTGAAGACAACACCCACCCAGGATCCAGTTACCTCCCTTAACGCAAACTTGTGGTGAGTAAGAAATAAATGACAGGTGCACCCACCCCAAAGTTATTCTAATGAAAGTTTCTATCTTGCCCACTCATTAACTGTATTTGCTTTATGTAAAATGGGTCGTATATGTCTCAACACTTCCTTAAGACAGCAAACATTGAAGGCGCTAGATACGTGGAACAGAAACACCCACGACTTCAGATCAGCTATGAAAAGGAACACCCTTTTTATTGCCTAGTTTATTTACCTAGGGTAGCCTAACTGAGATGCTACATTTCGTTTTTAATAAGGCAATTCGTTTTTTTTTCCAAATTTTACACCACTGTGTTCTCTGGGGGGGGGGGTTAGGCTACTTACTCAAAGCCACTTAGTGAGACAGTTGCTCTAGTGGGATTAAAACCTCTGTTCGGAAGCGTGTACAATAACAGGTACACCAGACTGCCTCCCCTTATAACTAGCAGTGGTTCAGCATGTGGATTAAAATGATATCCATTATTGCATTTAGTTGCACTGTTCTACTCTTTAAGATATCAGACTGTTTGATTTATAGGTATTATTTGCATAACTTCATTTTTAAATAAATGGCATGGTGGTATTTAATATCACCGATCTGTACCTCAGGCTTTGCCTCGGCTTGCCTTCTGCTAACGTTTAGTTGCCAACAGGACTCACCTGTTTTAGTTCTGCAACAAATCTGCTGCCTGCGTTTGTTTCCAATAATATTTTTTTGTTTGTTTGCTTGTTAGTGTTGAGATTAAACTTTAACAGGGTTAGGAACTGGGGGCAGGGCGGGGGCGCATAAGAGTGGTATTTTTAAAATGAGACCCCTTTCCCGTTATAAGTCGAATTAAGGGCGTTGGAAAGCATATTCGCTGTACACATTTGTGTACAGATTTTAGTACCTCTTTCTGCTCCATTGTCATTTTTATCTAGAGTATTTGCATTAAGGTAGACCACTGAACAGTTTCTGTATCTGTTTAAACATCTTGGCCCAGATATTCAAACTGCTCCCAAAATGTGCGCAACAGCAGGAGCAAGCACAATTCAATTGCGCATATGCGCAACAGACACAATATTCAAACATGGAGCAAACAAATTGCGCAAGCAGCCAACGTCTGAATATCGCACAAACTGCGCCATAGTGCAACCAGGAAGGGGAAGCTGAGCAGAAAGGTTGCGCCATAGCGCAACAAGGCTAGCCCAGCTGAGCGGTCCAGAGGTGCCATAGAGCAAGCAGAGCCCCCACCCCCAGCAGAGCAATGGAACTGCACAACCAGGGAGGCAGGCTGGGGCCCGCCAGCCATGCCACACATGGGCACAGGAACACACTGCAGAACCAACAAGACACCTGCACACCCCAAGCACAGCATCACTGGGGTGGGACGGATGATCCACTGGCCCATGGGGACAAGCCAACAAAGCACAGCAGGGCCATGGCCCCAGCACAACCACTGGCAGGCTGAGACTGCCACACACAGGGTTGACAACCACGGTGCACATCAGCCCCATCTGCACAGCACACCCTGCACTGTGACCCCAAGATACCACCCATGTGCAGTGACTGTCACTGCAGTAAACACCATGCATCCCCCTGGCACACGTCAACCTCGTGCAGCATAGAACCATACAAGCCAGACCCACCCTGTGCACCCAGCAGTGGGCGGCAGCAGATGGCAAGACCAACAGAAAGTCACTGCCACACTGGAGACACCTCCCCATGCGCACACATGCACACACACACACATACCCAGGACCATACCACCCCAGATGGCATGCACACCACTGCAACTGAGCAACCAGTGCAAATCAGAGACCACCACAGTATTCATAACAAAATATATATATATATTTCAAAAATAGAAAGTAGAACAAGAACAACACCATAACTATTTACAAGAGCGGGGGGGTAGGGGTACCAAGGTAGGGGTGGGCAAGGGGTAGGGATGAACAACTGGGAGAGGGAAGGCAGGGTGGGAGGTATGGGTGAAGTGGGAAGGAGAAGCCTGTCTAAGGTCTAGCAGGCTGGTCCTCTGCTGCCTGGTGCTGCCTCAGTTGGATGTGCCTTCTCCGGAGCCCGCGGCGCTGGATGTCATGGAGGATGTCACGGTTCTCAAGGGACACCCGGGTGAGCTGGTGGAGTGCTCGCTCAATCCTGCGGAGGACGATGAGGCCTAGGAAAAGGGAACACAGTCAATGGCTGTGACTGTCCACTGTCCACAACCCTGAACACCACCCAACCTGCAAGGCATATAGCCCAATGTCCCGCATGTGATGGTATGCACCCACCCACAGTGACCATGCATGACAAGCCCAGCAGGCGGCACCAATGTGCACCACTGCACACACGCACTGCCCATGTCCATCACAGCACAAACAAGGCTGTCAAGTGATGTGGCATGTGGTGGGATGCCAGTTCCACAGCCATGTGCCCAGTGCATGCATGGACCACCAGTGACGCACACACAGGCGTGCAGTGACACTGGACAGTGATGACTGTCGCCTGTGTGGTGCATGAGTTGTGTTGTCCATGGCTGGTGGTCATGCCCACCCCCTCCAGCATGCAATAGCATCCATGATGTAATGATACTCACACTCAGCAAGCAGCTGGGGCTGCTGCTGCTGTGGCTCACCCCTCGCAACACCACCGTCCGCCACCTGGGCCCTGCCACGGCCCTCCTCATCCTGTGCCTGCATCCTCTCTGCCCGGCCTGTGGGAGACATATGTTGAGAAAAATATCAGTGTGACTCCAAAGCAGACTGCCCCCTGCCCCAGTGAGTGTGCGTGCCACACAGCCAGACCCATGCATCTCACACTGCACACACTGACACAGCCAACCATGGCAGCCATCCCCATGCACAGCCACCAAAACACACTCACACCCCTATGGAGAATACAGGTGCATAGATGGTACACCCACCTGGCCTGAGCTGCGCCCCTCCTGGCATGTGACCGTGAGTGATGCAGCACATCCGGCTCCCTCCTGCGGAGGTCACTGAACCTGTGCCGGCACTGCTCGGCAGACTGGCGCGCCTGACCCCACCAGGTCAGTGGCCACCTGCAGCCAGACCTGGAGTGCGTGCCATGGTGAGGGCTCCTCCCCATACAGTGCCCCACAGTGGGGCTCAACCAGGGCCACCAGGTTGGCCACCTCCAGTGGGCTCCATTGGGGCACTCTCCTGCGTGCCATGGTTGGAGTTTTACAGTAGGCAATATGGCGCCCGCAGCGCGGCAACCCCACATGGAAATGTTGCGCCCAATGAACCACCACAGGTTCCAATCGTGCTGTTAGTACACCAGGCGCCCGTTAGTTCCACATAGCGATGTGTCACCAAACAGCATATAGGGCCGTACACATGGCAGCGAACAGCTGGGGCAAAGGTTGGACACCAGGTCGGGTCTGTAGCGCCCAAGGCCACGCTGGCGCCATCTGGCGTCTAGGCATCCTGCGCGACCGACCACCTGCGTGCCAGTGCCACAGTGGACTATTGCGCAGTAGTGCCACAGCGCCATATGGTGCCCAGTGCTGTAGCGCCACTGGCACAATGGTGGCCATGACCTGAATTGCCGATCGCGCACAGCACGTCATCAGCGCGGCAGACACCTGCATAAGCTACCTAGGCATGCACAATGCAGTGTACCACACAGTCACAGATCTGCGCCATTGGCTCAGCCGACTCAACCGCATTGCGAAAGCGCAATGGCGCGATATTCAGCCGACACATGCAAATCATCTGATCAGCCATTCAAAGGCGCAGTGGCGCGATTTGCATCTCATTACAGTTGCTCCACTCCTAATTTGCATGCATTGCGCTATAAATGTGCGACATTGGGCTGCGCTGGCCAGATTCGGTTACTGCAGGTGAGAGGTGGGTTGCATGCTGTGGGAAGTTCTGGACAATGGGCATGGGATAGCGCTGTAGACTGCACAGTGACAGGTGTTCACTTCCACCCATACAGATCGCCATGACCGAGCAGAGCCAAGGTGAGGGTGAGGATGGTGGGCGAAGGAGGAGGAGGCCCAACTTCACCACGGCAGAGACAGGGGAAGCCTCTTCAGGCCTGCCTGGAGGAGGAGTCACTACTGGTGGACGGCGGGGCACCCCTCAGGGCCCATGCGGCTGCATGGGAGGGTAGCTCAGGCAGTGAACCTGCAGAGCCACCAGCGCTCTGTGCAGGAATGCAAAGAAGATTAGGGCAGACCGCGGGAGGGTGAAGGAGAAGGTGGCAGCCCTCAGGGTGGCTGCCGGCACTGGCGAGGCCAGCCAGCGGTGGTGGGCTGACCCGGCTGAGGACCGACTGGCTGCATCAATGCAGCACAGTGCTGTTGAGGGGCATACCAGGAGGTGGATTCCAGACAGGTGGAAGCCCATCACTGCACGGTATGACATGGTGGTGAGTGTTGGTGGGGAAAGGTTGTTCACAGCACTCACATGTCCTCTTTTCTGTTACAGATCCTGTTCGTCTTCAGGGGATGGTGGTGGTGGTCCAGGCAGTGAGGATGACCTGCTGGACATGGAGGAGGTCCATCCACCTCTGTCACCAGCCAGAATGCACTGCACGGCATGCAGCTGGGCTGCCAACTCTGGTGTCGGTGAGTCGGGTGTGGGGGGTGCACAGCCTGTGACTCAGCAGTCTGGCATGCAAGCATGCCAGCATGCTGTGACTGTGGCTGTAGCACGTACCTGCACCATTGATGATGCAAGGACTGCAATGGGCAGTGACATGTGTGTGTCCCATGACAGACACACAGCAGGCCAGCACATGCCCGTGGGCCTAGCTGGTTCCAACGTGTGTGCCAGCATGTTGGCACAGTCCCAGGCTGTGCCTGTCACCACCGGTGGGGCAGCACCAGTGGCTGTGCAGGTGACTGGCACTGTTGCGGCCACAGCAGTGGGACGAGTGGTCCCCGGGGCACAGCGGTTGGAGGGGCAGCAGCAGTCACCCACCAGGTCTGGGGTACAGTGTCCAGCGGTGGCACATGCCCGCCGCCCCGTACGCCCATTCCTGGTCCTGGTGAACAGCGCCCACCCTCAAGGGTGTTGAGCATCAGGACCTTCCACACCTGGGGACAGGATGCTGTTGTGGCAGAGTACCCATTTGAAGAGCACACCCGCCTGCTGCGGGAATCAGTACAGCAGCAAAGGTGGGTTGCAACGTCTGTGGAGGCACTGTGTGCGGCTGTGGAGCGGCACAGCAGGGAATGTGCTCTGGACCGTGCAGAGATGGTCCATATGCGGATGGATGGATGTGACCGCCGCCATTGACAGGCAGACCTAGGCATTGGTTGCTGTCGTGGCTGCATTGGGCACACAAGCAGGTGCTCCTGTACCGCGCACCCCACACAGTATGCTCTCCATTCCCCGTTCCCGGCGTCGTGCAACACCAAGCCTGTCGACACCGGGTTCTGCTGTGGGCATCCCAAGCACCCCTGGTGCAGGTATGTTTGGCATCCTACAGACTCCACTGCGGATAAGGTCGCGATCGTGCAGTGGGACCCCTGGTGGTCCATCGGTGCCACCCCATGTAGCCCCTGCTCAGCCTGCCAGTGCTGTTGGGTCACGGCGGGGCCACCCACGCACCCTTGGTGGCTGTGGAACGGTGCAGCATGACTGACCTGTCTCCCAGTGCGGGCCCTGACTGGTGCTGCCCTGTGTGCACTGTGCATCATGGTGGGCAGTGCACTGGTGGGTGCCCTGCCCATCACGCCGACATCTGGACCACCTGCACCATCCGACTGCTGTCCACAGGTGCGTGTGCATGATGATCACCTGCATTGTACTGTACACCAAGGTGCAAGGGTGCCCAGCATCTGACACACTTGCTTGACAAGTACAGGTGGTGGGTGTGGTCTGTGGATCTGTGTGTTTGCCATGTCTGTTCCTGCTCTGTTGTGCACCTGCCCATGTATGCTTTGTGCCTGGTGTGTTTGTGTGTGTGTGTGTCCATATGACTGTTCACCCCTCCCTGATGGTGTGTTTGTGTGCCTGGTCCCTTCCACCCCCCTTGCCGTCATGCACCCCTGGTGTGTTACTCTGTGTGCATGTGGGTTGTGCCAGGACAGTGTTGGTTGCACATGGCCCCTTGACTTACCTGTGCTGTGCATAATGCTCCTCCGTGATGGTGTCCCGGTGCAGCTGGGCCTGCCGGATCAGTCGGGGGTCCCGCCGTCCAAGGGGGGCCTGCTCATCACCATCAACACCAGCACCACTGGCGTCCCCATCGCTGTCCCCCTCTTCAACCTGTATGGCTATCCCATGGTCATTGGCCATGTTGTGCAGGATACAACAGGCCAGGAATATCCACAAGCCATTGAGGGCTGTACTGTAGGGCACCGCTGGAGGTGTCTAGGCATTGGAAGCATGCCTAGGCATCCCAAACACCCGCTCAATGATGTTGCATGTGGCGGCATGTGCCTCATTATAGCATTGCTGTGATGGGGTCATGGGGTGCCGGTATGGTGTGAGCAGCCAGGGACGGAGTGGGTATCCGCTGTCACCTGTGTGGAGATAGTGGAGATCAGTCTCATGTTCAGGTCCATATTGCCCATATCCCTGTGTGCCACTACCATGGCACCTGTGGCATTCCCACCCTTGCCCCAAGGTTGCATTTCCTACATGTGTACTCACCCACTAGATGGCCTGTGGGGATGTCCCCATTCTCGAATCGATGGCACAGTGCGGACTGATGCCATATGAAGGCATCATGTGCTCCACCAGGGTGTGTGGCACAGACATTGATTATACGCCCAGTGGCATCACACACCACCTGGCAGTTGACACTGGGAAGCCCTTTCTATTCCTATATGGCCCCATGGGAGCCAGGTGAGTGTCTTGAATGGCCACATGGGTTCCAGTCTTGGCCCCTAGCATGCCAGGCATACGTGCTACCTGTGGAAGCCTGCACGTTTGCTTATGCGCTCTGCAGCGGTGCTGGGGAAATGGATGTGCTCACAATGTGGCAGCAGTGCTGGCTAAGGAATTGGGTAAGGATGCGTGGCGTGGCCGACTGTGTGATGCCTGTGGTGTCCCCTGTTGGCCCCTGGAAGGTGCCTGTGGCGAGCAAGCACATGCAGGCTGTCACCTTGGTCTCCACTGACAGAGCATGACTCCGTCGTGAGGGTGCCTGCATCACATCACTGCACAGCTCACAGAGCTGCCTCAGTTTGCCCTGTTCAGGTGGTACCAGCCCACGATCTCTACATCTGTGTACAGCTCAAAGCTGATGCAGACACGTTACTGCCTGTTGGGCGTACCGCTGGCGGGCCCATCCGGCCATCCCCTGCACCTGCATTCTCACCCCTCATTACAGCTTCCATGTGGAAGCTGCCACTATCCATCTCCCTGGCTTGCTGACCCCCTGGCTGATGTTGCTCTGTTACCCCGGCTGTCTGACTGCTACTTCCACTACACCAGGCACCCCGCAGGCCTCTGCAGCCTATGCCGCCACACTGCTTCCCTTGTCTGCCCTGGCCTGTCACTGTCTGTCTTTCTCTCTCTCTCTCTTCCCACTTGGCATCCCTGTGGCGTTCTTGTGCCTCTTCCTTGAGCCTTTTTATTTTGGCTCATTTCCGCTGAAGCGCAACTTCCAGCTGTTCGCTGTTGCGCTTGCGCCAGTCTTTGGATATCGCGTAGCCATCTTTGATGCATGGATCCACACCTTGAGTTAGCATGCCGTCATTTGCATTGCGCTGTTGCTCAGCATGTTTTCAGTGGCGCAACTGCTCCTGCTGAATATCGCAGAATGGCGCGCACGGACTTCGCGGGCGCCCAGCCTATTGCGTAGGCGCCCAGCCTTTTTGAATATCAAGCCCCTTTTGTTTAGGACATATAGATATGTGAGCAATGTGTTTAGACATTAGATTGATTACAACATTCTTTTTTGTTTTGCATTGGGGGCAGCAGTTGGAGAGAGTGTTTACATTTTTTGTTTAAATAGGGGTAGCTGTTGGATGAAGTTAAGTATGTACAAAATGGAAATTTCTGGCCACACCACAAGGTCAAATACGAGAAACAATACCAGTGCTCATTCACTTCAGAGCTGGGGCGGGGGGGGGGCAAGCCCTGCGGCCCCCCCCCATTCCAATACTGCATGTTCGTATACAGGTCTAATCTTTCTACAATTTAAATTTGGACTACACCCAGTTTACAGAGGAGAACAATTGGCACGATCTTTACTTACCTCTAAACCAACTCTGGCACTACAATTTGTGCCACAAACACTAAATGCGCTAAAATGGGTATACCATCTCACCTAACCTTGATTTTTAGGAGCGTCTCTAAATTAAGTCTAAAAATATCTTGTCTGAAATGTCCCTTGAGTCCTAAATTTGGTATTTCTGTCACCGAAGAGTAAAAATTTGGAACACCAAAAAATGCCAGCCAATATGTAATCAATGTTTTACAGTATAGCTCTCCTTCATTAAATACTGTTCATACAAAACTACTGTACCCATCCTAACAGTTTCTAGGGCTGATTTCCCTTAGATGGATCCCTGATGTCGGTAATCTTTGTATGTTTATAAGCAGTGTCCCTAGTTCCTGAAGCAGGAGGTCAAGAGGTATGGTGGGTTACGAACATCACAATACAAGCTCTGCGTCTGAACTGTATGGAAACTAGAGTTTGTACTTGTGCCAGTTTAGTTTTGTTTATCAATATGGGGAGTTTGAGCTAACAATTTCTACTTAAAATCTCATCTAGTAGCACTTCCGCCTGACTTTATGGCGAGGTGCGGAAGATAATAAAACTGAGGCGGAGGCTCGGAAGAGCACTTATAAGGGTAAGGAGGCACTTTTGGCACTTTTCTACACCAGTTTTGCATACAAAAATACAATAATTGTACAACTATGATGAAGATCGTAATGTTAAGAATGCAGTTATACTATACAGAAATATTTATTACAGTATCTTGAAACATACGCAGTTCCCGGCAGAGTGTGCAGCTATATTAAGAGATCAGCTGTCGCCCATTTCCTCAATTGCTCCACATGAAGTCTGAACCATCCATTGTAGCGTGATACAGTGGCTGCCCAGGTGAAAAGGAAAGATGGCATAATATAATATCACCAGTCTCAAGCATGCAGTCTTCACACAAATAAGTTAGGAGTTTTGGTTGCACTAACTTAGGATAGAAGTTAGCAGTTAGTAGACATATTCTAGGAGATGTACCTATAGTATGTGAAATCTGGTTGTAACTAACTACCGCATCTATGTTACTCCTTGCTATTTTCGGCTCTGTGACCCTAACATTGTCTCAGGGCAGGTGTGTCCAACCACAACCAGACTTTGCCCACAATCCTTAAAACTTTCACTGCATGATTTCATTGTCTCCATTCACCCTGCCAGAACTATGTCAAATGATAAACTCCTTGATACTGTATATTTAGAAAACCATTGACTGCCCTACTGTGTAAAAGCTCTCAAAGAACCATTGTTATCACTGCCACTGCCCAGTCCTTCTGCAACTTTCACACAGAAAACATTTTCTATCATCTTTTTTATGCTGACCGAAGTCTGATGAAACACTCCTAAGCAGGCTCAGTTGCAGATAGAAAAATCAATATTCATAAATAGACAGTTGTAACAAACATGTCCCTTCCCCATTTGACTAAAGTAAGGAAGAGAATTGATGTGCTTGCTCATCTCAACTGAATATCAAAGTTCCTTATAGGGCAGTTTTATTTGTAGGATGCTGTTTGGGTGAAGCAGAAAGTCTCTAGTGACCCAATGACAGACCTTCCTGCAGCAGGCTTCAATGTTCTGCTCATGCGTGCTCCCAAAAATACCAAATAGAATAGTTTCTGCCCCATTTTCCCTTAAAACAATTCATAATCCATACTGGTTTGGAAAGAGACAACATTGTACAGAGTAGCAAGTAACATAGTAGTTAAAGACAGTGGTTACAGAATGGTTGCAGATGATTGCAGAAAATACAAAAAATAGCAGCTGGGAATACAGGGTAACAGAGAGCCGCTGAACAAGGTGCAAAAGTGCAAAAAAAAAAAGGTTGCAGGTATATGCATAGCATTTCAGAACGATGGCACTAGCCATGCCCATGAGATGTTGCTCAAGAAAATGTCATGTTAAAATTCATAAATAAGTACATGAATAAATAAATGAATAAAAAACATTCCTTGTCTCTAGTCTCCTTTAATCACTAACTTATTTATTTTCCCTAGCTATTCTTCAACCTGTTTTCACCTCTGTTGGTATCTTACTCCTCCATCCTTCCCAATACTGTTAAGTGTTATGAGAACTGCTCGACAGGGCACAATTATGTATTATTTTTTTTAATTCTTTGTTCACACACTATGACTGCTGCTTTCCGATATGCCATGTCACTCAACATAAACATACACAGTCGCTTAGGCACTCACTTTCAGCATAAGGCAACTGAGGTTAGCCCTGTGCCCAAGACAAGTTTGTTGCTTCATGCAGGGCCTGCATATCTTTTTGCCACTGATTTGATGCCTGTTCACAAACACATTGAGGTTTTATGGAAGGCAGCAAGAAAATAACTGTTCATAGTGTTCTGGGAGTATAATTAGACAGTAATGATTCAATGGTGATGTTTAAGAACCAGTTTAAATCCTTTTTTTTGCCCTCTGATTTTTCAACATAAATTTAAATCAGTAAGTTTTACTGATACATTATTGTCTCGAAATCTAGCCCATAATCTATATGTTGTAGGAATGGAAAATAACAATGAGAAGAGGATTGACAGGAGGAAAGCATTTGCATTTTAAAAAAGTGACAACTCAATTTTCTGATTGCATAATGGCAACAGGGACAGAATTTATTTATAGATTTTTTTTGAATGGGCCAGGATGAACTTCTCTCCATCTATCTCTCTATCTATGGACCACATTCTATATCTATGAAGAGTACAATAAAAGTCTGTCTTTCTGCCATTGTCTGTGTGCCCACTGCCCATACAAATTGCACACACACACACACACACACTCCATGTAATGCAGAGTTTTATGATAAACCAGTAATTTTTGCCACTTAGAATTTATGGCTCAGATGCCTTATAACTTGTATGTTTGGTAGAAATCTGTCAGGGAGTTTTAATTAAAACTATACAGTGAGTATTATATATACTAAAAATGTTCAAATTAGGTATTTGTTAGAAGGAAATTTAACTTGAAACCCTCCTACTGTGCTACTTACAAATCTTGTAAAATACTGCATTGTTTGCTATGTCTTTCTCTAACCTGGCCTTTGCCCAACTTATTATAGTTTGTTAAAAAAAGCTTCTATTATCTCAGATGTTTTTGGGCAAAAAGGTTTGAGTCCCACTTCCTGCGGAGAACTGAACCTGGAATCTCTCTCAATATCTGTACTTATACATTGACTTACTAGGTGGCTTCAGATGTATTATCAACAGCATGCAATGTGTGTTCTGTGTAAACATGCCTACTACAGCAAAGGCAAAGGATTCATTTATGTCTGACATGGTAAAAGAGGCAGCAACACTGGCTCTAAATTACTCTAAGTGTGTGTACCTCCTCAAGTTGGATCTGTGGGTTTATTTTGTGATTTAGTTACCTCACCTGCAAGACTGGTGGCACCACAGTATCTGCTGTAACTTACTGCAGGTAACTAAACACCAATCACAAATAAACCCACAGGTCCAACTTAGGGGGCACACACACTTATAGTAATTTATTCTAGAGCCAATGTTGCTGCCTCTACCTCTGTTTCCATGTTAGACATACATTATTTAATCCCTGTGTTGTAGAAGTAGTAGGTATGTTTACACACATTGCTGTTAATAATACAACTGAAGTCTATAAAAGGTGTGCGTACTGCTTTCCTTCACACCCTGCTTGTTGTGAACTTGTTCTCCATCCAAATAATGGCAAATGTTTAAAAAAAACTGTTAGGGTTATAATATATCCCCATTCTGGTTTATAAAGTGCATTTTTAAATAAATAAAACATATAAAAACAGCAGCAGCAGTGCATATCATATTTTAGCTTACAGAAGAATAGTAATCTTTGGGCCTTGGTTTGCAGAATATCTATGCAGCCAGTAAAGTTAGTATCTTCAAATATTTATTTTTACCTTTATAGCAGAAGTACAGTACAGGTCTGGTCCAAGCAGCAGAGCAGCCTATTTCTAGTGGAGCTTCTTCTTGAATTGCCGGTTCTTGTCCTTGGCCCTTGCGTCCTGAGTTTACCATCATGACCACGCCAGTGACCTGACTTTTTCTTTGGAATCCGACTGGGCAAAGCCAGGCAAACGAGTAGGGACTTGTGGGGCTATGCAAGGTGCAAGCAAGCAAGCGATGGGCGGAGCGGGTGCCGGGCGGGCAACGGGGCAAAGCAATCGGGCGGCAGGCGCCTACAGAATGAAGACAAGGTACACATACTGCTGTACTGTAAGTACTTAGGGACCACTGGGATGGGACTTGTTTGTTGCTCTCTTCACTTACCGGCACTGGGACCCTGGTAGCAGCCTAGTGGGCACTGACAGGCACACCACACGGAGTAATGGACTGGCTGATCGCCGGGTCCGGGACAGTACCATCGGGTGTGGGTAGGTCGTCGCCCAGTCGCCTCTCAGTCTCACTCAGGCAGCAGAAGCAGCTCACACTCAGTCACAGTCTGAGTACTGTGACTGTCCATCCTACACTCACACTGAAATAGCCGTGGTCGCACTGGTCACTGTTGTCTTGCGATTAGAGCAGGGAGAAAGAAAAAGATAAACTAAGCTCTCTAGCTCCATAAGCAAAAAAAAATTGTTTAAACACAAAACTCTGAGTCAGGAGAGGCAGGCTTCAGCAGTGTGCGTGGCACCCTGGCACCGCCATGGCACGAGTGAATCTGATAGTCTCTCAGTGCAACAGTCTGGAGTGGACCTGTCCTGCCCTGGTGGTCTCTCCTCGAAGTTAAAGTTCTCAAGAGTCTGTATGAGACTGAAGCAAATAAATTAAAGCGATTTAGCGAATTGCACTGGCAGCAACAAAAACGGCAAAAGTATTTTGAATATAGTAAGTCCGACTCCACAACACAAGATAACCACAACACTCAAACCAACTAGGCAAAGCCAGGTACAGGAAGGAGTGGTCAGGGAGAAATGGGATTTGACCCTGTGGTGTGACTACCTTTATACCGTGGCTTGGGGGAGCTTGCTAGCCTGCTTCGCTCTAGTCTTAATCAACTTCTCGGTCTCGGAACTTCCACACAGACCATGTCGGGACATTCAAAAAGTTAAAAAAAAGCCTTTTCTGCTGTATTGTTGCTGAGGCAGAGTGCTGACTCCTTTGATGTTGTGTCCCTGTTAGACTAAGAGGTGCCAGAAAAGGGAAGGCAGGACAGACCTGTAAGCCTTAGGATGATTATCTCTGGTACTAGGTGCTAAATCCTGACTCCCAAACAAAAGGGAGACCCGAGAGGTATTAGGAGCTGTTGGGCTCCTTGAATTAACAAGTGTTAAAGTTCCGGAGATGTAAAGTAGACTTGTTATAATAACAACTCTACTTTACAACTCTCAAACTCTGCTGAGAGGCATTTAATTAACACAGGCAGCCAGGTAAGTGTTTTTGTTTTGTTTTGTTGACATTCAAGTAGTAGTGCGCCCCTCCCGTCCCCCTCCCCGGTTCCGGCGCCTATGTTTAGGGCTATACGTGTTCCCAGCTGGGCCAACGTGGGACAGCGCAGAGCCATGCTCATGGGAAAATGAGGGATGTCCCTGATAATGTTTGGAAATGGGGCGGGTTGTACTTCGCACGCTCTGGATTGCTGAAGGCAGCAGATTTCACAGTGCTCCACAAAACAGCAGCAGCATAGCGGGGCAAAAGTCTGTTCAGTGTGATTGCAAGCTGGGAGGGATTTCAAGCAGAGGGAAAGGGTGATGTAAATATGCTAAATGCATACACGTTGCCACTGCTGATTGCAGCGGGCGTTTTCTTAGAACTGAAGACCAGGGCAGCTGAACTGCTGTCATAGACAGCTTGCACATCCATTGGCGGGGTAGGATCGTGACTGCTGCACACGGGCACTGGATTGCTGGGAGGTCTACCTCAAAAAGTCGTAGTGTGATGAGCGTTCCTTGCGCATGCGCGCAAGCGAAGGTAAAAAGGAGCAGCATTGCTTTTGCTAGTGTAACCCCTAGGTGGCGCTATCCCAAGGGCTATTACCCCTGCCTGATTGGCTAGTAGCAGGTTACGGGGCTTAGGTTCGGTGATGGGTGCCTCCACCCAAAGGTCAGGGTTGGTTTTGGTCAAGCTAACCAGGCCACAGCCCTCCGGGACACTGTGACCCCCCCTCTTTTCCCACTAGTGGCCCACACAATCCACCATGTTCACCTTCCCAACACCCCAGATATGCTTTGACATACACTTGTATTTGACACTTACCCCCAGGACTGGTTCCTTCAGCTTGGCTCTGGGGACCCCCTGTAAAAGAAGGTGATGCAATACAAAAGCAACAGTGCAATACCTTCAACATAAACTGACACCACAGTCAATGTAAATTTCAGAAAAACAGATCTCATTTATTCAGGGGACTATAACAAGGATGGGGGATAATCAGGTTAATTTGCTTAATCACACTACGACTCACCCTGCGGTGCTTGCAGTCAGAGTCCCTATCAGTCACACTCTCTGGGTACCTAGGATGGAGAAAGGGGGCTAGCCAGGTCCGTTGCCTGGGGTAGGCCAGCGTTGTAGCTGGTCGGGGCCCTGTGAGAAAAGAAGCAACATGCACACACCCTAATTGTAATCCGGAGCTGGAGGGCTCAGTTCGTGGCAACAACACATCAAAATAATCAGATGATACACTTTTGATTTAAAAGATGGTTGCAGGGAGCTACCCTGATAGTTACTCACGGTTCCCAAAAACTGGACACAGGATGGATGAAGGTCGAGACGATGGATGGATTTTCTGGATTGCCGGAAGAAGCAGGGTAGGGAGACAAAGCCCTCGTGGCAGGGCCCAACGGCATTTGGTAGCAGCGGATTCGGTCTGATTCGAGCGGGGTACAACTTCCAGTCCTCAGCACACAACTCAGCTTGGGGGGAAACCAGATTGCGACACCCCTCCAGTTCACAGCACATTTATATGTAAAGAAAATTACTGTACCAGGCAGGCTGCTCTTTGATCTCGATCGCAAAGTCACTGCTAGAACCTGGGAGCGCAAGGGCAGCTAACGCTCCTGGCAGGCCGATCGCATTCAGCAAAATCTTCGGACTTCTACAGGTTAAGCCTGGTCCCAGTTCAGCAGCTTGCATCACAGCACACAGATCAGATTTAGTCTGAACCAATTCTCTCTCTCCTTCTCTCTAAGCAAAAAATGGCAAGCAGGCTGGAATTCAGGCTTTCCACGGTTCTCTCACGTGAACCACTACGCACAACCGCTGCTTGAACAATGCAAGCTCCTTCTCTCTCAGCTACTAACTCGACTCTGGCTTGCCAGTAGACAGCTCAGGGAATTTCCTTTAGATCCAAAAGGTGCGATTGGTTGGTTCTGCTGTCAGTCACAAAATGCTCCCCCTGTTGGTGCAAAAAGGCGCCAATAGTCCAAAACTACAATTCCCAGAGTCTGGCACCACACAGTCCCACTTTAACCAGCTCCATTTTAGAGTCCTCACGTACTGATTGGCCCAATTCGACAGTTCGGGAACAAAATGGTGGAGCTAAGCAGAAACAGTCCTTGCTGCAAGAAGGCAGGTTAGAACAACTTACATTATTATTATAACTCTGCAAAGGCTCAGCAAATAATTACATCTTTCAGCAGTGCTCTCTCTGCACAACTAGCGATGGCAGAAATGAAGTGATTATTTGGCAGCCCGGGTGAGACTCTGGCATAGAAGCACACAGACCCCCCCATTTAAACTAATTATGACTGCAAGCAGGCAGCCCTTAAAGAGACAGTACATGGAGGCTTTCAAAGCGCTAACTGGCAGCAACATTTAAACAGCTTTACGCCGAACACCAACCAGGCTGTGAGCAATTAGACAAGCACTTGGAAGACTTTTTGGGAACCCCCATTTCTAGGGGGTTTACACTAGAAAGACAAAGAGAGTGAGAGACTGAAACACAGTAGCATAGAATTTGATGGCAGATAAGGACCACTTGGCCCACCCAGCCTGCTCATTTCCCTACCTAATGGATGAGCTGCAGATCCTAGTTAACCAACAGCCTACTTCTTCCTACCCCCAACCCCTAGAATTGCTTTATGTCTGTCCCATGCATTCTTGAATTCCCCCACTGTGTTTGACTCCACAACCACCTCAGGAAGGCCGTTCCATGCATCCACTACCCTCTCCATGAAAAAATGCTGCCTCACATTACTTCTGAGCCGTCCCCCTTCTATCTTCAAATTGTGCCTCCTTGTTCTTGCATATCTCTTTTTCTGAAAGATGTTACCCTCTTGGACTTTATTAATTCCCTTGAAGTACTTGAAAGTTTCTATCATGTACACCCTGTCCCTCCTTTCCTCGAGGGTATACATATTAAGCTCCTTAAGTCTCTCTTCATATGTCTTTTGGTGCAGACCCAGTACTATTTTAGCTGCCCTCCTCTGGACTGCCTCCAACCTGTCTATGTCATTGCGGAGACTGGGTCCCCAGAACTGCATGTAGTACTCCAGATGGGGTCTCACCAGCTGTCTGTAAAGAGGGGTAACAACTTCCTGTTTTCTACTAGAAACAAACCCTTAATGTTTTTGTTAGTTGTTTAACCAGGACTAGCGCACTAAGCTGAAAGTTTTTTTTTTTTTTTTTATAGGTGCGACCTGGGAGCACAGGGAAGTTAAGTGACTTGCTCAGGGTCACACAGTCTGCAAGTGGAAGCTGTGGGATTCAAACCCAGGTCTGGTCTGCTGGATGTCACCAGATTTGCAGCTCAGAGCCTTAAACAACTGCTCTATACTGCTCCTTAATATGAAACAACACAACTGAGTCGACGGGGGTGGGATCTTGGAAACTTGAAATTAAGAGATACTCTCAGAAGAGGGACTTATTTTTCTCTGTTTGTACTGCCTTTATAAATAGTCATACTGAAAAAATAAAATTATTTTACAGCTATTGAAAAAATAAAACGCTATTTGTGAATTTTGAAACTGCTCATGGTTTTCCCTATGCTTCCTGACCTTTGCATTGACAACAGATGGTGTCAGCCTAAGTGGGATTTATGCCGTGCATACTCTAAGCCAGGAGTTTTGTGTGTAGGTACTGGACCTAATACCAGAGAAGCACAGAGAAATGTATGGATTCTGCAGCAGCAAGTCCAGGAGCGGTTACCAGGAGAATGCTAGCCAAACTAGCAGAGACAGAAGTCCAAGCTGACATTGTACAGCCAGCACAAGTTGTGGAAAAAGAATAGGCAGTGACAGAGCCTGAAAGCCTGATTGTGTTTTTCAAATGGTGGTCTATACAACAAAAAGAGATGGAGAAACAGAGAAGAGAAGAGAAGAGAAGAGAAGAGAAAAGAAGAGATGCAGCAATAGGAGCAGCAGAGGAGAGAAGAGAAGAGAAGAGATGCAGCAATAAGAGCAGCAGAGGAGAGAAGAGAAGAGAAGAGAAGCAGCAGATGAAAGAAGAGATGCAGCCACAGGAGTAGCAATGGCTGGATGCCTTGCAGGCTATCAAAGGCAGAGGATCTGGCACCAATCCAGTTGAGCAACAAAACACAAGCGACTTAAAAGCCATTAAACTTACAAAGTTGTGTCCCTTGGATTATATCGAGGCATACCTGACAACTTTTGAAAGAGTTGCCACAACCTGCCAATGGCCAAAGCAGCAACGGACAATCAGACTGGTACCCAACCTGACAAGGAAAGCCCAACTTGCCTACAGCAATATGGACATAGCACACTCAGAAAACTATGACCTGGTGAAAAGCAAAATCCTGAAATGGTAAGACATCTCAGGAGAAACCTACAGGCAGCGATTTCAATCTCTGAAGTACAACTAAGTCGACAATCCTCGAGAAGCCTTCACCCAGCTCGGAGAACTCCTAATAAAATGGCTCCAACCACAGGGCAAAACAGTCCCACAGATCATCGACACATTTGCCATGGAGCAATTCATCAACATCCTGCCTACAGATGGGCAGATTTGGGTAAAGGAACACTGACCAGAAAGTGGGGAAAAGGCTGTTTCTTTGGCTGAAGACTACCAAATGGCCAGACAGATACCACGGCAGTGAGCTAACAGCCAAGCACCGGTAAGACATTCTTTTTCCCATTTAAACTCCAAGTCTGATAAGAACTCTGGTGGGGGTAACAAATCTGTGCCCAAAGACATTATTTGCTATAACTGTAATAAGCCAGGTCTTATTGCAAGAAATTGCCGTAAGAAGAGTGACACTGGAGCAGATTTGTCTTTGGCAAATTAGGGCAAGTACTTAACAGATGTAAAGGTGGGGGATAAGACTGTAAAGGGACTCACTGATTCAGGAAGCAGACAGACCCTAGTGCATGTTGAAGTGATGGGAAAACACTGTGCAAAAGGACCAGGTACTGGTGTCATCTGCATCCACAGGAACACTTGATACTATCCCACCACCCAAGAGACTGACTATTAAGGGTGTGTCACACTAAATGAAAGTGGGGTAGTACCTAAGTTACCTATACCTGTGATTATTGGAAATGACTGTCCAGGATTTACTGAGTTAATCTCAGAGGAACTGATCCCTGCAGTTTCAGCAGCTGTAGTAACAAGAGCTCAGGCAAAGAAAATCACAAATGGTGGGGACGCTTTTCCTTTCAGTGACTTTGATTTGGACTTGTTTGAGCACTGCTCCAAGATCCAGAAATCCAGGAAAGAAAGGCGATGCCTGAAGAAACTGTGGCACCAAATGACTGATGGACATAAGGGGTTAATATATGAAAATACTGAAACTAAACTGATCATTGATTGTGATTTTCTTTCAGAACAAGCTAATGATGTTTCTTGTGGTTCCACATCATAAGGGTGAATTCGGCATGATGAACATCCTTATGGCAACCACACATCGCCGAAATTGAATTTCGGTGATGTGGGACCTGACCAAACCAAACCCAGCACACAAAAACTTGTTATTTTGTTGCATGTGGGGGGCCTATGCCCCCCCATGCCCCCCATATCCCCCGGCTTTAGGATTCTCAACTCCAGCGGGGTGCAAGTCGGGAAGGGGGCGCAAGTCAAAAAATTAAAAAAAAACACTGTCTCGGGCCGGGCACAACAAAAACCACCAGTGTCTGGTCCCGAACCCTGTATCTCCACCACCCCAAGCCAACACCTATCCCACCACACCATGATGCCAGCTAACCAGAAACCAGTGGCACCACCTCTCACTTACCATCCCACCCCACATCCATCGGGCTCGCTCCCATCCGTCCTGTGCGTGTATACCCATGCCATATTCTGTCACCTTTTTGTGACAACCCCCATACGGTCGCCTACCCCACACCTCTGCCGACGGGGCACTAGCTGAAAGTGGGTCACCGTTATGGCCTATATCACAGGATACCATTTCTCTCCAGGGTTGTTTTAAGCAGCTGGGATGAAACCAAAACAGGATGGACCAATGTTTAAAAAATTTAATGGGTTACTGTACAGAGTCTGGGTTAAACCTCAGACACAGGAACAGACAGAATAATTGGTTATATCTCAGAAGTATAGAACAGGATTGTTACAGATAGCACATGATGGTCCTATGGCTGGTCACTCAGGGAGGGATTGCACCCTTGCCAGATTGTGTATAGATTTCACTGGTCTGGAATTCATGAAGATGTTGGTACCCATTGTAATTCCTGTGCTGAGTGTTAGAAAGTAGCCCCAGTCACTAGAAAAGACAAGGCGTCCCTGGTGCCCCTACCCTTGATAGATGTGACTTTTGAGAGAATTGCAATGGATGTGGTTGGTCCTTTAGACAAAAGTAAAAAGGTAATAGATTTATCCTGGTAGTATGCGACTATGTTACTCGATACCCAGAAGCAGTTCCAATGCGTACTGTCATGGCTCCAAAAGCGGCAGGAGAGCTTGCAAAAATTTTCAGCAGAGTGGACATGCCTAAAAAAGTTATTACTGATCAGGGTGGTAATTTTGGTGCTGCATTACTTAAGGAGCTGTATAGACTACGAGGTATCACTGCCATAAGAACCTCCCCTTATCACCCTCAGACAGACAGTGTTGTTGAGCATTTTAATCAAACCCTGAAATGCATGTTAAATAGGTTTGTGAAAGGGGAAGGGAAGGGAAGGATTGGGATCAATACTTGCCTTACTTACTTTTTCCTTACAGAGAAGTGCCACAAGCTTCAACAGGGTTTTTATCATTTGAAATGCTGTATGGTAGGCAGCCTGACAGTTATCCTATGCCCAGAATAGATGATTTGGACGACAGACTGGGGAATACAAAGTACATCAGTATCCGCAATCTCACCAAGGGTTACTGGCAAATCCCTTTAGCTAAAGAATCCAGAGACAAAACTGCATTTGCCACTCTTGTTGGATTCTATCACCACCATGCCGTTTGGTTTACATGGTGCACCAGCTACATTCCAGCTGTACATGGATGTAATTTTATCCCCTCATACTGGTTATTGTGCTGCATACTTGGATGATGTCATGGAGTACAGTCCAGACTGGAAAAGCCACCTGGAACACCTTTGAGCAGTTATCTAAGATATCAAAAATACAGGTCTGACTATCAATCCTACCAAATGTGCATTGAGCATGCAGGAAACCAGATATTTGGGCTATGTGTTGGGAAATGGAGAAGTTAAGCCATAACTTTCTAAAATAGAAACCATAGCTAAAAGCTCTGTCCCTAAAACAAAGAAACATGTCAGGTCATTTTTAGGGTTGGCTGGTTATTAACAGAGATTTGTTCCCCAGCTTTGCTGAGTTAGCTACTCCCCTCACTGAACTCATGAGAAAATGGTACCCAAATAATGTGAAATGGACCTTAGAGTGTGATGAAGCTTTTCAAGCCATTAAGGCTGCATTATGTTCAGCCCCTGTTTTAAGCAGCCCAGACTTTGAGAAACCATTTTTGTTACAAACAGATGCATCAGAGGTAGGCCTAGGTGCAGTTCTGAGTCAAAATATAGATGAGACAGAACATCCTATTCTGTACATAAGTAGGAAGTTGCTTGACAGAGAGAAAGGGTACTCCACCATTGAAAAGGAATGCTTAGCTGCAAAGTGGGCCACAGAGTCCCTTAAGTTTTATTTACCAGGAACTGACCTTGTACTTATAACAGATTACAATCCTCTCTGTTGGCTTAACCAAATGAAAGATAAAAATTCCAGAATCACAAGGTGGTACCTGGCACTACAGCCATTTAAATTCAAGGTGATGCATAAATCTGGTAAAGAGAATAGGAATGCTGATTTTCTGTCAAGATATGGATTAGGAATTGAGGGTTCTGAAGATTGAAAAACAAATGTATGAGTTTAAACTTTACTGTTTGCTGTACTGTTATAGAAACAAGCATTTGTCAATGCCGAACGTTTGCTTGCAGGTATTTGCAGTGGTGTTTGGCATGTATGGTGCTTTACCCTAATGCCCTGTCGCGATTGCTGGTATTTGCACAATAAATTTTCAGCATGACCTTTTTGTTACTCCCATTGTGCGCTACATAGGCGGAAACACGTTTTGGGCAGGATGTGAAAAATGACAGCTGTACTGCTCATCAGGAAGTGTGGTAAAATGGCAATGTTGAAAATCTGGAGTGGAAATATTGAAAATTCGCAAACCTACGAGCGTGCGTGGGAACTGTGCAACGCGCAATCGTAAAACAGTCATTGTTAGGAATTTGTTCACCAAATTTTCAACATTGGCATTTTAAAACCTCTGCTAATGAACACTGTCACTGTGATTTTCTTACTGTGTCCCATACATTGATTTCGCACACCGACTGCGCCATTGTGCACTACATGGGCGGAAACACGTTTTGGGCAGGATGTGAAAATGACAGCTGTACTGCTCATAAGGAGGTGTGGTAAAATGGCAATGTTGAAAATCTGAGCAAAATATTAGTATTCCGATAAACTTACGAGCGTGTATAGGAACTGGCGCAATGAACACTCGTGAAAACAGTCATTTTTAGGAATTTGTTCACCAAATTTTCAACACAGCCATTTTAAGACCTCTGCTCATAAACAGTGTCACTGTGATTTTCTTAATGTGTCCCATACATTGAGTTCGCACACCGACTGCGCCATTGTGCACTACATGGGCGGAAACACATTTTGGGCAGGATGTGAAAAATGACAGCTGTACTGCTCATGAGGAGGTGTGGTAAAATGCCAATGTTGAAAATCTGGAGTGGAAATATTGAAAATTTTCAAACCTACGAGCGTGCGTGGGAACTGTGCAACGCACGCTTGTAAAACAGTCATTTTAGGAATTTTTTCACCAAATTTTCAACATTGCCATTTTAAAACCTCTGCTAATGAACAGTGTCACTGTGATTTTCTTACTGTGTCCCATACATTGATTTCACACACCGACTGCGCCATTGTGCACTACATGGGCGGAAACACATTTTGGGCAGGATGTGAAAAATGACAGCTATACTGCTCATAAGGAGGTGTAGTAAAATGGCAATGTTGAAAATCTGGAGTGAAAATACTGAAAATTCGCAAACTTACGAGCGAGCATAGGAGCTGCGCAATGAACACTCATAAAACAGTCATTTTTGGAATATTTTCACCCAATTTTCAATGCAGCCATTTTAAGACCTCTGCTCATGAATAGTGTCACTGTGATTTCCTTAAAGTGTCCCATACATTGAGTTCGCACATCGACTGCGCATTGTACGCTACATGGGCAGAAACATGCTTTGGGCAAGATGTGAAAAATGACAGCTGCACTGCTCATAAGGAGGTGTGGTAAAATGGCAATGTTGAAAGTCTGGAGAGCAAATATTGAAAATTCGCAAACTTATGAGCGTACGTAGGAACTGCGCAACGCATGCTCGTAAAACAGTCATTTTAAGGAATTTTTTCACCAAATTTTCAACACAGCCATTTTAAGACCTTTGCTCATGAACACTGTCACTGTGATTTTCTTAATCTGTTCCATACATTGATTTCGCACACCGACTGCTCCATTGTGTGCTACATGGGTGGAAACACGTTTTGGGTGAGATGTGAAAAATGACAGCTGTACTACTCATAAGAAGGTGTAGTAAAATGGCAATGTTGAAAATCTGGAGTGGAAATATTGAAAATTCGCAAACCTACGAGCGTGCATAGGAACTGCGCAACGCACGCTCATAAAACAGTCATTTATAGGAATTTTTTCACCAAATTTTCAGCATAGCCATTTTAAGACCTCTGCTAATGAACAGTGTCACTGTGATTTTCTTAATGCATCCCATACATTGATTTAGCACACCGACTGCGCCATTGTGCGCTACATGGGTGGAAACACATTTTGGGCAGGATGTGAAAAATGACAGCTATACTGCTCATAAGGAGGTGTGGTAAAATGGCAATGTTGAAAATCTGGAGTGAAAATTTTGAAAATTCGCGAACTTATGAGCCTGCATAGGAACTGCGCAACGCGCTCGTAAAACAGTCATTTTTTGGAATTTTTGAACCAAATTTTCAACATGGGGTTTTTGGGACCTCTTCTCATGAATGATGTCACTGTCATGGCATTATTCAGGCCCAAAGGGTGATTTAGCACAGTGACTGCGAGTGGCTGCGAAATCACCCGCCGCCTGAACTCTTCATGTCAGTGATCATCGATCTAAGCATGTTAACCATGTTGAAAATTTGATACAAAATTCCAAAAATGCCTGAGATATGCAATAAAGTTGAAAACCCCTATCTAGCCCATT